>CP126891.1:188324035-188984035 GCA_030440675.1 Furcifer pardalis
TCTGTATTTATTTTTTGAAGTCAACTATCTTTGTAGGCATACCAAGGAGAAAAAGCTGTCTCCACTCTCAAAGAATTTGTGGATGTCCTCCAAAGTCAACAGACCTTTCAGTGGGAAAAGAATTTCATGTCTGCAGAAGTCCATCTCATTATGCCCACATGTACTGGACTCCCATGGAAAATCAGTTTAGTTCATGTTGCTAACACAAAATTGGCTGGAAAAGGTATGGCCACTGAATACCCTGTTTAAGTTTCATGCCTCTTTTAAATGGTGTAGGAGAAACATACGGAGGTGGGGGTAAGGATAAAACTTGTGAAATACCTTGAAGACTATTCCAGTCACATTTACTTAAAAGACTCTAAATCAGGGGTGCCAAAACTTTTTGGGCTGTGGGCCGATCATGTGGTTCAAGGAGCCGGTCACTAAGGCCCGGCGGCCAGGTGCGGCCCCCGACAATAATTCATCCAGCCTGCGAAGCACCCAACCCCCGGGCCTTAGTTTGGGCACTACTGCTCTAAATACTCATATCAGGGTGCTTCCCCATTCCATGTCTTTTTACTTAATCATGTGAGAATTTTTGAAACACTTGAAATATATTCAGAAGCAAGTATTGTGTGGTTTTGAATGTTCTCATTATTCTATACACAGCCATGAAGAAATTATGTTTTTCACAGAGAATTATTTGTTTGTTTGTTTATTCAATTTCTGTACCACCTCTCTGGGATATTTTGCCATTCTGGCTGGTTTACAATAGTTAAAACCAGAAATATTTAAACAATAACAATAGATGGAATCCAGAGTTGGCATAGTCCAATTATATACTTATTCACTGGCTATAGAAAGAATGTTCTTAAGAGCCTCTTTAAAGAGTATAGCTTTGAGGTGTTTCTTGAAAACATTGAACAATGGGGCCTGGCATAATTCCACTGGGAGAGCATTCCATAGTGTGGGTTCTACCACAAAAGACTCTATTCCTTATCTTCACCTTCCTCGCCTTCTCAGTGTCAGCAATGGAGCAACACTGATTGGGATAAATGGGTGATGCAGGTAGAAGTTATATGAGGGCCCCAACTGTGAAGGACTTTGAATGTTAAAGATAGCACCTTGCGTCTGATACAGAAGGGGACAGGCAACCAGTAAAAGCTTGCCAGGACTGGAGAAACATGTTCAGATTTTTCATTCCTGTCACCAACCTGGCAGAGGTGTTCTGGACCTGCTGGAGTTTCTGTATTAGGCACAAGAGCAGCCCCACATTGAGAGCATTACAGTAGTGAGACTACCAATGAATACACCAGAATTGTGAAGGAATGTCTGCCCAATGTGGGGGCACAACTGTGCAATCTGATACAATCAAACTTCTCATGGGACACTCTAAAATTCACCTAAATTCCTCAATCCCTCTCCCCCATGCCTACAGAGTTCTCTTTGTCAAAGATGAGAATGATAAATTATCAGCACACTTGTTAAAGCACTTGTTTAATGTAATGTACTTGCGTCACAAATAGAAAGTGATAAATGTCAGTCAAAGGGAGCTCTTTTGCTTTACTCTCCTCCTCTCTATTCATAAGAAGCAATTATTTATGTAAAATAACTTTATATTTAATGTAATAATTGCTGTATGCCGCCCAGAGTCACCTGTCAATTGGGCGGCTATACAAATTGCACCAAATAAACAAACAAATAAATAAATAATGTTTTACACCATATGTTTAATTTATTTCATGTACTTCCTTTCACACAGTTCAGTTGTCATTGACACCAGAGTCAAAGTCACAACAGACTTTGGCAGATATAATCAATGCCAACATTAAACTACAAACCAAAGTGAACCTCAGGTAAACAACATTACAAATGTGCCTTCCTTATTCACTAAGTTCTTGTTGTGTAACTGCACACCGACCGTGTTGTGCATTTTATTCTGCTAGTGTCTTGAAGGATATATTATTGACGGTGGGAGTTATGACACCTGAAATTCAGGCTGTGCTGGAAGGCAATGCCAGACTGACTGTAAACCTTCCTGTGAATGTTGAAGTCACTGTGAATATTAAGGAAAATAACTTCAGAGTTGAAATTCCACCATGCAAGGAGGACATTAACATTGTTTCTCTAAGGTAATTTGGATGTATTGTCTTCTCCCAAAATAGCTATTTGTTTGTTTTCTTGCTTGCTTTTTAGTTTTGCTTGTTTGTTTCACTATACACATGCATTTCACCAGTCTCCTTAATTTGTTTCTTTTTGCTGTTGTCTGATGTTGAGGGTTGTTCTTGTATATCAGGAGTTCTCAACCTACAGCCTGTGGTGCCATACTCTCACTCCAGCCGCTACCACCACTACCACCAGAATCAGCTGCAGACTCATTTACAACTGCTGTAAATGTGTTTATGATAGCCGCAGACTCATTTATGACTGTTGTAAACGTGTTTGCGACAGCCATAGATTCATTTATGGCTGTTCTAAATGCATTTACAACAGCAGTAAATGAGTCTGCAGCTGATTCTGGCAGCTGTGGCTGGACCACCAGTCCAGCCCGCTAACTGTCTGAGGAAGCGTGACCCAGTCCCCAACTTCAAAAGGTTGAGAACCCCTGTTGAATATCATTAGTGCTGTGTCCAGCTTACCGCACCCCTATGATTTAAAGTCCTATCATTAACAACTCTTATCAAGTTTTGCAAACTAAAGGCCAAGGGACAAGGGAGTCTTATTTTAAAGTACAACTCTCCAGTTAAAACCATGGAGATGCAAAAAAAATAAATTTATAGAGCTTGGCATCTAATTAAAAAGATTGCTTTAATTAAAAGACAAATATTTCATTTTAAACCAATGGACTCTAGTGTACAGGTCAACAGGCCTGAATTTGAATTGCCCCAGGTCTGTGTGTAAAAATAGGATGCATGTTCAATATGAGGCATAATTTTCATTATACATAATGGCATTGTCCAGAGTTATTGTATACTGTACTCATATTTTCAGAAGTCTCTTGTAAGTATGTATTCAACTATGTGATCCTCTGTTGTTGTAAAACACATTTTCATGTAATCATTTTAGGGATTATTCATTTATATTTACTGTAGTAAAGGTAAAGGTCTTCCTTGCTTGAAAGCCAGTTGTATCCAACTCTAGGGTTCAGTGCTCATCTCTGTTTCAAAGCACTGTCTGCTTCTGCAGACGTTTCTGTGGTCATGTGGCAGGCATGACTAGACACTGAAGCGCATGGGGACGCTGTTTACCTTTCCACCAAAGTGGTCCCTATTTATCTACTTGCAATTTCTTGCTTTCGAACTGATAGGTTGGTAGGAGCTAGGACAAAGATGGGAGCTCATTCCATCCTGCAGTACTTGGAAATAAAACTTAATTAGGGTAGCCCCATTGAAATTAGTGAAATTTAAAATATTCCATTAATTGGAGTACCTTCACTTTGGCTAAGTCTAGACCCAAGTGTCTTCCTGTGGCATCTAAAACATAGCAGTGACTGCCCCAAGGACTTCGATGGACACAGTAACACCAAGTGGAACTGTATCTCAACAAATTCTTGATTAATTGGCAGATTACTTACTCGTATGTCCTTTTCTGAGAAACATTCTGTCTGAAATCCAGGAATAATTCTTCTTTCATGTCCCAATCAAACCTTGGACTGCCAAAATGAAGCCACTTTCTTTGTTTTGTCATTCCTCAAACCTAGATCCTCATTGGTGCATGTTTCTGGCAGTAATTGGCAGTCCAGTAAACGAGCCAGATTCTGTATCTTTCCACATTCATACCACACATTGTTGTCTACCAGCAGCCCCCACTTGAGCATATTTAATTTTAATTGATTTAATTTTTGCACTTGTATGCCACCCATTCAGAGAACCCGATTCAGGGCAGCACACATCACAGTTAGACAACCACAGCAATTACAAGTAATGCAATATAAAAAATTTCAACATAATAATAATAATAATAATAATAATAATAATAATAATAATAATAATAATAATAATAATAATAATAATAATAATAATAATAATAATAATAATAATAATAATAATAATAATAATAATAATAATAATAATAATATCTAAAAACCATATAAAAAACTGATGTTAAAAATTTTAAATATTACAATCAAAGATGAAAAATAAAGATTAGAATATTAGAAGGGAGAGGAAATATTTACTAAATTAACCAGCAGGCTGCGATCCCTATACCACTGGTGCTTGCATATTGGTCTTGCATAGAAGGACTCTGATCCTCAGCCTGTTCGGGGTCTTCCAAGAATAAATTGTAACTACTGTAGGTGCATTGAATCAATAAAACTTATGGAAGAGCAGATTCACAGACACTCTGCTGATTCAATTGGATTACTTTATTTGCAATTTACTACTTTATTCTAGCTGCTGTTTATCACTAAATTTGGCAAGCACACAAAACAAAAACAAAACAACATCCTCCTACATGTATCCATCTTCCTTATCTTTTTTCTTCCTGAAGGAAGCCTGCCCCACCACAATGCCTCATTCCCAATCAATGTTTAGATAGCAGAGTTTGGTAAACATTGGTGGCTATGTGATGGATCTCTACATCCTTCCACACAGAATTGCTATAAGTCATCGACTTTATACATCAGCCAGTCTTCCCATCCACCCAGTGTAGACCTGCTAGGTCAATCAATGAATTTATTAATCAGTTTCTACAATAGTTTATTTAACTGGGTGACAGCCACCATTAGAACCATTCATAACTTCTTAACATTAAAAATGCCTTAGTTACAATGCTAGTGAAATTAATGTGTTATAAATAGTGCAAGTGAAGGATGTTTTAGTTCCTTACTGGGCAACTTATCTTTGCAATGTTTAGTGAACCAACAAATGGGCTCTTAAAATCAAATTTCTCTTCTTAACATAAAGAAAGAATAGCAGTGCACAAATAAACCTTTTGAAAAACCAAACTCTGTAAGTTAAAGCAAGAATATGGAAATATGCCAGAAAAAGCACTAACCAGGAAATATCATATATTGCTGTAGCAAGCTGTGAAAAATGGAGCTTAAGCATTGTTCTTATGAACAGGACATATAAAAAGGTCACATATGTATCTTATTTATACGATTGATTACAAACGTGATTAATTATACTGTACTTTCTGCAATCACCAAGAAGATAATGATATCAATGTACATTAGGTGGTCCATATGCTACCATTTGTGCTGCATTATTCTCTTGCAGTGTATGTGCACTTAGAATAGGGAATTGATCTCTTTTCCTTACCCATATCCCAGGTACTTTTACTTCCACTAAAGGCCCTCGCCACCGCACTTCATTTTGTAATCTTGAAAAGTTCTCCCTATTGTTGACTATGTTTCTCTGCTACATTTCCTACCTGTTCCATATCCTGTCCAACATTTATTAATCCCTCCTAACAATTCTGCTTGCAAGGGAAACAAATAAACAAACCAAAACCCTTATAGTAGGTGCTCCATTAAGGGATACATTGAACGATATATGTTTTACTGTTCACTATGTAGTCACTGTGTTAGATCCAGACTAATTTTGTTATTCACCCAGTTGACAACACCAGCAATGCCTCATTTCCAATAATTATAGAGTTGCTGTTTCAGTCCTGAGGGTCAACTCAGAGACTTTTTTTCAATGAAATTGATTGCAAGCAAATTTCAGGCAAGTTGGGTGACATCCAAGATCAAAGCAGGAACTCTTTAATTACCACTAATCTCCACCTGCAGGTGGCACCATTGCCCTTATGTTTATACCAGGGGTTCCCAACATTTTTACGGCATGGGCCTGACACCACCACCACCCCACACACAGCTGAGTAGGCCAGACTGGTGGTTCCCCCAGAATAAACACTGCCATAAAACACATCTGTGGCTGATGTAAACACATTTATGACAGGCACATTTACAGCTGTCGTAAATGCATCCGCTTCTGGTGCAGCGGTGACACAGGCCACATTAAATGGTGTGCGGACTGGGGCATTCTGCAGGTTGGAAACCCTTGGTTTATACAATATGATGTTTGCATTATGTCCATAGAAAATGAAAGACCTTTCTGGTTCTGGAAATATACAATAGTCCCTTTTTAAATTTCCCTTTAAGCAGGGCTTACATTAAAAAAGAAATATTCCTGCTCTAAGGCTTCTGTGTCATTTCTTCTTCTTCTATTGAAAGCATCAGAATTACCTGTAAGGCAGCTAATCTTCACTGCTCTGTATGGTTCTGCAGGCAGTGACACGTGTCACCTGTGAATGATGCAACTGGCATTTGTTCTTTCTCTATACTCAATCCAAAAGAAATAGAAGCTGACTACCTAAAATAGCAGGAAGCACTAAGAGGAAAGGAAGGGAGAGCTATGATATCAATGACTTCTACTGGGAGACACAGTCTGCAGATTGGTGATGATTTCAATTACTGAATGAGCAAAGTGAAAGCCCTTTCTTTTTAACCTGTCTGCCCAGAAGAGCCATCATGAAATGCAAGTTGATTTGGAGTTTCTTTCATCTCCACAGCTTGTCTTTGAGAATATTTTGTTGCAGGTTTTATTCCTGAAGGTTCTAGCTAAGCTTAGCATGGAATATGCCTATCATGCGCTTTGTCAGAAGGGAGACAATTTAGAAAGAAAACAAAGCCCACAGGTGACAATACATTATTATTATCATTACTATTTTATTTGACTGAGGTGCTGCGTATGAAGCACAACATTGTGTTCTCTGCAGTACAGGGACTGAGAAAAAGAAGAGAGAGGATGATGGAAAGAATGCAAATCCCACTTTCTGGCAAAGCTGATTAGGTGTCTTAAGCTTTCTCACCATGTGTGAAGCATACCAGGCTCAGCATGGGGACACCAGTCACCTCCAGTTCACAGCCATACAGGTCATTTCAGCACATCAGAGTTCCCAAAACAACCCTCAGGCAATGGCATGAGTGGATGTTATTTAAGTTGAATGTGTATTTGTACATGTCTGGGTTTAATGTCTTTTAAAGAACCCTGTCTACTGGATATGTGTAAAACTTTCATGTCCATAGCACCAATGAAACCTGACCCATCATGGGAAATGGGGTGGTGCCCCAGGTCACACTCAGTTAGTCCTTAGCCTCTCCCATTCTACCTGGCTTCTTTCCAGAGGGAGAGAGTAAGGTAACATCCAAGTATAAGCCAGCCTCCCTGTCTCTGTGTGTGTGGGGGGGGGGAGCGCATGCTTGCCTCTGTGTGGGTGGGTAGATGTGCCCTCTTCTGCCTTTTGGTTCTGCCTGAAATCCTGGCTCTGTCCACTATTGGGAGAAGTGCTACCACTTCACGGAAGACAATAGGCACCAGCTGGCACTGTACTGCACAGATCATCTCACAACAACTGGCAGTTACTTGATATCATTATTAAAACACTTTTTAAAAAAAATCTATTGTTACATACCTAGCATAAACCATAGCCTTTATGCAAATTTCTGTAGGAACAAATCCTGATGGATTTAGTGCTTTAGAGTAACAATATGGAGAATATAGCTGTAGCATCCTGTAAAACATGCTTTAAAAAAATAGAAGTGGGGTAGACGGTTGTTATGAATGATAATGTAATATCAGCTATCCCCATTTGTACCTATGGATTTACTTAATTTTGTCTTTATCATAACTGTGAAGGGCAGACTAAGATAAAAGAAAGCAACATCTCCACAGCTATCCAGTGAATCCCAAAAAGGGTATGAACGTGGCTTTTTGACATTAAAAATTCAGCATCCTAGCAATATTTAACATACACCAGGTATATCAACAATGTAAGTTTTTTGCCATTTAATTATGTTGCTCTAAGTAGCTAATCTACTGAGATTTTCTGTCTCAAACCGTTTCCCTCCATGGCCACGGTAATAACTAGAATTTGTCCAGTTTTGTTTTTTCATAGTAAATGAACAGCCCCGGTCTGATTCTCTGACTTAGGAAGCATCTTGACTATATTGAATATGCACATATTAACAATTCTACATTTATTCTAGCTTTTCAGTTTCTTCTGCTTTGTGCATAAATTCTCTGTAATAACTCAAACAGGACAAAAAACTACATTTAGCTTTGGAAATAGTCAACTGGTGGTGAACACACACACACACACACACACACACACACACACTGGTGGTGAACACACACACACACACACACACACACACACACACACACACACACACACACACACACACACACACACACACACACCAGTCATGCTAGAAAGAATCCCAGAAGTGAGTATGACACACTCTGTTTGCTGTAGGAAACTGTAAACTGTTAATATTTGATGTCATCATTAAGCTGTGTCTAAAAATGTCACTCATATAGATTTTATTTTAAAAATGATTAGCCTGTTTAATGAAGTCGATAGTATAAGACTGGCTCAATTTCCTTTTCATTTCCTTGTACTTCTAGCATAATAATCCATTCTCTGTATTAATCCTGCAGATTTAACACATCCGCCATCACGCGCAACGTTGAAGAGGCACCTGCTTATACATCAACACCTCTGGTTCTCCCTCAGTCAATGTCTGATATAATGGAGCAGTCCTTTGATTCTTCACCGGTAGAACAGGATGAAAGAGTGGTAATCAACATTAGGCTTCTAGGTCCAAGGCTTTTGCTTCAAAAATAATATGTATAGAAAAGAAATAGTGTAAATCGTATCTGATGGCTCTAAATTCATAGTATTAGGGCCCTACTTGTTTATAATAATATGTGCTCCAGAGTGTGAATGTAAAAGTAAGCAAAAGTGTAGATAAAAGGTAGTATACTTTCGATGAAATACTGCCAGGTAATTACAAACAAATTCCCAAAATAATTAAAGTTCTTGCTGTGGGACTTGTCTGGTATATCTTTCTATATACAGAACCAATGCTTATTATTTCAGGAATAGTATTTAATATTATCAAGTAAAACTGTGGTGGCTCAGTAGTTCAGAAGCTTGCCTTGTTAGCTGGAAAGATGGCAAGTCAGCAGTTCAAGGCCTGAGTACTTCATGATGAAATGAGTGCCCATCTCTGTCCCAGCTCCTGCCAGGCTAGCAGTTTGAAAGCAACAAATTGCAAGTAGATAAATAAGGACCACTTCGGTGGGAAAAGATCTTGGGGACATGAAAGTAATTCCTGAATTGAATTCCTCCAGCAAAAATCCTTTCAATCCAGAAAGTACCTTTGTGTGTTTCTGATATAAAACAAGAAGCCAAGCTCCAGTTTAGCCATTACTAAACCCTTTTGAGTGACCGTGATCACCACAACCACCACCATCACCATCTTAGAAATGGAAGTGACCCTATGGTCCAACCCAGCCCCTGACAAAGAAGCACAGTGGGAAATCGAACTCCCTGCCTCTGGTTCCACAGCCAGAAAACTAAACCTGGTTGGACCCAGTCTTAGAGTATGTACAGATAAGTGCTTAGCACACTAGTTAGTGTTCTTAGAAGTTGGTCCTAACTTCCTGCATCTGTATTTCATGGATGCTGGAGCAGGGCCGTAGCTTGGATTCTATATGTGGAGGGAGAGAGAGAGAGAGAAGCAGTTGAGGGTGGGCAAACTGCTAATACAGCCCCATGGCTATGTCCCTGTGCTTGAGTATCCCAACCTCTCCCAAGTGCTTCTTTTTGACCCCACACCCATCAGAAGGTTATTTTTTCTTTTTTTCTTTTTTCTTTTGCAATGATCCTATATATCAGTGATGATGAACCAGCTGTTCTAGAACTTCAATTCCCAGAAACCCTGATCAACAGGAGTGCTGACTTGGCCTTCTGGTAATTGAAGTCCAAGAACACATGGAGTGCCAAGGTTCACCATCACTGCTATGTATAACATTCCCAGTGCATGTGGGAGGATATACGGGAGGATTGCAGTTGTCAAAGGTGGCTTCTGCATTGAAAACATCCAGTATGCTGAAGGGGTAATGAGCTCCTTCAGCATATTGGATGTTTGAATTAAACACTTCTCCTGCGCCTCTGTAGAAAGACACAGTGAGTGTAATTCTTTTTTCATCTCCTAGCCAATTGTTCTACTTCTGGATTGGTTAGGAGGAAACTGCTTCATTTTCCCCTTTTATTGTTGTCTGGGGGCTTACGGGGTAACAGAGTGCTGTACATGATGCAGTCCACCACAACTCCCTCTTTGCAGCCTCTGCCAGCATCTCCCAAGGACCCAGACACCCTGATCTTACCCAGTCACAGGAAGTGTGGTTTTTCCATAGTAGCATGGATGTAGCAGTAGCAGTGTGTGGTAGAAGCAGAGAGCTAGGTGCCAGTGCTATGCCCAAGTAGAAGCAAATAAGGTAAAGTCACAAAACAGAACTTTATTTGCTATTCCATAAGAAGAAATACCTGTAGAGAATAAAATCCCCAAATCCCAAACTCCATAGGGTTCTTTTAGATCCAGAAATGTTCATGAAATATTTCAAAGAGCCAATAAGTACCGTATTTGTTTTTATATTTATTTATTTATTTATGATATTTCTATGCCGCCCTCCTCACGAATGACTCAGGGCAGCTAACAACAATTTTAAAATACTCAATAAAATCCACGGTAAAATACCCACCCATCTAAGAAGAGTTAAAAGTTAAAATTTAAGGATTAATTAAAAGATCAAAAAAGAGAAAAGATTAAAAATCACACATTACAAGTCCATCAGAATGTTCATAAGGTACGTTAAACTTATAATTAAGTGATTAATATTTCTTCTTAACTAAACTCTTAATAGCTAGCTTAAAGAACCCATTTCTATCAGCTAAATTAAACATTTTTACTTAAAATCTAGACAGCTAACTTAATTCTAAGCAAGCTAATTCAAAGCATACACAAACCTGAAGAAAGATGCTGCTAGGCACTGCATTAAGCATCTCAGGATTATGACAATTGTCAATCTTCTAAATCATGACTATGAACAGTTTCTCAATTGGCGATAATAGGAGAAAACAAAGGAAAAATGTTTTTACCCTCCTAACTGAACCAGTGGCTAGTCAGCCACTTCACCATACAAGCAAAGTTCACTAGGAGTGTTTGCAAGGGAGGGGATTGTTATTTAGGGGGACCACACCCAAAAGCAACCAAAAAAAATGAGTGAGCCCAGGCAACCCCACAAAGGACAATCTGGAGATTCCATTAACCAAACTGATAGCTGATGCATCAAAATCATGAGTAATTTATCACATTGATTTCAGTGGATTTACAAAAACACAACTACATTTGAGTTAGATGAAACTATAATAACTTTGAGATGTTATTTTTACCATATAGTGGATGCTCTGCATGCTACTGAACAGAACCTGACTTGTTGCAATTCATCATATAGGTGCCAATACTGTTATTGATCTTTGGTCTTTAAAAGGGGGGGCATATGAGCCTGCTAATACTTGAATATCTTCTTTGTTAGCCAATACAGGACATAATTCCTTCAAAAATCAAGTCAGTAGAAAAACATTCACAACATCATTTAGAATCTGTTCGATGGAAGATGTGCTTTGAAGGGTGTACCTTTGGATGCAAAGTGTGTGTTAGATGGTCAAATGCATATTCTGGATGCCTGCTAGGTGACTCTTTCTCCAACATACTTGGCGAAAATACTTTGAATGTAACCCTGGGTCAAGGTAAGTCTTATTTCTGAAATATTTTCACTTTTATGGCCATATTTCAGTTTCATGGCTCAAACAGAAACATAAAAGGTTCAGAATCACTGGTGTGGAGACAACTACAATTTTTCAATGGCTCCTTTATAACATTCAGTACAGTGCAACTAGCAACATGTGTTTGCAACAGCTGCATTCTACCCAGTGGTGAATTATGGAAAGATTTCCTTCTGAACCTCAAGAATCTTGATATTCTTTTCTCTAAGTCTTAGGCATAAGTACCTTGAGAATAAAATTTACATTTTAATAAGAATATACACATGGTAAATAGATATTAGAAAGTAAACAAAGTAAAAAGACAAAAAAAATTGTGACGTCTTAAAGACTAACTGCTGTATTTTGGTGTTAGCTTTAATGGATCAAGTCCAATTCATCAGACTGATACGGCTACCATTTCAAAAGTGGTAAAGGGAGAGAGCAATAACTCAGTTCCCACGTTCATATTTTTGCCAAAATGCTAGCTAGTTCCTTTTGTTATCAAGCACTGACTGACTCCATGTGGAGGTTTGCCAAAGACCTTCGTCTTTTGCTTTGAAAACATAGTTAACAGCCCTTGAAAATGGTCCTACTCTCAGCAGTAAGAGGTGAAAAGATATGTGACAAGGACATTTAAAATATGCATTGGCACCAATCTACCTAAAATAGGTAGATGGAGATGACTCTGTGCCTGTTAAATGAATGGAGTTACTTAGAAGTTGCTTTTGATAGACCTGTCATGGCTAACTTTGGACATTTGGGCACTCTTTCTGAAATTTCATTTTGCTTCTATCTGAAACCAGGTTATATTGTTGCTGACTCAACCTCCCTTCCTTCTCTCATGCACAATATTAAATCACACTTCTCCACACATTCCTATATAGAATTTATATCTTCACATAGTCACACATTCATTCCTTCAGGCACAGAAAATAAAAGAACAGCCATGTAAGCATAGCTTGTCATTTTGTGCTGTTGAGAGGCAGCCTGGATTTCTAGAATCCATTGGTTTCTCTTCTGAAGCCCCATTTTGCAAAGACAGGTTAAAGGTTTTGATGCAGTGGTGTTCCAGCAGTGTGGAGTTGCCTTGATTTGGAATGCACCTATCCTCCAAGATGGTCCTGTATTTGTGCATGCCCCTCATCTGTCCCAGCTCTTGCCAAACTAGCAGTTTGAAAGCAAGAAATTGTGAGTAGATAACTAGGTACCACTTTGGCAGGAAAGGTAGCAGTGTTCTGTGTTCTCTGGTGTCTAGTCATGCTTGCCTCATGACCACAGAAATGTCTGCAGAGGCAGACAGCACTGCCTCTTTGGCTGTAAATGGAGATGAGCACCATGCCCTAGAGTGGGACACGAATGGCTTTTGAGCAAGGGAGACTGAAACTTGATCTTGCAATTAAAGGAATCTGGACACCATATGAATTCTAGATCTTTTATTGAGATTATTGTACAATAGTGACTTCACACGGATGGGTCTGTCCTGTGTGAATCACTGGACCAGGAGAGTGACAGCTTGCTTTGAAAAATGATCAGGGTCTCCAGGGAGAGGAAGTGATTTGGTTTATCTGTTATAAGAGATTAACAAAGCTGCAATGAAGTTAAAAAGGCATCTACTTTCAGATAATCAAAGAGCACCAATTGAGAAGTTACGATTCACAATTCATGGAGGTGTGGAAGCTGATGAGAACAAAGTACATTTGCTGAGGAATGAAGACACATTTTTTGCAGTGAGACGCCTTAAGGTATTTTACTAGCATGTGTTTTTAGCAATAGTGCATGTTACTATATGGGGCCATGGGATGCCAGTGGCTCAGTGATTAAGAAGTTTGCCTCGATAGCTGGAAGGTTGGCAAGTCAGCATTTCGAAAGCCAAGTACTGCATGACAGAATGAGTACCTGTCTCTGTCCCAGCTCCTGCCAACCTAGCAGTTCAAAAGCAAGAAATTGCTAGTCGATAAATAGGGATCACTTCAGTGGGACAAGATCTTGGGGACATGAAAGGAGCCTCATTTGGGTGTCCCCTGAGCAGAGTTCCTCCAGCAAAAAAAATTCTTTCAACCCAGAAAGCACTTTTGTGTGCTTCTGACACAAGGTAAATATCTCCGGAAGCAGCAAACAGCCATCTCTGGACCTTCACACATCACACACACAGTCACACATCACACACAAAAAATATGTTCTTTATCTGAAAAAAACCTCCTTGTAGCCTGTGAGTTGTTGTGTTTTTTTTTAAATTAGACCATGTTTGGGGGAATAAGGAAATTGGTAGTCCTCTAAATATCTCACCATGCTACTTTGAGGGCACAAAGGGAATTTTAAGCCCTACATTTAAAAAATAGATAGGAGAAAGCTGTGGACCCCCAGGAATACTAGAGGAGGACATCTGGGCCTCTAGGAAAGACACAGAGTTAACACATGTTCTCCACTCTTTCTTTGCAATATATTATGTGTTCTAATTTAATAGCAATAGGTGTTCATGTCCAGAGCTTTAGATATGGAAAACTAAAGGAATGTTTATTTGAAGACACCTTGTACTGGTAATTGCACACCTGAATTATGACTTATCTTAAATAAATACCAAGCCAAATTAATTTGAGCAAGCTGAACAAATGCAAACAAATTTTTGGACCATAGATAACTGGAAAAAAGGGTGTTTGGGGCAAGGAATAGCTCCCTAATATTATATATACTCTGGAAACCTTTTTTTTAATATTCATACTACCTAAGTGGCTCAAGAGGAAACTAACCAGTGTAAGAGGCCCCATACTACAGTTTTTAGAATATTTCATTTTAAATCTATGCAGAGTTTGTTTTCTCCTCAGTAAAACCAGACTATAACTACCTAGGTTTTGTTCTCTTTCCTCCTCCAATACTATTTAGTGAAAGGGGAAGAAATTTAAATGCTTTACTATTTCGCATATTGAACAATGTGGTTGTGCCCTTGGAAGAATTGGGAGGGCTGCCATTCAAAATATGTAACTTTTCTAAACTTAGCCTCACCCTGCCATGTTATACAAGATAATCTTTCTCTTTCATTTGAAAATAAGTCGTGGTCGACTGCAACTCGTATCCGATAATGCATTTATTTCCTAAGGAAGAAGGAAAAATGCCACTGGTGTGAATTTGTTTAAGGTGGATCCCATCCTGCCATGAAGTGACCCACACACTATGATCTTGGAGCCATCACCCACGGCACACATGAAGTGCAACATGTAGGATCTACACCAGAACTGCAATGGACCCCCGCAGCCTTGAGGATATTATCAAGGTGCGCCTTCACAGCCAGTCCATCTGGCATGGCCTCTTCCGCCTCCATGACCATTGAGAATCAGAGTTCCTCCTCCGCTCATTTTGCCGTTGGGCCCAATAGGATGGTTTCCAGTGTCATTTCCTCCACTGAGGGTGACTATCACCCCACCTAAAGGTGCTTATCCGCCCATAGCTGTTGGGCCCTGTAGGGAGTCAGGTTAGTTAACTGCTGCCTGACACTCGGCATTGAGTCACTGGTTGTACGATCTACCCCATTACTGAAGCAGGATGTCTGGCCAGACAGATGAAAATAAGTAAATACGTGAATAATAGGATAGGCTTTCATAGGAGGCATTGTTTTTCTCTGGTCCTATCCCTAGGGAAGAGCCTACAGTACAGTAGAGGACAGTGAGAGTTCTGAGCAATCTTCAGATGAGCATAATGGGAGGAGCAACAGCTCTAGCAGCAGCAGCAGCAGCAGCAGCAGCAACAGCGAGGAGAAACATGTTAACAAGGGTCAGTCACACCAGACGCAAAGTGGTTTTGACCAAGACAAACAAGAAAGGAAATTCGGCATTAAAGAACAAAAGGAACGGCATCACTGGTACAACTTGATCTGCAGCTCTGAAGTAGGTATTTTCCTCAGAAATAAAACAATGAAAAGACAGGGTCCCCATTTATTTCTGAGAATGTATTTGAGTAACCGTGTTTCTCTTGAAATGTTGCAGAAGATCCAGGACCTCATCTGGCCTGAGTTTGTCACGTGGGACAACCAATCCAAGCAGGTATGTTTATGATTTCTGGAACTGACACTCTTTACATGGAAGATCACTGCTTCTTTTCCTTATAGCCAATTAATCAAAATAAAATTGCTATTAGGCAATCTTATATATATGACTTAGAATCAACATGTTCATTCCAGTCAGCAAAAAAAGGGATTGCTATTTTCATCCTTCTTTTAAATTAGTACGGTAGCTCATGTAGCTAAGACACTGACTGGAAGGTGGGAGGTCAGCAGTTCAATTACCGAGTACTGCAGGACAGAATGAGATCCCGTCTTTGTCCCAGCTACTGCCAACCTAGCAGTTTGAAAGCAAGAAATTGCAAGTAGATCAATAGGGACTACTTCAGTGGGAAGGTAAACAGCATTCTGTGCACTCCAATGTCCAGTCATGCCTGCCATGTGACCACAGAAACATCTGCAGAAGCAAACAGCGCTGGCTCTTCGGCTTTGAAACGGAGATGAGCACTAAACCCTAGAGTCAGATACGACTGGCTTTTGAGCAAGGAAAACCTTTACCTTTAAATAGCATTTCTTGTAGAATTTGTCAAATTACGACACAAGTCCACCAGACATGTCAAATCTGGAGTCAAGCAAGGATTCAAATTTCCCCCTTCACAAAATCCCTGTAGTCTGTGACACTACAAGTGGGGCTTTGACCCCAGGTCTCCTGGATCATATGCCAGCACTCCAAACATGCTATCACATTAGCTCTCTAGGGATTTTTGTTTGCTTGCTTGCTTTTTTAAAGAAGAGAGAACAGCCTCTTGTGTGAACAGTTAGTTATAACAAATCAGAGTGATAAGCAAATCAGAGTAAAGCTGTTCTTTAAGACTGCCAACAAAGTCCTGTTAATATTTTCCAGCTGACAGCAGTGAGGGGGTCAAAGAACTTCTGGCCTTCTGAATGTTTTAGGAAACAACTCAAATCAGCAAAGTCAGCTTGTAAGACAATAAGCTGGAAGTTGCACATCAGAAAAAATTAACTCCATCTTTCCCCATGCTGTTTTTAGTTTATGGTATTCAATATGTTCCATACTGAATGGAACATATGTTTTCTATGTAGGAGAACAGTTCATATAGTTGTAATTTTAAGCCTATAGTTGTAATTTTAAGCCTATATAGGTATATTGTTAACCCATGAGCTGGAAGTAGAGTATTTTTAACCTTCTTTTACGTTAGGAGCCCTTTCACATTCCCAGATCAAGTGCTGGAGTTACAACACAAGACTCATATGATTTGTGTGATGTAATGCCATAAAATTATTTAGACTGATATCACTGGGGAACAGTGATTTTGGTGCCTCACAATTTTCACCTATTTCTGGCTATATTTGGGTCACTGATTCAAAAAATGCTTTCCGTTCTAGTTTTTTAGATATGGCTTATTCACATTAGGCCAATCAAACCATACTGGTTGCATATATAACCAGAGGTGTAGCAAGGGTGTAAGCCACCCGGGGCGGAGTGAAATTTTGCTGCCCCCCAAAAAAATTTTTTTCCACCCACCCAAACTTTTTTTGCCCACCCAAATATTTTCCCACCCCCAAAAGATTTTTCCACCACCCCTCCCGCCTCCGGGACCCTTCAATGCGCACCTGGAGGCAAAAAAAATTTTTGTTTGAAAAAAAAATTGGGGGGAAATTTTTAGGGGGGGCTTCAAAATGCCGGGGGGGGCTGGAGCATGCCGCCCGGGGCATTTGCCCCCCTCCTTCCCCTTCCTAACTCAACTGTAGGCAAATACAAGTGTAGTCATAAGAGCAATGTATAATGACATCGATATCTCATGAACTAGAGCTGCTAGAACAAAATGGATGGCATTTTCGGAATCAGCCACCCCAAAATGCCTGAAATCAGTTGAAAAATTTTAGGCACCAAGAACCCCCCCCCCCAGTGTATTATTTGGACACACACACACAAGTACAAACACAGACACCATCACTTGTTTACAATAAAAGATTGTTTCTCTGATGCAGGAAAATTCAGCATAGCATTTGAGACTTTAACAGAAAGGATGTTTTCACCCTTTAAAACTCAATTTTTCATATTTTTCTAGCTATAAAAACAAAAAATAGGATGTTTGGGGAATGAAAAGCCCATCCCTACATTTTACATGTCTCCATTACATAGGACTTAGATTCTCAACCTGCGGTCCGTTGGCCATATGCAGTCCATGGCACCATTTCATGTGGCCCCCCACTGCCTCCACCACCCCAGGGAGTGCCATGTGGTAGAGAAAGGGCAAAATGGCTGTCCAGCCCCTAAAGCTGTCTGAGGGAGTGTGACCTGGCCCCTAGCTTTAAAAGGTTGAACTCCTGGCTTAGACATTACGTGACCAAAAGATATGTCAACATGCCATCATCCTTTCTAATGCTGCAATATGGTGATATTCTCTTCAAACTGAGTTACGAAAAGAATATTTTTAGTACCTAAAAAAATGTCATAGATTTTCAGTAAACAGAATCCTGTTATAGAGCAGGGGAAGATCCACAAAAGGACACTAGAGCAATGGTTCCTCTTTCATTGATTCACTAAGCATGTGAGTCTTCATGCAATTGTTCCCTTGAATCCAGGCAATGGAGAAGGTATAGCAGTTAGAAGAACATAAGCTTTGCTTGCAGGATTTCCTATCTTCACTGTATGCAACCAAATGGATTCTGACCACCATATCTAAAACTTGCTTCTAAAAATTAAGAGCTTAGGGCAGGGGTGCCCAAACTTTTTGAGCAGTGGGCCAGTCATGTGGTTCAGGGGGCTGGTCACTATGGCCCAGGAACCGGATCTGGCCCCTGACACTAATTTTACTTACACTTCCAGGAATGACAAGGGCTTTGTGGGCTTGATGAATTGGCATTGGGGGCCGAATCTGGCCCCCGGGCTGTAGTTTGGGCACCCCTGGCTTAAGGCATGCAGGCAGAAAAATATTATAACTTTCATGGGAATACATCATGGTATCTTCTTTCTCTCATTTTTTCTCTCTCCCTCTCTTTACATATTTGGCAAATCAGGAAAGCTCAAGCAGCAGTTCATCATCCTCTGAATCAAGTCAACACTCTAACATCAGGAGGAAAAGAGATTTACAGGAGGTATGTTTTAAACTGTAATGCTTGGAAAAATTAACAAGTAGTTTCGGTGATAGACAAAATCAGGAAATGGAATCTGTGAGTGTGCAAGTTGGACTATGTCAACCAGACCCAAAAAAATTTACAAAAAAGGGTAGGAATGGTATTATTTGTCCTTGGTACTTCCTAATTATTTTAAAATGTCAAGTCTCCAAGCCACGATCCAATGAAGTGATTCTACCAGTGTAACTGGGAAATAGATAGTTGTCTCCTACAGCCTATTATCCATGAAGGACAGAAGGGAAGAAAAGGAAGGACTTGAGCATTATGATCAATAGTATCAAAAGCTGCTGAGAGGTCCTGTAGAACTTGATAACTTCTTGTCAGTTTCTTTGCCATATTCAAGGTTTTGGTTCTAACATATAATGATTTAAACTACAGATCCAGGCCCTAATGATAATCATCTGGCCCACGAAGCTCTCATTGCTCCCGGAAGTGGAAGTAAAACGTGCCCATATGGGCACATTTTACTTCCACTTCCTGGAGCAACAAGGGCTTTATGGGCCAGATGAATTGCCGTCAGGGGCTGGATCCAGCCCACGGCCCATAGTGACTGTCCCCCTGAACCATGTGACTGGACCACAGCCCAAAAAGTTTGAGTAGCCCTGATTTAAACAGTTCGGGACCTTGCTACTTGCCAGAGTGTCTTTCCTGAGGATGAGAACTACCCAGGCCACCTGGTCTCCCAGACCTCGCTCCTCAATGTGAGGTGTAAAGATCCTCAATTAGGACTTTGCGGTAGCCCTGTCCTTGTGGAATGGTCTTTCTTTGATGGTGTGTCAGACTTCTTGAAACATTATTTTAAACAGAAGTTTACAAAGAAGCTTTTAATAACACCCTACCTCCGAAAGCTTTAATGCAGTGGTGCCCAAACTAAGGCCCGGGGGCTAGGTGCGGCCCCCAATGCCAATTCATCGGGCCCGCAAATCCCTCATTGCTCCTGGAAGCGAAAGTAAAATGCACCCATATGGGCGTGTTTTGCTTCCACTTCCAGGAGCAACGAGGGCTTCGTGGGTCAGATGAATTGGTGTCAGGGGCCACACCAGGCCCCCGGGCCTTCGTGACCAGCTCCCTGAACCACATGATCGGCCCACGGCCCAAAAAGTTTGGGCACCCCTGCTTTAATGCTATGACCCAAAACAGAAAACCTCAACAGAAAACTGCTAAGAAAACTGGAAACTCCCCAAGAGCTATTAAGAAATCATTTGGATTCATCACTCTCAGCTCTGCAGAATTTCAAAATTGTAACAAGCCTTAACCATACTAGGTAGTGATCTGTCCATGACAGCAGTACTGATAAGAGTTCCTCCACACCCTGATCATCATCATCATCCTGCTCATTACAGAAAAGCAGGTCAAGTGTGTGCCCTGCAACATGGTTATGGCCAGATACCTGGGATAGCATAAAGGTTGTCATGGTGGATGTAAAGTCTTTAGCCAATCCTGACAAACTGTGAAGTCTCCTAGCACAACGAGAAGAAGCAACTGAAACACCATTCCCTAGACTTGATGAGCCAGCACAGATAGTGAGACTGGTGTGCAACAGAGTGGGCAGTACACCAATACAATCCCTATTTGGTCCTAGGTACCTTCTCTCCAGTACAGTCACTCAAATCCAGCAATCTATAGAAACATGACCCTCATAAGAGTGATTGAATCTCAAAAAACTACTGCAACTCCTCCTTCCTGCCCCAGCCCTCATCCCCACCCCAGGTCTAGCCTGCTGTTGCACAAAAATCCCAGATGGCCAAAGTTGAGAAAGACTAACTCCCCAGTTTTATCCAAGCCATGGTCAGCTTGTTCATCCGCAGTCAAATCCCAGATATTAGCTATTTTACTATTCACTGACCAGTCATTTAACAACATAACCTTCAATTGCCTGGAAAGCTGAAATAACTGAAATTATAGGCATGCCCATATCAACCAATTTTCCTTTTCCATCACCAGTCTAAATCACTTATCCAAATATTAGTTATTAATAACCTATTTCAAGATAAATGGTTATTCATTCATTTCATTTCATTTACTTCTATTCCACCACCACCACCCTGGAAGTATTCCCATTCTGGACAGTTTACATGATTAAAACCTAAACATGCAACAGACACTCAGCCCAGATGCAACAATAAAAATACATCTAAATACATGTAACTTCTCCCCTCCCCAGAAGAAGAATATGTCTAGCAAATTAAATAACACTTAAACTAAAACCAAGATTTAAAATTATACTAATTTGTTGCAGGGAGAAGATCTTTGAAAGTTGCCCTAAACAGATTTGTTTTAGGCTGTTATCCAAATATATCCAGGGATGGACAGGCCCGTAGGAGCCATTTGGGACAGCGGGACAAGTCCCAGTGCACCCCAGTGACTGGCACCCCCTGAAGCAGATGGAATAATTACATCAATTTCTGCCACAGCCCCTAGCCGGAACCTTTCAGGCAGCAGGTCACTGTTTTTGTGGGGCAGTTATTGCTGGAGGACAGGGCTGGTTGGCCTTGTCCCAGCAACTACAGAAGGGGCTCCCTGAAGAGAAGGCATGCCTGTGCCAATGCTTCTCCTTAGCCTCTGTGTGCCTCTCTTGAGACTGGGCCACTGTGGCTTATGGTGGAAGGCTGGGGAACCTGGTTCAGGGCAGGAAGGAAAGTGCCCACCACTGCCATCCTGGCACCAAGGAAGCATAGAGGAGACTCCTAGGCAGGCACCCTTTTCCCCACCGGTGTACCCACATGGCCAGGTGGCAGCAGGAGGAAGCCAGGTCAGTCTTGGAAGATTGGGGTGGATGCCAGTAAACTGGGGGGGGGGGTCTGGGCTGCGGCATTTCTTGTGCACACCAGGGGATTCCCCAGCGAGAGGAGGAGAGTGGAAGAGGCATATGGGTGCACCGCCATCTTCATCAGGAATCTCACTTGGGGCCCACCGTGTCTGGCCCCAACCCCCAAATAGGCACCCTGCCCTCATCAGACCCTGTCCAGCACCCACCCAGGATGCCCAGGACAGGCCTGCGGATGGAGCCTGTGCAGCACCAAAGGCAAATTGTCCCACAGTGTGGTGCCATCACCAAGAAGGCTCATTTCCTCATTGACAACTTCTTTGTCATTCTTGGTGTTGGCACCAGAAGCTGTGCAATTGGTGATGAATGAATGGTGCAGACAGACATTCTTTGGGTAAGAGGTACAGGTTGCCCTTGCTCAAATCCCAGTCATATCCAACTCTAGGGTGCAGTGCTCATTTCTGTTTACAGCCAATGAGTCAGCAGTGTCTGCATCAGACATTTCCATGGTCATATGGCAGGCATCACTAGACACCGGAGCACAAGGAACGCTGTTTCCTTCCCACTAAAGCAGTACCTATTTATTTACTTGCAATTTCTTGCTTTCAAGCTGCTAGGTTGGCAGGAGCTGGGACAGATGACAACATGCAGCACTCGAGTCTCAAACGTCTGACCTGCCAACCTTCTAGCCATCAAGTACGCCATCTTAACCACTAAGCCACTGCAGTGCCCATCAGATGTCAAAGTCCTAAACTGTCTAGGGCTTTGTATGTCACCATTAACACCTTCAGCTCAATATGTAAAGAACAGGGAGCCAGTGTAACTGGACCAGAATGAAGATGATGTAATGGAATTTTTAATCCCAGATGGCCACACCATTCTGATCTCACTGTAGTCTCTGTATGAAAGACAAGGGTGTCACTGTCAATCCTTAAGACTACCAATGAAAGGACCAGTGTTGTCAAGGATAGCCTGTCCAAGCAGGGGTGCAGCTAGGAGGTCCAGCAAAGATGGAATAGTGTGGATTTAGATACAACAGCAATCTATTGGTCTAAACTAAGTTACAGATATAAAATGACCCTCAAGCAGATCTAGTGTGCTCCTGATCTCTTAAAGCTCTTAGAAAACTCTGCAACAATAGTCCTAATAAATTGCTAAATAAGTTATTTACTAGTTGGTTGGATAAGCAAGCTGAATCATTGAGTTAATTCTACAAGTCTCACAGGGAAGGTCTCTTGAGGAAAGCAACTGATTATCATACAAATGTAAATAATGTCCTCTTGTTTACTTGTTTTATTTAGATGCAGAGCAGTGCACAGGAGCTTCTGCCTTATTTTACAATTGTGGCCCAGGCAGTTAGGACAGACAACATAGAACAGGGCTATAAATTATCAATGTACATGAACATTGATATGTACAAAATTCATCTCAAAATGGTTGCAACTGAGCTTGCCACAACAAATTGGAGAGCATACTTGGACAGCATGGTGCTACCTTTCAGGATCCAGGTAAACATACTGACTTTTATTTACCTTTACCTATTTTTGAGATTTGAGGGCCACTGTTCAGGAAAGTGTCCAAAGCCACATTGAATGAAATGTTAAAATAAAATAGAATAAAGAAATCTAACAACATAAATGGTTTTAAAATGCTATAAATAACAACAAAACATTATACTCACCAAACAGGTTAACTAATGATCTCTAATTGATAGTGGGGTACATATTACTCTGGACGGCAACCCAGTAGGGCTACTATAGAAACTAGAAATTGTTTGAAATATTTTTAGAATAAAAAATTAGCAAACATGCCCAACTTTATACATAACTGCTTTAAAACTTCTGGGGTTAGTTGTGGCCCCACCTACTTTTTAAATTCTATATTGGAGGGGTCGGCTCTCTTGATTAAGCATGTAATATTCAAGAATAGCCTGTTCCATGTAAGCATCAAATCTCAATAGGTATGTTTCACAGAGAGCAGGAAGTCCTTTAAGGATCTCACAGAACAGTTTAGAACATCCATAGGATTGGATTTTGCAACAGAAGTATTAAAATACAATGGATGAAATCCCATAGTCTAGCATAGTAAATCACACTCAATTAGACCTACTACATCAATGAGGATTTAGTTAGTCAACTACTCCATGAGTTTCATTGATTCCAATGGGCCTACTCTAACTGTAACATATTTTAATATGTTAATATTAATATTAAAGATGGAGTTAAAGTAGGTCCATTGAAATCAATGAAATTTATAGATGAGGTGACTTAATATAATGTCCATTAATTCATTAGCCTATTCTGTTGCAATTTACTATGATAAGCAACAAGAATTTGGCCTGCATAGATAGATAGATAGATAGATAGATAGATAGATAGATAGATAGATAGATAGATAGATAGATAGATAGATAGATAGATAGATAGATAGATAGATAGATAGATAGATAGATAGATGGATGGATGGATGGATGGATGGATGGATGGATGACCTCTTGTGCAGCCAGTTGTACAACAGACAACTGTGTGAGATTCTGTTTTTGGGCTCACTCAATAAATGTATAGTTGCTAGAGAAACAGACCTCTGTGCTGGGGTGACAGTGCATGTGCTCACAGAGAGGACTCTAAGTGCATGCCATAGGTTTGCCACCACTACTCTAATGGATACAGGTCTAAATGTCAACTATTGGAAAAGACAATACAGTATTTGTTTTTCTCTTTTCTAAAGAAAGTGCTATGCTGGGGTCATAACTGCAAGGACTACAAAATTGAATTAAAGACTGCCCTAGGACAAATTGCAAGGCATCCAGCAGTCCAGACAAAAATAACGTGGTCAAAGCTCCCAAGCTTCCTAGAGAAACCTGCTTTTTGGTATGACAACCAATTTATTCATTCTTATGTTAATTGTTGTGGTTTGTTTGATTGATTGATTGATCGATTGATTGATTGATTGATTGATCGATCGATCGATCGATTTGTACTGTCTACTTGACTCTGATTTATGGCAACCTTATAACTGAGTGGTCTCCAAAATGTCCTGTCTTCAACAGCCCACTCACCTCTTGTAGAATCATAGCTGTGGCTGCTTTTGTGGAGTCTATCCACCTCTGAGAATGTTCACTGACTTACATGTAATGATCCTGTTACTCACGAGTAGAACTTTTTAGACTACACATAGGTGGGACCGCATCTTAATCCAGGATCTTAACGTTGCCTTCTTACATGTCCTGACCTAAATCTAGGCTGTTAGTAAGGTAGTGAATAGCCAAGTAAACACTCCCGTCATCATCTTGTCTTTTAAAAGTATATTGTAGTCAAAGTAAGTTACATAAACCAAATTTCAGGAAGCAAAGATTTCTTAGTTTCAAAAGGTCAGAAAGCACATTAAAACAATGAAAGCCTATCTTATGGGGGATGCCCTCTTTGCTTAAAAATCCCTACATGACTTACACAGTGCTGAGCACTGAACCAAGAGGAAGTCCTGCCCATTCCCTCTGGGTTTTATCTCCTCAAACAAGTTCGACCCTCATGGCATTCTCCTAAAGGAATCCAGCCAATGACCATACAGTATCACATGTCTATCAAACATTAAGTTTCATTTCTCCCAAACCATGAGGCTAGCATGTTTTGACTATCAATCCTGCTCTGGAATGCACCATACCTCCTCCCACACTTGGAAATCTCCATTACAGACTCTAATTGCACATTCATGCCCCATTCATGCCCCCATCACAATACACACACCCCTTCACTATGTTAAGAGGTGTACATCCAAGACGGAAGGAAGAATCAGACTGACTTTTAATTTCTCTATCTCCCTTATATCAAGGGCTATGGAATTCCTTCCGGGTATTGCATACATTTCTGGCTTCTCAGTAATTCATCACAAAAATAGTCCCCATGAGGTCCTATTGAGAATTATTTCAACATCTCCAACTACAAATGCTGTGATCCTTAAAGTTCCTGGGGTATGTGCTTTAATGTTCCTTTTCTCAAATCATTTGTATAATTTGAGTTCTGGTTGTGTGGGATTAATTGAGCAAGAAACAACCCATATGTAGATGGAGTTGGGATCAAAAATGGTCAAAGGATGAAGCACTGAGTACGATACAAGAGGACAAAGAGCATAAGTCCAAATCTTGTCTGGTTTTTTTTTCCTGTTCAGCCAACAGCTTATTGTGCACACTATTATCTTTTTACACCTGTTGTACAAGAGAGTATTCACTACTCCCATGAACAAGCATTATGTCCCATTATTTTCAACAGGGCAACCATAGAGCACTCGTTCTGTAGAGCAGTTGGGCAACAAGATTGTTGATAAGGGTCTCACCAAAGGTTCTACCCTGAATTACCAATTCCAACCTGATTTTTTCCCCAGTGTGGATATATTGGGGGGTTTTCCACTTCAGTTACTTTCTTTGATGAAAACCAATTAAGGACTGACCAGTTTTCTATACAGTTTAGAGTTTGTTCGTTTGTCATAGTGACAGATTCTGTGAAACCTGTTTTGTAATATAAGTACTGTGGGATACTTTTTGGTTAGTATCTTCTCAGTCACACCTCAGCCTCTGCATAGTGATGTTGATAGGCTGTTGCCAGCTATCTGGAAAGGAATGCAATTATCTCTC
Organism: Furcifer pardalis; assembly: GCA_030440675.1. NCBI lineage: Eukaryota > Metazoa > Chordata > Lepidosauria > Squamata > Chamaeleonidae > Furcifer > Furcifer pardalis. The sequence continues at coordinate 188,350,184 of CP126891.1, forward strand.
TCTTTCTCTGAAGGTTTTCTTGAACTTAAACTAAATTCACTTATCTCAATAGTTGAAATTATGAGTTCAGGAAACTTGGAAATGGGCATGCTTTTGTATTTCAGGTTAAATGTTCAAGCAAGATGAAAGCTTTATCATTAGCCACACTGACCCTAAAATGTTCAATACAGTAAAACCTCATATAACACTAAAACCTGGTTCCACAAGTCTTCGTGTTATATGATTTTTCGTGTTATCTGATCCTCTATGGGATCCATAGAGATACATTGTAACCACACAGGCTTTCGCGGTTGTTATCTGAAGCATCCCATAGGATCTTAATGTTATCTGATGCAATTCTTCCCCCCAGATTCCTTGATGTTATGCGATTTTCATGTTATTCGATACTAATGTTATATGAGGTATTACTGTATTTATATTTCAGGAAACCTTTTATAAAGATGGGTTCTGTGCTCCATTTGAATTACCAGCCATCCCAACTCTTTTTTACCAGAACCAATTAACAACCACTTTCAGTATCCTAGATTTAGCTTCATGGGTAGCCCATGGTGATCAAGGTAAGTTTATACTCACTTAACCCGCACATACAGTAGTTAAGATGCAGTAGCTCAGCAAAAATTCTGCTCACAGAGTTTGATCCTGAAAAGCTCAAGGGAGATTTAGCCTTCCATTCTTCCAAGGTTCATAAAAATGAGTATTCAGCATGATGTGGGCAAAATGCTAATTACCTTTGACCCACCCAGAGAGCATTCTAAACTCTATGGGGTAGTATATAACTGCAATTGATATTTCAATTTATGAACCCTAGCTTGCAGCAGCCACTTTTATTCAAATTCATTCAAACTGGTAGGAATGAAACCTGAATTACGAGAGTGTGTCTTAGGCAGATTTAATGTAACATAATTGTAGCTATCTGTGTTCACTATTGACTCTGACACAAATCTTATTTACTGTCTTATCAGCAATATGTGAGGTGGGCGAAGACAAAATTGTAACATTTGACAAGAAAGTGTTCAATGCTGAACTTATAAATCAAGACAGTGAGCTACTTGTTGCCCAAGACTGCAACAAAAAGGAAAATTATCCAAACTTCCGTATAAGGATAAGACTGCCGAGGAGGCCAAAACCGCCCAGGGGAAAACTCAATAAAAAAGAGATTCATCTCAATATAACTCAGGCGTAAGTTTTACCAAATAACACTTCAGCTGAGAAAGAGAAAAAATATATCCATTAAGTTACTTAGGCTGATTTTAAAGTAATACAAAGTGCTTCCATTGTCTACAAACTAAACTCTTTCTTGCAATCTCTTCATTATAGGAAGATTGTCAAATATTTTTCTGTCCTATTTTTTCACTTCTTCTCCTTTGTATGAAATGACTATTCACGGATCTCATGCATAGAGGGAAGCAGATCAGTCTTGAGAAAAATGTTCAATCTCTGATCCAATCAGGTCTTCAGGAAGTGCATGGAATAAAGAAAAAAGTTTTAGTATTATCCAGTGTTCAAGTCCTAGCTTACCCATATAACTCATCTGTTGGCCTGCAAAAGATAGAAGCCCGTTATCCATGCTAGTTGGGTTGATGGAAATGGATCCTTAAGGACCATAAGTTCCCAATTTATAACTTGTCAAATTATTACTGCTTAACCTACCTCTCAGAAAAATTTTATGATTTTACTGCCCCTTTGAATCTCTTAGGAGGAGGGCAGAATACAAATATAATGGACAGCTACCATCATCAGACACCTGTCTTTTTCTCTCAATGCCATCTCTTAAATTCAAAATAGCCACCTTCCCTTGCCAGATTTACAGGAAGGCCTCATTTTAAGATACTCATGGGTGGACAGATGGCTGGCATAGAGTGAGCAACAACTGTAGAAAGAAGTGAATGTTGTCTTCTTGTATGAGAAGCTGAGTTAGATGCTTGTTAGCTATGGTTAGTTATGCCAACAAAGTAAATTGGAGCAGCAAAGTAATGGTGTAAATGCAGGGGTTTAAAATGCATTGGTGAATTATCATGGTTAATGAGTTGCCACTTGTATCCATTGTTGCATGCCAAACATAACAGGGAGACATGCAACAGCTTGTTAACCACTGTACAATCACTGTGGCTTCCTTTCTGTGCTAGGCCATATCAAGAAGATCAAAAATAGATAAATGAAAATTATTAATATTATTTTGAAAGGGAGATTCCAAATAGGCATGAATATTTAAGTGTACTAGTGGCAACTATGTTAAACTTAACTCTGTGTTAGCTTTCTCATTGGCATGGCCTGTGGGTTATATATCAGCCCTATTCTAACAGTGCACCCACAGTAACAGTAACATGCCAGAGAACTAATGCTCCATAATGCACAATCACTCTGCTAACATTTAAACAGCATCAGAACTGTGCCATGTATTTCAGGTTTTCACTCCTGACATAACACCGGTCTTTTTAACTAAAAGTTATGGCAGGACAGTAGTCAGTACATGGTAAATATATATAGTACATTGGGACTTCGGGTTTTTCCACGTTCTAACTAAATATGCCTTTTCCTCCCCATCTCATCTCTCAAAGGTATATCAAAATCTTACCTACCTCGGATAGATTTACTGTATTGTTCAATGATGAACCAGTGCTTAACAGTACATCATTATACGTTGACCCCAAAGGTATCAACTCTTATATCATACTTTTTCTTTAAAAAACAGATTTTAGGTCAGCTAAGTAAAACATCAGCCAAAGTACTCTAGCTATTTTCTTTCTTTTTGTTAACCTTTTTAAAAAAACTTTTAATTTAGCATCAATGGTTGGACTACTTACTTTTTGTGTTATAGCTTCCAGAATGCCCAGCTAGCAAGGTCAACTGTCTTGGTGTCTGGGGCATTCTGGCAACTATAGTTCACAAAAGGATAATGTTTTCAGCTTCTTGATCAACCCCACTTTTAAGAGCAACAGAAAACATAGTTGGAAAGGGAGACATTAAATGGTATTGATCAATAGAGAATTCATCCCTCTTGAATTAGCAGGAATAACCTACTAATAAATGAACAGGCACATTTATGCACTATAGTTAGTGCAAGCTATTGTGACACAGTCTCAATAGATCTGAGAGATCTGATTGTGAAAAAAAAAATATAGAAGTGACTTTGCATCTCTGACTCCATGCTGTATATAAGATCTAGCTAAGAAGAGAAGAAGTTGCCACACACTGAATTACACCATAGGTTCTAGTAGTCCAGCATTGGTCACCTGGTTTTTAAGCAGGTTTCTTGGGTTCCCCTGGAGTTCTTTAGTGCTTATCATTCCAGATAGGCATCAAAAGTTAGATGATAACCATTGTTTTCACAGTAGAAGGGAAGCATTTTATTTTATTTTCTATCATTTGTAGGTCTCCTTTCTCTGGTGAAGGAAGCCCAGGCAGCTCACAACATTAAAGCAAATAATGTTAAAAACACAATAACGTAAAGATTAATAAAACAATTAAACTATGATGGCAATTTAAAAAAATTAAGTAATTTAAAATATTTTAAAGTATCAACATGAACTTTTAAAACCCCAAAGCACAGGACCCATGGGGGACTTAATCTTAGCTTATTGAAAGCCTACGTTAAAATTTTGTGTTTTTAACTGGCACCAAAAAGATAAAAGGGAAGGGGGTCAATCTAACATCCTGGGGAAGACCATTCCTAAACCTAGGAGTAGCCATAAAGGTCCTCTGTTGTGTTTCCATCAAGCAAGAGACCAAGAGAAATATTTCTTCTACAGTTCTTAAGTGCTAAGCAAGACTGTATGTGATATGCTAGAGTCATCCCTAGTCCAAGCAAGGGAGGCACTCACCTTAAATGGTTGTTTCTATTCAATCCCCTAGCACCAGTAGTATATGGAAATGACATCGGGTGGCATGGGTTTTCTCTGTCAATCACTATTTTTACTCAAGGAAGAGGCAAGTTATTTTCAAACACCCCATCTCTTCGCAGATGGAATCATGCTTTACCAAAATGAGACCACTGTCGCCATTGAGGCTCCACAATTTGGCCTACAGAATGTGACATATGATGGTTTCCTACTAAGAGTAAGTCCACCAGCTTGCGGCTTTTGAGCTAAAATTTCCTGCTTCTTTCTTTTGATGTATTGCACTGTCAGGAAGTAAAAGGTACACCTGCAGCATTGTTCTCTTATTCATACAGATTACAACAACTTCAGCGCTGAAAGGTAAAACCTGTGGACTTTGTGGAGACAATAATGGAGAAGTAAGAAATGAACGTAGGATGCCAAATCAAGAGTTGGCATTAAATGACAGAGAATTTTTCAATTCCTGGACTTCAGCAGTCAAATATACTACTGGTAAGTGAAAAATGGAAACTGTAGCAGCCATAAATATTACATGTTTCCTTCAAGAGGTTACTTAGATTATCACAATACTATCATAGGTTGATTTTGTGACTTTCTTAATTTTAAAATGTTTTAAAACATTAATTTTACATTCATGATTTGCTTTTCATTATAAAGAGGTGGAAATCTCAAACTAGAAAAGCTTATGGTCAAGACTGAAGTAAAGGGTAATGCGTATTCCCCTTTATTACCCCATTTCCGTTCCTACAGTAAATTTAAATCAAACTTGAAAATAAAGCTCATGCTTATTTTCACACCACAAAATATACTAAATGCAAAATCTGTTATCAGTGAGGAAAATGATGTACCATAGCAAACAGACCTTTTTCATCTCTTTTGGCAGCATCTCTACAAAAAAAAAACATGATAAATGTTGCTATGTTCTTTGATTCTCAATCGACGTATAATTAATTGAGAAATGGGAAGAGCATTTACAGATACTGAGCCAGAGATATTAAAAAAGAACTTTGCTATCTCATCATTCTCTCCTAAATCTCACTCTAGCTATGGGGAAGTGGCAGCCGGGAAGATTCCACATGACTTCAACAGTTACAGCAATCTTGTCTGTAAGATTTTAGGCTTCTGGGTTTCCCAGTCTCCTGTGCTTAAAAAGATTGACTCAAGCAATGTTAGCAATTCTTTCGCTAGCTCCCCAGATGACACTGGCAAGAGACACTTTCAGGTAGCAAATAGTGCTAGTTCCCATGTGACCTATTATGAGCCAGGGGTTTGGGTAGGGTTGGGGTTTAGTTCTTAATTGCTCATTGCTTCCAAATTTTGTTTCTGGGCGTGCTGTTCCTGTAATTTCAAATGTGAATGCCATCTGCTACCAGTTTTGAACAAGTGTCATAGCACACAGATGAGTAATCCAGTTGTCTTCTATGGCAGAAATTCTCAACTTTTTAAAGCCAGGTCACGCTCCCTCAGACAGCTTTGGGTGCCCTTCCTCCACCACATGGCACTTCCTGGTATGGTGGAGGCAGTGGGGGGCCAAATGAAATGATTCCATGATTCCGTCCCTGTTCTATGGGAAGAAAAGTACAAGCTTCCTCCCCCTGGGCCGCCATCAAGTCAACATAACCATGATTGAATCTGGTGCAGGGTGGCAATCCCGGAGCCAGTTGGGGAAGGATTCACCAGTGCTGATACCACCTGTAAAGTTTGGAGCAAAGTCTAGTGCAGATACATACCCCCAACCAGTTGGATGACTGGATCTGTACAGACTTGGATGGGTACTTGCGCCCAGTGGTGGGCTCAAAAAAATTTACTACCACACTGTGGGCATTGTATGGTGAGCATGACCAGAGAGAAAGCCCTGTGTTGCACCAGAATTAGGGCTACTTTATTTCAAAACTTGGATGAGTGGGGCCAGCCAGAATTTCTGCTACTGGTTCTGGTGAACTGTTGTGAACCTGCTGATGCCAACCCCTGCTTGCAGCATAGGTTACTGTACCAATTATGTTGTGAAAAGCATGACCAATTAGTATCGCTTCTTATTATAAATTTAGTTATGAGAATTAGATGCCTGCAATATACTTCACACTTGTTCGCCCTGTCATTTGGTTTTATTCAGGTATTTCCATTCCTAGTGGGCAAGCCATAAATTATTTCATAGAAACACTTGTGATTCTAACAATGAATTGCTTGGGATTTAGTCTGGATTATATTGATACCATTTTTTCTCCCTTTCCTGATAGAAATGGCAACTGATTTGTTCGAATCTGAGACTACATTGGCATCATGACTCTGAGGTGAGGCAGGACATTTTGAGAATTGCCCTGACAGAGACTAAACACAGGAGATGTAAAAGTCTTCTTTAAACACAGATACTTTAATTAATGCCAATATGAACTAAATTGAATAAAATACTTTATGTATCTTACAAAGTTTTCAATAAAGCACTGCACACTGAACATATATGAATGGTCTTTCTTATTATGACCAAAGCCATCAGATTGAAAATACAATACAGTCAAACCTCACATAAAGAGCACCTCGCTTAAAGAGTAACTCGCTTAAAGAGCAGAATTTTCTCTGAATGTTCGCTTCGCTTAACAAATAAAACCAACCAAAAACTTGCTTAACAAATAAATCAGGGTTCGCAATCCCCCCCCCACACACACACACACAATTGGTCACTTACAATAGTGTTTCGCTTAAAGAGCAAACTAGCTTAAAGAGCAATCCTGTGGAACGCATTATGCTCTTTAAGCGAGGTACAACTGTACTGTATGTAGAGATTTTTGTTGGTTGGTTGGTTGGTTGGTTGGTTGGTTGGTTGGTTGGATGGATGGATGGATGGATGGATGGACTGACTGACTGACTGACTGACTGACTGACTGACTGACTGACTGACTGACTGGTTGATTCTTTTATATGCTGAACCACAAACGTTTACCACTCTGGTTGGTTTACAACATTACAATCAGGTACAACATACGTAACCAATGAAAGGAAAACATAATAACAATAACCCTTGCAGCAAAGGCAGCAATAATAGATAAATAGGAACTTTGATTATTTATCTATATTTTTATTTATTACATTGCTATCCTGCCCTACGGGTGGCTTACAACACATTTTTAAAAATCTTTACAACAAATTAAACATAGAGAATAAACAAACCAAGTAAATTTATAAATAACAAAACAAAAATGATGCCCCCGATTAAAAACAAAACAACAACAAAAACATGTTGGTGATGGAAAAGGCTAATCAAAATCTATTGCTCAGTCATTGATAATATGTCCTTAAAAGCCTCTTTAAAGAACAATTATTTTAGTTGTTTTTTAAAGAAAGATGGGAACTGGTACAGCTCATCTGGTAGAGAGTTCCACAAAGTTGGTGCCACCACCAAGAAGGCTGTTCTCTGAGTCACAGCCTTTCTTGCTAAACTTGGCGTCTGGATCTATACCATCTGAAAGAAATGGGAGATGTGGGCTAATGTTCTGAGGGGAAGACATTCCACTAGGTACAAAGGTTCCAAACTGTTTAGGGCTTTAAAAGTTCAAACTAACACCTTGTACCTGATACAGAAAGAAACAGGTAGCCAATGCAGCCCTGCCAAGCCTGAAGAGGTACAGTAATACCTCGGATAACGCTAAGACTTGGTTCCACAAGTCTTGGTGTTATCCGATTTTTAGTGTTATCCGATGCATGTTAAAATCCTATGGGATGGATCGGATAACGTTAAAGCTCGATAGAGATACATTGTAACCACACAGGCTTTAGCGGTTGTTATCCGATGCATCCCATAGGACCTTAACGTTATTTGATCCAATTCTCCTCCCCAGATTACTTAACATTATGCGATTTTAACATTATCCGAGGTAAACGTTATCCGAGGTATTACTGTATTCTCAATTTTTCTTACTCTAGTAATCAGCCTGGCTGCTGCATCTTGTACCCATTGAAGCTTTAATATCAGGCGCATGGAAAGTCTCATGTAGAAAGCATTACAATAATCAACATGTGAGATTTCCAGTGAGATAACTATTGTTAAGAGGGACTACCTGTCCAAGTAGGGACATAACTGAGCAATTTGATACAGTTGGAAAAAGTGACTTTGCTCATCGCTGCAATTTGCGCTTCAAGAGTCAAACAAGGATCTAATATGCCCCTAAATTGCCTACCAGAACATCCATCTTGTCAGGGTTCAGTCTTAACTTGCAAACGTTGGTCCATTTCACCACTGCAGCCAAGCAATTATCAAGGCACCAGAATGCATCTACTGCAAAAGATGAAAAGGGGAGATAGAGTTGGGTGTCATCCATATAACTTGGACATTCCAAAAAAAAAAAACATTTTGGACCCTTTGCAATCTGTATGTCAGCGATGAGGGGAGGCATGGACCAGTGTTGTGAGAGATCCCAGTCAAAATAAGGGCATAGTTGAACAGTGAGATTAAGGTGGGGAAAAAACTTAGATCTGGTCCTAGCAGCAATCTAGGATTCCATATTAAGTGCCAGATCCAGAATAACACTAAAACAGCAAACCTGGTTCCTCAAAGATTGTCCATCAAAGGAGGAAAACAGACATTTATTGTTTATTATTGACCAGTCACCTCAGTAGCCTCAATGTCTTTCATACAAAATGACATAATCACAAAACAGCTCATCTCTGTTTCAAAGCTGAAGAGCCAGCAGTCTGATTCTGCAGACGTTTCCGTGGTCATGTAGTGGCAGGCATGACTAGACACCAGAGTGCACGAAACGCTGCTTACCTTCCCAGTGGTCCCTATTTATCTACTTACAATTTCTCGCTTTCAAACTGCTAGATTGTCAGGAGCTGGGACAGAGACAAGAGCTCATTCAATCGTCCAGTACTACGGTCTCAAATACTGCCCTGAAGACCTTCCATGGCATCTCCATATTTGCACACTGTAATCCGAACACATTTTACTGTCAAAATTATGTTACAAAACTGTAAACTTTGTTTCTGTTTATTTCGACACTGCACTGTCAAAAATAGATGTGAACTTGCCTAATAATAAAGGGGTTTAAAGAGTGCAGCCAGACAGCCTTTAAGGTGTTACAGTGTGGTTAGCCAGGAGTGTTGGCATGCAACTTTCTTCTCTTTCTTCTGTTCCACTCTAACCTTGGCAGTAGGAGAGACTAATGGTAGACACCTGGGCAGGAATGAGATCACAGCAGGATGGGCTGTAGCTGGTAAGAAAATAGCAATGCACACACCAGACAGCAACAACACAGGCAATATGTAGCAGTGGGACAGTCAGCTTCTTTTCCAGAAGCCAACAACACAAACATCATGAATTTTTCTCCATAGCCTCAAACTGGCTGAGCTGGATGAGCAATTAGAATAACTTTCTGTGTGCATTTATTACATTATACTTAAAGCTGAGGATCACTCAAAGCTACAATGCTTTTTTATTTTTAAATGATGTCTTTTAATGAAATAATCAGAATAGTTTCCTCTGGCCCTCTCCATTATTCACAGAGCAGCCAAGTGTTCATCAGAACATGATGTGCCTTTTTTTCTTCAGGAAAAGTGCTTCTCAATAAGGGACATGGCCTATTTCTTCTTCTTTTTGTGCTGTATCCAATTCCAAATATTGGCGATCATCATGGCAATCAGCATGACGACCGTCCTGCAAATATAATACCATGGCCTTTCATCTGCCTTCCACATCGCAGCATGACACTCGTGCCACTGATCCAGCTCTGCAAATCAGTGGCAAGCAGAGTGTTCCTCAGCCCCAGGCCATTATTGATGAAGCTGCTGCCCTCCATCAAGGTGGAACCAAGTGGGATTTAATCCACTTGGGGACCTTCACCCTTCCCTGTGGACTTTGCCAAGACTGCTAATCCTCAGTGTTGTCAGGTTAGTTAACTGCCGCCTGATGCTGGGTGTTGAGCCACTGGCAGTATGGTCTACTATATTAACATAGCAGGATAACATGGCCAGACTGGCATGGCCTACTACACACAGATATTTTTGAATAACTTATAGAAATCTTCTGCAGCATAGAAGATATAACATTTAAACAAATAGTCCCAGGATTCTCCTGGCCTCTCAAGTGGTGATGTGGGCCTTAATGACTGCTTCTAGTTTCTACCCAAAACCAAAAATATTCCTTCTTTTCCTCTAACAAGGCCTCCAAGTACTGGGGCCTTCTAAGATTGTTAGCTCTTAAAATCTATTAAAGTTCTTGTTGTTCCTCAGGAGCATCTTTCGTTCCGATTACTGTGAGATGGGTGAAATAGCATCACTAACTACTGTTAGGTCTTTCCTAAATTTGAAATATTCATCTCTGCCTAGGATCCAAGGCTCAGGATGGGGCTAAAGATCTTCCCTCTACACTGGGGTGCCAAAACTATGGCCCGGGGCCAGATGTGTCCCGACACCAATTCCTCCAGCCCACAAAGCCCTCGTCACTCCTGGGCGCATTTTACTTCTGCTTTCAGGAGCGATGAGGGCTCTGCAGGATTGGGTGAATTGGCATCAGGCCGCATCCAGCCCCCAGGCCATAGTGACCAGCTCCCTGAACCATGTGACCAGCCTGTGGCCCAAAAAGTTTGGCCAACCCTGCTATACACCAAAACATTCATTCCTCTGAAAGGAAGGTTTTAATAATTGTCTTGGTTTTACATCTGCTCTAAAACTATCACTGACATTATCCTACCAGATTCAAAAGTTTACAAAACTTCATTTCTTTGTTTCTCTGCCACTTACAATCATGACTTCTCAGGGTTGTCAAATAACTGCTGCTGGGATGCAGCAGGGAGACTGTGAAACTGTTTTGCATCCTTGTGGCTCACCTCTGGAGTCTAGCGTGAAGTAAGTAACTATTTGATTTTCATTCTGTGGGAAACCATATCCAGTCACGTGCTTCATTCGAAGGCCCAGCTGGTATGCTTGGAATGAAGGGAACCTGGGCATCACAGCAGCCACCAACTGGCTCTGAAAGAGAGGTGAGGTGAACATGCTGAGAGGAAAGAACAGCGACGCAATCCAATCGTTGTTTGGTTTTACCTTTGGCAGCACAGAAAGCAGCAGCCATCCATTTTCTGTTACACAAAGCTGTGCTCCAAAAGCATCTTCAAATAGCTTGTCTCCCTTGTGTGTGTCTTCTCTTTTCAGAGGGGTGAAGGGCAGGAAGATTTCTATTGGACCCTGGGAACAGTAGCCAGGACGGTTCTGCTTTTTCTGTTCCATTCAGGACAGATGTTGGATATGTATCATATTATTTCCATTTTTAAAAAACCTGCTTTTATTTTACCTCAGCTATTCTGGAGATGATAATTGGCATTCGTTAGGAGCCCCCTACTGAGATAGCTGAGCTTCTACTCAAAGGGAGAAAAGACCCACAGATACTCCTGGCTGTGAAATCCAAACACAGTGAAATTGAGTAATATGTCTTGAACAGGACGAAGAGAAGAATAAACTTACATGAAAATCTGTCTTCCCCAAAACTTCAAAATGATTTCAGAAGTATCAATACACTGGAATGTTTCCCCTAATGTATCCATACATTCACATTAGAAAGAAATAAGCCTCATATTCAGACATAAAGGCCATTGAAATTATTTCTAACCTGTTTTTAAAAGTTAGTCATAAGCTATACAAATTCCAAACTATATCACAGCATCTGAGCTTTTTATCAATTCACTTACTGCAAATGTGCAAGAAAAATATACAGTACTAGGTATTTTCATCACACAGTGTGAAGCATCAATGCATTTCTACCAATTTGCTTCATTTTATTACATATTTAACATAGAACAGATGCCTCAAAATATGAGAATCAAGTGTTCAAAACACATAATTATGTTGTATTTGGGGGGGGGGGTCGGTGATTTATTTTAGTTAAAAGAGCATGAGGCAGAAAAACAGCAAAAGCAATGAAGATGTTGAGAGATTAGCCTAGTCCAGGGATGGCGAGCCTTTGAGAGACCGAGTGCTCAAGAAGGAGGCAGGCACTGAGCATGGCCACACAACCATGTGACATTGCCAGCGCACCTCTGGTGACATCATGTGGATGTATGTGCACCACTCGAAGTGAGCCAGTGATAACATATTGTTGTGTATGCATGGACCCCCAAGGGTGCCTTGTCACCTCACCTCATCCCTGCCACCGCCACCTCCCAGGTGGGATTTCAGCCTCCCCTCTAGCCTCCACATTGGTGGAGGGAGAGGGATGGATAGGAAAGCAGTGCTGCTATTGGGGCCAGTGGTGTGGTGCAGGGTTTGCCCGCAATGGCATGCATGCTGACATGTGTGCTGCCTCTGGCAAGCATGCCATAGGTTCGCCTACACTGGTCTAGTCTAATCAATGACTTCTCCTGGTTTCTTTTCCACACATATTAGCATTTTGTAAAACAAAATCATTTTGTATGACAAAACAACTGATTGGTTTAGAATAAGAAAAGGAGTATGATAAGCCTGTATATTGTCACCCGACTTATTTAACTTATATGCAGAGTACATCATGTGTAATGAGGGCTGGAAGAAGCACAAGCTGGAATTAAGATTGCTGGGAGAAATATCAACAACCTAAGATATGCAGATGACACTACTCTAATGGCAGAAAGTGAAGAAGACCTAAAGAACCTCTTGATGAGAGAAAAGAGGAAGGTGCAAATGTTGGCCTGAAACTCAACTTAAAAAAAAAACCAAGATCACAGCATCTGGTCGCATCACTCCCTGGCAAATAGAATGGGAAGAGATGGAAGCAGTGATAGACTTTACCTTCTTGGGATCTAAGATCATTGAAGACGGTGATTGCAGCCATTAAATAAAAAGATGCTTGTTCTTGGGGGTCAAGCTATGACAAACCTAGGCAGCATAATAAAAAGTAGAGACATCATCCTGCCAACAAAAGTCCACATAGTTAAAGAAATGGTCTTCCCAGTAGTAATGTATGGCTGTGAGAGCTGGACCACAAGGAAGGCTGAGCAAAGAAGAATAGACTCCTTTAAATTGTGGTGCTGGAGGGGGACTCTTGAGGATCCTCTGGACAGAAAGGAGATCAAATCAGTCAATCCTAAAGGAAATCAACCCTGACTGCTCCTTGGAAGGACAATACTGAAGCTGAAGCTCAAGTACTTTGGCCACCAAATGAGACGAGAGGACTCACCAGAGAAGGCCCTGATGCTGAGTAAGATCGAAGGCAAAAAGGGGGCAGCAAAGGATGAGATGGCTAGATAGCATTATTAATGCAGTGGGTGTAGATCTGGGTGGACCAAGGAGGATGGCAATGACAGCGCAGCCTGGCATGCAGTGGTCCATGGGGTCACAAAGAGTCAGACTCGACTGTGTGACTGAACAACAAGACAAAATCACTCTAGAAGCATTTTATATATAAAAACATATCTTTTTTTTTTAGTTAACATTTGTAAAATAAAGGCTGCCCTTGCTCAAAAGCCAGTTGTATCCGACTCTAGGGTTCAGTGCCAGCACTTTCTGGCATCTGCAGACATTTCTGTGGATGTATGGCAGGCATGACTAGACACCAGAGTGCATGGAACACTGTTTACCTTCCCACCAAGTGCTACCTATTTATCTACTTGCAATTTCTTGCTTTCAGATTAGTAGGTTGGCAGGAGCAGGAACAGAGACAGGAGCTCACTCCATCATGCAGCACTCAGGTCTCAAACTGACCTGCTGACCTTCTAGTCATCAAGTTCCGCATCTTAACCACTAAACCCCCACAGTCCTGTTAACATTCATAGTTACAATAAAAAAATAGAAAGTTGGAAATCTCCAGCATGTGTAAAGAAACTCAGTGCTTCTTGCTTGGTTTGAGGTCAGAGGAAGAAGACTATTTAAAAACTGAATGCAAGAAAACCAACAGAAAGAGGAGAAAGGAGTTTGCCTCCAATGTCAAAGGCAGGAAAAGAACTTTACCAATCAAGTTATGGACAATCACATTGGCCTGCAAAGCTCCCTCCCACTGATACACATTGTTAGTACACGAAAGATTGCTATTATCCCAACTGTATTCTTGGTCAATTTCCCTGAATCTTCCCCCTTTCCAAACCAATCCTAAGCACAGGACTGTAAATTTTAATGTGTCTTTTGTAAATTTCTTAGCTATCTCTGGCACATTCATATTCTCCTCCATGAGCTGATTGGGATGTAAACATGGACAGGGCGAACACTCCATCATCCTAATAGAGCACAAAGGCTTTCTTCTGATGGGTGGACTAAGAGTTCTTTTTGTGTATCCAAATATATATTTTTCAACAAAGCCTCCCAATATAAAGATATTTTTCCTATCAATGAATATGCAAATCCCCTCCATAAAAATCAAAATAAAACAACAAGCAATGGATCCTCCACCCCAAAAGTTGGGATGAGATTTGCTGCCTGCCCCAAACCATTCATCAAAGCAGGCAGACAGAATGCTACATAAATTTACTGAGTCAATGTCATCCAGCTTTCTATTTCACCAAATAAATGGATTTCTGTCATGAGAACTATATTTATGAAAGTCTTTCTGTGTCTCACATCTGCCTGCCAGCCAGCAGCATTCTCACACTGTTTAGTCTGCTCTTAAGCCCTACTGTGGGCTTCCTTTAAACCAGAAGTAGGCTAAATAGGTGGAGGACAGGAGTGCCTGGCGGACAGTGGTCCATGGGGTCGCAGAGGGTCGGAATCGACTGTGCGACTGAACAAAAAAAAGGCTAAATAGGGCTCTATGGAAATTGTTGGACTCTCCTACTGCTGGTTATGTTAACTAAGGCTGTCAGGAGTCATGGACCAATCATGGATCCCCTTTAATTTACTCAAATGTTTTATGTACTAGTTACAACATATGACAACCCTAACATGGTTTCCAAGTTATCTTTCGGTTTTGTGTCAGAGATTACTCTGGGTTGAAAGGATTTTTGCAGGGGACAACCGAATGAGGCTCCTTTCATGTCCCCCATCATGCAGCTCTTGGGAATTGAACCCATCTTTCAAATCTCCAAGCCTAGTGCCTTAACCACTCAGTCACTAGGGAAGCTGTTTCCAAGTTATGTGAAATATTTAAGAAGTGATTCTACTGTCTCCACTCAGTCCCCAGTATGTTTCCTTGACTGAGTGGAGATTTTGAACCCAGGTCTCCTGAAACATAGCACAAACCCGTCACTATACTATTTTTAATCATATGTAGACATGACACATTGTTAATTTTCTCTTCTTACAGAGAAGATTCTGTATGCACATAGGCATGGCACCTAGTCCTCTTATTACAGAGGTATGCACACTTAACTGCTACTAAGTAAACTCAGTAGCTTTTTAGTAAGCATTATAGGGTTATGCAGTTAGAAAGTCATTCAACTGAGAAACAGTGGCAAAAAACCCCCTCTCACCTAGCTACATAAATGGCATACATTTGTGTTAAGAAATCAGCATAGATACTATCAGTTGCTTCTTAAGACTTCAGGACAATTCATATCCATAGCTGTTTTTGCTGTGCCCATGTAACTTGTTAAGAGGATTTAGGCCAACATGTTCATAGTTATTCCTGAGAAGTCAGTTCTGCCTCCTCTTGTTTCAGACACTGATGGAAAGGGAAATAAATTTGCTTTGGCACTTTCTGGCACTGCATCCTGCATATAGTCTAATATTATTTGCAGATTTAGAACCATCCTATGGGGAAATAAACACTGAAGCTAAAATGGGAAGAAAATTATTCAAGACAAAAGAAGTGGGACAGTAATATTATCTGTCAAGATGTGGGTGATTCTTAATGACAGACTGCTTATTCCAGGAATGTAATGCATGCAATACAGGGTGAGGGAATTCTTTTGTTTGGATGCCACAAATGTTAAGCCAAAAAGAGCTACAGAGGGAAGATGAAACCTTTCCACGCTGAATGGACCAATCCCAATCCAACTCGGAAACAGTGAACAATAAACTATATATTTACAGAAGGTCTGTGTCGAACTTCATTCTCGCTAAGGCATGAAATGGTATGTACTATGCAGCTTCACACTATCATGTAGTGCCTATAAGACAGAATGCTTTGTTGTGGGAAAACTATGTTATTGTCCCAATATGAACTACTGTGACAGGCTCAATACTAATCAAATAAACACCTAGCTGCTCTTTTGCTTTTAATTTCTAAAAGTATATACCTCTACAAACATACTGAACATTTTGGGATAGCCCCAGATATCTTTCCAGATTTGCTACGAGATAAAGCAAAGTTCAGGTCTGCGCAAATACCTTAATGCTCTGTTATCTCAAATCACTAATCAAAGAGAGCAACCTAACAAGGCTGTAAGCCACTGGTGCCCAAACTTTTTTTCCGTGGGCCGGTCCTGCCCCCAACACACAGCTGTGGGGGCTGGAAGCAGGCTGCTCCAGCTGCTGACCATTTTAGCAGTGGTGGCTGCGATCAGGCTTTGCTCCTGCTGGTCCAAGCAGCCTACACTTGGTCCCAGAGCTTCAGAAGCCTTTAGCAATGTGGAACACCACATTAAATAAATTTTCTGAGCCTTCTCCATTTCAAAATCTGCAGCGTGCCAAGGCTGATGTCAGCATGGCCACAGGCCATAGTTTGGGCACCCCAGCTGTAAGCAAATGAAAAATAGCTGCAGGTCGCATCAGGCTCGTAGTCGGGACATTTCTAATCTCTGCCTTGTAAGGAGTACCTATAAAATACAGTCCATTCCAGTGTAAAAATAAATTGATCACAGCTGGTCAGATTTTTCCTGACCAGCTGTAGATAGTACGTCTTAGGAAGCAAGCTTTGTAACTCTTCCTTGTCTCCATGAAGCCCTTGTGCTGAGAGGGACCTTTCAGACAAGCAAGAGAAGCAACACAAGGAGCTGTAGGTAGAATGAAGAGTTGAAGAGCATTGCCTTGCTCCTGTTCTCTGTTGAGTTCCAGTGCTTTTTGTAAATGGAAGGATCCCTTCCATTCTCAGAACCATTAATCTGAATCCCACCCGATATGCATTACTCATGCCCAGCTTTGACAAAGAGTCTGGACTTTACTTCTAAAACACCAAATAGAAAAGACATCTCAGATAAAGAAAATTCTTGCTAGGAAACATTTCCATGAAGTAATTGAGTTATGTATGCTTTGTAGATTTTGAACAGAATGCAAAAACCAAGGAATTTGTTGGAATAGAACACCAAAGCAAGTAGCAAGTAACCAGCTGAGGGAATGTTGAGGCAAAATATGTGAAAGAAAAATTCAAACATTTGGTCTTTTTTATTTTGTACATGCAGTGACTCAAGTGGCTAAGACGCTGACTGGAAGGCTGCAGGTCAGCAGTTCGATACCCAAATATTGCAGGACGGAATGAGCTCCCGTCTTTGACCCAGGCTCCTGCCAGCCTACCAGTTCAAAAGCAAGAAATTGTAAGAAGATAAATAGGGACCACTTCTGTGGGAAGGTAAATAGCGTTCTGTGTGCTCTGGTGTCTAGTCATGCCTGCCACATGACCACAGAAACATTGGCAGAAGCAGACAACACTGGCTGTTCAGATATGAAAGAGATGAGCACTGAACCCTAGAGCCAGATACGACTGGCTTTTGAGCATGGATGACCTTTACCTTTTTGCAGATTAATACTCATAGGATTTTCTTTCTATGGAGTTGGTTCCCTTTTACCTGGACAAAGCACCAGACCACCAAGCAACAAAATAGATGTCCAAAGAAACAAAGAGAATGTTGCTCCCTTCTCCGTATTATCACTCTTCAGGCTGGTCATTTCTGCTCAGTATTCACAAACTCCAGCATTGCCCTCCTCTGCTAAAACACCAAATGACTTTGAAAGAATTGACCAGGGTGTCTCTCAGAACTTCTGACCAGCAGAGAAGGCAGCCATTTTGCCATTATTTCCCAAAGCTTTCATTTACAAAATAGAAGGTCGGAAATAAAACACAGAAAATAGTTAAGATTCCTTTCTAAAATGTTAAGTTATGAGTCCCTCATGCCATCTAGTGGTTTTTAGGGGTTATGCCAACAGTTTGAATCATCGTATTTTGCCAGATGATTTACAGGTTTGCATTTCAGGCAACTTGACACAAATTCACACCCACTTCACTTCATCTCCAAAGCATACCAGTTTAAATGCTACAGCTTTGAAAACACTAGTTCCCAACCATGTAAGCAAACACCCCCTGAGCGATCTCATTTTGATTTATGTGATCAATAGTAATAAATCATTGCCAGTAATAGTATTGCTAAGAGTACAGCTTTGGGAATAAGGGGATGAGGTGAGAATCCCAAGTTTTCCCAGAGTTCAACATTAAAAGCTAGCAAGTTCAAGAGTGCAAGTAGAATGCCTTGCTGTAACATTCTGTATATTTTAAGTTTATTTCAAGGTCCTTATTTTCCCATAGTCTAAAACAGGGGTGCTCAAACTATGGCCTGTGGGTCTGATCTGGCCTGCAGCACCAAATCATCTGGCCCATGTCACCCGTGCTGCTCCCAGAAGCAGAAGTAAAACACACCCACGTGTGTGCAAAATCCTGTCATAAATGCACCCGCCGCTATCGTAAATGTGCTTATGACAGCCACGGGTGCATTTATGGCAGCATTTTGCACATGTGTGGGCACATTTTACTTCCAATTCTGGTGGGAGGAAACACATGACTGGGCCACTCAACCATGTGACTGGCCCATGGCCCGAAAAGTTTGGGCACCTCTTGTCTAAACGATTACAAGCAAAATACACTTCCTTGTTGAGGAAGTGTCCTAAAACGAAATAATAATGGCAGATCTTAGAAATAACTAGTTACAATTAATGAAGTTACTTTAGTTATTAATAGCAAGTTGTGTTTTAGGTGATGACAGTATAAATAACTTAAAATTCAAAAATTACAAAACAAGTAATACAAAGCTTCATTGTGAAAGTGAGAGAGAAAATATATCACATTAAAGAGGAAAAAGTTTTCAGCATGAACCAGATTGCTTTAAATTCCTCCATCTGGACAACCCTATAAATGTCTAGAACTAGGACTTCCAGTTACCAGGGCCATGATGGCTGAGTGTAATGATACTGACCTTGACAGCCCGAAGACTGGCAGGTCAACAGTTCAAGACCCGAGTGCTGCATGACAGAGTGAGCTTCTCTTTTCAGTCCCAGCTCCTGCCAACCTAGCAGTTAGAAAGCAAGAAATTGCAAATAAATAGGTACCACTTGGGGGGGAGGGTAACAGCATCCTGTGCTCTGGTGCCTAGTCATGCCTGCCACATGACCAAAGAAACATCTGTAGATGCAGACAGCACTGGCTCTTTGACTATAAATGGGGATGAACCCTACCCCCTAGAGTCAGACATGACTGGCTTTCGAGCAAGGGAGGATTTTACTAGGACTTCCAGTACCTTTCCTATTACAAGTGTCTTTCGCTAATAAAAACAAGCTTTATTTTCTTTGAAAGACGTGTATTGCTTCTTTAAATTGCAGAAGAGTGCTCAGGTAATCATGTTAATTTTCAAGAGAGCAATTTCCCAAGTTAATGTTGCTTCTGTACTACTGTATGCTTACTCTCTAACACCTTTCTTATCTGTTTTCTGTTATCAGTAGAGAAGTAGAATTCTGTCTAATATGGAGAGAAGAACCAATGCTTGAGTTCTACCTTGACTGCATCCAGGCCAGTTTTGCTTTGGTATACCTATTGGGAATGAAAGAGTTATCATCCCAGTGGCTAATGACACACGGGAGAGTCCTCCTTCTCCTCCTCCTCACTTCTGCAAGTGATGTAGTGGTAAATTTGAAAATACATGTGTTCGGGTTAACAGGCAGCCTCCCTTGCCCAAAACAAAAGTCCAAAAGTACAGGTAGATGGATCAGCTTATATCAAGAAATGATGACTAATTAACTTGTGAACTGCTCAGAGAGTGCACTAAACACTATGGGGCGATATAGAAGTGTGATTGTTTTGCTTTCCTTTATAAATTGGTCTTTTGCAAAGATAATGGTTTTTATCTCCCATTTCAACATCCAAACTCCCTCACATTCACATTTATAACAGGGATAACTTCTTCTTTCATGTCCAGCCCAAAATTTAAACTGCCAAAATGAATCCACCTTCTTGGCTTTGTCGTTGGCCTAACATAAATACTCATTGGTACAAGTTTCTGGTAGTAACA
Organism: Furcifer pardalis; assembly: GCA_030440675.1. Lineage (NCBI taxonomy): Eukaryota > Metazoa > Chordata > Lepidosauria > Squamata > Chamaeleonidae > Furcifer > Furcifer pardalis. The sequence continues at coordinate 188,370,117 of CP126891.1, forward strand.
GGCAGACCAGCAAGTGAGATGTATTCTGTATTCACAGAGTGTTGTTATCCACCAGCCCCCCGCACTTGAGCATGTTAGTCTTACATTTAGGGACTCCAACCCTCAACCTATTCAGGACCATCCAAGTGACACGAAGGAGGTCAAGTTCCTCAGCCATATCCTGTTTTAATGTTATTCCTTGTTCAGTGAGCTCCTTCCTCCTCCTTCTAATTTGATTTTACTCTTGTGTACCCTTGAGAATGATGTCAACAGGGGCAGCTTTCAACAATGTACTGTTACTATGAAAGTGTATTTCTCTCCCAGCTACTATGAAGATAGCAGCTAAGCTCTGAGGAGAGTCTGGAAAGGGAGTGGCAGGTGATATTACCACCCCTCGTTTAGAAAGCAGAGGACTTCAACCCTGTGTGTCCTGATTCCACTACGTCATTGCTTCTGTGGAGACAGATTGACTCACAGTTGGAACATTTGATACAGGAAGTTAACTTTAAAAAAAAATCAAGAAAACCACCTACTCTGACTACTGCTGGCCTAACAAAATGAAAGTGTTTCAAGATTATTCCACTAGAGGGAAAACTTGGTCAACTTTTTTAAAGACTGTTGAAAGTGAAATACTAATAAACTACAGAATTTACTGGTGTTACAGCATTTTATAATAAATGTAGGAGGGAAATTATGCCTGGTTATAAGCCTCCATTTCCTTCTACATCATGTCGTGGAAGGAACATTAAACATGTGACGGAATGAAGTATACCCTTTGCTTTAGCTTAAACCAAGATGGGGAATTTCTTGCATAGGAGTCCCTTCACACCAGGTCTGGTAGGTAAATTATATGGGCCACATGGTTTAGAAGAACTTAAACTTAATGCGTGATTGTCATGTCATGCTGTAAGATCATTGGTTGGAATCGGTAAAGGGGAGGGCCAAAGGTGGACCCCAGGGGAGGAGATATAACCCAGAGACTCATGCACACCCACTGATTTTAAACTGCAGAAATGTAGAGGCTTGAGAAAGAAGGGTGGCCATGAGCTATCCCTTGAACATGCAGCTTGCTTTATATCTTGTTTTGAAATGCTTTCTGAGCTTTTGATGGACTGTATCCTGTATCTTGCAATGCTTTCAATATATTTCTAAAATACCTGAAGAGACTTGGAGTGATTACTTGACTTATGTTACCTGAATCTACACTAGTTTCATGTGCCCCCTTTGCTCACCAGCTGGATTTCGGTCAGGAGTGACTGGGCACACTAATAGGAGACGCCTAAACTCCTGGGTCTGATCTGGACTAGGGAAGCAGGATCAGATGCAACAGCATCACCAGGAGGCTGGAGGACTCCCGAGTCCTACTTGGAGAGTGATTGTCACAAAACATATGCACAATGCCAGCAATGTTCACATGATCAATTATTCTTCAGAGGATTTAAGTCATATTCCACCAAAACACAAGTTTAGAGCAAATCCACATTTTCTGGTCTATTTAGCTAACACTGGAAGTTGAGAAATAAAAATTATTTTATTTCCCATCAATGCAAGAAGGCTGGTCTCTCATAGCTGCTTACCCTTTTCAATCATGTTCAGCTTTAGCCACTGAAAGGAAAACCTAACCCGATCCTTACTGAACCCAACACAACATAGACAGCTGAAAACAATTCTGCTCTCAAGGTCACTTGTGAATGGGTCCATTTTGCACCGTGGCTATGGCAGGCAAGAGGGCTTTGCCACAACTCCACCCCTCCTTCATTGGGGAACATGGGCTTCAGTGTGGGATTAACAGGATTGGGGGATTTAGAGTTAGGGAAGGAGTTTTGTAAATTCTTTACTGTTTCATGTTCCAGAAGTTTCTTGTGGGCTAGGAAGAGCAACGAGTCAGGCTGTGTGTCTTAGCTGCTCTTAGAAAGAATGTCAAGAAAGAGGAGTCAAGCCGTAGTTGGGGTGGAGGATCCTGGTCAGGCAAAAAGAGGGCCACATAGGGAAGCCATTTCCGAGTCTTTGGGACCTTGTTCCATTAGCAGAGAGGATTCAGGCCCTAGAAGGGGGATCTGAGAAAGGGGCCCCTTTCCAATCCCTATCAGGTGCAGGATCCTTGAGCAGAAAAGGCAAAAGCGGTAAAAAAAGCCACTTTCAAAGCATATGTAACCGAGTTAGAGTCACAGCTTTCCCAATTAGAAGCGGGAAGATCCTTCATGCCTCCCTTTCAGCAGGAGGCCCCTGCCCCTCTATCCAAGGTGGAGGACAGGGAGATCATGGAGGTGCTAGAGGCAGGAGAACATGGGGCCACGGGGGACTCTGTTCAGACTCTGATGGGCTCGAGGACGCAAGGAGAGACCGGCCATGGATGTGGGATTGAGCTTGGCTGGGATTGCAAGCGGCAACTGTGCTGAAGTGAGAGGGAGAAGATCGGGGGGGGGGACCAGTCAGGCGCCAGGTGAGTTTACAGTGAGTGACCACTCAGCTAGGCCTTTGGCCAGCCTCTTGGTCTTGGCCCTTAGCTTTTACGTGGTGGTGGCCTCAAGGGATGGGGGCAAATCCTAATCTTCCATCTACCCCCCAAGTATCAGTGCAAGGGGCGCCAGGGCCCGACTTAGCGAGCTTGCAGTGGCCATGCCAGTTTGTGGTGCCAGGGGGAATTACGGCCATGGGGTCTGTGGGCAGCTTGGCTGGCTTGGGGGGGGCTCAGGCCTGTTGTGTCTAGCACAAGCAGTTGGTGCTCTCCCGGGGAGTAGTCCCACAGTGGTTTCTGTAGGCTCTGTATCGGGGGAGAATACACAGATGGCAATAAGGGGGGCAGGTTCTGACAAGATGGCGGGGGTCGGTAGAGCCTCTGAAATGACTGTCATTCTTGAAGGGGCCTCGGGGTCGGGCAACGCCAGCTTTGCTAAGGACATGGGGGCTCAGGCGCTAGAGGGAACTAAAGTTGTGAATGGGGACGCACCAGCTAACGTGGGCAGGGTCTCTGTGGAAGGAGCTGGGCCCAGCCTGTCAAAGTCAGCTGGCCCCTGTCTATTCAGGGAGCATCTCTTCAAATCAACCAAGGAAAAAATCCTAAAAGGGGAGTACGTGGACCTGTTCTTGTTGCTCAACAGGGAAGTGGAAGTTAAAGAGTTAGAGAAACTTGATGATGACAAGGAAAAAGAACTAGTTAGGGGAAAAAACCTCCGAGGACTTGGGGAAGCTGGCTCCCAGCGTATCTTATATACATGGGAGTTATCGTTGGATTACACTGTGTTTATATTTATTTTGTTGAACTGTATTTTATATTATGATATTGTATTGAACTGTTATATTGTATTCGATTGTATGTTGTGAGCCACCCTGAGTTGGTTTCACCAAGTAGGGAGGCATATAAATCGAATCAATCAATCAATCAATCAATTAATCAATCGTTCACAAACATCGGCATTGCGCCTCCCCAATGCTCAAATACTTGGATCTCATGTACAGGGCTTATCTGGACTTCGGGAGAAGGGTGTGGCTCTGTTATGACAAGAGTTTTCGAAGTTACGTAGAGCACCACCCTGAGGTTTGCTGGGAGGAACCTTATTCTAATTTGTGGTTACAATCCATGACCCTCGTCCAGCCACTTTCCGGGGATTGCCATGACAGCGGACACTTAGTAATTCAAAATCCATCAGCGAGCAGCCCTGTAAGTACCCCTTGCCTCAGCAGGAGGCAGTCGGGTTCTACCCCGACTGGTCTGCTGGGAGTTCAACTCCCATGGATTCTGTTCTAGGAAACAGTGCAAATACAAGCATGGCTGCTTGCAGTGCAGAGGTTTCCATTTAGTCGTCTCATGCCCCAAGGGAAACAAAGGTGGAAACAAGGAAGCAATGGTTTCAGGAGACAGGCAGGCAATGGAGTTTCTAACAAAGTACCCCAGTCCAATTGATATTTCAGCACTAGAGGAATGGGTTAGGGCGTACTCTAATCGACAAGTTGGTCAGTTACTGTTACAGGTTTTTAGATTTGTTTTTCGCATCCCAGTTTCGGGCGAGTTGGGAAAGATGGCAGACAAGAACTTGAGTTCTGTCAAGGGCAATGAAGATAAGGTTAGGGAAAAGCTAGACAAAGAAATCAAGCTGGGCAAAATAGTCGGGTCATTCCCGGAGCCACTTTTGCCTAACCTCCATCTTTCCCCTTTGGGTTGTGTTCCGAAAAAAGTGGGTTCTGAGTACAGGCTAATTCATCATTTATCGTACTCCGAAGGGGGATCGGTGAATGACGCCATTCCGGACGAGCTATGTTCTATTAGATACGCATCCTTGGACAGGACAGTTGTGATGGTGTGCAAGTGTGGAAAAGGGGCGTTCGTGGCAAAATGCGATGTAAAAGCAGTGTTTCATCTATTGACTTTCACTTACCGGGCTAAAAGTTTGAAGGGTTTTTTTATGTAGACAGGGCCTTGCCCATGGGTTGCTCTATAGCGTGCTCCCTTTTTGAAAGCTTTAGCATGTTCATCCAATTGATATACGAGCAACACTTGGGGGTCACATGACATCATCCATTACCTTGTTAAGTGAGTTTTTGGTTGGCTTTATTTGTTAAGCGAAGCAAACATTCAGAGAAAATTCTGCTCTTTAAGCGAGTTACTCTTTAAGCGAGATGCTCTTTATGCGAGGTTTGACTGTACAACTTTATCTGACTTTAGTGAACATTATTCTTCAGTATTTTTCGGAGCAGGGTCACAAGGGAAATTGTCAAAGTAGCTTTCCGCTAAACGCAGCATCTGCCGCACTGCCATGAGTAACAGGATATCAACATCATTCTTAAGTTCGAGTTCTGAACAGTAATTTTTAACAGGAACAATTTGGGAAAGAGGGATTCCAAGTTTTCCCGCTGTTATTTGCATCTGTATTTTAGAAAACAAAAAAAATGTATTTAGAAAAGTCTATTTTCTTGTCCTACCATTTCCAAAAAACTCTACGCTAATTTTCTTATTCTGCTAGATTTGTGGGTTTACTGTGAGAAGTTCTATACCTTTTATATTTAAACTGTGCAACATATTTTCAATATGGTTAATATGGCCATTCAAATGACAGAATCAATTTTTTTACATAAGAGGACTTCTGTTTAGGTGATTTGTCTCTCTCTGTTTTGGATGCAACCTACCATTTATCACTTTTCTTCTAATAGTTTCAAAAATACAACTCTTATTTTTAGCCTGTAATTTTGGAGAATATCAGATTTAAAATAGGTATGCCTTGTTTCTAAGAATCATTATCACTGAACTTCTACACTAAAGTTAAAAAGGCTCAATTTATTACTTGACATTAGAACACTGAAGACTCAGTATATTTCTTAACATTAGAATACTGGCACTGAACAGTTAAAATAATGTTTGGAATCATGGTTGGAAATTTTAAAGAATTTGGTGTAACTACTTTTAATTCACAACTTAGTTTGTGGAAATTTGCCTCTAAAACTGCTATTTTCGTTCTTGCAGAATAGGCTGCAACTGAAGTATACCCATTTGAATCAATGGAACTTATGTGGGAACTGAATCACCAAATTCCGTGTCTTTCAGTGCACTTACTCTAATGCAAGTTACTACATTAGCTGAATTGCTGGTGAAGCACAAAGCATTACAGTTGACATCAGTTGAAGGTAGGGGTGACAGAAACCCAAAGCAAATATTAGTACAGTAATACCTCGGAGAACGCTAAGACTTGGTTCCACAAGTCTTGGTGTTATCCGATTTTTAGTGTTATCCGATGCATGTTAAAATCCTATGGGATGGATCGGATAACGTTAAAGCTCCATAGAAATACATTGTAACCGCACAGGCTTTAGCGGTTGTTATCCGATGCATCCCATGGGACCTTAACGTTATTCGATCTAATTCTCCTCCCCAGATTACTTAACGTTATGCGATTTTAGCATTATCCGAGGTAAACGTTATCTGAGGTATTATTGTACAGTATTCATGAATTTGTATGTGTTTGCATGCACACAAACACACACTTACTCCGACATTCCCTCACAATACCTCATTTGAAGAACAGAAAAATATCTTTCTCCCTCTATTAGGAAGGTTTCTATCTGCTGCTGTTTCCCATCTGATATGAGAGCGGGGGAAAATATTTTAGCTACTCTCATTCATCCTCATATTCCTCCAACTCCCACCAAGGGTGACTATAGGGCTGCCTAAGTGTGAGGTGTGGCACTGCCCCATCTGGCCTAAATGACCAGCCTGTCTTCAGAAAAAGGGCCTAGAGATGCAGGATACCCTAGCCAAAAGAACTACTCCATTATTTGTGGGGGTGAGGTGGAGATGAAACAGTAATCAATTCAGTATTCAGAATGATAATCAATATTTACCTGTTTCATAACAGCTTGGCTTCTATACACATTTGTCAAATCTTCATCAAGGGAAGGAGAAAATTCATCCACTTTAGTTAATATTACAAGTTGTGGTACAGCTGCAAGTACAAAATGAGTTACAGAAAGAAGAGTGATTTTAAAAAACACATGGATTTCCAAGGCTCTTGCATCACAATTGCACATCAGCAATAATCTAACTAAAAATTCGTTCATGCCAATTTTTAAAGAGGGATTAATAGTTGTATGCTACAATCAGAGAATCTAGGGGCTCTAACATTCAAACTTTACTAGGAGTTATGCGTTTTAGAGAAAGCATTGACTTATACTTTCTCACCCTTGTTGTCATCGACTGCAACTCAGATCTGAGAATGCATTTTTTTTCCTGAAGCAGGAAAAATGTCATTGGCATGGATTTGTTTAAGGTGGATCCCAGCTTGTCATGAAGTGACCCACACACCATGATCACGGAACCATCTCCTGTGGCACACATGAAATGAGACATACAGACATGTACTTTCTATGTTTAGTTAAAAAGCAAATAGTCCAATCTTAGGAAGCAAAACTCAGGTAGTAAAACAAATAATGAACTTCACCTAAGAACTCAAGTCCAGCTTCACTTGTAATCTCTTGTCTCCAAGGACCAGACATATACCTGAGATCTAAACTATCAGCAGGGTAAACAAAATCTAAAAATGTACATAACTCACTGGATCTGCATAGCTGCTCATAATACATCCCTGTAAAACCTCCAATAATTTACTTCTGACTTTCTAGAACATGGATAGTCAATCTCCTGCTATCTAGGGCCACTTACTTGGAGAGTGGCTCTAGAAGGCTGACGGCTGCCCATTCTAGGAGATGGGCACTCACAAAAGCACAAATGGTCAAAAACCAGTGGTCAAAAACCGATGCTAAAATCATCTCCTATACCACCTCCTAGAAGGCACAAAAGTGGCTTTCTTTTTTCTTTTTCTTCTTTGTGATGGTTCTTCATGGAGCCAGGAGTTGTATGAACCAGATGTCTACTCCTGTGACCATCCAGTGGTTTCTAAATTTCAACTACATTCAAGTTAGCAAGGAGTGATGGAATTTGCATTTCAGCAATTTACAGAGGGCCCAAACTTCCCTCCACTGTGACAGAGAAGGGGCAGCATTACTGCAAGACAACAGCACCCCATGATAGATTGTAAAAAACTGACCAAGCCTGTCAACTTTTCTTCTGATTTCTCTCAGTTTCCCTTCCAACTTCTCTGGGAGGATTTCAACCTTGGCCCCATCAATAACAAACACAACACAATGAATCTGATGTCTCAATGATGGGTTTTTGATGTAGCCTTGTGAATTGGGCTGCATAGCAGCAGATGGATTAAACTGAAAGAAGAAGTAATATCAATAAAGTTAAGACGTGTTAGCTAACAGAAATTTAGATCTTGGTAAGAAAGGCAGTAGTAGTATCTACAGTTCTAAAAAATGTATCCCTAGTACATGCATATGAATTAAACAAAATGAGAAATTTGCCAGTGGTTTAATATATTTCTTTGTAAGAAGTGAAACAGAAAACTATATAAATTAATATGACATCTCAACATATACAATATAATTCAAACAATTGCATAGGAATGTCTTGTCTACTTGTGCCTATTTGGGTACAGTAATACACCAGATAACGATTGGACCGGATAGCGCTAGAATCGGATAACGATGCAATATTTTTGGAAAAATCTTGCATCAGATAACGATTGTTTTAGCGTTATCCGAGCCAATCGTGGGGGGTTGGGGGTTGGATTGGGTAGAACATCTACCCAATCCACATACCCCCCCCCCCAATCGATGGATCGCTGCTATTGAACTAGGGTCGGGCGAAAGGCAGGCAGGTGCCTGCCTTTCCCCCCAACCCTAGTTCAGTAGCAGCGATTGCTGGACGAAGCCTAGCGACGCACGGGCTAGCTAGCCCGAGCGCTGCTAGGCTTCATCAACAGGCTTGTCTCGCCACCCGACACCCGCTAAGGCTCTTGTCGGGTGGCGAGAAGTGTTGCCCGCTCGCGCGCCACAAGAGAAAACCTGCGGAGTTTGTCCCTTGTGGCGTGCAATCGGGAACCTTTTCTCACCACCCGACATGAGCCTTAGCGCTTGCTAAGGTTCGTGTCGCGTGGCGAGACAAGGCACCCGCTTGTGCGCTTTTGTTGCGCGCCAGTGGGTGCCTGTTTCCCGCACCACACTGGCCCCTTGCCGCTTGCTAAGGGGCCAGTGCGGTGTGGGAAACAGGCACCCACTGGCACGCAACAAAAGCACACGAGTGGGTGCCTTGTCTTGCCACCCGAAACGAGCCTTAGCAAGCGCTAAGGCTCATGTCAGGTGGCGAGACAGGGCACCCGCTTGTGCACTAAGAGTCCCATAGGTTTGGCAGAAGAGGCGCCCGCTCGGCGCCTCCTCGCGTGCAAGCGTGCGCCTCTTCTGCCAAACCTGCGGGACTCTTAGCAAGTGCTAAGAGTCTCGTAGGTTTGGCAGAAAAGGCGCCCGCTCGGAGCCTCCTCGCGTGCAAGCTGGCACCTCTTCGGCCAAACCTGCGGGACTCTTAGTGCTTGCCAGGGATCGGCTTGTCAGAAATCCGCCTCTCAGGGGCGGGGGAATTTCGGACAAGCCGAGCCTTGCAGGCGCGCAATCGCGCACCTAGCCAAGTATCGGCTTGTCTAAAATCCCCCCCCCCCCCGGGGGATAAATTTCGGACAAGCCAATCCTTGCTTCAGCGTGGTTTGTCCCTGATGTCAGGGCTTTTTTTTTTTTTAGCATTGTTCAGTGTATGCATCGGACAATGCTAAAAATCGGATAAAGTCATGACTTATGGAACCAAGTCATAACGTTATCCGGTGTTCTAGTGTACTATCCTATTTTCCTTCTATGTTTGCTTTTGCATTATAAGTTCTTAACACTAAAGTCCCATTTATTTGTACTCTGTAAAATACCATGTCGTGTTATATATGCCAATGATTACTTAAGACAAGATAACAAGAAAGAAGCTATCTAAGTCAGCAGTATACTTTTGCCAAGAGTCAACCTAGAACTGTAATGGTGAACCTTGTCACTCCAGGTATTCTTGAACTTCAATTACCATAAACCCAAGTCAGAATTCCTGCTGAACAGGGATTCTGGGAATTGAAGTTCAATAACAGCTGGAATGCCAAAGTTCTCCTTTACAGACCTAGGACAAGCAGATGAGGTCAGCCAAGAAGGAAACTCTCAGTCACCCATGAATGCCCTCTTCTGTCAGGAGTTAGTGATGAGATGGCAAGCAACGTCACCATTTTGAGTGACATTTTTTAAAATTATTTTATTTCATTTCAAGTTAAGTAAAAGTAATTACAGTAAAACCCCAGCTTACGAATGCCCTGGTTTACGAATGCCCTGGTTTACAAGCTGATGGAAATTGACAAATATGCCTTGAAAATAAAAAAAATCAGCTCCAAAGAGAGCCCAGGCTGTGGCTCTGGTGCTGGTGATGGATTTTTCAGGGGGTGGAAAAGGTAGGGAGCTTAGCTTCTCTTCCATTCCATTTTACTGTGTTTTCTGCTTTTTCTTTTCTTTTCTTTTTCTTTTCTTTTCTTTTCTTTTTTTTTTTTTTGGAATTTTTTAAATTATTTTTTCTATTTTTTGTATTGTTTTCCAGAGGTTTGGGACCATTTTTTAATTTTCAATGCATTCCCATGGGAAATCGTCACTCGTTTTACGATTTATTTATTTTTTTTTTTGTTTATGGCAAAGGCTGTCGGAACAGACAGATTGTAAACTGAGGTTTTACTGCACTTCACCATTAATGAACCCTTATTTTGACTGACTAATTCCATTCCCATCCCATCTTAGAATTGTGTAGGTAGGCAACCTATATCTGGGGATCTGGCTCTTTACCACTGACAAGTGAATATTCCTAAACAAGTAGTACAGTGATACCTCAGAAAACGCCAAGACTTGGTTCCACAAGTCTTGGTGTTATCCGATTTTTAGTGTTATCCGATGCATGTTAAAATCCTATGGGATGGATCGGATAACGTTAAAGCTCCATAGAGATACATTGTAACTGCACAGGCTTTAGCGGTTGTTATCTGATCCATCCCATAGGACCTTAACGTTATTCGATCCACTTCTCCTCCACAGATTACTTAACGTCTTGCGATTTTAGTGTTATCCGAGGTAAACGTTATCCCGAGGTATTACTGTATACTTCATTTCACCTGAGGAGAGATTCCTACACAAATGAATCTTCATTTAAAGTGAGCTGAGGAGAGTCAAGTGAAGTATCATACCTGATATCTATCAGGAACATGTCCCTGAACCAGGTTGGTCACTTCTTCAATATCAAGACCAGATCCTTCTTTTTCTTCTAGTCCCATAGTGTCACAAAAGATGATGGATAATGGGTTTCCCTTGTTTCCATTTTTAACTTGATAGTTCCTGTACTTTTATTTGAGATAACAAAGAAAAAGTATTTATAGAGTGTTTGAAAGATCCTTTCAGAATTCTTCAGTTAGCTTGCAGTACTTCCCCTGAATCACCTATATGTTTGATGATTTATTTCATCATTGTGCAATATACTAGTACCTCGGATGTTAAGACTTGGTTCCACAAGTCATAACGTTATCCGGTTTTTAACGTTGTGCAATGCATTAATCGCACATTTTAAAAAGCCCTGTTCCCTTTCCGAAGAGGAAAGGGAGCAGGGGGTGATCCGCCTGCCTCTTTGGAAAGGGCAGCGGGGATTCCATACGTGGAATCCCCACTGCCCTTTCCAAAAAGGCAGGCAGATCGAGCCAAGTGCCAGCTGGGTTGGAGGGAAGAACGGGTGAGTACGCCGGTTCTCCCCCCAGCCCAGCTGGTGATCACACCGGCATGCCTGCCCATTCTTCCCCCCAACCCAAGCGGCAATCACAGCGGAGATCTCTGCCCCAAAGCCCGCAGGGCTGGTCTCCAGCACTGCAGGCTTTGGGGCAGAGATCAATGTTGGGGAATTTGAAGCAAACATTTGCATCACACAACATTATCTTAACATTATGCAATCCAAATGTTTGCCTCAAATTCCCCAACATTATCCAAATTTAGCATTATCCGAGGTAATCGTTATCCAAGGTTCCACTGTATCTGGGAGAAAGGCCTAAACTGGAAGCTTGGGCAGTACTAGACCTATGCTAGGACACAAAGCTTTTCAACTAAACCAGCTAAGGCATTTCCCCCAAATAAGCCATATTTTGATGTCTGTGGGTGTCAGTCTGGCAAGGAGGAACTCACATAATGGAAAATTATGGAAATGTAGTCCAAAAAAACCAAACAGCAGCAATATTCCAGGGGATTTGACAAAAGCAGATAAGTAAAGCCCTTGGGTTATTTTGGACACTGGACTTTTGTTAATGAAACCTTGTGTGGCCTTTCTTTTTCAGCTGGTGCATCACTCAGTTGAATAATATTTAGCTTGTGGTTTACAGCAATCTCCCTCCTCCTTTCTAGACATATTACCACCAAACCCGTATCTGTCCATCTCCTTCTTCCTAACAATACAGAGATCTCCCCCCCAATCCAAACACCATCCATCTTCTGTAATTGGGAGAGGGTGGTGGTTCCAGCATAGATGTGGATAACCAGTTAACTGAATGTATGGACACGGAATTGTCAGAAAATACAAGTGAGATGCACCTAAGCCATGAAGAAAAATGGTAATGAAAGCTATGTAGAGACTGAAAGCATTAGACTGCTTTGTGCAGAGTTACCTGCAGTGTTACACTTCTGGAATCGGATCCTGCTATGGCTTGACTTGCCACATAGCCCCTGAACACAGAATTCACCGAGTTGAAAAGGCTGGACTTCCCAGCTCCAACTGGTCCAAGGAACAGGACTCGAACCTGTTGCACCAAGTTCAAGTGAGGCTTGTACATTGCTATCTCATGCATCAGTTTTGTTCTTGTCCTAATGAGACAGTAAAACACACTATTGTCTAGTAGCCACATTAGTTTACTTAGCCTAACACAATCACTACTCATGTTGGTGGAAGTAAAGATTAAAGTTGGAGAGGGGAAGACTATATAAATAGCCAGGGAATTAAGGTCAGGAGAAAGGCCCTTATAAATAACTACTACAAAGTGACAAACTACAAAGGTTTTCTTGACCCCCGAAAATTCATATACAGTAAAACCTCGAATAACACTAAAACCTGGTTCCACAAGTCTTGGTGTTATCCGATTTTTAGTGTTATCCGATGCATGTTAAAATCCTATGGGATCCATAGAGATACATTGTAACCACACAGGCTTTAGCGGTTGTTATCCGATGCATCCCATAGGATCTTAATGTTGTCCGATGCAATTCTCCCCCCCCCCAGATTGCTTAATGTTATGCGATTTTAGTGTTATTCGATACTAATGTTATCTGAGGTATTACTGTATGTCAGCCTTTTTATTTATTTTTATTTTTTATTTTTTGCTGATCACATTCCACACCGATAACTGACTGAGGAAATTGTTTTCCCCTGAAACTTGCAACATTATGGAGCACAAATAAATGCTTTATATTATTTTTGGACAATTATGATGTCTGCTGGGGGTGGGGGTGTTAAGCGCTTATGTCAGGAGTTTGCAATCTAAGGCCTGTGGGCCAAATCTGGCCCATAGCACCATTTCAGGTGTCCCCACCCCTCCTGGAATACACTAAATGCCTTAGTCTGCACTAGTCTGATTTCATGCTATGCCATGGCATTGAGACAGTATTGGTTACCGTGATGGATGAACTTCTGAGAGAAGCCGACGGGTAGGCCGACTCAGAACATATAGAAAATTGTATAAATGATTCAGCAACATCTCATACTTATTCTTCTCCAATCAACTACTCTTGCCACATTATTTTTACACAGACTGTTCACTTAGTCACAAACATACTCAGGTGTCCAGTCAATCTTCCTCCAAGGGTTTTCCGTCAGATCACTAATATCTGAGGGGAAAGGAAGAAAAATCTTAAAAATTAAAATCAACTAGCTTCAAAGGAAAAACTTTTTTTAAAAAAAAACTCACCTTCTACTCGATACACTTCACATTCCAAAAGATTCTGGTCGTTGCCATGTAAATCTTTTGCGGAGAAGAGATAGGTGGGACTGGCATCATTTGTGGCAACTGTTTTATTATTTTGTGACAGGAATATCGCGGCATTGTCTCCAAAATAAGGACCATATTGATTATTATCACACACAGCTTTGTCGGCAACTGTGACTGGGAATTTTAGCGGGCAGAGCTGCTCTTTCTCTCCTTTCAGCCTGAAGAGGAAAGCTTTTTCATCATGCAGAAATGCCCCAGAGGAAGTATAAGACTGATGGGTAAAGCCTCCAAAGATAAAGCCACTTGCATTGTATGCCACAACCACGGTTGGGCCCTGTCTGTTGCATAGGCTATGAAATGCATTAGCGTTGTAGCCATGGATACTTCCCTGATAAAGAAGGCTTAAGTGCTGGCATCCCAACAAACACAACAGGCTCTTGTTCTGCTCTTTGGTCAGACGGGACTGGACATTGACCATTTTCAATCTAAAAAAAATCAAAAAGGATAACAAAATGATTTTATGTACCCAAGACGCTCAACATTCCTCATGATAAATTTTGGAGCCACGTCAATATAGATACAGATTAATGATTTAAAAAAAATACGGGAAATGCCTCTTGCGGCAGTTTATGGATCACATTTATCTCACAGAAAATATGGACATTTTTTCCAGTGATGGCTCCAAGCAATGGAGGGCCCTTAAGCAAGGCAGCTTCACTGGGCCCTCCCTGAGGAGTTCAACTTCTTGGCAATATTTTTGCCAGCAACTACCAAGCAACCTCATCTTTGCTGCCACCTTGCACCAAAACACAGAGGAGGAAGCAGATAATGACAACTACTGCCTGGCTACAGGGTTTTGATGGCCTTCTGGAAGGGTGGTATCACCAGTCACCTGTGCTCCTGGCATGCATGACTGAAAAGCCAACATGGGTAGGTGCGAAGCATGCTATGGCCCTCCTTCTGAGCAGCAGTGAGTGCCCCGGACCTGCTGCCCTGTTCCAGGGTGGTGGAGAAGGGGATGTGGACACCAGTGGCAGGCAGTGCCATGGCTCTGTCCCATGAGTGGCCCCTCCAAACACTGTCATGCTGACAACCCCCTCCTGGCACTCTGGCTTCCTTGCAGAGGCACAGCAGGCACCAGTGAGAAGGTGGGGACCACACCACGATGGGGTGGACCCTGTGCTCATCCTACTGCCTCTTCTTCATTGCCCCACCTTGTCTCTAGTCCAGTGTTTCCCACAGGGGGACATAAATTCCCAGAAGCCTAAGTCAGTACATTGGCTGATCAGTGCTTTAGGGAATTGACTAAGGCTTCTGGGAACTGAAGTCCAAAAGCCAAAGATTGAGAAAAGCCATTTGGCAAGAGCAAAGAGGAGAAAGAGGGACACTAAATTATGCTGATTAACAAGCTGTCTATCATGTGCCCAGTCATATGTCTGAAATGTACAACCAACAACCTATGAGCATCATGCAAATTAGATGAATGCAGAGATTTCCATTCACATACAGTGATGTAGCACAGCATACTGACACAGAAAAGAACTGCACAGCTGCATTGATCACAGAGGCCTGATACCGTAGGACTTCCACTCACATAATTTGTCCTGTAGACTAAATTATGAGTGGAAGTTCTTTAATCCCCGAAATCTCATCCTTAGTAGGGTGGTAAAGGTCACCATTGCTCGACTCTAGGATTTGGTACTCAACTGTTTACAGCCAAAGAGCCAGCACTGTCTATGCCTGCAGAGATTTCCATGGTCATGTGACAGGCATGACTAGCCACCAAAATGCTATTTACCTTCCCACCAGTGGTGGAATGTCAAAAATTTTACTACCCCACCGTGATGTCATCACAGTGTGGACGGAGTTCACGTCATGATGTCATGACATCGTGGGCGGAGCCAAAGAAAATAATAAAATAAAATAAAATAAAAATAAGCACACACGCACACAAACACCTCAACCCACCCACAACACAAACCTGTGAATAAATAAATAAATATACATACATACATTAAAATACACCCACCCACCCACACACACACACACCCCAAACACAAATCAACCAGAGGTTTTAAACCAGAGGTTTAAAGCTTATTCTGGCTAATCTTTCTCACACTAGGTCAGATGGAAGGAACTACAGAATGAACTCGCCACAAGATGGCTTCATTTTGGTACTTTTCAACAGTTAAAAAGAAGTTAGGTACTAAGTCTTTGCCTAACCAGTTCTCTAGGATAATCTGCCTCAATGTAAATGTAAAACAGCTGTACCTCCTTAAGGGTTCTCCAATTGGAACAGCAATTGGAACAGCACAGGTGTAGCTTATTGATGAGGTAACTCCAAGACTTTGCTTAAAAACCCCAAGCCAGGGCGCCAAGCCTGCCGGCCGCCAGGCCTTTTTAGGAACTGTGGTAGTACGTCAATATAGGTAAAGGTATTAAATACACATTAAAATACACACAGACACACCACATCCAACGGTGAGTCACTTACCCTGGGGAGCAGGCTATAGGGAGCTTCAGGCTAGCAGCTTCTGTTCCTCCTCCCCGCTTGGGAGGAAAGCAAGGAGGCTGTACATGCCAAGCACTGTAGGCATGCGTCCTCGCCGGTGAAAAGGTAACCCCTGAAGATAGTTCCCCCCACAAGCTGCTACCGGTTCTCCAGGACATCTGCACCTACAGACGTTTCCCTAGAGCGCAAAAAACGCTATTACTTTTCCCTATTTAAAGGTTTCCCTTGCTCGAAAGCCAGTCGTATCTGACTCTAGGATTCAGTGCTCATCTGTTTCAAAGCCGAAGAGCCAGCGCGGTCTGCTTCTGCAGATATTTCCGTGGTCATGTGGCTCCGACTAGACATCAGAGCGCACGGAACGCTGTTTACTTTCCCGCCGAAGTGGTCCCTACTTATCTACTTGCAATTTCTTACTTTTGAACTGCTAGGTTGGCAAGAGCTGGGAGAAAGACGGGAGCTCATTCAGTCCTGCAGTACTCGGGAATCGAACTGCTGACCTCCTGCCTTCTATCTCCTTTTGTTGTTGTTCAGTCGCACAGTCGATTCCGACCCTCTGCGACCCCATGGACCACTGTCCGCCAGGCACTCCTGTCCTCCACCATCCCCCTCAACTCGCTCAGCTCTGTGCCCATTATCTCCACAATACCATCTAGCCATCTCATCTTGGGCCGTCCCCTTCTTCTTTTGCCCTCGACTCTTCCAAGCATCAAGGCTTTCTCAAGTGAATCCTCTCTTCTCATTTGATGTCCAAAGTACTTTAGCTTCATCTTTATTATTTGACCTTCTAACGAGCAGTGCAAATGTGGCTCTCCAGGTGTTCTTGGACTTCAATTACCAGAAGCCCAAGTCAGTATGCCTGCTGATTGGGGCTTCTGGGAATTGAAGTCCAAGAACATCTGGAGAGCCACATTTGCAGACCAAGGCAACAGGAACTGGGACGGAGACGGTACTCGGGCTCGAACTGCTGGTCTGCCAACCTTCCGGTCGTCAAGCTCAGCGTCAAACATTAAGCCACATCGGCCCCAGAGAAGCATAACCCGCCCGATAAAACAATGGTTCCAATCTTGTGGGGAGGAGGGCATGTATCTCTAAAAGCATTTTGCCCCCCCCCCCCGTGGCATCTAATTCGTATTATTCAAAAAGTGAACTCCTATTCACGTGGAAGCAGCCTAAAAGGCCATTAACTTTGTCTAAATCTGTGGCTCCCATTCTCGAATTGCCCCTCTTAAAAATCAAATCCCCCCCCCCGCTAAATTCTAAACCCTGGGAAGAGGGATCCACAAACTACAAATACAAGGAAAACCCTCCCCCAACACGGGCTAAGCGGGGGGGTCCAGCCAAAAAAGTAACTTTCCCAAGCCCAGCCTTAGACATGAAAGGAAGTTTTTCTGTCGTTTCAGGGAGTGGGATCCTCTTTGGGGACTCACCCTCGCCTCTGCTTGCTTACCGGCTAAAGGGTCTTCTTCTCCCTCCCCCGGTCCACGCTGCTGCTCCGATGATCCTGAAGAGAAAGTGAAAGTGAAAATGCAAGGGTTTTTTTACGCGGAAGGGGAATGCCCTGGGTTGTCTTTCTCCGAGCCCGGAAAAGGGCAAAGGGGAAAATAGGAGTTGTGATAGTTGTGAGTTGTATGCATATCCTACTTCTCCCCACCCCCACCCCACCCCCCACGCTTGAGCACAATGTCCGTCCGGTCCCCTCAGCTCCCCTGCTCCTCTCTCAGCATCATGGTCTTATTCTAGGCAATTCTGCCTCTTCACAATGTGACCAAAATAAGGCAGCCTCAGTTCTGTCGTTTTGGCCCTCAGTCAGAGACAATTTTAAGCTTTTGCTTTATAGGGCCCATTGGTTTGCCTTTCTGGCTCTCTAAGGTATCCCCTCCGACAACATATTTGAAGCAAATCAATTTCTTTCCCGACAGCACTTTTTTACTGCTCATCCATGGTGATTGGAAAGACAGCAATATGAATGATTTTGGACGTCTCCGGTGACACATCTTTACACCTTGACAATCATGTTCCAAGTTTGCTACAGTGCTCAGTCTTTTGATTTCTTGGCTGCACTCCCCATATTGGATTGGTGATTGAACCAAGGTATGCAAAATATTTCACTATTAAAAGTTTATTAAAGTCATTCCTGCAAGAAGCCAGGCTGGGTCTGTTGCTTTTTACAATCAGCCCAAACTGGACTTTTCCAAATTGATTGTTCTCAAGTTGATTTTTAAAACTGGCTCCTGGTTGACAGCCACTGTTTTACTGTAGATTACAGGTAGGAAATGTGACACTTCAAATGTTGCTGAAATACAACTTCCATCATTCCTGATCATCTTGAATTCGGTTGAAGCCAAGAGGACCACCGCTTTCTGCTAGTGGGCAGGCACTACTTCAACTGAACTGCTGCTGTTTCTTTTACCCCATGCAAGGTTTTTACTCTGGTACTTCTAGGGACTTCTACCAGCATTATTTGGTGTTCTTGTAATATTACCTGTAAAGCCCTATATGGTAGAGGGCTAGGATGCCTAAGAGACCTCATCACCTTAAGGACATCTGTCCGTCCCACCAGAGCAGACCGGAGAGGCGCTCTGTTTGTACCATCAGCTAGAGAGGCGCACCTCTCTAGCACAAGGAGGAGGGCCTTCTCTGTGTCTGCTCTGGCCCTATGGAACCTCTTGCCAAGTGAGCTGCGTCTACAGATGGAGCTGCTGCCCTTTAGGAAAGGGGTCAAGACTTGACTGGGAGAGCATGTGTGCGGTATGGGCCAAACAGTTTCCCCAGTCTGTTGGCTCATTTGATCCCCCTCTCTCTGTATATCTTGTTTTAGCTTTTTAAATGTTTAATCTTGATTTTATATTATGTTTTAATTGTGTTTTAGGTGTTGAGAGTTGTGTTAGCTGCCCTGGGTCTTTTTGAGGAGGGCAGCATAAAAGTTTGCTTAAATTAAATAAATAAATATGTTCTTGATGTTATCTCTCCACCTTCCTCTGGGTTTGCCTCCTGCTTCTTGTCCTTCTCCTCTTTCCACATATGCCTTGTAGGGTATTCCAAGACATTCTCTCAAAGTGAGGTTGCTGTTGTTGTTGTTAAATTTGTATGCTGCCCACTCGACAACGCGACTCTGGGTGGCTCACAACAATACTACATCTACAAATATTGCAATGCAATACAATAAGATACAAATAGCACACAATAATAAAAATAAGCCACAGTATCAAAAAACATCACATAAGTCAAAGCATCACAAATCAACTACCACCACAAAACATTTTTTAAAAGTCTCTTTATTTGCCGTCTCTGTAGTGAACAACCTATGGAACTTCTGTTCCAGGCTTTTGTGTGGTGCCTGCACACCTTATCTTCCTACATGTGCCACATCCAATTGACAATGATCAGAGTCCCTGTGTCCAATTGGAGTCATTGCAGCTGTGCAAGACCCTCCTTTACAAAACCTGGAGAAAGTACTATTGGATGAATTGCTGCCTTCATAGATGCCAAATTTTATGTAAATGCTGCGGTCCTGATTAACTCTCTAGGACCAGGACCACACCTGTGAATTAGCGGGGGGGAGGGGGGTTCCTGTCGCTTTTCTTCCCAGTTCTCAAGAGGAAAGTTCTTAGCACTGTGCATGCTGGGAACTTTATTTTAGTTGTGCAGTGGGTAGAGCAGGCCTAGGCAAAGTGAAGCTGTGTTCTAAATAAGTGAAGAGACATACAGTGGGGGCCCTAGTAGCCAGTTCCCTGAGCACAACTTCAGAAAATGACCTCTAGTCCAATGTGTAGTGTAGTCCAATGTGCGGTGCCAGCATGTTCCCCATCAATCATCTGATACTGCTCAATTTTGTTGTATACTTCCAAATACACATCTGTATTATGTCAGTTGTAATCATTACCTATTCTCAAGTCAATTCAGACCTATGGTGACCTTTCTCAGGGTTCTCGAAGTATAGTGCTCTCAGACATAACTATTCCTTTCTTGTGATGACACCTTCGGACTGTGCAACTTGCCCATGACTACACAGGTTGGCTCGTCTCCTCAGAAGTACTATGGAGAATCAAACCCCCAATCTCTGGCTCCACAGCTGGACACCTTACTCACTGCACTATATAGCAAACTATGTTATTTACTTGAGGTCAATTTTAGACCTTTTTTGTTTTGTTTTGTTAAAAACAAACAGGAGAGTTCCCAATAAGAACAGATTAAAATAAAACCAATGGCTAAAACATATAAAGCTATAAGGAAAAGAGTGAAATCAGTTTTGAGACAGTTTGCTAAAGACCACGGGAACTAATAAGTTTGACAAATTACTTATGGATAACACACTGCAGGAAATTCTACAAATAGCATACTCTAGTTCTTGATTTTGTTCACCATTATCTACTGTTTAGTGCCCATTATAGATTCTGTAGGAGCACTTAAATGAAAGGAGACTTGAAAGATAAACTGGAATAAGAACAGCTACACCCTAGTTTGCAGAATTTCCCCTTGGTTAAAAAAATGTGCACATCCTCTCGCTCTCTCTCGCTCTCTCTCTCACACACACACACACACACACACCACAAAAAAGCATGTTCTTTGGACGGTGCAACGTGTCTCCAATAATATGTATTTCTTTTTTCATTATTTTTTACTTTGATCTGACAGTTTAACAATGATGATGATGATGATGATTCCATGTCTAAGTCAAACGTGAAACTGCCAAAATAAAGGCATTTCATAATACAAATTGCTCAAAGACTTAAAATTTTTTCCACTTCAGTTTTTCCCCCTTTTTCACGATCAATTAAAAAATAGCCAATGGTAAAATAAAACACACAACAAAAAGACATGTGAGCTATGTGATTATCAATAAATCTAACCATTGGGAAAGGAAAAGAATAGTTTTAAAGTGTAACAAACAATGTTTTTGGCACAATTATGAAACCGTTGTATGAGAATCAGGTTTTACTTTTTTTGTCTTTTTTCTATGAAAGTTCACTGAAAAAAATAGCTGTTAATTGTGTCGTGATGATGAAATGAAATAGCTGACATTGAAGGAGGTGGTTAATTTTTTAACATTTTCTGGAAAACAGTAGGCAAAGAAAGATGGTGGAACATTTTGGTGCCAACAAGATAACAGTAAGTAATATCAAAAAACATAAGGATGAGTACTGGGAGAGCTATGATAAAGTGGAGATTTACAATAGAAGACAAGCCGCTGTGACTAACTGAATTAAGATGACACATTCTGGTAAGCTTATTTTCATGATTGAAGCTTCCAAATCTATGAGTCCGATTGAGGGAACGGAGCAACAGCTGAGCAGTCGGCCGGCTACAAGAGCTTTGCCACCACCGCTACTTCCCCGAATCCTCCCTCAGCCAGTTCAGTTGAGGGAAAGGAGCAAAAGCTGAGCAGCCAGCCAGCCACAACAGCTTCGCCGCCATCGCTGCTTCCCTGGACCCTTCCTCAGCCAGTCCAGTTGAGGAAAAGGAGCAACAGTTGAGCAGTCGGCTAGCCACAAGCTGAGCTGTGTTGGTCTACCTTCCCCCACCACCAATATGGACACTTGCCCAGCAAGCTTCGTTGAGGGGAAAAGAAGTAGCAGGGAATTGGGTTTAGTGAGTGGGGTAGAGTAGGGTGGTTTTTTTTTTAAGGATGTCTTAATTTTGTAATTGTGAGGGGGGATTTCTTGAAATGTATGTGATACTTT
This sequence comes from Furcifer pardalis, assembly GCA_030440675.1. Classification (NCBI taxonomy): domain Eukaryota; kingdom Metazoa; phylum Chordata; class Lepidosauria; order Squamata; family Chamaeleonidae; genus Furcifer; species Furcifer pardalis. Next base: position 188,391,692 of record CP126891.1, read on the forward strand.
GTTATTGATATGTGATACTTTGATGTTTTAATATCTTATTTTTCTGATCTATGTTGTTAGCCGCTCTGAATCGCTTCAGGGAATAGAGTGGCATACAAATGCAAACTACAAATACAAAATGAATTATGCTTTAAATGATTGTACAATGAACACACAAAGAACAGTTGAATGTAAACAATTCAACTGTAGTTAATAATTGCAATCTGCCTTTAATATTCAAACATTTTCTGATTCACAACCAATATAAATTCCTGACTGGCTTCAGTGAACATAATCATTCTTCAATCATTTTGGGGACTGAAACTGTCAAAGTAGATTTCCCCTAAACGCAGCATCTGTTTCACTGCCATGAGTATCAGGCTATCGACATCATCCTCAAGTTCGACTTCTGAACAATAATTTTTAACAGGAAAAATTTGGGAAAGAGGGATTCCAAGCTTTCTTGCTGTTATTTCCATCTGTATTTTAAAAAAAAACATAGATTAACATGTAGAAATGCCAATTTCCTTGTCCTGCGTCTTCAAAAAGAACTCTGTTAACTGTGTCAATGTTCTTATGCTGCTAGTTTTGTGACTTTATTGTCTGAAAAGGTCTATTTCTTTAATTTTAAGCTGTATGATACCACCCTAATGGCAGAAATTGAGGAGGACCTAAAGAGGCTCCTGATTAGGTTGAAAGAAGAAAGTGAAAAAGCTGGCTTGAGACTCAATATCAAGAAAACCAAGATAATGGCAACAGGCCCTATCAGTCCCTGGAAAATAGATGGGGAAGAAGTAGAAGTAGAAGCAGTGACAGATTTTACTTTCTTAGGATCTAAGCTCACTGCAGATAGTGATTGCAGCCATGAAATAAAAAGGCGACTGATTCTTGAGAGGTAAGCGATGAGAAACCTGGGGAACATAGTGAAAAGTAGAGACATCACATTGCAAACAAAAATTCGCATAGTCAAAGCAATGGTATTCCCAGTGGCAATGTATGGTTGTGAGAGCTGGACCATTAGGAAAGCTGAGCACAGAAGAATAGACGCCTTTGAGATGTGGTGTTGGAGGAGAGTTTTGAGAGTCCCCTGGACAGCGAGGAGAACAAATAGGTCAATCTTAGAAGAAATCACCCCTGACTGCTCCTTAAAAGATCAAATAATAAAGATGAAGCTAAAGAACTTTAGACATCAAATGAGAAGAGAGGATTCACTTGAGAAAGCCTTGATGCTTGGAAGGGTCGAGGGCAAAAGAAGAAGGGGACGGCCCAAGATGAGATGGCTAGATGGTATTGTGGAGACCATGGGCACAGAGCTGAGCGAGTTGAGGGGGATGGTGGAGGACAGGAGTGCCTGGCAGACAGTGGTCCATGGGGTCGCAGAGGGTCGGAATCGACTGTGCGACTGAACAACAACAAAAAAACTTATTAACCAATATGGCTATTCAGATGGCAGGATCTTTTTTGCAGTAAGGTCTTCTGTTTAGATGATTTGTTTCTCCCTGTTTTGGATACATTATACCATCTGTCATTTTTTTTCCTAATAGTTACAAAAATTTACCTCATTTAAAGAGCATAATGCGCTCCACAGGATTGCTCTTTAAGCGAAACACCATTGTAAGTGACCAATTGTGGGGAGGATTGCCAACCCCGATTTATTTGTTAAGCGAGTTTTTGGTTGGTTTTAATTGTTAAGCGAAACGAACATTCAGAGAAAATTCTGCTCTTTAAGTGAGTTACTCTTTAAGCAAGGTGCTCTTTATGTGAGGCTTGACTGTACAACTATTATTTTTAGCTAGTAATTCTGAAGCATGTTAGATTTAAAATAGATATTCCTTATTTCTAAAAAAAAAAAAAAAAAAAAAATTAGCACTGATCCTTCCAAGATAAATAGATTTAATTTATTTATTAACATTAGAACACTGGCACAGAGTAGTTAAAATAACATTTGAAATAATGGTTGAAATTTTTAAAGAATTTGGTATAACTAATTTTAATTAACTTGCCTAGTTATCCAAAAGGACACAACTTAATTTATGTAAATTTGCCTCTAAAACCTATGCCATTTTTGTTTTTGCAGGCGACAAAGTAAAGTAGGCCCATTTGAATCAATGGAACTTATGCAGAAATTGAATCACCATATCCCAAGTGTTTTAGAGGGCCTACTCTAATTCAATTTACTACATGGAGCAATAAGACTTTAGACACCAAAGTCTTGCAGAGTCAGAACAATACCACCTGTTCAAAACTGCTGAATTAATATTAGGAACAATAAGCAATATTTACCTGTTTCATAACAGCTTGGCTTCTATACACATTTGACAAGTTTTCCTCAAGGGAAGGAGAAACTTCATCCACTTTAGTTAATATTACAAGTTGTGGCATATCTATGGGGGAAATGAGTTACAAATAGTATTTCCATGACTCTTGCATCACAATCATTCAACAGCCAAAATCCAACAAAACTTTTTCAAGCCAATTTATAAAGAGGAATTAATAGGCGTATACAATAGTCAGAGAGCTACCTGCAAACAGTCATACAGGACAATAAGCTAAAACTGAATCCTGACAAGACAGAAGTCATGCTTGTTGGGGATAGCTAATTGCAGGTTGGGAGAATTTTCCCAATCTGAGGGCTGTGGCTCTCCCATTAAAAGAGGGTGTTCATAATCTGAGCATGCTACTTGACCTGACTGTATCCATGAAGGATCAGGTATCGTAAGTGGTCATGTCTGCTTTGTTTTCCACCTGTGCCACACTGTCCACCTTTACACATTCCTGGATAGTTAGCCCATGATAGCGCTGACCTATGGACTGATAATCTCCAGGACTCGCTACTGCAATGTTCTCTGCGTGGGGCTAATCTTGAGGCCAGTTTGGAGACTGCAGTGGGCACTGAATGCAGCTGCCAGACCGATAAAAGGAATAGGTCACTGTGATCATATTACCCTGGTTCTGGTTAGTCTGCATTAGTTACCCATTGTCTACAGCAGGGGTCCTCAATTTTTTAAGCCATGGGAAGGATCATGCCCCCTCAGACTGTTGTCAGGCTGGATAGGTGCTGCCACCGCCACCTTTAGTAGCTGTGGTGGGGGCTTGGATGGGCCCTTTGGCAGAGGCAGGCCCACCCCAAGCCCCTACCATTCCCTCCCACACCACGAACAACAGTGGGACCACACCTAAGCCACCCACCACTCTACCCACACTGCTGGCAGTGGTAACTACCCCAAGCCACCACATCACTCTACCCCACACCACTTCCCTCCTTACCGGCCTAGAGGAACTGCATGGCACCAAATAATCTAGTCCACACCCTCACTCCAGCCACTGCTTCCATCACCACCACCGCCTCAATCCTTATCCCCTCTGCTTGGCGTGTTCCTAATGACGCTCCGTAGCAGGGAAGATGTCGTAAGCCTTACAATATTCACCCCCCTATGGAGCTTCCTTAGAGACATGCCAAACCAAGCGGAAGAGACAAGGACTGAGGCAGCAGCAGTGGTGGAAGCAGCAGAAGTGGTCAAAGCAGCAACAGGGAGGAAGGGCGGGGGCTGAACAATTTGGTGTTGTGTGCCAGATCCAAACCATGGGCTGTATGTAGAGAACCCTTGGTCTACAGTGTCAGATTGAAGGTGGTGGTTGAATCATGCTATCTGCAGGAGCACCTGTCCCTAAAACATGTGCCATGGAGTACTCAACAAAAGAAAGCTGTGACTACAGGTAGAGCATTTTCTGTAATAGCCACCACATTATGGAATAGTTTAACAGACATTTTATAGGTTTTTAAGATACAGTATTAGGGTAATTTGAATTTACAGTGGCCATCTGGGTTGGTATGTTTACTTACCTGTATTTGTTGTGTTGTTGTATGTATTATTTGTTATATTTGTATTTATTATGGGGAGGGGGGGTCAAAATACAGTAAAACCTCATATAACACTAAAACCTGGTTCCACAAGTCTTGGTGTTATATGATTTTTAGTGTTATCTGATCCTCTATGGGATCCATAGAGATGCATTGTAACCACACAGGCTTTCGCGGTTGTTATCTGAAGCATCCCATAGGATCTTAATGTTATCTGATGCAATTCTTCCCCCCAGATTCCTTGATGTTATGCGATTTTAGTGTTATTCGATACTAATGTTATATGAGGTATTACTGTAGTTGGTTCATGCAGTATTGTGAGCTGCCCAGAACAGTGTATTTGCACTAGTTGGTGCAGGATACAAACTCTCTCAATCCACCTACCTATCTATTTGGGGACCTAAGCTTTTTAGACAAAACATTTCCTTCTTGTACTTTCTCCTTATATTTGCTTAAAACCAAAAATAACCAAACTCCAGTGGGAAATCCCCTCTGGTACAGTAAATGAGGAGCTTCGCCCTTGGGAATCCAGTCCATCCTCTCTTGTAATCTTTGCCTCCAATGGCCAAAGAAATATGTCAGATCTAAACAACCAGCAGGGCAAACAAAATCTAAAAATTCATGTGGCCCATTGGATCTGCACAGCTAAACATAATACATCCCCCATGTGGAGTATAACATCTTTATACCACAAAATCTCCACTTATTTACTTCTGATTTTCTTGGGCATAGGTGGTCAGTCTCCTGCTATCTAGGGCCAATTGCTTGGAGACTAGCTCTACATAATAGAAAAGTACCTCTCTGTCCCAGAAGTAGCACTTGTTCTCATGAGCCCCACCCTACCAAAAAGACTGCAGAAAGCCCCCTCTACTCTCCAGCAGCCTAAAAGTGCTGGTACAATTATCCACCATATTACCTCCTAGAAGGCACAAAGGAGGCTTTCTTCATCTTCTCTTTATTTCTTTTTCTTTGTAGTGGTCCTTATGGACCAGATCTCTTGTCCTCTGGCCAGTGGTGGGCTTCAGCAGGTTTGGACCAGTTTGCCAGAACCGGTAGCAGAAATTCTGGCTGGCCCCATCCATCCAAGTTTTGAAATAAAGTACACTAGTACCCCGAATAACGTTATGACTTGGTTCCACAAGTCCCGTCGTTATTCGGTTTTTAACGTTGTGCGATACATTGAACACACAATGTTAAAAAAAGCCATGTTTCCCTGGAGGCTGCAGGAAGCGAGAACATCGGGATTTGAATCCTGACATTTTGGCTTGCTGCTGCCTCCAGGGAGGTGGGAGAACTTTGGAAACAGCTTGGAGCGGGTTTCCCCACCTCCCTGGACCCGGCGGGGGGGTCAGAGACCCCAAAATTGGTAAAAAAAATGTCCGTTTTTTTTACCAATTTTGGGGTTTCTGACCCCCCCGCCGGGTCCAGGGAGGTGGGCAGACCCGATCCAAGGTGTTTCTGGGCTTCCCCGACGTCCTGAGCCAGTGCAGCAAGCCAGAATGTCAGAGTTCGAATCCCGATGTTCTGGCTTCCTGCACTGGCTCAGGACGTCGGGGAAGCCCAGAAACACCTTGGATCGGGTCCCCACACCTCCCTGGACCCAGCGGGGGGGTCAGAAACCCCAAAATTGGTAAAAAAAACGGACGTTTTTTTTACCAATTTTGGGGGCTCTGACCCCCCCGCTGGGTCCTGGGAGGTGTGGGGACCCGATCCAAGGTGTTTCTGGGCTTCCCCGACGTCCTGAGCCAGTGCAGCAAGCCAGAATGTCAGGATTCGAATCCCGACGTTCTCGCTTCCTGCAGCATAAAAGAGGGTGGGGGAAGTTCAAAATTAGCGCACATCAGCTCTAGGGAGGTCGGGAGACCCGATGCGCGCTAATTTTGAACTTCCCCCACCCTCTTTTATGCTGCAGGAAGCCAGAATGTCGGGATTCGAATCCTGACATTCTGGGTCGCTGCACTGGCTCAGGACATCGGGGAAGCCCAGAAAAAGCTTGGATCGTGTCTGCCCACCTCCCTGGACCCGGCGGGGGGGTCAGAGACCCCAAAATTGGTAAAAAAAATGTCCATTTTTTTTACCAATTTTGGGGTTTCTGACCCCCCCCCGCTGGGTCCTGGGAGGTGTGGGGACCCGATCCAAGGTGTTTCTGGGCTTCCCCGACGTCCTGAGCCAGTGCAGCAACCCAGAACGTCAGGATTCGAACTCTGACATCCTGGCTTGCTACACTGGCTCAGGACGTCGGGGAAGCTCAGAAAAAGCTTGGATCGTGTCTGCCCACCTCCCTGGACCCGGCGGGGGGGTCAGAAACCCCCAAATTGGTAAAAAAAACGTCCTTTTTTTACCAATTTTGGGGGGTCTGACCCCCCCGCCGGGTCCAGGGAGGTGTGGGGACCCGATCCAAGGTGTTTCTGGGCTTCCCCGACGTCCTGAGCCAGTGCAGGAAGCCAGAACGTCGGGATTCGAACTCTGACATTCTGGCTTGCTGCACCGGCTCTGGACGTCGGGGAAGCCCAGAAACACCTCCAGAGAGATCAGAGGACCCGATCTACAGCTGCAGGGTGGCTGGGGAAGCTGACGGGGACTCCCTGTTGGCTTCCCTAGCCACCCGCCCATGCCTCCGCAGCTGTGGGGTGGCTGGGTAAGCCGATGGGGGAGCCCCCCGTCAGCTTTCCAGCCTCCCCACCCCTGCCTCCGTAGCTGCAGGGTGGCTGGGAAGCTGAACGGAGAAACCCGTTCAGCTTTCCACCCACCCTGCTGCTAAGAACGACTGTATCGTGTAACGTTAAAATCGCGTTACTCGATACAAGATGTTTCCGAAAATCTTGTAACGTTATGCGGTTTTAACGATATACGGTACTCGCGTTATACGGGGTATTACTGTAGTCCTAATTCAGGTGCAACACAGGGCTTTCCCCTTGGCCACACCCACCATACCACGCCCACAGTGTGGTAGTAATTTTTTTTTTTTTTTAGCCCAACACTACCTCTGGCCCTCCTGCAATTGCTGGGCTTTGACCCAAATTTAGGTTGGTGAGGAATTATGGAATTTTCTCAAATTTTGCCTCCACTGTGACAGAGAAGGGGCAATATTTCTGCAAGTATTTCTGCACCCCATGATATATTTCTTTCTGGCTGCTCAAAATATAAATGTAGAAAACTGACCAAGCTTATTGATTTTTCGTCTGATTTCTCTCAGCTTTCCTTCTATCTTCTCAGGGAGGTTTTCAACCTTGGATCCATCAATAACAAACACAACACAATGAATCAGGTCTTTCAATAATGGGGATTTAACGTAGCCTGATGAATCTGGCTGCATAGCAACAGATGGATTAAACTGAAAAGAGAAGTAATAGCAATAAAGTTAAGACAAGCTAGCTAATAAAAATTTGGATGTTGGTATGAAAGTGCTGAAGTATTTATAGTTCTAGAAAAATGTGTTCCTAGTAGATGTGCATACATTACTCACAATGTCAAATTTGCCTGTGGTTTTATAGATTGTTTTGGAAGAAGTGCAATAGAAAAGCTATATAACTTAATATACAATCTCAGCATATGTAATTTAACTCAAACAACTGCATACGAATACCTTGTCTACTTGTGCCTTCCATTTCCCTCCCTTACTTTTTTCCCTTCTGTACTTGTTTCATTCGGTATTCACATTATAAGTGCCTAACACCAAAGGCCAATTTACTTGTACAGTAATACCTCGGATAATGACTGCTTCGGATAACGCTAAAATCAGATAAGAATGCAAAATTTCTAAAGAAATTTTGCATCGGATAATGATCTGCTAGCGTTATCCGATGCAGTCGTTTGTAGCAGCAGAGTGGCTGGAAAGCTGAACGGGGTTATCTGTTCAGCTTCCCAGTCACCCTGTAGCTGCGGAGGGAGGGGTGGGGTGGCTGGAAAGCTGAAGGGGGGGCTCCCCCGTTGGCTTCCCCAGCCACCCCACAGCTGCGGAGGCAGGGGCGGGTGGCTAGGAAGCCGACGGGGAGTCCCTGTCGGCTACCCCAGCCAACCTGCAGCTGTGGATCGGGTCCCCCGACCTGCCCAGAGCCAGCAGAGGAGTCTGAGAGCCTGAAATGGGTTTAAAAAATGGACTTTTTTTTTACCCATTTAGGCTCTTCCCCCTCCCCCCCGGCCAGCTCCACGGAAGTCGGGGGACCCGATTCAAGCTGCTTCCAAAGTTCCTCCACCTCCCTGGAGGCTGCAACAAGCCAAAACGTCAGGATTCAATGCTTCCATTAGCGGGACAACATTGAGAACATCCGATTTAAAGTGAGCTGAGAAGAGTGAAGCGTCCTACCTGATATCTATCAGGGACATGTCCCTGAACCAGGTTGGTCACTTCATCAATATGAAGACCAGATCCTTCTTGTTCTTCTAGTCCCATAGTGTCACAAAAGATGATGGGCAATGGATTTCCCCGGCTTCTATCTTTAACTTGATAGTTCCTGTACTTTTATTGGAGATTACAAGGAAAACAATATATACTGTATACAGAGTTTAAGAAGATCCTTTCACACTTCTTGACAATTAGTTTGCATCACTGCCCTTGAGTAATACTGCATCACCTATATGTCAATATTTTTCTACATTATACAATATGTGTGGGTAAACTGGAAGCTTGTGCAGAACTAGGCCTATGCTAGACCACAAATCCTTTCAGCTAAGACACCCACATTTCAATGTCTGCAGGTGTCAGTCTGGCAAGAAGGAACTCCCAGAATGGAAAATTATGAGACTGCAGTCCAAAAAAGCTAAATAGCACTTCCCTACTGAGTAACAGTATTCCAGGAGAGATCTGACAAAAGCAGATGAGTAAGGCTCTTAAGATTGTTGATCTGGACACTGGACTTTTGTTAATGAAGCCTTGTGTGGCCTTTCCTTTTCTTCTGGTATATCACTCAGTTGAATAATGTTTAGCTTGTGGTTTTCAGCAATCTCCCTCCTTTTTTCAATTCATATTATCACCCACCCTGTATCTATCCATCTCCTTCTTCTTAACAATACAGAGAACTTTATCTTTCCCCATGGTGAAACTAGTTTTGTCTTCTCAATCAAAATACCATCCATCTTCTGTAACAGGGTGTGTGTGTGTTTTCCAGCATAGGTGTATCTGGACCACCAGTTAACTGAAAGTATGGCCAATAATTGAATTTCATACAGCTTCGTCAGAAAATACAAGAGAGATGCATCTAAGCCATGAAGAAAAATGGTAATGAAAGCTATGTAGAGGCTGAAAGCATCTTAACATTAGACTGCTTTGTGCATAGTTACCTGCAGTGTTACACTTCCGGAATCAGATCCTGCTATGGCTTGACTTGCCACATAGCCCCTAAACACAGAATTCACTGAGTTGAAAAAGCTGGACTTCCCAGCTCCAACTGGCCCAAGGAACAGGACTCGAACCTGCTGCACCAAGTTCAAGTGAGGCTTGTATGTTGCTATCTCATACATCAGTTTTGTTCTTGTCCTAATGAGACAGTAAAACACACTATTATCTAGTAGCCACATTAGTTCATTTAGCCTAACACAATCACTAATCATGATGGTAGAAATAAAAATTAAAGCTGAAGAGAGAAAGACTCAGTGGTGTGCATGGGCTGGTTCACCCCGGTTCGTTCACCCCGGTTCTGTAGAACCGGTGGTAAAAACTCCGGGTGGTCTCCCAGGGAAGGGGTAGTAATCTTCTCGGGAGACCACCTGGGGCGGTTACCTCTTTTTTTTCTTTTTCTTTTTTAGGCGAAAGGTTTGATCGCCTCTCCAGCCGCCTGGCGCATACGCGCTCCAAACACAAAATGACTGCTTGGCTTGGTGTGCATGCGTGTTAAGATATTGACGTGCATGCATCAATTGATATCTTAACACACATGCATGCTGAGCCAAGCAGCCATTTTGTGCTTGGACTCTGTGCATGCGTCGGGTGGAGGCCGTGACCCAGTGCTAGACCAGGCGCCCATCTGTGGCCTCCACTCACCACGCTGAGCAGCGGATGCCTGGCCTAGTACCAGGTCACACACTCAGGCACTCAGCAAGGCGCCACGCAGCCCTCTGCTGAGCGCGTGGCCCAGTGCTAGGCCAGGTGCCCGCCGTGGCCTCCGTTTGGCGTGGCGAGTGGAGGCCGCAGGCGGGCACCTGGCCTAGCCCCGGGTCACCGGCACCCCTGGGCTGAGCACCCTGCAGCGTGGGGAGCGGAGGCTGCATGGGTACCAGGCCAAACATCTCCACGGTCCGTGCCGAGCACCCGCCCCGGAGGAGGACAGATGAACCCTCATGGCTGCACCACCCAAGAGCCCTGCCGTGTGCTCCCTGGTAGTTAGTTAGTTTATTTATTTGGAGAGGGTAGGAGGGATTTTGTGTGTGTGTATCCGTGTGTGTGTTGGGGGAAGGGTATCGGGGGGGTGTTTTGTTGTGTGTCATGTATGTGTGCATGCGTGCTTGTGCAGTCTTTAAGGTGCCACAATATTTTTGTATTTTTGTTTTGTTTATTTGCTGATATGGTTGAAACACAGACTAACACGGCTACCATTTCAAAAGTAACCACGTTAGTCTGTGTTTCAACCATATCAGGAAATAAAGAAAAAGACAAAAATGTTGTGGCAACCTTAAAGACTAACTGCTGTATTTTAATGTAGCTTTTGTGGATCAAGTCCACTGGGATTGGGTTGGCTAGCATAACAGGTAAGTTTATAAATCAGTGTGAATGTGAATTTTTATGTGTGTTTTTATGTCTATTTAATGTGTGTTTTATGTGTATTTTTATGTGTTTTTGTGTATTTAAATTGTATTTGTATGTGTGTTTTATGTGTATTTAATTTGTATTTTTATGTGTACAGTATTTTTATGTGTCATTTTAACTTTGGCTCCGCCCATGACATCATGATGTTGGCTCTCCCCATGACATCAGCTCCACCCACAGTGTGGTAGCAAAATTTTTGGCTGCCCAACACTGGGAAGACTGTATAAATAGCCAAGAAGTGAAAGTCAGAAGAAAGATCCTTATAAATAACTATTACAAAGTGACATTAAGGTGAACCTTTCCTGGGCCCAGAAATTCATATTTAAGGCCATTTCTTTTACAAAAGACAAAATAATTCCAGGAACAAAGATGTCTTCAATGTAAGAGGACAGTTGGTGTGCTCATAAATGTATTCATTCAGCATAGAAACTACAGCTTGAGACCCCCATCTTTAAATCAGCAACATAGAAGCAGTAAACATGAGGCAGGGGGACCATAGACCAAATTTTCAACATTCACAGGATATTAAGAAAGCAACAGAATACCAGAAAAACATCAACTTCTGCTTCATTTGCTACTAAAGCCTTCAAATATGTTAATCACAAGAAACTGACAAGCTCTTAAAGAGATAGGAGTACCAGACAACCTCAACTGTCTTCTGAAAAACCTATATGTGGGTCAAGAAGCAGCCGTTAGGACCAGATATAGAACTATTGCTTACAGGGGCGCTGGACACCATGGGAGGGCAGTGGACAGGAAGTGATGGGGGCACCTATTGGGGGGGGAGAAATCCCATACATTCCCATTACCTCTGCCTGTCCCTGGGGGGCACCAGTCACTGGGGCACACTGGGATGAGTCCCTGTATCCCTGTGTACCAGCACACCACTGACTGCTTGTACGAGTATGACAAGGTTGTATATTGTCACCGTGGTTTTTAACTTACATGCAGAGTACATCATGCATAATGCAGGGCAGGATGAATCACAAGTCAGAATAAAGATTGACAGGGAAAATAGGAACAACTTCAGATATGCAGATGACATCACCCTAAAGGTGGAAAGTAAAGAAGTCTCTTGGTGAGGGTAGAAGAGGAGAGTGCAAATGTTGGCTTGAAACTCAACATAAAAAAAACCCCAAGATCATGGCATCCAGCCCGATCACTCCCTGGCAAATTGGGGAAGGGGGAGGGAGAGAGGGGGGGGAAACAGTGACAGACTTTACTTTCTTGGGATCCAAGATCATAGCAGTCAGTGGCTACAGCCATGAAATAAAAAGATGCTTATTCCTTGGTAGGCAAGCTATGGAAAACATAAGGCAGCATAATAATAAGCAGAGAAATCACCCTGCTAACAAAAGGCCACATAGTTAAAATGATGGTCTTCCCAGAAGTAATGTATGGCTGTGAGAGCTGGACCATAAGGAAGACTGAGCACAGAAGAACTCTGGTACACTAGTACCCCGGACAACATTATGACATGGTTCCACAAGTCATGACGTTGTCCGGTTTTTCGCGTTGTCCGATCAATGCTAAAAAAAAACTGAGAAGAGGCGCTCGCCCACGCACGAAAAGGCGCGCCAGCGGGAGCCTCTTCTACCAAACGGGTATAGCAACGGGCATTGCACGTCAAGGGAATGGATCAAAGGGGGGGTGGCTCCCCCCCTTTGATCCATTGCCTTGACGTGCGATCCCCGTTTAGGTGCTTTGCGATGGGAGTTTGGGTGCCCAAATTCCCATCGCAAGGCGCCTAAACAAGGGTCGGCATTTCCGAATTTCCCCCTCCCAGGGAGGGGGAAATTCGGAAAAGCCGACCCTTGTTTAGGCGAGCGAAATGGGGATCGCACGTCAAGGCAATTGCCTTGACGTGCGATCCTCGTTGCTATAGCACGCCCGGGAAAGAGGCGGCTTGGTCGAAATCCTCACCCCCACACAGGGGGAGGGAATTTCGGCCAAGCCGCTTCTTTCCCAAGCCGGGGAGACCCCACGGAGAGGCGCCTCTCATCTCCCGATGTTTCGAAAGGGTAAAGATCCTTACCCTTTGGGAACATCGGGTGGCTTGCAGGCGCGCACGCATTGGTGGGGGTTAGCGCAGGGTACGGAGGTCCCCCCCGTATCCTGCGCTAACCCCCGACCAACGCGCGCCGCCCACCCGAAGTTTTGAAAGGGTAAAGATCCTTACCCTTTGGGAACATCAGGCGGCTTGCAGGCGCGCGCGTATTGTTGGAGGTTAGCGCAGGGTACAGAGGTCCCCCCCGTATCCTGCGCTAACCCCCACCAACGCGCACCGCCCACCCGAAGTTTCGAAAGGGTAAAGATCCTTACCCTTTGGGAACATCGGGTGGCTTGCAGGCATGCACGCGTTGGTGGGAGTTAGCACAGGGTACGGAGATCCCCCCCCGTATCCTGCGCTAACCCCCACCCACGCGCGCCGCCCACCCGAAGTTTCAAAAGGGTAAAGATCCTTACCCTTTGGGAACATCGGGTGGCTTGCAGGCGCCCGCGCATTGGTGGGGGTTAGCGCAAGATACGGAGGTGTCCCCCCCCCCGTATCCTGTGCTAACCCCCACCGATGCGCGCCGCCAACCCGAAGTTTTGAAAGGGTAAAGATCCTTACCCTTTGGGAACATCAGGTGGCTTGCAGGCGCGCAAACGTTGGTGGGGGTTAGCGCAGGGTACGGAGGTCCCCCCGTATCCTGCGCTAACCCCCACCGACGCGCGCCGCCCACCCGAAGTTTCAAAAGGGTAAGGATCCTTACCCTTTGGGAACATCGGGTGGCTTGCAGGCGCGCGCGCGTTGGTGGGGGTTAGCGCAGGATACGGAGGTCCCCCTCATATCCTGCGCTAACCCCAACCGACGCGCGCCGCCCACCCGAAGTTTTGAAAGGGTAAAGATCCTTACCCTTTAGGAACTTTGGGTGGCTTGCAGGCACGCGCGCGTTGGTGGGGGTTAGCGCAGGATACGGAGGTCTCCCTTGTATCCTGCGCTAACCCCCACCAATGCGCGCCGCTCACCTGAAGTTTCAAAAGGGTAAAGATCCCTGTACCCTTTCCAAACATCTGGGGGCGGGAGCTGGGTGGGGGGTTGGTTGAGTAGATGTTCTACCCAATCCAACTCCTCCCCCCACGCATACGCTTTTTCCAAATAATGTTAAAATCGCATTATTCGATTGAAGATTTTTCCGAAAATCTTGTCACGTTATGCGGTTTTCGCGCTAAACGGTACTCGTGTTACCCGGGGTATTACTGTACTGGAGAAGACTTTTGAGAGTTACCTGGACAGCAAGGAGATCAGTTCAGTCAATGCTAAGGAAACCAGCCCTAACTACTCCTTGGAAGGGACAGATACTGGAGTTGAAGCTCAAATATTTTGGACCCTAAATAAGAAGAAAAAACTCGCTGAATTGTAGGAAAGCTTGAAGGAAAAGTAGCCAGCAGAGGATGTAATGGTTAGACAGCATTGTTGATTCAGTAGGTATGGATCTGAGCAAACTCTGGAGGATGTTGGATGACAGAGGAGCCTGGCATGCTGTGATCCATGGGGACACAAAGAGTCAAGAAGCAACTGAACAAAAAGTAGTTAATTAAGACTGAATTGTCTCTGGGGCCAAAAATGATTAATTTGAAGCTGTTCTACTTTGGGCAGATCATGAGAAGGCAAGATTCTCTAGAAAAGACAACAATGCTGGGAAAGATGGAAGGCAGCCGGAAGTGAGGAAGGCCAAAAGTAAGGAGGATTGATTCCCTAAGGGAAGCTACAGAATATATCTTGTGGGAGCAGAGCAAAGCTGTTGAGGACAGAACGTTTTGGAGATCTCTCATTCATGGGATCACCATGTGTCAGAGACAACTTGACAGCAAGTAACAACAAACAGTAAAGAATTTTCCAGTCCAACTAAGCTGTAAAAGAACACAATAGCATTCAATACCTTTAAGCTTAACAGATATATTAGAGAAACAGAGCTTTCATGAATTACTGCCTACTTCTACAGGACTAACCTTCCCTTTTTTTATTTGGAGATATGCCATCACATGAGATTAGTACCCATCTCTCCCAAGTCTGTCCTTGAATTTTCATGCACATAGGGAAAACAGAGAGTCCGGGTGCATTAAGATAGCTTCTCTCCACTAACTGTCCAGAAGAGGAGTGTACGTAAAAGGCAGCAGAAACTTATGGATTTTGGTACTGTATTTGTGACTCTAGATGAAGAAACTTCTCCCAATTTTGTCAGGGAAGGGCAAGACTCCATGGGAGTCATCCGACTTCACAGGACAAAAAGCCTCACTGCACATTGATTTCTACAGATGGCACCTCTCAAAGAACTATGATCTCTAACACTATCCAGGCAGCACTGAGGCAGTTTCCTTCTTCTTGAACAGAGGCCCACATGTTAGTACTGTATGCTGATCTGTAAATACTCCTTTTTGGTTGTATTTCCCAGAATTCTGCCTGAGGGAATTCTGGGTAAATTATGGGAAGTATAGGGGGGGAAATCAGGAAAACCCTTCCATACTAGTTAATTCTTCTGAGAATTGCAGCCAATGGCATCTAGAGGGCCACATTACACAATTCGTTCATTGAAATTAAACACTTGTACCATAAACACCTTGCTTTCCCTAGCAAACATGTATGCACTTTCTATAAAACATAAAATGTTTAACTCCTAACATGCAACCGAGCTCAACGCTGCTGAGACAACATGAAGACAAATGCAGAAAAGCTATCAGGGAGAATGGTTCAGTAAAACAGCGAGTTACGAAATTAATCATTTCCTCAGGGTTTTTCATATAATGAAAATTCCATATCGCAAAGCACGGTTTCCCATAGGAATGCATTCAAAACCAAACAATCCATTCCAGAGGTCAGAAAAATTAAATAAAACCATGTTTTTTCTGTTCAAAACTCTTCATAAAGTGCACTTTGGAATTTTGATCATGTTTTCACCACTTTATAAAAAGATATGAACAGATAGAATACATTTTCCCACTTTTTTCTGACCTCCAGAAGGGATTACACTAGGACCCCGGATAACGTTATGACTTGGTTCCACAAATCATGACGTTATCCGGTTGTTAGCGTTGTCCGATACATACATCGAACAATGCTAAAAAAAAAAGAGCCCTGATGTCAGAGACAAACCACGCTGAGGCAAGGCTCAGCTTGTCTGAAATCCCCACCCCCGCCCCTGGGAGGGGGTTCGGACAAGCCGAGCCCTGGGTAGGCATGCGATCGCACGCGTCGTTCGGGGTTAGGGCAAGATACTGTACGGGGAAGAACTCCGTATCCTGCCCTAACCCCGAATGACGTGCACGCATGCACCCGGCGCCCGATGTTTTGAAAGGGTAAGGGGATCTTCTCCTTACTCTTTTGGAACCTCGGGCAGCGTGCAGGCGTGCGCGCGTCAGTGGGGGTTAGGCAGTGATGGGATGACAAAAAATCTACTACCACGCCATGATGTCACGGACGTCATGGGCGTGGCCAATGGCATGACGTCATGACGTCACGGCCGACGTCATGACGTCATGACGTTGTGGGCGGGGCCAAAATAAAAATAAATAAAAAATAAAAATAAACATACACACACACCCCTCCCTCTCAGCCCACCCACCCAGACACAAATAAATAAATAAAATAAAAACAACCACCCACCCAAAACACAAATAAATTACCCACCCACCCCAAATAAAAACCCCTCGCTTACCTTTCTTGGGACCCGGCACCCCGATTGCTGTCCACAGCCGCCGCCGCCGCCGGAGCTGCCTGCACCCCTGTGGCGTCCTCCTTGGGCCGGTACCTTTTTAGCCCGGCTCCGGCCATGGCGAGGGGCGACGGGCAGCCGCGGCTGCCGCGCCTCCCTGGGCCGTCCCCATGCCGCACCGCCGCCGCCTACAGCTTCCTCCTCCGCAGCGCGCGGCAGCCGAGCTCAAAAGGGACCGACCCAACAAGGAGTCCACAGGGATTCAGGCAGCGGCAGCTCCGGTGGCGGCGGGCGGCGGCTGTGGACGCCGGGTGCAGGCACCCAGCCCACATGCGCCCGGCGGAGGCGGCGGCAGCGGTGTACCCCGCCGGGCGTCCCCAGGGCATGGGGCTTGTCAGCAGCGGACGGCCGAGGCAGCCCTCAACGTGCCGCGGGGAGGCGCCCCCCCTCAGAGGGCTGCTGCCGCCGCCGCTGCCCTGAAAGTTCTAAATGTTTTAAAAATCGGAGCAAAATGGCTCCAATTGACTGCGCATGCGCAGAAACTCAATCTGACGCATGTGCAATGCGTCAGATTGAGTTTCTGCGCATGCGCAGTCAATTGGAGCCATTTTCGCTCCGATTTTATTTTATTTTTTCTTTCGGTCAGGCGTCCGGAACCGGACGCCCCAAAAGTGGACTCCCCTCACGGAGAACCCTCCGGGATTGGTCTTACCGGTTCCAGAGATCCGTTTAGAACCGGTGACATCCCATCACTGGGGTTAGGGCAGGATACGGAGGTCTCCCCCGTATCCTGCCCTAACACCCACCAACACGCGCCGCTCACCCGATGTTTCAAAAGGGTAAGGATCCTTAACCTTTTGGAACCTTGGGCGGCGTGCAGGCGCGCGCGCGTCGGTGGGGGATAGGGCAGGATACGGAGGTCTCCCCCGTATCCTGCCCTAACCCCCACCGACGCGCACCGCTCGCCCGATGTTTCAAAAGGGTAAGGATCCTTACCCTTTTGAAACATTGGGCGGCGGGCGGCCGCGCGCACATCAGTCGGGGTTAGGGCAGGATACGAAGGTCTTCTCCGTATCCTGCCCTAACCCCCACTGACGTGCACTGCCCGCCCGATGTTACAAAAGGGTATGGATCCCCGTACCCTTTCCAAACATCGTGGGGGCGGGCGCTGGGGGGGTTGGATTGGGTAGATGTTCTACCCAATCCAACTCCCCCCCGCACACGCTTGTACCGGATAATGCTAAAAATTGCATTATTCGATACAAGATTTTTCCAAAAATCTTGTATCAAATAATGCAATTTTTCCAAAAATCTTGTAACGTTATGCGGTTTTAGCGCTATACGGTACAATCGTTATCCGGGGTATTACTGTAATTGGTTTTCAATGCATCGCCAGCATTTCTAACAGTGACATCTAGTGACCAGCTCTGGTAATGTGCTGGATCCATCACCAACAATCAGCTGTAAGCTTCCCCTGACACCACAAGTGAAGAAAATGCTTCATTTTAGCTGCCAGAATGCACTGAAAACATGAAGAAAATTTCCAGAAATGCTCTCCATACCCTGCGGGAACCCAAAAAGCTGTTTGTATGGTGAAAAAATAGTAAGTCGAGTTATCATTTTCAATGGATTTCCTTTCATATCATGAGATTTTTGTTACCCGAGGTGTTCATAAACCGGGATTCCACTCTATTTGAAGTGCTATTCTCTAGATGCATTAGATTTCCTTTTTCTAACTATATAATTTTCAAATGGAATAAAATGCAGAAGTATACGAAGTGGGGATTGTAATGTAACAAAAAGGAAAATGGTAAATTGTCTCAGTACATATAGAAACCTGTAAAAATGAATCAGTGACAAACCATGCTTATTTTCTGAAACCAACTACCCTTGCCGCATTGTTTTTATACATAGACTGCATGTGACACATACCCAGGCATCCAGTCAATCTTCCTCCAAGGGTTTTCCATCAGATCACCAATATCTAAGGGAAAGGGAAGAAAAATCTTAAAAATAAAAATCAACTGGCTTCAAAGGAAAAATTATTTCTTAAATTATTAACTCACCTTCTACTCGATACACTTCACATTCCAAAAGTTTCCGGTCATGACCATGTAAATCTTTTGCAGAGAGCGTATAGGTGGGACTGGCATCATTTGTGGCAACTGTTTTATTATTTTGTGACAGGAATATCACACCATTGTCTCCAAAATAAGGACCACATTGACCATCATCATACACAGCTTGGTTGGCAATTTTGACTGGGAATTTTAGTGGGAAGAGCTGCTCTTTCTCTCCTTTCAGCCTGAAGAGGAAAGCTTTTTCATCATGCAGAAATGCCCCAGAGGAAGTATAACACTGATGAGTAAAGCCTCCAAAGATAAAGCCACTTGCATTGTATGCCACAACCACAGTTGGGCCCTGTCTGTTGCATAGGTTATGAAATGCATTAGCGCTGTAGCCATGAACACTTCCCTGATAAAGAAGGCTTAAGTGCTGGCATCCCAACAAACATAACAGGCTCTTTTTCTGCTCTTTGGTCAGACGGGACTGGACATCGACCATTTTCAATCTAAAAAATTAAAAAGGATAACAAAATGATTTTATGTACCCAAGACACTCAACATTCCTCATGATAAAAATCAGTTTTGTATGTAACTGTAGCAGTCTTTCCATTCAGTAAATAATAAAAAGTATTCAAATTATTGACGAAATATTAGGAAAAAGTCTTCTGGTTGTAAGAAGACTTTGACAGTGGAACTGAGTCCCTTAGACGGTGGTGGTATTTCCTTCATTTGAGGTTTGTCTCAAAGAGGTTTGAAGCAGTAGCTGTGTAAGTGTGTGAAAGCATATCAGAGTAAACAAAACAGTAAAAAAAGACAAAAATGTTGTGACGCCTTAAATACTAATTCCTGCTAGGTCAGCATTTCGGGACCTGAGGCCTGCACACTAGAATGAGCTCCCTTGTCTTTCCCAGCTCCTACCAACCTAGCAGTTTGAAAGCAAGAAATTGCAAGTAGATAAATAGGTACCACTTCAGTAGGCAAGGTAACAGCATTCCAGGTGCTGTGGTGTATAGTCATGCCTGCCACATGACCATGGAAATAGCTGCAGACACAGATAGTGCTGGCTCTTTGGCTGTAAACTGAGATGAACACTGCCCCCTAGAGTCAGACATGACTGGCTTTCGAGCAAGGGAGACCCTTGAGAGATTTTCTTCACTTTTAACCTCCTATGCAGTATATTCTGAACTTTTAAACAGTTCAGAATATACTGCTTGAGGGGAAAGAGTGAAACATCCCATCCCTAAAGAGGACCAAAAGCCAGAAAAGGCCCTTCTGCTCAATGTGTTCACAGGACTGCAGGGCCACACAATCTATCCAAGATGTGACAGGTTTTAGACTAAACTTACTCTGGATGCTGGGCATTATATGCCGCCACCACAGTTGGGCCCTTCTTCTTCTTGTTGTGCCATATCCAATTCCAAATATTGGTGACCATCATGGGCAGTGGCCTTTCATCTGCCTTCCGCATTGCAGTGTGACACCTATACCACTGATCCAGCTCCGTGAGTCTCTTTCTGGTCCTGAGCCCTTTTGACATGCGAAGCCCTCATCAGCCCCAGGCCAGTATTGGTGAAGTATTGGGATTTAATCCACTTGGGGACCCTCACCCTTCCCTGTGGACTTCGCCAAGGCTGCTAGTCCTCAGCGTTGTCAAGTTATGATCTACTCGAGGAGTTCTCAACCTTTTAAAGCTAGGAGCCAGGTCATGCTCCCTCAGACAGCTTCAGGGGGCCGGACAGCCATTTTGCCCTTCCTCCACCACATGGCACCTCCTAGTGTGGTGGAAACAGTGGGGGGAGGGGGCACATGAAATGGTGCCACCGGCTAGACACAGGTTGAGAATCCCTGGTCTACTCTAATACCATAGCAGGTTAACCTGGCCAGATTTTCACCATTGGGCCCTGGTTGTTGCATATGCTACGAAATGTGTTAGCATTGTAGCCATGAACACATCCCTGATAAAGAAGGCTTAAGTACTGGCATCCCAACAAACATAACCTCTTTGGTCAGGTGGGACCAACACAATTTGGGAACACCCCACACCCCACCCCGACTGAACTTCAGGGGGTTCACACGAGACTTACACAGATTTATGCTCTTTGTAAACTGCGGCTTGTACGGGATTTAGGTGGACATCCTGAGCTCCCTAGGCTTCTGAGGAAGTCTGACTTGGGTTCCACTTGCTGCCTTTGGCTTTTATCATTTTGCTGTTATCCACAAGTCAACTTTTTTTTTTAAATCAAGACTGGCGCACAAGAACCGACAAAGATCCCCTCCTAAGGAGCCAAGAGGAAATGCCTAGGTCAGTGGTGCCCAAACTTTTTGGGCCGTGGGCCAGTCACGTGATTCAGGCAGCTAGTCACTATGGCCCAGGGGCCAGATCTGGTCCCTAATGCCAATTCATCCATCCCACGAAGCCCTTTTGGCTCCCGGAAGCTGAAGTAAAACGAGCCAGCGCTGTCTGCTTCTGCAGATGTTTCCTTGGTCACACGGCAGGCAGGACTAGACACCAGAGCACACAGGAATGCTGTTTACCTTCCCACCAAAGTGGTCCCTCTTTATCTACTTGCAATTTCTTGCCTTCGAACTGTTAGGTTGGCTGGAGCTGGGACAAAGACGGGAGCTCATTCCGTCCTGGAGTGCTCGGGCATCGAACTGCTGACCTAACCCCCGTTAAAACCCAAACCCTAGGAAAGGGTCTCCCCGGTTACAAATACCAGAATCCCCCAACACGTGCTGATGCCGGGAGTTGTAAGCCCCGTCCCACCGCACCCCAAAAAACCCTAGTGTATTCAAACCGAAACTAGACATAAAAGGGGAAGCCCTTTTCTGTCGCCTTCAGCCCCGCTGCTCTCGCCTTTCGCTCCCACAGCCCAAGGAATCGGGACCCCCATTAGAAAAGGGCAAGCCGAGAAAACAAACCGCAGGGGTGGACGGAGTCGCGGCAAGGATTTCCTCCCTTCACCTGAGGCTCTGCTTGCGTCCAGGGAGGAAGAGCCCTTAAGGCGGAAACAGACCTTGCACGCCCCCCCCCCACGCCCCCCTTCGACGGACCGCCAATCTGGGTTCTAATTGGCGAACAGGCTCACCTGTTTCTCTCCTGAGGGCGGGTTTGAGAAGCCAAATTCACGGGCGGTTTTCACCTGTGTGTTGTCAGGCTTCCCGGTTTATCGGAGAGAAGGCAGGCTTCCGGGGGGGTCCCTCATGTGTTTTTTAGAGGTCGGCTTGGTACTCCGCCCAGTGGTTTGAAACAGGGGTGTCCAAACTTTGGCCCCTGAGCCAGATCCGCCCCACCCCCCCCCCTGCTCCATTCTTCTGGCCCGCGAAGCCCTCGTTGTTCCTGGAAGCAAAAGTAAAACGCATCGGCTTCCGGGAGCGACGAGAGCTTTGCAGGTTGGCTGAATTGGCCTTGGGAACCAGATCCAGCACCCGGGCCATAGTAACCTATTCCGTGAACTACACGAGCGGCACTCCTGGTCTGAAGGGTCCTTGCTTTACTCCCCAGTGGCTACCTGCCTCTTGCTTCTGTGATTTCATAGTTTAGGGCTTGCTAACCATTTTGCACTCACCTTTGTCTACTCTGTTCCTAAGCTAGGTTTCTAATAAAATTGCTGCAATTTTTGTATTCTTGGTGTTTCCTCGGATTTGGCACTTTCCTCCTCTCTTCCAGTAAACCTTTGACTTGGTCTGTGAAAGCTTATCAGAGTGAAAACAAAACAAAAAAAAGACAATAAAAAACGTTGTGGCACCTTAAAAGCTAACTTCTATATTTTAATGTTAGCTGCCTTTGGTGGATCAGGTCCACTTCTTAAGAGGTAAGTCTCATTCTTATGTCTGACAAAGTCAACTTGATCAATGATAGTAAAGGTAAAGGTTTCCCTTTCTCGATAGTCAGTCGTACCCAACTCTAGGTTTCAGTGCTCATCTCTGTTTCAAATCCGAAGAGTCAGCACTGTCTGCTTCTGCAAATGTTTCCGTGGTCATGTGGCAGCCATGACTAGACACTGGAGCGCACGGAATGCTGCAATAAAATACAGCACTTAGTCTTCAAGGTGGCACAATTTGTTTTGTTTTGTTTACTCTGATATTTCAATAAACCTTTAGAAATTCTGTTTATTTCATGGTTTTTGCATCTGCTCAGTGGAAGCATCACTTAATCATGCTATCAGCTAGGGCAATGATGGTGAACCTTGGCACTCCAGGTGTTCTTGAACTTCAATTCCCAGAAGCCCTGATCAGCAGGAGTGTTGACTTGGGCTTCTGGTATTTGAAGTCCAAGAATACCTGGAATGCCAAGGTTCACCATCACTAAGCTAAGGTCATACTATCAGGTTTTCTGGTGTCTGTTTAAGACTGTGAAATAAAAGGTTCCCTGCTTTTAGAGCCGAGTTTCCATGAGAACCCTGTAAGACTCAGGTCTTGCTCAGCCTGAGTTCAAGGACAAAATAGACGTGGCAAGTTTCCTAGGTTGTGGTGTCCCTCTTGTTTGTGCCAGGCTTGGAGTTGTTTTAGACCCAGCTGACAGTCACACTGTTGGAGGTTGGACCAGGCGGCTATTATCAGGAATTAATCCAACAGATAACTTCTGCAAGAATGGGCAGGGCAGCAATACTAGGGAAAATGAAGACAACACATGAAAGGGATTGATTTCATAAAGGAAGCCACATTCTCACTAGCCTCATGATAATGGAAAATACATTCTTCTGACAAGCTGCATGACTAGATGATAAAGCACCTCAGGCAAGGCCCATGGGACTGCATTCTTATACTACAGAGGAAGACAAGCCATTTGTTAACCAAGGTTCCACTGTACCCTTTTCAAGTTTTCATCCCCTAGCATTTGGGATTCCCTTCCTGAGTCCCTGCAAAATACAGCATTGTTGCATGGGTTCAGAATAGGATGTAAGACAGAACTAGCTTGGCCGTCTTTTGCATTCTAACTTCATTTCTATTCACATAATTTTGTGTTGATATATTTTTGCTCTTTATATTATTGTGTTTGTTAGATGCTTTGCTATGTTATTGCTTCACTCATGTTGTACACTATTCAGGCTATCCTCAGGCAGAAGAGCAGTAGCATTTAAACAAAAACAACAAACAAATGAAATAGTCTGTTATTGCTTGCATACAGCTGTTGTGATAAATAAACAGGTGTTTTTTTTTATTTGAGCAGATAAATATTCCCCTTAAGGAAGGGTTCTGCATCTATTTTTCCCCAAGGAGATTAAGTAATAAATTGATGACTTCTACTTTAAACTTCTTCAGCTTTTTAGTGTTGTTTTACTGTTCAGTGTTGTTCAGCTTTAAAGTCAGCACAAGAATAGTACATCCTTGTTCTTTAGCTCTCATGAAATAAAAGGAGCAGATTATTAGAACTGATGTTGACTGTTGTGTAGCCACTTTCAGTATATCCATAGTATTTACAGTACAGTATATAGATGGACAGTATATTAATTGAATAAATAATTAAACAAGATAAGATGACACTGTTACAACCTTCATGCATGTGAAGAAGTGAGCTAGACTCCACATCTTCAAATAATCAATCTCAATCAGTTTATTGTTACGGTCAAAGACCAGCATAATCTTCAAATAATATGTTTGTCCTTTAAATTCCATATGACACTTTGAGTGAAAATAGTTGAATATGATACTGATCCATAAAAAGCACTGTTAATACAACTGCTTGCTCAGTTGAAATGTTATAATACACCATTCGTCAAAAAAATTCAGTAGAAGATTTAGGTAAGTGAATAGGTAAAAATAATGATACTGTACATGTAATATTTAGAACAATGTTTTTAAAATATTTAAAAAACCCTTTCCATAGCATTTTGATACATGCTGATGCCCTTTGCTCCCACATGATATTTTGTAGTTGGAGTGCCATGTATTTCTGAATGTTTAAACATTTGCTTGTTTTAATACATTTGTGTGGAACTGGGCATGTTGCCATCTCCTCCTGCTATTCAGTGAATAAGTCTTTATTCTAGAGATTTAAAAAGCTTCTACAGGCGAGTCAAGATACCTGCTTATGTAGTGTTTCTGCTCAGAAATGATGCATCCAGAGACAGCATGATCTTGTTCTATGAACACATGTCAGAAGATTCAGGTACCACTAGTCCTCAGTCCACGCATCAGTTGATCATGTAACATTCCCTGGGTGCAATTTTTTTTATTGTAAAGATATGAATGAATGAACAAAACATTCAGTTTCTGAAAATATGTGAACAAACATAGTCACAATAGTTGTACCATTCATGTGCAGCAAACCTCATAACTGCCTCATTGTTGACATAGCAGTGGGCGAATCCCTAAAGACTGGAGATTAGCACTTATTGTGCCCATATTTAAGAAAGGAAATAAATCTGATCCAAAGAACTACAAGCCAATTAGTTTCCTTAATATTATCAGTAAATTATATGCCAGCCATTTGCACAACAAACTTAAATGCTGAGTAGAAAAAGAGAATCTGATAGAGAAGGAAGAAGCTGGGTTGAGGGAGGGCAGGTTCACAATAGAGCACTGTCTAGTGATCCAACATCTTATTGACAAATACTCTTCAAAGAGTTCAGTACCACTCTATGCTTCATTCATTGACCTAAAGGCTGCCTTTGATTCAATATCAAGGATTAAACTATGGGGAAAGCTAGAAGTTCAATTCCCGAGTACTGCAGGACGGAATGAGCTCCCATCTTTGTCCCAGCTCCTGCCAACCTAGCAGTTCAAAAGCAAGAAATTGCAAGTAGATAAACAGGGACCACTTCAGTGGGAAGGTAACAGTGTTACATGAGTTCCAGTGTCTAGTAATGTCTGTCACATGACCATGGAAACATCTGCAGAAGCAGATAGTGCTGGCTCTTTGACTTTGAAACAGAGATGAGCACTGAACCCTAGAGTTGGATACGACTGGCTTTTGTGCAAGTGAAACCTTTACCTAGAAGCATCTTCCATTAACCAGAGGTTGCTTTATCCGATCTGTGTACTCAATACCAATAGACACCATAGTACTAATTTTTAAAACTCATTTTATTCTACTTTTCTAATTTTGAATGGATATGTTTTAAATAAGATATATTAACTACATTTTAAAATATTTAAAATTTAAAAATATTACCTCCCACAATGGTGCTGGTCATAGTTTGTAACAAAGTGATTGATTGAGCAGTAAAAAAGGTCTGCTAAAGCATGTTGGGCCAGTATTCTGCAATGTATTCCTTGTAGCAAAAATATTTAAACTATAGATATTGCCATTTTATTTTTTGGAATAGCAAGTTTGAGATTGAAAGGGAGTCATTTAGAGCTAATCTGAATAATCTATTGTTGCTAATTGCTGTGTGAAGATGTATACTTGCTTGCTTGTCTGTCATCTTGCTTGACCACACCCTTCTCCCTTTGACCCCCTGAATTTGGTGTATAAAAACCATGCCTGTAAGTTTCACTCTTTGTCTGAAGAAGTGGACTTGATCCACGAAAGCTAACAATAAAATATAACAGTTAGTCTTTAAAGTGCTACAGTGTTTTTTATTTTTATTTTGTTTATTTTGTTTTATTTTCTGACATGCTATTTTATTGATATTACTATTTTACTGACATTGATAGCCTCCTGACCATCCTAAGCGGTGTTGCAAGGCAAAACACCAGGGAAAACTCCTGTTTTGCCTTGCAGCACTGCCTGGGTAGGTCAGGGGACGTAGGAAACAGCATAGATCGGCTCCCCCAATCTTGCCAGAGGCAGATGGCCCAAAATGAGCGGGGGGAAACTCCATTGCGATGGAGGGTTGTTGTTTTTTTTGTCCATTTCAGGCTCTCTGCCGCCTCTGGCAAGATTGGGGGAGCCGAACTATTTCTGACATCCCCCAACCATCTGGGCACGCGATTGGTGCTTCGGTTGGGGGGGCTGAATGGGCGCATGCCCTGTTTCAGCCCCCAACCCAAGCGCTGATCGCATGCTGCGATCCGCCAGCTTCTTTGGAAAGGGCAGTGGGGATTCCACATATTTTGAATGATCTCCTATGGGAAAAGGTGCTTCAGTTTACTATTTTTTTATTTATTTATGATGATGGCTGTTGGAATAGACCAAAGTTGTAAACTGGGGTTTTACTGTATCAGGCAAAGATAACTGCTAAAAGACATAGAAACAGAGTGCCTGACAAACAAGTGACAATAGACGGAGTGTCGGAATAATGAATTGGTATTCAAGAGGTTATAGAAGACCTAGTGGAAGACCTCATCACAGATGGGAAGATTTTCTCAAGAAAAATGTTGGACCAACATGGAGAAGAACTGCCAGGAATAGATCATTATGGACAGAAGTTGTGTGGAATGTCATCATGGAAACGTCTACTCATACAAGGACTCCTCGCTGAATAATGACTCCAAGGTATCCAAGGTATCTTTTTACATCACGCCTTTTATTATACTATACATATACAGTAGAACCCCGCATAACATAAAAACTTTGTTACATGGAGCTCTTCGCTATATGGTTTTTTTGGTTAAGCGAATGGGAGATGCCAGATAATGAACAAAAAATGTTCATTATCTGGGGTTCCCATTGAGCAGGTATACCCTGATTACAGAAAAAAACCCAGCATAACAAAAAAAATAGTTATGCAGGGTATCACCATCGCCTAACGAATGCTTTGTTGTGTGAAGTTTTCATTATACGAAGTGTTCATTATGTGGGGTACCACTGTATTGTGATTTTTACATGATATATACTAGATCCTATTTGGTAGAGTTTGACTAGAACAGGGGGCCCCAAACTTTTCAGCCCTTGGGCTAGTCACTTGGTTCAGTGAGCCAGTCAATATGGCCTTGGGGCCGAATTTGGTCCCCAATGCCAATTCATCCTGCCCACGAAGGCCTGGTCGCTCCTGGAAATGGAAGTAAAACGCGCCCATACAGGCACGTTTCACTTCCACTTCCAGGAGCGACGAGGGCTTCATGGGCCGGATGAATTGGTGTCGGGGGCTGGCCCCAGCTTCCGGGCCATAGTTTGGGCACCCCTGGACTAGAGCATTCTATAATCTGTTTTGTAGTCTCAACACAGTATGTTCAATCATATTGTGAACGTTTTGTCTATATTCTGCTCTGGTCTTTGACTGTAATAAATTGATTGATTGATTGATTGATTGATTGATTGATTGATTGATTGATTGATTGATTGATTGATTGATTGATTGATTGAAATGCCAGATAAACTCTAGAGATGTCCCAGAGCTCAGCTGCTACTGGCACTGTTACCAGAGTTTTATCTGTCTCTGTCACTGTAAATTCTCATAATCAAAGGTCACTAGATAAAGGATTTAGTGTAGATTAAGATTTTACTTCACAGCCAGCGCCTTAGCAATAACTTCTGAGAGCAGATACAGAGCCTGAGAACAGAGAAACAAGACAAATTTCGGATAGATGGAGCTCATGGACTGGAATCAGAGAGACATGTATAGAATGGGAGCTAGAAAAAAATAGTTTGTGGCATATTTTTTCAGGAGGTGTGAGCTAGAAAGGGGCATCCTTCTGAGATAAAGCCCATACTTCACATTTGGAACATCCCGAAAATCACTCCCAGCATCTCTACACAGGGCTAAGAAAGATTTGTGTTTGACAAACCACTAGTAAGCTAGGTGGACCAATGACCCAACTCAGGGTGAAACTGAGCCTGAAGGGAAAAAAGACTACGTCTATTTTCTTTGACCTTTTTAAATTCTGAACTTGGGTCATGCTTCTTCATTCAGAGTACAGTACTACATTGTTCCCTGTCAATTACCTGTATTCTGGCCTTATGCATCAGGTTAGATAATAGCTTCTTCTCCTATCTTTCTTTAGTCTACTGCAAAAAAATCAATTTCCAATTGTTAAAAATTATACAAAAAACTAGCAACAACCACCGGTCCTGGCAATAAATATGTTGATTGGGTGGAAAAACACCATAACTTATATATTTGCTTGGGCTCCTCCTTAATTATGAGGCTGATCTTCTGGATTATGACATAGGTGTAGGAATCGGTCATACAGTCCAGTCCTATGGATGTTTACTTGTTGTAACTCAAGGGGACCCACTCTTCAGTAAAAATGCCTTGGAAACCAATCTTAATATTTTTGGTCACCTTTGATTAAAAGCCAGTCATATCCAACTATAGGGTTTAGTGCTCGTCTCTGTTTACAGCTAAAGAGCCACCACTGTCTGTGTCTGCAGATATTTCTGTGGACAGGCATGGCTAGACAGAGAATGTTGTTTACCTTCCTATTTATCTACTTTTAGTTTCTTGCTGATGAACATGTTAATCGATTCTTTCAGATAATTTTAGTATTATATATGTACATATACTCACACACAAAAATACAAATATTGGGAATTATTTGGGAAAAATATTTGTTTCATTGAACTAGGTCTGAAACATCTCCAACTTCCATACCTTGTGTCTGTTTTTCTATGTGCATGTTGCCACAAGATGGCTCTCCTACATCAAGGATTAGATCCCCTTTTTGCTTTCTTAAATCTTAAACACCTCTCTCTCTCTCTCTCTCTCTCTCTCTCTCTCTCTCTCACACACACACACACACACACACACACACACACACACACACACACACACACACACACACACACATAGTGCCTCTTATTCTCAATTTGACTCCCTTTTTTTAAATCAGGATTTCTTCCTTCCTGCTATTTATATAAATCTACATAGAACATATTTTTCTTTATTGCTAACAATTTTTGAAATCAAAATTTTAGGCCAATTATATAACTAAGCAAAATCACTCTCCACAGGTTTGAAAAGTATCTCTGTGCTTTTGTTTTCTCAAGACGTCATGCTCCATCTGGACTTAATTAAAAAAAAATTAAATCCAAGCAAGCTGAAAGTGCCAAAAGATGAGTCAGTATTTTGAAAGATATTAGGTTACTCATAGTCAAACAATAGCTGGTATCAATTAATTTAGTATGCTTTTCTTTATTTTGACTGTTTTTATTTATAATTGTTTTTTAATCTTATTTTGAGCCATCTTGTATTTAGTCCTAGGAAAAGACTATTGATTCATTTACTTACTTATTTAACAAAGACTTCACTAAGATATTCAAAACCAAGAACCCAAAGAAAAATTAGGTTTCTTGTATTCTAAATTCTGTTTACATAAACATTTAAGTTAAGTTTCTGAGAGTTCAGGACACAATGGAAAAAGTGTTTGCAGAGCCTGGCCAACTAAAGGGAATGCTCTGTTCATAAAATAACATATTTGTACCTGCCACAGAAACACACTAGAAATGTGGGCTTCAGAAAAGAAATCAATTTCTGCCAGATATTTGACTAATCTTCAACAGACTATTTAAAATTAAGCAATCATTTGGAATACACGTTTCACTCAATGGCCTTTGAAAGAAGCAAAGGGTTTAAATGATTAACAGTTGCAACAAATCATGGTAACAGAGAACGGTTAGAGGCTCATGAAGTAATAGTTTCTTTTCAAAATTTCAAATTGCACAAAACTTCCCATTGGATAATCTTGTTCTTATGCAAGCATTTGATTTTATGAAAGGTTATTGTCTCCTGCACGCAAAAGGATGTTGATGTTCATTTTACAACTGGCAATAATAGATATTGAGGAAGAGTTTTGGATGTGAAGGAAACCTCCTAGTTTGATGCCTTGCTGTGTTTAAGCACAGAGGTACCATCTTCAGATGGATATTTAGCAACAGTAGTCTATTTGTCTTACTTAATGTATCTTTAAACAAATGAAAGCAACTAAAAAAGATAAAAGGATCAAACAATATATAAATATTCTCTGCAGACTACAGAGGTAAATGTAGAAAATGCAGAGTTCATATATAAAGAATCAAGAGAGTAAAAGTTTCTTCATAGACTTCCAAAACAGTTGTTGTTTGATGGCATCAAGGTGCATCTAAATAATAGTGATCCTAACAGGATTTCAAGGTATGTGAGACATTTAAGCAGTGCTTTTATCATTTCCACCCATCAGTGAGTTTATGTGGCCAAACAAGAATTTGAACTCAGGTCTAAGCCTTATTTTGTCATGCGATCCTCTACACTAGATTGGCTCCCAGTGTGACTTACAACATAAAAGCCAAGATAAATCACACATTCCAACATAAAGGCCAAGATAGATCACACATTCTTCATCAGCCACAAGAGATAACTTGAATGTACAAAAAGCCATTAAATCTCAAGGATGACTTAGATTCAGATTCTTTCATGACTACCATGCTTTCACCTCAAACTCATTATTTCTCAACCAAATGAGTTCATACATTGAGCTATTCTTCATTGAGTAATGAAGAGATCAAGTTTGGCAATCAAGTAAGTACATTAAAATGTGAAGAACTACAGAGGTTATTTTTCTGCTGGATGAGACAGGTATTCCTAGAACTAGAAAGCTATGTGACTACATAGTGAGGAAAATGCAAATTAACTCACATTCTCTCACTGAGAATCTGCACAAGTGCATTTGGTTCTCTTCCATATAGGTGTTCACACAAGCAGAGGAGGTTGTGGTTCCATTTGAAACACCAATATTCAGATACGGATATGGCAGAAAAAGAAGTAGTAGTAATAGATGGTTCAATTCAAGGGAATTGCCTTGAGGAGGCTTTCCTTCTTGTTTCTGTGTCTTAGTTTGCATGTGACAGAGGTTATGAAACTGTTAAAAAATAAACAGCACTGTCCACTTGAGAGGTAGGTCTTTTGAAAAGTTGCTGGTAGAGAACAGGCCTTGCAGAAAGAGATAAGTACTGGCACTGTAAGGATGTGTCAAGCTCCTTGCCCCACCCTTGAAGATGTAGGAGGTGAGGGGAAAGGTGCTTTGTCAAAGCATCACTTTGTGCATACACTTGTTTGGTCTTTTCTTTCTGCATTGGTTTAGATCAGTCAAATGCTTTGAACTGAATTTAAAAAGATTCAATTTTTAAACAGTAAAAGGGGGTCTCTGATGGGGAGGAAAAATTATGAATTGAGCTGTGGGACTCTGGGATAATTCACATTTCCTGTTATGTCATGTGGTCAATAGGGAGAAAATGCAAATCAGCTCCTCCTCAAATCCATATTATTTCCTCTCCCCCCTCCATATACTCAAGCTCTGACACAGAGCCAAACTAGCTAACCTAGTACAGTACCTTATTATCAACTTTGACCAGCTGTCCCACATTTTAGGCAGGATTCTTTCCTAGCTCTATGCAGAGCTTTCGGTTGGTCTCATGGCTGAATGCTAGCCAAGCCCAATTGTGTCTAGCTTCAAAATCAGACATGTGTGTGTGCGCGCGCGCATGTGCAGAATGGTACTGCACAATGTTACTGAGACAACCCATAGTTTACCATTTTGTCTGAAGTGACAAACTTGAGTTAACATTTCTCTTGTGCACTAGGTCAAATTTCAAAACTGGGAGCAGGTACTTTTAAAAACTATATCTCCAAAATCACTCACATCAACATGACTAGCTAGCAACATGAAACACCCCCCCGCCCAGACTAAAATTTCCATTCTGAATCTAAATGGGAGGGCTGGTGGGGTGATACAAAAGTACAGAAACCTGGTTTTCCACACTGCTGTTTCACAATATCATGAAATAAATCTCAAGTCATTGAATTAGGCAGTTATAAAGTCTGAAGTATATTTCAATGAAATAATTTATTATAGTCAGACTTCACAATGACTAGTAGGACTGTTTTAGATAATTGAAAATGTGTGGGTTTGGATTACAACTCCCAGAATGTGGGCAACTGCTTTAAAAAGTTTGCTATGACCTGGTCTGTCACACTGTAGTGACACCTTATGAGCTGCTATGAGAAAACCCACCAAAATGGTAGCCACACATTTGCCTATTTAAGCTGGAGCTTCTTTGAGGCTAGTCACACAGCATGTGTTCATCATATAAATGAGTTTGGTGGGATATTAAATACTTTTTCAACCTCAAATTGAGCACATTTGATGAGAAGCCACTGGAGGTACAATCAACCGGCCTCCCTTTGATGCCTTCTCCCCCATTGCATTGCATTTTGAAATTGCCTTCTAATAAGGGTCAATGAGAGCACCGTTCAGCCAACTGCTAGTGATTACAGTTGAAGAACACAACCTTAAATTATAATTATGCCCTCAGCTTCCACATTTTCTTTCATGGGCCAAGAATTAGTGTGTCTAGCTCATTTCATCAAGCAGACACCAATTAAACCAAAGGTATCTGTTTGTAATCTCATTGCTTGTTTGTTTTGGTAAACTTAGTTTCAGTTCTCCAAACCAAATGCAATTCAGCTTTGTGGAGTGGATTATAAGATTTTTTTAAATGAACCATCCTCAGTCTTGAAGTCCAAAAAACAAACTGTCATCAAACCAATTCCATGTGCAGTCTGCCTACTGTTTGGGCCCTAATTTGAGAAGTGTACCTTTTCAACCATTGGATCCTACAACCTTCTTCAAAGGCTACTATATGGGCAGCATAATTGAAAAACCATAGCCTAAAATGTGCTTTAATATCAAAGTGAAAAGTAACCTATATTACTGTACTGTATTAGGGAGGACACAAGACAACCAGTGGAAATACTCGTTTCATAACTAGGGAAGTTATGTTGCTATTAGGCTATAGAGATGTACAAGATAAATATTCCTCAAAGACACTGTACAAATGGAGAAATGGACTGTCAAAGACAAAAGCCTAACAACGTATAGTGGGGGTGGGGATGGGGAGACAATACAGTCAAACCTCGCATAAAGAGCATCTCGCTTAAAGAGCAACTCGCTTAAAGAGCAACTCGCTTAACAAATAAAAACAACCAAAAACTCGCTTAACAAATAAATAGGGGTTCGCAATCCCCACACAATTGGTCATTTACAATGGTGTTTCACTTAAAGAACAAACTCACTTAAAGAGCAATCCTGTGGAACGCATTATGCTCTTTAAGCGAGGTACAACTGTATCTAACAAACTTCTGGATGATGCTTTCTCAAGTTGTTAACTCCTGTAAGTAAACCATCTCTTAGCCTTTCTATCACAGAATTAGAAAATACTGTTCAGATTTCCTGGAGCAAGTGAGTTATTTTCTAGACTACATAATCTACTCTGCATGTCCCAATTTCTAGTTATAAAGGTGGGATGTGATGACTCTCATTCATCCTTATCATAGAGCAGCAACTACAGACCCAAAGTAAAGCAAGTCATACAACACTAAAACCATATTTTATTATTTCTCAATATCAACAGAAGGCACCTTATGCAACCATTCAGATCCCCAATTAGTTTATCTCTTCTAATAGAGAAAAAACATGGTTTCTATCTTATTATTTGACTGCTTGCAAAGATATATAAAATCAACATGTGCCCCCCAATGCAGTTTTGGGCTGTATGTCCTACACCTACACCCCAATTTGGGCATGAAAATGCCTCAATGTCAAAGCACTTACCAACATCTGTTTCTGTGTGATCAGTGTCATGTTAAAATATGACAGCTGTACTCGTAAACATCGGATGTTAATGTCTCAGTCATGAATCTGTTTTAACTCTAATGAATTTAGTAAGCATCAAAAGTGCAAAGCTCTATTAATATGAATAACAATGGATAGCCACCTTGTAAAAGCTATCTATGGTCAGACACATCAGCTCCTAAGAAACAAAACAGAGACACATCTGGTATAATTAAAAACATGTGTATTAATTCTGTCTGCATACACATATGCCAATTTAAAAATTACTTAGGAAAGCTTTGCCAAAATTTGAGTATATAAGACTAAAACCCATTTCTGTGACCTCAGTATTTTTGGCAAAATGAGCATTTATAACTTTACTTTACTTTACTTTACTTTACTTTACTTTACTTTACTATCCATATTTGCTATCCCACCCCAATCAGGCAAGCCCGACTCTGGGCGGCTAGCCCGACTAGGGGCTTAGCAATTGCATTATTCTAAAGCATTTAAATTCTAAAGCATTATTCTAAAGTATTTCCCCATACTGTTTGGGCCCTGATCCAACCAATAAGGATAGCCTCTAGATGTTAGGAAACTTTCTGGCCAGATATTTGAAGCAACACTTTCTAGTCAAAAGTTCCAAGTGGCCATTTTGATGCTAGGAATCTGAGAGTTGTGGCTGCCATAAAAAAGCAAGCAAGCAAGCTAACAAACAAGTTTTGCTAAAGGAGAAAGGTAAAGTTAAAGGTCACCCTTGCTCAAAAGCCAGTTGTATCTGACTCTAGGATTCAGTGCTCATCTCCATTTATAGCCAATGAACCAGCAGCGTCTATGTCTGCAGACATCTACAGGGACATGTGACAGGAATGACTAGACACCAGAGTGCATGAAATGCTGTTTACCTTCCCACCAAAGTGGTCCCTATTTATCTACTTGCGAATTCTTGCTTTCAAACTGCTAGGTTGCCAGGAGCTGGGACAGAGATGGAAGCTCATTCCATCATGAAGCACTCAGGCCTAAAACTTCTGACCTACCAAACTTCCAGTCGTCAAGTTCAGCATCTTAACCACTAAGCCACTGCACTCCCTAAAAGGAGAAAACAGGTTTAATCATTTGAGCCTAGTGAACAGTCATCAGCCTTCTGTGCTCAGACCTCAGTCCTTTTCATATGTAACACGGACAGAATAAGGTCTTGTAACTGACAGACAATATGAAGCTCATTCACAAGTTGGGCCTCTTATATTTTTATTTCTGGCTGTGACTGACCAATACAGGCTTGGACACTGTTTTTGCATTTCTGAGCCCAACTAGATGAGCTGTTGATTTCAGATACAGTTGTATCTCGCTTAAAGAGCATAATGCGTTCCATAGGATTGCTCTTTAAGCAAGTTTGTTCTTTAAGCGAAACACCATTGTAAATGACCAATGGGGGGGGGTGTAAACCTCGATTTGTTTTTTAAGCGAGTTTTTTGTTGGTTTTATTTGTTAAGCGAAGCGAACATTCAGAGAAAATTCTGCTCTTTAAGTGAATTACTCTTTAAGCTGTATTTTTTTTTGTCTGCTATTGGTGTCATATCTTCATGATGCTTGCATCACACCACTGCACTGTGACCTTCAGTGGCTACATCTCACCTGTAGCATTTGTTTCTTCGCATGGTTATTTTTAAGACTCGCCAGGAGATATGCAGCCTACCTTCATATCTGCACTACTGAGATACCTAAGTGGCTTTAAAAATCTACTTTATTTTGTTTATTTTCATCTCCAACCATTCAGTATGAAATAAGTGATCTTGCTCAAGTTATAATGAAGATGTGGAGGTACTGACTTTGAGTTTTACATTCTTAAATTCTTAAATTTAAACATTTGCCCAAGGCATCAGACTCTGATTTTTTTAA
This sequence comes from Furcifer pardalis, assembly GCA_030440675.1. NCBI lineage: Eukaryota > Metazoa > Chordata > Lepidosauria > Squamata > Chamaeleonidae > Furcifer > Furcifer pardalis. Next base: position 188,427,350 of record CP126891.1, read on the forward strand.
AAGAAATCCAAGTTTCCTTTTTGAAAAACCCTGCAAAGGACATGTATATTGTTCCATGTTCATCCAATAGGGCATAAATTGTAACATCTTCCTAAATGTCAGGTTTTTTCTTGGTGTACAGGTACAGGTACTTGACATTTTTTACTAAAGGATTCAGGCCACATGCTATTTAATTCAAAGTCCCTTATGTTCTAGTTTTGCCATTAACATCAAAGCTAAGTAGCGACAGTGCTGGTTAAAAGACAAGCCATGAACATCCCATCATCATTTCTTAGCACTTCTCAAATTGGCTCCCATTTGAGTCTTTCTGATGTGCTAAAAGGCAATGATCCATAGCTACTCACCAAATTGTGATTTCTGCTAGCAGCTTCATTCATTGACATTATCACCAAGTAAGACAAATGTGTGAACCCCATGTATTTTCCAAGAAGCGTAAATTACAAGCTGAAAAGATCATCTGCAGATGGAACAGATGGATGTGGGACTAGCTAGAAAAGCAGGAATCATAAACAACAGCAAGGTTCAGATTTACATAACAGGAAAGTTAGACAACAACCCTTTTGTCAACTTCTTAAGTATCCTAGGAAAGTGATAGTGAACCTTGGCTCTCCAGGTGTTCTTGAACTTCAATTCCCAGAAGCCCTGATCAGCAAGAGTGCTGACTTGGGCTTCTGGTAATTGAAGTCCAAGAACACCTGGAGTGTCAAAGTTTGTTTTATTGTTTTTTATCATTTTACAATTATGATTTTAAGCATATAGTTTTGTTGCACCTGGCTATCAACCTGTTGACTAAACACAGTAAAAGAAAAAGGGAAATCATATAAGTGTTCCCTGCACACATTCTTTTAATCTATTATTACCACCAGCACATTTTACGTTATTGTATTCCACTCAATCCATTTTATTATATTTTAACTTGATATGGTCAGCTGACTGATCAACTAATAAAGAATTGAATTGAATTGTACTAGTTCCAAGAGCAGTCACATGCCTGGTTACACAAGAAGGAACCTACCAACATATGAAGGACACTCCACATTTAGGCAACAGAATAACTATTCCCTTATTTGGAACGATAGCTGTGTTAGTCTGTGTTTCAGGCATGCCAGGAAGCCAAAAAAAAAAAAAAACCAAATCACTGCAGCATTTTAAAGACTGACTGCTATATTTTTATTGTGAGCTTTCATGGATCAAGTCCACTTCTTCAGACATAGGAATGAAATAGCAAGGCATACAGCAAATACAGAGTCATAGACGATTAAATCAGAATGATATCATCATGCAATTCAATACAGCTTCCCACAGCTAGCAGTGGTAGATGATATCTGGTTCCCTTCTCCTAGACTTTTATAAAGCTCCTGAAAACCAAGCTAGTTAGAGAGGCATGAATAGAGCTACTCCACCAGTAGTAACCATGACCCTTTGTTTTCTTATCTGTTTTATGAGAGTCTACTGCCATCATATTGTTGCTTCTTTTTCTTAGATTATTTTATTAGGTTGTTTACATTTATTGATCTGTTTTTGTTGTTCAGTTGCACAGTCGATTCTGACCCTTTGCGACCCTATGTACCATTGTCCTCTAGTCTGTATTTTATCTGCTATTCTGTGTTATTTTTAGCTGTAAATATATAAACTTGTGTCAGTTTAATGAAGATGGAGAAGCTAAAGTACCTCTGTCAGTTGGCTGCCACATTCAAATTGGGGCTGTTTTAGGAATACTGTACTTCCCTGGCTTGCACTGGAGTCTTCATTTACCAAAGTGAGTAGGGAGGCTGGAGTGATCAAGTTTTCTCAGTTAGCTTCCTCTATCATGAAACTTTATACCAGTTTAAGTGCTAGGATTCCCTACATTTGGCAACACTCTATACAATGTGATGGGATTTTTAAAACTACATAACAAACCCTCTCTTTTTTCATATTTCCTGATTTAAAAAAAAATAAGAATTATTTTTAATTCACATTTAGTATACATTCATTAATTGTAAACTATAATGCTTTAATCTTGTTCCTTAAGGGAAATAAAAGCCTATAACAACCAGCCACTCAATTTCAGTGGAAATGAGTTTCTGCTGGTTTCGGCTAGTTAAATGGGGGAAATTGCAATGTTCCATCCATGATCAGATAATCTTGCCAAATGAGTGTCATCCTTACACATGAAGCTAAAATCTCATATCTGTTTCAAGGAAGCAATTTAGCTGAAAAATGCCATGTAAGTGGACAACTACACCATCAAAAAACTTTGGATTTCCTTGAATTTGAAGGGTTTTTTGTTGACTATATGATGCAAAGGCTAAATCAAATTCATTCATGGATTTTTTTTTCCATCCAGTGTGTCTTTTTCTGTGCTATGGGAGGGCTTCTACTTTTTTTTTTCATGTTGGTACATTTTGACAAAGTGTTTTCCCATGCAGGTGCACTATAGAGGGAGGATAGTGTTATGTCTATAGGTGGAGTATTGGTGATGCTATTTTCTCCACTTGCCATTCATGACTTTGGTGACACACACATAGTGTTTATTCTGTTCCCATTGGCCTCCTTTTAAAAAAAATTAATAGATGAGAATAGCACTATAACACCATATCAATATGGCAATATGGAATTACAGTGTTATTCACATCTATTTAATTAAAACAAAGAGCAGTGATCACATGAAAGAAAGATGGGTGGAGGCAGGATCATGGAAAGGATGGAAAGAAGGGGGCTGAGGGTCCTATTGGAATGCCAATCACATTGCCAGTGTGGACATTGAACATCCAATTCAATCTGCAAACATAACGTGAGCACTCAGTCAAAGCTGAAGATGCAAATTAAACCACAGCAGAACCTAATCACTCTGCTTCAGCTTTCCAATGTAGTCATAGACAGCTTCCAGCTAGATTCAACATTGTTGCAGGATGTGATCAAAATTACAGAGATAAATCACTATGCTGGTTTGTTTCAGGTCTCCTCCCCATTAATCAATCTCCTCTTCTGGCTTTATTTTCTCCAACATTTTTTTTTTTTTTGGGGGGGGGAAGCATCAGTCCATTACTTGAAAGGTTGCGTGTGTAATTTAATAACTTAACCAATGCACAAGTTGCTTCTTTACTTCCCTTCAGGCGTGGGATTCAGCAGGTTTGCCCCAGTTCACTAGAACTGGAAGCAGAAATTCTGGCTGGCCCTCCCCATCCAAGTTTTGAAATAATGCAGGCAGTGATGGGATGACAAATTTGTCACCACCACTCCATGACGTCACGACGTCATGGGCGTGGCCAATGTCATGACGTCATGGGCGGAGCTGACGTCATGACGTCATGATGTTGTGGGCGGGGCCTTAAAATAAAAAATAAAATAAAATAAATACACACACACACCCTCAACCCAACCCACCCACCCACCACACAAACCCGTAAATAAATTAAATAAATAAATAAAATTAAAATTAAATAAAAATACAACCCCAAACACAAAACCCTCACTTACCCCTGGGAGGGCTCAGCAGGGGCAGACGGCCAGGGCAGGGCAGGCCTCAACTTGCCTGTGGGGGCTTTGCGGCCCCGGGGGAGGTGCCCTCCTCTGAGGGCTGGTGCCGCCTGCCCATGCCGCCGCCAAAGTCATCGCCGCTGCAATCTCCGCCGCCGCTATTATCGTTGCTGCCGCTGCTGGCGCCGTCATCGCCGCTCCCGTCAGCGCCACCGCTGCCTGTGTTGCCGCCGCCGTCAGCACCGCCGCCACCACTATCTCGTTCTTGAGGACTGCCGGTTTTGCCGATTTTTTTTTAAAAAATGGAGCTAAAATGGCTCCGATTTACTGCGCATGAGCAGAAACTCAATCTGCCGCATTGCGCATGCGTCAGATTGAGTTTCTAAGCATGCGCAGTAAAATTGGAGTAAAAATTGCTCCAATTTTATTGCGCATGCGCAGAAACTCAATCTGACGCATGCGCAATGCGGCAGATTGAGTTTCTGCGCATGCGCAGTAAATCGGAGCCATTTTAGCTCCGATTTAAAAAAAAATTCTTTCGGTGAGGAGTGGACTCCCCTCCCAGAGAACCCTCCGGGATTGTTCTTACCGGTTCCAGGGAACCGTATAGAACCAGGGACATCCCATCACTGAATGCAGGGCTTTCCCTCTGACCATGCCCACCATACCATGCCCATAGAATAGGTAGTAAAAAAAATTGAATCCCACCACTGCTTCATTTATATATTTCTTCACTGCCATGAAAGCTATAGGATTCCCAGGTTGTTTCCATCTAGACTAACCACGTGGCTTCAAGAACACAGTCTCTGGGCTATGTTACCTAACAGGTCTTAACATAAGATTGCCACAGCTGGAGGCACTTCCCCTCACATATGAACATTCAGTAGAAAACACAGATATTTGGTCCCTACTAATATTTGAGAAGAAGGGGAAAGCAAAGAAGCAAGCAAGAGACAGGCTTTGAGAAATATTTGTGCACAGTAGAACCTCAGATGATGAAAATAATGCATTCCCTGAGTATTTTTGTGTAGCAAAAAAATTTGTTATGCGAATTTCCATAGGAACACATTGATATACAATGCAGTTCTAGCGAAAATTCGTTATGTGAAAGGCAATTTCCCATAGGAATGCATTAAAAATGGAAAAAAACACTATGAAAATGTTCATTATCCGAGGGCCCCATTCATATTTTATTTATTTTCGTTATATAAATTTTTAGCTATCCTGACCATTTGTTAACTGAGGTTTCACTGTATATCCTAAAACATAGGGTCAAGGGGTGCACATTTTGCAAACCTCCCTAAATGATAGCTCTTTTATGTGAAAGTTGGGATACATACACATTTGTGACATTCTCTGCCTGATGTGTCCTGGCCAGAAACAGTGCTGTCTTTATTCCAGCTAATTTGAACAGCTAATATGAAAGGCTCTAAGTATCATTATAGTAGTGCAGGAAAAAAGACATTGTAACAAAGGCTGAGCAAGTTGTTCCCTACTGAAGCACGGAAATGAATCCTGATTTCTCTTTATTCAAAAGAATAGAGAGCCTAGTTTTTGGAAATGACAGTCTAACTACATTATTAACCTACAGGTCTGTAATCAGAGGCCTATTACATCTGTGACATACTGGACTTCAGCTGCGGCTACAGAGACTCCAAATCCTACACAAAAATGTTTCTAAATGTATAATATAGTGTTATTGTCTTATAGATTGTTCACAGGGGAAAGTGGAACAAAATTCTGTGCCTGAGGTTTAACAGTTTCTTCGTATTTGAGGCTTGTTTTATTATTCTGTCAAACATGAGTTAATCTCTCATTATTACTAAGAAAGCAGTTACAGGCTTTAGTAAGTGCAAGTTGAACTGTGTGTTTATACACATGACAGAATAAACAAGACCAGGTTGTGATAGGCAAACTAAGAAGACATTTTTTGTTTGTTCTTTGGTTTTTGGGGTTTTTTGTGCTTGGAACTATAGGATGGGGAAGCTACTATATTGACAATTATCAAATTGTCAATAGTAGGAAGTTAATATGAAGAAACTGTGGGACTTTAGGGAAAGACCATTGAAATGACTGGCTTGTCCTGTCTTTCCTTCCCCAAAGCATAAAATTTATGCATAATTTGTAAAACTTTATAACTATAGCTTCCCTCTTTATAAATCACAGGCTTTACAAATGCAGTCTTTTAAACTAAAGCTCATACTGTTTCATTCTTTCAGAGTTCAAAAGTTTAATCCTTAGGATTTCAGCTCCAGAGCAGAGGAAGGCTGACATATGCTAATCTAAATGATAGATACTCATGCAATTTCAGTACCCATTTTCCAGTTGAGTTCCCCAAACCACTTTTCTCATCATAGATTATTAGAATTACTGTTTTAAATTCCACTCATACTTTTACTCTACTCCTTTGCAGTTTCTTTGGAATTCAGAACTGTTGTTTAATGTAGATTCCTAAAAAAAGAGGAAGCATAAGATATTTGTAGGTTATGGGGGCTAAAGAGAACTCTCGAAAGAGAAGCCAAGTGAATATAATCTTCCTAATCAATAAGAGACAAAATTTTACTATGTAGCATAAGGAAATGGTGTAATCCTGGAAATTTCTCCCATAAGTGTTGGCCATTATATTTCAATTGGATTTAAAAGGGAAAGGAATTTCCTTCAAAATGAATTGTAAGAGAAGGTTTTTTAAAATAATAATATTGTTGATAAAGTTCCTTTCTTCTCCTTATCTTACTTATGGGATAACTGAAGAATGCCTGCTTCGGTTTCCTACAGGTGACATAAAATATGTGTCTCCTTGAGGCTTTGTCTTATCAGAAAATATGAACACTCAAGAAAGCTGCAGAGGGGTGAGGAGATTACACTAGGAAACAAATCCAAATGCATCATCCATGGCCACCTGGCAATGTTAAAGTTTTTTTAAAGGCATCGAAAGAGATTCCAAAGGATCCTGAGAATGGGGAAGAAAATGGAAGCCTTTTTCATAAGTGAATAAAACTTCTAGAAATTGGAAAACAAACATGCAATGCTAGCTTTACCTGGAAAATTGCCTCCCATGTTTGCTAAAGGATGCAAGCGTAGTTTTAGCCAAAAAAATTGGCAAGGTACTTGCAGATTTATTTTCTAACCACATCAACTTTATAAGCAGATCATTTCAAAACTTTGTAAGAAGCCCCAAACAACCCTGGAAGGGAAGAGTCAGCTACTAGCCAAGGCAAGAGCTTCCATAGTGCTAGTTCATCCCATGCAAAAATCTGTTTTTGCATCTTTTTGAAAACTATTCCAAGATAAATTTACACCTCCACCATAGTTTTGCATCAAATTTAAAACATGCCCTGTTTTTAAAATCCTGATATTATTCAGAAACAGCTGGTGTCGAATGTCATTTTTGGCAAGACATCTCGGGACAACCTCACTAGAAACTTTGTGCAAATCACATAGAAACAAAGAGGACTATTCTAACAATCCGTTCAAAGAAGCAGAACAGGAAAATGAGGGGAAATGAGAAAACATGCCCTGGTGGTGCAGTGGTTAAACTGCTGTACTGTAGCCCAAATGTTGTGAGTTCTATTCTTATGGGGATCAAGGCTGACTCAGCCTTCTGAAGTTGATAAAATGAATTTCCAGCATGTTGGGAGCAAAATGCTAATTAACTTGTGCACTAAGCACCATGGGTTGTTATGTAAGTGTAATTGCTATTGTTATTGCTACATCTCTTCCAAAAGATCCAAGAAATCAATTGGAAGCTTAAATCATTGTTAGAAATGCTGAAAGACAAACAAGAAACCACACTAGGCAGGACAAACTAAGGATACTGAAAGGCATACAGAAGAGATTTTAAAATGTCAGATTTCTTTGAAGAGAAATATCAATCGAATTTCCTGGCTTTTTAAAACCACAGTTTAAGTACACAAACAAATTCTAACAGAAACTTCCCTCATGTAGAGTTACCCAAAATGAGCACATGATCTGTACTAATGGTTTCCGGGAAAGGACAGAAGCAAGGAGAGCTGGAATATGGCTGCAGTCCCTCTGTGTCATCATATTTTGAAGGGCTGTTTCGGACTTGATGAAATGGTGAAGTAAAGATGTAAGTGCAAGACATACAGCAAAGAAACAGGAGGGAACACTCTCTTGGGTGTAACTCCCTGTGAATACCCCAGCAGCTACACTCTTCTGTCTATGAGAGGGATGGGAGCATCATAAGCAATAGACCCTACCTACAGACATATTGGGGAACATCAGGGAAATGCAGTGGTGAAGAAGTACTGTAGAACTCAGAAAGACTGACCCTAGCACAAACTCAGGTGTGCCGCAGGGCACAGTTGCTTCCCCCTGATATACCTGTGGAAATGCAACAAACATGTTCACCCAACACTAGAAGAGTCCACTTTCTATAGACAATCCTCTATAGATTCTCCTGACACTGTTAACACTGTGTTTCATGGAAACCTAAAACCAAATTAATATAAATGGGGTTTCCTGGTTACTAGTGTTAAATGGTCTGCCAAAAAATACAGCTGAATTTAATAAAAATTCTGTTCTGGCACTCTGTGAATCACCACATGCATTTTGGGAAATTGAAAGCATAAGGGAGTCTTTTGGTTAATTTTTAGATTTCATTAAATATTTTAACAACTGCCATTGATAGACTTGCACAAGCATAACTGAAAGCAAAAATCAACTCTCACCTTTTCCAAATGTGGCTTGGCTAAATGATATAATTTCAAGTTACCCTTTTTATTAGCAATGATTATTACTGAGAAGATCAGGCTGCATTATCAGGCAAATCAGCTGGATTTGCTGAATCTAAGCCACTGGTAAATTTAGCAGGAATAAAACACATCTTGGAAAGAAAACTAAGTTTATTTTTCAATCATCATGGAAACTGGAGCCTTTACCTCTCCACCACAACTGGAGACTAGAACTTCTCTTAAAACTTGGAAGCCTTACCCTTTGGGATTGCAGTTCACAGTAGCCATGCTGGTTGGGAGACTGTAGTCTAAGAAGTCCACCTCTTTCTTCTTCTGTTGTCTTAAATAGCAGTCTGCCCAGACTCATTCTTCTCTTGCAAAAAGAAAAATGATCAGCTCTTGACTGGGGGAGAAACACAAAGCTTTACGTCCAGCTCTTGACTTTGTTCTTCTACATATATTGAGTGTGGAACTACATCTGCACACATACTGCATTTCTTCAGGGAGCAGAAAAAGTGGAGGAGAGAAGAAACTTGACTAACAAAGGAAGAAACAGGGAAGAAGGGCTGTTCTTAAGGACTCTGAGGGCATGGGAAGAAATCTTCTTCCATGATGGCAAACCATGGCACTCCAGGTGTTCTTGGGCTTCAATTACCAGAAGCCCAAGTCAGCACTCTTGCTGATCCTGGCTTCTGGGAATTGTTCAAGAACAGCTGGAGTGCCAAGGTTTGCCATCAAAGTGGCAGTTACACAGCATGATCCTCTCAGGACTCAGTACTAAAGCAGAAGCCTGCTAGACTGTATTTTTTCCAAAATTAACATCAGGAAGACTGTTCATTGTTTATAACAGGAACAGTACATATATGAAACATGTTAGTGAGCTCTGTGTTCGCCATGTAAAATTGCTTTTAAAAAGGCACCTACTTTTCCTCCGTGGACACCAATCAACTAATGGAAAGTCTCCACCTCAGAACATCAGCTGGCATTATTCATTCCTCCTGGATGGCCCAGCTCCAGGTGCTGACCCCGAGATTAGTAAGAAAGGCTGTGGCTCAGAGATGAGCCTTCTCAGTGGCGGCACCAACTTTGTGGAGCTCTCTACCAGTTAGTTAGTTAGTCATATTTATGCCACCCTACTCATGAAGCAACTCAGGGTGGATAACACAGCAGTAAAAACACAATGATCCAAATGAAAATTGTCTATAAAATCCAAACCCATATATAAAATTTAAAAGATTAAAATTTTAAAAGATTTAAAAGACTAAAAGTAATCAGATGAGCCAGCAGTTTGGGGTGTCCATATGGCCAGTACCCCATACTTGCCCCACCAGCCATGTTGAGCTGAGCCAGGTTCCATCTCTATTTTTAAAAATAAAAAACAACTAAAATTGTTCCTCTTTAAAGAGGCTTGTAAGGACATACTGCCAACAGCCAAACAATAGGTTTTGATTAACCTTTTCCATCACCAAGATATGTTCATTGTTGATGGTAGGGGTTATCATTTTTTGTTTTGTTGATATTTATGATTTATTTAGTTGATTTGTTCTTTATGTCTTTTTTTTTTTTTTGTAAAGAGGTTTTAAAATGCTGTAAGCCACCTAGAGAGGGAAAATATGCCAGATAGGTGGGATATTGTTGTAATAGATAAATAAAATAAAATAAAAAATATGGATCTCCTCCAACTGATTTTCCCCCCTTGAATCTAAAGTATGTGGCCCAAGCTGGCTCCCATGGGTATTGGACCTTTAGCTCTTGCTTATGTTTTGCAGGGGCAAAACATAGACTGCTAGCTGACTAGAAGGAATGCTGTACAAAAGTATGTGTCCTATAATTGTTGAATCAAGGCTGATTTCAGAATAAATTTTAGGATTCTACCACAAAAGAATTGTACTGTCTTTCTACAAAGAAATCCCATTCTTGGTGCCAGTAGAAGTGCTAGTAATGGCTATCACAAATTTGACCCTTTCTGGGGCTCAAGAGGCTGGGTACAAGCATCTTGTCTGCTAGATTATTATTATTATTATTATTATTATTATTATTATTATTATTATTATTATTATTATTATTATTATTATTATTATTATTATTATTATTATTATTATTATTATTAATTACACTTGATACCCTGCCCCATTCGGGAGAACCCGACTCTGAGCGGCTTACAAGACACTAAAAATAAAAGTAAAAACATAAGAACAATTTACACCAATAAAAGCATCAAAGTTAAAAGGTCATCAAAATTTTACCACAAAAATTAAAAACAATACACAGTCCCACTTCCAGACCCAGGGTGGCAATCCTTTAAATAAGCCACCTGGTAAGGGAACTCGTATTCCCGGGTCCCCAAACCTGACCTGCCAGCCAGGTTTTCAAGCCCTTCCGGAAGGGCAGGAGCTCTGTCTGAAGGCGCAGTTTGGTGGGCAGGAGGTTCCAGAGGGCCGGGGCGAACACGGAGAAGGCTCTCCTCCTGGTGCAGGCGAGATGCGCCATTCTCGCCGAAGGAACAACGAGGGAGCCTCTCCGATCCGCCCTGGTGGGATGGACAGATGTTCTTGGGGTGACGCGGTCTCTTAGGTATCCTGGCCCACTACCATATAGGGCTTTAAAGGTAATAACCAGCACCTTGAATTGCACCCGGAGACATACTGGCAACCAATGCAGCTCCCGGAGCAGCGGTGAAGCATGAGCATAATGCCCACACCCCACCACTACCCGGGCCGCCGCATTTTGGACCAGCTGGAGTCTCCGGATGGTCATCAGGGGCAGCCCCATGTAGAGAGCATTGCAGTAATCAAGTCTGGAGGTGACCAACGCATGTGTGACCATAAGCAGAGCGTCCCGGTCCAGGAGTGGGCGTAACTGGCGTATTACACAAAGTTGTGCAAAGGCCCTCCTGGCCACGGCTGCCACCTGCTCTTCGAACAGTAGCCGTGAGTCCAGGAGGACCCCCAGATTACGCACTGGGTCTGTTTGGGGCAGAACTGCCCCATCCAGCACCAAAGATGGCAGCTCCTGGGTTAACACAGGACCCCTTACCCACAGCCACTCAGTCTTGCCGGGATTCAGCTGTAGCCCGTTGTCCCCCATCCAGACCTTAATAGCCTCCAGGCACCTGGAAAGGACTTCCACCGCACCGCTTGGGTCCCCACGGGCGGAGATGTATAACTGGGTATCATCTGCATATTGATGATACCTTACCCCGTGGGAACGGATGATCTCGCCCAGCGGCTTCATATAGATGTTAAACAGGAGAGGAGAAAGTACCGAACCCTGAGGCACCCTGTATTGCAGGGGCCTAGGGCTGGACTTCTCCATCTCCAGGCACACCGACTGGGTCCTGCCTCTCAGGAATGAGGCAAACCAGGACAACACTGTGCCCTGGATCCCCAGACCCTGGAGCCTACCCAGAAGGATGCCATGATCGACAGTATCAAAAGCCGCTGAGAGATCGAGAAGAGCAAGGACAGACGGTTCCCCTCCGTCCCACTCTCTCCAGAGATCATCCACCAAAGCGATTAGTGCAGTTTCAGTACAATATCCGGGCCTGAATCCTGACTGAAACGGGTCCAGATAATCCGCTTCATCCAGGACTTCCTGCAACTGCTGCGCCACAGCCTTTTCCAAAACCTTACCTAAAAAAGGTAGGTTGGACACTGGACGGTAGTTGGAAATTATCGTGGGGTCGAGGGATGGCTTTTTCAAGAGGGGGAGCACCAAAGTGTGTTTAAAAGGTGCGGGAAAATGCCCCTCCTTTAAAGAAGTATTGATGATCGCCTCGACCCAGCCACCTGCCACAGACCTGGAAGCTTTTATTAACCAGGCAGGGCATGAGTCCAGTGCACAGGTCATGGCGCAAACAGATGCAAGAAGCCTGTCCACTTCCTCAGGGCCAACAGGATCGAACCGATCCCAGGTAACATGGCTAGACTGTGCTATGGTCAACCCCAGCTCTGTACGTTCCACGCCGGGATTCAGCTTCGAGCGGATCTGAGCGATTTTCTCCGTCAGATAATCAGCAAAATCCTCAGCTGATCCCTGCCACCCAGGGCCCAGCCCCCCTCTACCGAGGAGGGACCTGGTCACCCGGAACAAGGCCGCTGGGCGATTATCTGCGGAGGCAATAAGGGTGGTGAAGTATTGGCGCTTCACCACCCTCATCGCTACTAGGTAGTCTTTAATAGCAGCTCTGACCAGTGTTCGGTCAGACTCGCTCCGAGTCTTCACCCAGCGGCGCTCTCGGCGTCTCTTAGCCCGTTTAAGCTCCCTTAGTTCCTCAGAAAACCAAGGGGCAGATCGATCCCCACGGACTCGGAGAGGCCGTAGTGGCGCGATTACATCCAAGGCTGCTGTCGCTTTCTTGTCCCAAGCGTCGACAAGGGCCTCAGATGAATCACTTTGCAGGTCAAGAGGACATTCCCCCAGTTCCCTCTGGAATCCCTCTGGATCCATTAGTTGCCGGGGGCGGGCCCATTTAATCGGCCCTGCCTCCCTGCGGTGGAGACCAGCCCCTAGGAAGTCTAGAGTCACCAGATAGTGATCTGACCATGGCACTGGAGTGATATCTAATTTTTGTAAATTCAGATCACTCTGCCACAGCTCCGATAAAAAGATTAAGTCCGGGGTGTAGCCACTGCTCCTGGTAGGACCCTGAATTACCTGAGTCAGGCCCACGGTTGCCATGGAAGCCATGAACTCCCGAGCCACCTCTGTTCCTTTACTTCCGCAAACTCCCTCCAGCCTTAATGTCACCTCTCCTTCTTGAACCCAGGGTCTGCCACGCTTTCTCCTGATAGACACAGGGAGTCTGCAGTTCTTTAGTTTGGTAGTGTGTAAGGCAGAGAGCAAATAGTACCTGGATATGCCTGTTAAATAGACTTCAACACAGTCAGTTAGTAAAACTCACAAAGAGCTTTATTTTTCCAATAAGCATTTTTATAGAAGCAAAGTATAATAGCATACCTTAGAATAGATAAGAGTCCGACAGATTCTCAGATTTCCAAGATGAGATTGGCATGGCTTTCAGTCCATTTCCATCCTAGCCCTGAAGGGCTCATGCCTCCTTTCCATAAGTAAGTGTTCCCCAAAGGGTATATGGGTTCATGCCAATACAAACAGGGTAGCTCAGCATTAGAGAACCGTCTTCTATCTGAAATCCTCTGGTTTATATAGGCAAAATGAGTAGTCTCCCACCCTCTAGAATTCAATGAGCTCACCCTGATTACATCATATGGAACTTTCCAGAGGGTTCTGTAAATGTCTCGAAGCTTCCCTGACCACAGGAATGCATGAGGTCATTGGAAGACATCTAACTGTCCAACATATCTGAGAGAGATCTGAGATAAGCAAAGAAATAATGCAGTTGCCTTAGTAACTTACTGTCAGCCTAAAATCATGACAATGGCCTATGACAGTGATGGCGAACCTTTCAGAGACCAAATGCCCAAACAGAGGGTGGGGGTGAACTCTCTGCTGAGGGGAGGGAGGAAGTGCTCTCATTGGGCTGCTGGGCAGAGGGGCAACATGAACTCTGTGCTGGGCCAATGGCACCCATGCCCACAGAGATGGCTGTGAGTGCCACCTCTGACATGTGTGCCATAGATTCACCACCACTGGCCTATGAAGTCCTGTCTAACGTGGATCTGGTTCATCTGAAAGACCATATCTCCCTACAAGCACACTCAGACTTTAAGATCTGTTGACAAGGCCTCACAACCTTCAGAGGCCAATTTGGTGATGGGGCAAGAGAAGGCCTTCTCCATGGCTACTCCCAGGCTCTTGAACTTTTTTCCTGAGAAGGTTATATTTTCCCTTTCCTTACCATCCTTCCATCAACACAAAGCAACATTTTTTAATGTTAAGTTTTTGTAGATTTTATATTTCTTTTTAGATAGTAAATGGCACAGTGGGGGTAATATTGCTATGTTTTTAAGGGTTTTTTAATTGTTTTATATTGGTTTTAACATGCGTACACTGCCCAGAGTCCATTGGATAGGCACTATATAAATCTATTAAATTAAATTTAATTAAGTTTAATTCAGGCCGATCTTTGGCAATTGAGAGCCTCAGATCATATAATTTTAGTCATGTGCAGGTTTTCTTTTTTCTTTTCTTTTTTAAGGCTTATTCATACTAATATTTTAAGTGATTTTAAAGCACTTTAATCTTAATTGTATTTTAATTCTTTTTTAATTTTAAAAAATTATTGCATTTTAATTTTCTCTTATGTTTAACTGTATGGTAAATTACTTTGGGCCTCAAATCAGGGAGAAGGACAGCATTTAAATAAATAGGAGAATAGGGAACACATCTTTAGCATCTTTCTTTAGGCATTATACATTTAGCATGGTGCCTCTGAATGTGTTTAATGGCCTTAAGACCTTGGGAGTAGTGGGTGGCTATGGCTGGCAGTGGCAGAGTGGTAGATTTAAGATACCAATTTGTCTGTTCAGTGGAACAGGAACATTAAACCTCTTCAGCTGAAGCCATCGTTTGATGTTTCTATTACCCAACTGGAAACTAATGTCAGAGGGAAAAGGAAATTCTGAGTGGGATGGGTGATGGATAAAATAATAATCCCTGCTACTCAAAACATTCTTGTGTTTCAATTAAAACCCTGGCTTCACCATATCACCACTTATACAACCATATACATATTTTTGCAGTTAATCTTCCAAAACAAAGATAGCTTCAATACCTTGGGCACATCATGAGGTACAACATGAAATATAGAATACACCAACTCACTGTGCAAGGGAAGGTCCCTCAGAAGAGAGGCCCTGGACGTAGACAGACTACATGGCTAAAGAACCTGAGAGACTGGTGTGGAATGCGTTCAGAAGAACTGTTCCAAGGAGTTAAGAACATTAAGACTATCACCACGATGATAGCCAATATCCAGAAAAGATTTTGTTGTTGTTCAGTCGCACCATTGACTCCAACCCTTTGCGACCTCATGGACCATTGCTCACCAAGCACCTCTGTCCTCCACCATCCTCTTCAGCCCACCCAGCTCTGTGCCCATTGCATCTATAATACCATCTAGCCATCTCATTTTTGGCCGCCCCCTTTTTCTTTTGCCCTCCACCTTTCCCAGGATCAAGGCTTTCTCAAGTCAATCCTCTCTTCTCATTTGATGTCCAAAGTACTTTAGCTTCATCTTTACTATTTGACCTTCTAAGGAGCAGTTAGGGTTGATTTTGTCTAAGATTGGCACTTGAAGAAAAAGAATCTTCTAAGAGGTCTAACCTCAAAATCAGGCAAACTAATTGTACCAAAGTTTTAATAGAACAGCAACTGTTAATCAAGGTAGAACACTTTTCCCACCTGTTCCTTATTTCAAAGAACTGTTCACTATTCATTATTCTTTATGAAATGCAGTGTTCCTTTTCAAGATGAAACATCAAAGCAACTTCCTGCACTGTAAAAAACTGACAAGTTTTATTTGGCACATGTTTTTCCTGCCCATGCATTCTACATTATCAGATACAAATGGCCTATACTCAATGAAAGCTTAATAGCTTTCCTTAAAGTTCTACAAGAGTCTTTGTTGACTTTCCTGGAATACAGACTAAGAGGTTTCTAAGAAATGACACCTTTTATGTTTTGTCTGTCTTCTTTTCTTCACCCTGCATGATTTCATTGCTTGTTTCTTGCTTGCTGTTGTTTCTACACAGCAGCACATTTTGCCACTCATTATCCTTTCCCATCTTCTCCCTATTTCCTACCCATTCTTGCTGAGCTCTGTTTAAGAAAGAGGAAAGTGGACATAACAACAGGCTCTGTTGGTCTACCCTTTGTCACCAAACTTTACATGGTTTCTAAGAGGCACTGAGGAAGAGCCCAGATTCCAACTCCTTGAAAGGAAAACACAGTAAACTGAGCAGCCCCCCTCTCCTAAAAGAGGACAGTTCTGGAATGTGCCAGCTGACATGTGAGCCATTTTTCAATGCAGGTAACATAACATGGGGGGGGGAGGCAACTTTGGCCTGAGAAACTCCCACCTGTGGACATTAAGGCACAGAAAGTGCTATATTGCTAAACTCAACAACATAAACTCAACAACATAACAGAGAAAGTGGAGAGGGACAAAAACAAGCAGGAATTCATGAAACAAAATCCTCATATTGAATGAAATAAGAAGAAAGATCAGAATTTTCCATTAAGGTCAGTTCTTGAGAAGGAATTTTAAAAGGTACAAATCAAATAAGCATAGAATTTGGCTGAACATCTTTCAGGAAGAACAAATTAATGAAAAAAGACAAGGACTTTAAAGCAGTGTTTCCCAACCTTTGATTTTTGGACTTCAATTCCCCAAAGCACTGATCAATCAATGTACTGACTTTTCTGAGAATTGAAGTCCTCCTGTGTGGTGTGTGCCCCACAGTGGGAACCATTGCTTTAAAGGAAGGGCAAAATAATGAATCCAAACAAAGCATGACTCTAAAGATTGGGATAATTTGAGTGGCTTTGAAGGAAGCTGTTTGCACCAAGGACAGTTCCAACCAGGAGTGTGCAGGGCGCCATAGGAAGGCGGTGAACAGGGAGTGGGGGGTGCCTATTGGAGGGGTTGGAGGGAAACTCATACATTGCTATTGGCACCCCATGGTGCCAGAAGTGAGGGCAGGGTGGGACAAAGCCCGATTGCCCGATATACCAGCATGCACCTGGCTCCAACAAGATATCGTATGCATTTAATCAAGGTAATGTGAATGCTGCTTCCCAGTGTTAAGGCCAGCAATCAACACAAATGTTCCAGCAGCCCATGATTCAATCCAATGGTAGTGATTAACCAAAAGTGTACAATCTTTATCACATGTGAATGATTAAAATGAAGGAATCCTAATCTGCTGAAAAGTTGCCAGAAGCTTTTTAGATCTGTTTGCTTGCCTCATGTGTGTGCCTGCATCACAAGCTCAACCCCTAAGCCCTT
Source organism: Furcifer pardalis (assembly GCA_030440675.1). Taxonomy (NCBI): domain Eukaryota; kingdom Metazoa; phylum Chordata; class Lepidosauria; order Squamata; family Chamaeleonidae; genus Furcifer; species Furcifer pardalis. Next base: position 188,444,435 of record CP126891.1, read on the forward strand.
GGCCATAGATGTTTTACAAGCAGAGAGTAGGAACAGACAGGTAAAGAAAGTAACAGTTCTCTCAGAGTAGATAGCTTCAGATGGCTCAGATGAGTGGAGACACACCATGAGGATAAACAGAAAGTAGGATAACATTCTTTTCCAGTCCTAAATATGGCAGTTTGTTAAATTTTTGAATGGAAAGTAATTGGAACTAAATTTACATATGAAAAGAGCTTATACAAATTTGGTTCTGTTTCTTATGGATGTTATTACAAGGCTTCAAGTCATCCCCCAACCCCGACCCATGGTGACTTGATTTCTGCCCTGAACATAAGCTCCAGGACACTTTGTTCCATAATTTAATATCCTCAACCACTATTTGCAACCTAGACTTTTAGCTATTCCAAAACCAAAGTTCGCCCTGTGATACTCCAATCAAATTCTTAATTTATTATAGTATCTTTGATTTATTTCTTAGGATGTCCTGATGTTTTGAAATTGCAGTTGTTATTGGAGATATATACTGTATATATGATGTTTATAATTTACTATGTGATATCTGTAATTGTTTTTATGCTATGGCATATGCTATGTAACTGTAACTGTTTCTTATGCAAGCTGCCCAGAGTCGCTGTGCGAGTGAGGCGCCATATAAGTCGAAATACAAATACAAATACAAATACAAATACTATGTGTAAAGTCCAAAAATGCACCAATGTTTATGCTGTTTAGTAGTATAATGACAGAATGAGCACCCCTCTCTGTCCCAGCTCCTGCCAATCTCTCCTAGTTAAAAATGTGAGCCATCCTGCAGGTGGCTTTAGTTTATCACAGAGAGGAAATGACTTTTTTTGCACCTAATTTAATCTGAAGCTATTCGGCTAAAACGCTCAGCAACAGTGACCTTTCTAATGACTAACACGTTGCTGGTGGTCCAATTGACATCCCAGCAGCCAATATTTGCTATTGCAGAAAGTGAGGCAGGGAGGGAAGAAAGAATTAAATCATCTGCCCTTCAGCAAACTTCCTTTCAACCCAGAAAGTACCTTTATGTGCTTCTGACATAATAAAAAAGTAGTAGAACATGATGTCATGCGCTATACATTTAATTATTGACCATTACAGATGTATAAAATGAAGCTCTTCTTCACACATTGAAGTTAAACTGTGGAACTGACTGCCACAAGATATAATGATGGATGCTAACTTGGATTTAAGAATAAATTCATGAGGTTAGGGCCATCAATGGTAGCTAGTCAAGAGTGCTATAACTCAGCTCTAGTAACAGAGGCTGGAATGGTGCTTTGTATCAGTTGCTGGGGACAGAGTTGCTGTTGTATTCTGCTGGCTACTGTGTGAACCAAATGCTAGTAGATAAGCAGGGACTGCAGTGGCTTAGTTGTTAAAAAGACCCTGAACTTGATGACTGGAAGGCTGCCAGGTGAGCAGTTCGAAACTCAAGTACTGCATGATGGAATGAGCTCCTGTCTCTGTTTCAGGTCCTGCCAAACTAGCAATTGCAAGTAGATAAATAGGTGCCACTTTGGTGGGGAAGGTAACCACATTCCATGCTGTTGGGTGTCTAGTCATACCGGCCACGTGACTGTTATCCCAGATCTAAAATTACCCCTTATTATTTTTTAATATTTTTATTTGCAATAAAGATACAGTAATACCTCATATAACATTAGTATCGAATAACACTAAAATCGCATAACATTAAGGAATCTGGGGGGAAGAATTGCATCAGATAACATTAAGATCCTATGGGATGCTTCAGATAACAACCGCTAAAGCCTGTGTGGTTACAATGTATCTCTATGGATCCCATAGGATTTTAACATGCATCAGATAACACTAAAAATCATATAACACCAAGACTTGTGGAACCAGGTTTTAGTGTTATATGAGGTTTTACTGTACACCTTTCTCTATTTTCATTTGCCATCCACTTTAAGGTTAGGCTTCTGTACACAGAAAGTACCACCTATCATGCACTCATTCACAACACTTTGCAGATAAATAACTGCAAAGATAAATTTTTAACCATTTTTCAAAGGATTGCAATTGCGATCCTTTAAGCTCCGCAAAGGCCATTAAGTTGAATAGGAATAGACCGAGGCTCTGCTCTAGAAGTGAAGCTTTGGTCGAAGAGCCTATGCAATTGCATTTGAAGGTAGACCAGTAGAACTATTTCTTCATTCAACCGCATGGTGGTAGACCCCGCCTCGCTCAAGAAGCAAGGCCAGGGACGAAGCACATATGCTGGCTTGAGGGAAGTAGACAGCCCCAGTTAAAAGAAGCCATGGTAGTCTGGGCCTCGGTAGCAAACGGGATTTTTTTTTAAAAAAAACCAAAGCTGAGTAGACTGGGTCTGTTCAGAGAACAAGGGCTGATAATTTCAAAGGGAGGTAGACCACCCTGAATTCAAGAACGTAACTTTTTTAAAAGTAAAGAATGGTAGACCAGGAAATTCTCTCGGACAATCATGTCCAATTGAGAATGGCCAGTAGACCAGCACAATGTCCTCAAATGACCTATGAGCTTACATGAATGGGAATCCAGATATGGAACTTCAAAGACATCAAAGGCTGGATGTTTGCAACAATGTACAGTCAAACCTCGCTTAGCGAGCGGCTCAATTAGCAAAAAACTCACATAACGAGCGGGTTTTTCAAAAAGTGATCCAACTCGCATAATGAAATTTTTTGCTATGCGAGTCAGACTTTCCCTATGGAAAAATTCACATAACGAACATTTCTATGGGGAAAACGAAAATTTTTCGCTATGCAAGTTTTTCCTTAGAAATTTGTGTTATGCAAGTTTTTCCATAGGAATTTTCGCTATGCGAAAAAAACTCACAAAGCGAGCAGCCTTGCAGAACAAATTAAATTTGTTCTGCGAGGTTTACTGTATCCATTTTGACTGACTCAATCAGGGCTTCAAAGAACTTCAAAGAAATAGGTGCTTTTTAAGGATTCTTCAACAGCACTGTGAACAAAAAATATTAGCAAAAATTCAGAGCGATCGGGGAAGACAGCGGAGGAGATTTCAGGTCAAAAATTAACACTTTACTTGCTGAATTAAACTAAAATAATTATTTAAAAATCCTGTCTTCACTCCCAAAGCTTGGTTGAGCCACAGGATCAGTTGACTGGTCAAGGGCTAGTGGCAGAATGGATTGGGGAAAGGTCTCCTCAGGAGTAAGACAGTAAAAGTTCATTTATTTCCAATTGGCTCCAACATAGAAAGTGTGGGCTTTTTGAAATAGGATTTCTAGCTGCCACTTCTCTTGCCTAAAAGTGAAGCACAGCTGCAGCAACAAAATGATTTAAAAGCAATTGCGGTTTGAATTAAAATGCAGTTTTTCTGTCTTTGGAGCCATGCTTGACCACAGGCATGGCGAACTTGATTCTTTTATCACTGATTGATCTTTAATTAGCAGTTGCAATTAAATGTTCCAAAAATTATTTAAAATATTGTACAAAGATTCTAACATGTTCTATTTTGTATTTTCAAAGCAAGAAACTTCCACAATATATTCTTTAAACTTGAGCCTGCCTCGGTGGACCCAAGAGATTTACCATGTTCCAAAGGAAACATCCAATTAACAACTGATGCTCAGAGGGCCACACACCCATCCCCTAACTTCCTGAAAGTCTGCAGCAAAAACTACAGTCCCGATTGCTTTAAGGATTATTCTTTTGAGTGTGTCTCTCACGTCTTTGTCTCTGGGGTCTGTAATTACCATATGTACATAATGCTGGTTAGTTTCTGCCTGGAGACAGGATAGGATTATTTGGGTGGAAAATACCAAGAACTACATCAAGTGAAGTTCCATCAATGTTGACTGGTCAGTCAAACCTCCTGCCTCAGATGAGCAGCTTTTCTGATTGGTTCTTGTCTTCAAACCAAGCGTGTTCATTGGGGGCATGCTCAACAACTTCACTCTGCTATTGGATACTGTATCGACTTGTCTCTAACTAATCCCCCAACTTCCTCCTACTATTCTTTCCTGGAATTTGTAATCTTTTACCATTACCATATATTTGCACAAATACTTACTATTGTAATCCAAAATTGACTTATTTATCTATGAAATAACAGCCTGCTTCTAGGTTATTGCTTTCTTTGTAAAAACTTTATTGTAACTTTAGACAGATGATAGGATTAGTTTGTATCTGTAGAATTGTATAAAAGGACTTTGCAATGTCAGGACTTCAGCTCTCTAGCTCACTCTCAAAATGTAGTTAGGGAAGTTCACATTTATATTTTTGTAGCAGGCAAAGTTTGCTAACTGTCTTTGACCAGCAGCAGACCACGGTTGATTAAATGCATATTCAATAAACCTTCTTATTTTTGCCTGAAATTCAAGTCTTTGTGGTTCTTGGGGGGCTCTGTCAGTGGAAGAACTTTTAATTTCAGAAATACATCTCTGGTGACAGTCTTCCTGTGACAGAAAAAAAAGAGATAGTGGTTTTCAGGTAACATGACCATGTCTATAGATGCAGACAGCACTGGCTCTTCAGCTATAAATGGAGATGAGCACCAAACCCTTGAGTTGGACACAACTGGCTTTTGGACAAGGGAGACTTTTACCTCTACCTTTATCCTATTCAACTTGTGTAACATGGTCCACAGAGCATAAGCAAAGTTCTGTAAGCGAGAAGCCAAAAGGACTAGCCACCAGTCATTAGGCAAAAAGAAGGAGCTGCTAACTTTTCCCTGAGTTATCCTTAAACAGTACGCATCAGCCCCAATTCCAGAAGTTTCCACAATCAGGACTCTATGTTGCTAGAAGCTTCCAAATCTTAGCAACTTCCAGAAAGCAACTTCTCCCCCTGTTCTCTCCCTCTCCAATCCATCTGGTACCAGTTTCTCTAATTAAGAAAGAAAAGTTTCAGTTCTCCCTGAATGCCCTCGGAAGAAATGCAGTTCTCACTCTGACAAGCAACCACCTGCCCTGAGCTCATCCTTTCCCTTTGTCTCCTTCTTCTCTTCTCCACAGGGACATGGCTGAGGAAAAAGCAAGTCTTTGGCTGGTTTGCAGGACAGCTTTACTGAGACCCTTTTAAGCAGCCTTTCAATTTCCCCACAAGTAGCCACTTAAAACCCAAGTCAAATGACCACTGCATTGTTCTTGAATTAATCAATACCATGACAATGTCATATTAGAACAAATGGTGCCTTTAAAATGGCTAACAGTCAAAGGCTAAAATGCTAATTGTTTAAAAGAAAATCTGCTTCTCAATTTCTTCTCAATTTTGTTCTTTTCCAAAAATATTGTTTTCTTCCACCCCACTGCGTGAGCAGTTTTGCAATGCATGTATGATCTTTAGGGCTAGAAAGCAATTTGTATTTCTCTGAAATATGTTGTGGGACATTTTCTGATAGAAGCCCTCACTGCTGTTTCTAATAGCTCTGCTACAGAAGGAATTGAAGGTTCTTATCCCCTAATGCATAGTTGTATTTTGAGTCAATACTTTGTTCAAATACCTGTCTAGGAAAAACAAACATGTCAATGGAAATGTGGGCTAGGGGGCCAACAAAGATTGGGTCTGTAGCCCTTTAACGTCCTGTCAGCACCATTCTCTCTGCTCCAGCTCTCCCCAATATAATGGTTTACAGCAAATCCTTTCTCTGGTTTGCTGGTTAGCTACCTCTTGTGGGACACAGAAGCAGACCCACTCGCCAGTCTAGGGTTCTTGTTTTGTGACCTAATCTCATTCAGATGGTAACATATCCTTCCCTTCTTATGAGTCCTCATGGCCCTTATCCTCTCCTGCAGGATTTTTCTTTCTCCCTTCCTCAGTTAACTCCTCTCCTGCTTCCTCTATCTTCTCTGTCATCAGCTCTATCTTCTTCTTCCTCTATCTTCTCTGTCATCAGCTCTACTATGCTTTTTTTCTACCTCCTTCATGGTCACCTCTCTCTCTCCTTCTTGGATTGTCTCCTCCAATCCTACCTCCCGGCTCCCCCCGGTTGTCCCCCAACTCAACAAGGTTTCCCACCATTTCAGCATCTTCCTTCCCTGAGTCTTCCAGCAGCAACTCAGTGCTAGGGCTGCTACAGGGCAATGGTCCACATATTTGAATATCACGCATTTAAATTAAGCCTGTTCCACTTTGGGTACACCATGATAAGGCAAGACTCTTTGGGAAAGTCAATCATGCTGGGAAAGGTGGAAGGCAGCAGAAAAAAAGGCAGGCCAAATGAGAAATGGATTGATTACCTAAGAGGAACCACAGGCTATATTTTGCAGGAGTTGAGTGGAGCTGTCAAGGAGAGGACATTTTGGAGATCTCTCATTCATTGGGTTTTATAAGTTGGAGAAAATGTGACAGCACACGACAACAACAATATACTTGAAAACTCAAAATCTGTCCTTTTATTTATTTTTTTAAAAAAAAGACATAACCTGCTGAAACAGACTTTCAGCTGATGAAATTATACTTTCCCCTCTGACCAATAAATGCTTGTAATTAGGCACTTCTGAGTGTGAATATGTGCAGTTATGACTATGGGATCACACAGTTATTTTGCTTTGATCCTTTACACAATTATTTCAAAGTCATTTCAGTGCAGATCAGTGTGAATTGCTTCCAAATACTTCCACTATTTCCCCCTACAAGTTTCTTTTTTCCCCTGTGTTCAATTTTACAGAGACATTTCTTATTTCAAGTAATTGTCATTTTTCTTGGAAACAAAGCACACTTGCAGAGAGAGTGGCAGAAAATGACTCATTCTGACATGGTTTAAGCAATTACTAATTCACCATACCAGTTATCCAGCAGTTAGTTATATAACATTTAATGGCGAAAGTGCATTGGTTTACAACTTCTTCAAATTTATGTAGAAATGGAGAATGAGCTGAGCAGATGGCATTTTTCAGCATGATCAGACCTGAATGAATGTAGAACTGCTGTGTTATGTTCATGTACAATGAATGCATTGCACACTGGCCCCATGAATAGCCAATCCACCTCACAATACAAAGAAATATGAGCAGGCTTGTATTTTTACTGATACCCCACTTCAGATAACCCATCATAAAGCTAAAATCGCATCAGTGTTCAACCCACATGAATTAACTCATTCTCCATACAGCTTCAGTCACCTTCTGTTTTCTGTTATGCTTCTATTTCAGGCTACTTGGTGAACCCTTTTAACCACAACCACTTTAGCACTTATATCTTGCTATTCTTAATCTCTGGGATACCCCTTTTCCTCTGGGTATAATCTTAAAATGAAAAACAAATACAAAAAGTTTATTATGTGATTAACAAAGACTTGTGCAATGTCTTTCAGTTTTATTATAATAAAAGCCCTTATTTTTTGCTCACCACGGTTGGTGGGGGAGGTAGATTAAAGGATTAAACCTAAAAATGAGGAGTCAGCTCCAGGTAGAGGGACAAAATTGGAAAATCACTGAGTCTTTTAAAATTTTAGGAAGCAAATTAGCAGTTATTGGCCATTGGTTTAAAATCGTAAGCAAAGAGTTTGAAACAAGTCTATTTGTTGAAATTAGTAAGGAAAGGAGAATGACTTGCTTCTATATTCTTCGAGTTTTTTGCCTTAATGCCTGATACTTTGAAATTCTTATACAGTACTTTGTATAATTTTGAACTTGCTTGTTAACAGAACTCAAGTTCAACAAGGTATGTTTTTCTGTGTTGCTTATCCAGAAGCATAATTAAAATCACCTGTTCTATACATGATAGTTTGCTAGTCCCAGCATAATGCTGCATTTCATTTTCTAAAACTGGAGGGAGACAAGAATTTATAATATAAAGAAAAAATAGGAGTAATATGTAAGTTTTGGGTATATATTGAAAAATGATCTTTGCAACTTGGTTGTGACTGCAGATGTAACTGGTTGATGTTAATTTGGTGCATCAAGCTATGATATAGTGAATTGTTTCTTCAGTTAGATTGATATAAACACTACATATATCACTCACATCTTGCTTCATAATTATTTTCTAATAATATCTAGTGCAAATAATTTAGTATTGGGCTGTGCATAAAATCTCCCAGGTCCTGCCTAAAGATGGCTCAATTTAAGCCATAGGCTTGACAATATAGACATTCTAATTGAAGTGGTATCTGGGGTGCTTTATACATGCCTTTGAATTATGTCACTAGTGTTTCAAATCATAATTATTACTTTACTTCCTAATCATAATTCTAAAATAATATGTTGATACAGTAGAAACCCATATAATGAATGCCTCGTGCAGCAATTAAATCATACAACAACAAGGATTTGAAAAAACATTGTGTCCCGTATAACAACTAACATTGTTATACGATGCAATGCATCTCTATGGGAAAAAATGTACAACAAATTTTTGTGGTTGTATGATTTTTCCCATAGAGATATTCTTTGTACCATGCATCCCGTAGGGGAAGTCGCTATATGATGCATGCATTGTGTAGCAATTTTTTCATACAACAACTAGCCCAGTGGACAGGATTAAAATTGTTGTATGAGGTACCACTGTACTAAGGCAGCCCTGCTATTAATAGCAGTAATTTTTCCTTTTCTGTTCTTAGTGCTGCTTTTTCTCCCTCTCAATGTATTTGCTCCTGAGTAACAATTTAAGTTCCTTGTGGTTTATGCTGAATTTTTAAAATATGATTAGCTTTCCAGAATATCTGAGGAAGTAGCCTGCACAGTATTTCTATAAACATGTATACTCTAAGAAAATCTATTCATCTTAAAAGTGTTGCTCAATTTGCTAATAATATCTCCTATACATATTTTTGTTCATAAATAACAACAGGGGAATTATCTGGATCAGGGTGATGGCATGAAGACAGGAATGTTTGGCCTTGGGATAACTACCTGCTTTTCTTTGGAAAGGACAGCTCTTTATTTAAAAAGATAATCTTCTTTTTGACAATGCCCTCCATTTGAAGGCTATCCAATCCAAGTCAGATTTAGAGATTTAAACAAACAATAAGGAGGAAGGTCAAAAATCTGAAAGTTTCCCATTCATAGCAAGTACCTGGATGGCACTATCAACAAGAAGACAAGGCATCTGATTGTTGTTAATTATAATTACATTAAAAGAAGAGAGTGAAAAAGCTGGCTTGAGACTAAATATCAAGAAAACCAAGATCATGGCAACAGGCCCTATCAGTCCCTGGAAAATAGATGGGGAAGAAGTAGAGGCAGTGACAGATTTTACTTTCCTAGGATCAAAGCTCACTGCAGACGGTGATTGCAGCCATGAAATAAAAAGGCGACTGATTCTCGGGAGGCAAGCGATGAGAAACCTGGGGAACATAGTGAAAAGTAGAGACATTAAATTGCAAACAAAGATTCGCATAGTCAGGGCAATGGTATTCCCTGTGGCAATGTATGGTTGTGAGAGCTGGACCATTAGGAAAGCGGAGCGCAGAAAAATAGACGCCTTTGAGATGTGGTGTTGGAGGAGAGTTTTGAGAGTACCCTGGACAGCGAGGAGAACAAATGGGTCAATCTTAGAAGAAATCAAGCCTGACTGCTCCTTAGAAGGTCAAATAATAAAGATGAAGCTAAAATACTTTGGACATCAAATGAGAAGAGAGGACTCACTTGAGAAAGCCTTGATGCTGGGAAGGGTGGAGGGCAAAAGAAGAAGGGGACGGCCCAAGATGAGATGGCTAGATGGTATTGTGGAGATAATGGGCACAGAGCTGAGTGAGTTGAGAGGGATGGTGGAGGACAGGAGTGCCTGGAGGACAGTGGTTCATGGGGTCGCAGAGGGTCGGAATCGACTGTGCGACTGAACAACAAAAATAGAGGTTTAGCAAAGGTGGAATTGCCACCATGATACTGCGTGATTACTTTTAAAAAGGCAATTGTATGCATAATTATTTGGAAGATATTCCATTAAGCAAAGTATCAGTTAGATGCAACTAGATGGTCAAATTATTCCAGCCTCAATCAGTCTCACCGGGTCACTTTGAGATGTGATATGTCCTTTGGGGCAATCCTTACATCCACATGAAAGAATCAGCCACACTACAGCTCAAAAAACCATATTTAGTACAATTAAGAGCAATCCTTAGGAAGAAAACTTCCAATTTCTCATGATCACTAAGTAGCTGGTAGCCTGTTTCTTTAGTGAAGCAGCATAACAATTGTGAGAAATGGAAAGCTTCCTTTCCACTCATCTTTGTGGGGCAAGGGAGAAGTTTTTGCATTTCCTTTTAACTGTTGCTAATTTACAATTGCAACCTACAAATGGTCGTGTGAGCAGAAAGGAATTTTTTCCACTTCCCAAGCTTATTAAATCCAATTTGTTCTGAATATGAACTAAGAAAACTAAATTTTAAGAGCTTTGACACAGCCTTACATTACAGTCTTCATAGCCACACATACAGACACAAAGAGAGACCAAAACTGAAAGCAGCTGCTATTTATCTATAACAACAAACTAGTTCTCTGAGTTTTCTTCTCCAATCAGATCTGCATTAAAGTTAGGAGGTCTTCCCATTTTAAATACAGCCACCTGAAAATATTTGGTCTAATAAATAGGGTTACTTCACAGCAAGAAATTGATGCTGAGAAAAATGCATTTCTTATCTAGCAACTGTTAAGATTTCAACAGCACTGACTGGTCCATCAGGGAAAATGAAGCTCTTTCCCATTTCAGCCACAGGCTATAACTAGCCATGGCAGTATGCTCTGCCTCCTTACTAAAGCACAGCAGTCAAGGCTCCATCTGTGTTTCTCTCCTGCCAAACTCTTCCTTCATAATCTTTACTGTTGTACTTGACTTTTAATGGAATTTGGTAACTAACATCTCTGCTCCTTCTGCTGTTTGCTATTTTAGATTGACTAACTTAATTTCCCTCTATGGGTTTCATCAGTTTTGCTGTAAACTGACTGGAGAACTGAGAAAAGGAATATAAATCTTTCAAACCATAACAGCAATCACTACAACAGAAGTCAAGCCAACATCTTCATCCCAAACCTCCTTGCAGAGGCAGCCCTATCAATAGGCAGCATATGGTAGCCACATCATACAGAAGTTATGGGAAATTACACAAGAGGAGCAAATTGTCAGTTATTTACCTTGTTATCACTGTTATTTTTCCTACCAGTAATGAAAGACGCTTATGGAATGTTGTTCCACATGTACTAGAATAAGTAGTTTGGGTTTGGGTATAAAGTATCATGTTGTTTTGCCTAAGGCAGGAAGAAGTCTTGGGCTAAAGCCAGACCTGCAATGTCTTCCACTTCACAGAGGTACTCGGCTGAGAAAACAAGTGAGCATCTGTAGGGTTTTGAATGCAAACAGATAAACAGGAAAGCAGCGGGCAATTGCAGAGTTTCTTCCCGTACATCTTGTGTACAAACTGACAGTTGCTGTGACAAGCAGGCATTCTAGACCATGAGCAAACATGCAAAGTAGAATCTTCTATCTTTTTGCACTCAAACTCCTAGATTTCTCCAATAATTTCCCAGATAGAATTTTAAGATTTAAGCCCTACAAACAACTACATCTTGGTTCTCATTCTCTTCCTTCTCGTTCTGTTTTTAGTTGTTCAGTCGCACAGTCGATTCCGACCCTTTGTGACTCATGGACCACTGTCCACCAGGCACTTCTGTCCTCCACCATCCTGCTCAACTCGCTTAGTTCTGTGCCCATTGTGTCTACAATACCATCTAGCCATCTCATTTTGGGCCGCCCCCTTCTTCTTTTGCCCTCCACCCTTCCCAGCATCAATGCTTTCTCAAGCAAATCCTCTCTTCTCATTTGATGTCCAAAGTACTTTAGCTTCATCTTTACTATTTGACCTTCTAAGGAGCAGTCAGGTTTGATTTCTTCTAAGATTGACCTATTTGTTCTCCTCGCTGTCCAGGGGACTCTCAAAACTCTCCTCCAACACCACATTTCAAAGGCATCTATTCTTCTGCGCTCAGCTTTCTTTATGGTCCAGCTCTCACAACCATACATTGCCACAGGGAAAACCATTGCTTTGACTAGACATTCTGTTAACCTGATAATAATAATAATTTTGTGTCAGAAATTATTCAGGGTTGAAAGGGGTTTTGCTGGAGAAACTCAGAAAGGCCTACTTCTGAGGCTGCATGACCTTTTCTAGCCTTTGTTTTTTGCCGTCAATATATTTAAAAGGTGCTTCCTAGGAGCTGTACTCCTTCAGGAGGTGCCATCTATAGACACTGATGGACAGCAAGAATTTGACTCTCAGAAAACACATATAGCTCCCAGTCCAAAGTCCGCCCAGACTCCCTGGGACCTCCTCCTCCTTCTTCTTCTTCCATGGCCAGATGTGAAACTGCCAAAAAAGACACCTTCTCACCCACCAAAATATTAAGGCTTTTTAATTCTCAAGAAATCCCCTTGCATGTTCTGGGGCAGTGGTAGTGAATCTATGGCACATGTGCCAGAAGGGGCATTCAGAACCCTCTCTGTGGGCATGCGTGTTGTTACCTCAGCACAGAGTTCACCCCACCCCTCTGCCCAGCAGCCCAATGGGAGCACTCCCTCCCCCCCAGCACAGAGTTCACCCCACCCGTCTGCAGCACAGACAATAGCCCATTGAGTTTGGGCACTCGGCCTCTAAAAGGTTCACCACCACTGTTCTGGGGAGTGACGCCAATGTTGCCACAACCTGAGCCTCCCTAGTCTTTCATATGTCTCCCTTTTACTTTCTTTTTTCTTTTTAATTTCCTTTGGATAAGCCAAATAATTGTTTTCAGATCTGCTGGCTGAACGGGCATCAGCCACCTTGATTATCCCCTGCCTAAGAGAATGCTCAACAGTATGGATATTGGGCTGAAAAGCCCAAAACAACCTGTGTGTGTGTGCCTGGTACAAATTTTGTTTTAGGGATGTAGCAAAAACTTATTAAATGATTTGCTCTTAGTGATGTAGTAGACTGTCTCAACTTAACTTACTGCAATAAAGGATTTTCTAGCCCCATGAGATTCCTTATCTCCAGAGGCGAGAAAGAGAGAAAGAGCACAATTGTTTGTGGCCAGGGTCTACAAAGTTTACACAAGCCATCTCTGCAGAATTACTGTCCTTTTTGCATTGGCAAAGCTAAACAATAAACATACTTATTCAAAAAAATCTGGAATAGTAGCCATGTTAGTCTGTGTTTCTAGCATATCAGAGAATAAACAAAACAAAAACGTTTTCATATAACCGTTAGTCTTCAAAGTACTACAACATTTTTGTTTTGTTTATTCTCTGATATGCTTATTCACAGCAAGCACTGAAGAAACGGGCTGATTGTTTTAAATCATGCTGACAACCAAAACATCTAAGCAACAAAACAGTCATAGTCTTCTTAACCTTTAGACTGAGGGAGTTATCAGTCCAAAAAGAAGGGAGGGGGAATGCTTCTTATTCGCTTATCCAGATTTTACCAGAAATACCTTGCATTCCACAAGGCAAGGAGGAAACTTTGCTGCTGCTCTTCTTCTTCTTCTTCTTCTTCTTCTTCTTCTTCTTCTTCTTCTTCTTCTTCTTCTTCTTCTTCTTCTTCTTCTTCTTCTTCTTCTTCTTCTACTACTACTACTACTACTACTACTACTACTACTACTACTACTACTGGTATCATTCTGTCTGTGCTTGTCAGAGTTTCTAGGGGATCAGGGAGCTCAGACTTCATTATGTATCTGTTCTGGCTACATCTTTTGATGTGAGTGTCTCCAGTCAGAGGAAAGAATGGTGCCAACCCAAGTCATCTGTCTTTCATTAGACTCAGAGCCATGTGTTTTTAGGGGGTTTTTTTAATCCATGGAGTGATTCCCAAAGCTAAATACACATGAAACCCATTAAGTGAGAAGAAGCACTCCACATGCTGTGTTCATTGGCAATGGCAGGTAGTGAAGATGGATGTCTGGATAACGGTGACTCTCAGGACCAGAGCACTAAGTGAGTTCAGTGATAACAATTTCCTGAATCTTGTTTTCTCACACGCCTTGACTAAAATATGAATTGCTTCTCATAAAAAGGCAGCTTGTTTGACATATTTTGACAACTTTGCTGTACAAAGTAACTTCAACAAACACTGCTTTCCATGTCATCTCAAACTGAGCGGTTGCAAAACACCTACATCTGTCTGAATAGTTTGGCTGTTTACAGAAATGAATAAAATGGTAAAAGCCAGATGAAACACTCTTACCTACCACAGCCAAATGCTGAAAGCCTCACTGTAGAGCCTGCCAAAGAAGAGTCATAGGTGGGAAACTGTGATGAAGACTGAACTAAAACATAGTGTCTCTTCATATCAAGTCAGATAATCTGTCCCTCTAGCTCAATATTGGCCGACACTGAGGCTTTTCACAGTTTTTGTCAGGAGTCTTTCTTCCCATATATACAGTGGTGGGATGTCAAAAATTTTACTACCCCACCATGACATCATCACAGTGTGGGCAGAGCTAACATCATGATGTCATGATGTCATGGGCAGGGCCAAAGAAAAAAATTAAAAAATTAAAAAAATAAAATAAATTGAAAATAAGCACCCACACACACCCCTCAACCCACCCACCCACCCACAACACAAACCCATAAATAAATTAAATAAATTAAATAAATAAATAAATAAAATAAAAATTACATTAAAATACACCTACCCACCCCAACACTCACCCACCCACCCCAAACATAAATCAACCCACCCACCCCCCCACCCCAAAGACAAACTCGTCACTTACCTGTTAGTATAAGTGCCTGGGCAGCACCATGTTGGAAGATGGGATATGGTCATCATACCAGTTCTCTAGGATAATATGCCTTAATATAAATGTAAAACAGCCGTACCTCTTTAAGGGTTCTCCAATTGGAACAGCAATTGAAACAGCACAGGTGTAGCTTATTGATGAGGTAACTCCAAGACTTTGCTTAAAAACCCCAAGGCAGGGCGCCAGGCCTGCTGGCCGCCAGGCCTTTTTAGGAACTGTGGTAGTACGTCAATATAGGTAAAGGTATTAAATACACATTAAAATACACACAGATACACCACATCCAAAGGTGAGTCACTTACCCTGGGGAGCAGGCTATAGGGAGCTTCAGGCTAGAAGCTTATCTTCCTCCTCCCTGCTTGGGAGGACAGCAAGGAGGCCGTGCATATGCACCAAGCACTGTAGGCGTGCATGCACACCAGTGAAAAGGTAAGCCCTGAAGGTGGTTCCCCCCAAAAGCTGCTACCAGTTCTCCAGGACACTGGGAAAAGTTACTACTGGTTCTGCCTAACTGGTGCAAACCTGTTACATACCATCACTGCATATATACCTAGATTGGTCCTGAGATACGTTGAATGCAAAGAATGTTTCCTACTGAGGCTTGGTCCTAAGAGTTATCTTCTGGAATTCTGAAGGCTGTGCCCATATCTGGATTTTGAAGGGTTGCTCCCATTTCAAAAATATGCTAAAAATAGTTTAAACCCAAAAGGTCTCCTCATACCCATTAAATGTCAAAACTTTGGGATATTTTTATTTATAAACAATTAAGCGGATCAAGGGATGTAGGAATGAGTCTCTCCACCTTCAGAGCTGGAAAAGAGTGGAGGAGTAGAGAGAATTTAATACTTCTTTTAAAAGGTTTGGACTGTGAGGGCAAGATATTCCCAGGGATGCTATGACACATAGGTTGTACTTTGTACAACTATATGTTAGGAGAGACCTGAAAAATTCCGGCTGAGAAAGTAGCATCAGAACACAGTTTGATCACTATCATTTTAATTCTCAGAATCTTTTGTGGGTATTTTTGACTATGCATCTTCTGGACCACCCAAATGTGATAAATCTTTCCTATTCAGATTTGATATAATGTACACAACATGTAACTTCAACTATTGGCAGTGGAGCGGTGTGGTAGATATAAATAAGCAAATATTTGTTGGTGTCTTCTAATTCTAATAACCTATAACTTCTGCAATCCAGCATTTCTCATTAATCATCTGCCATTTTATTTATTTGACAGTAAGCCATGTCAAAACATATGAAGACAATATATAATAAAAGATATAAATTTTGAAATCACAACTATACCTGTGTTTCAGCCTTTCAGCTTTCCAAGTCAGTCACTTGGGAAAATATAACCTTATTATTGCAACTGCAAAAGCTATTAGTTAGGTCATCCCTATACAGCATAAGGAAGACTCAGTGTAGCCTAAATTTATCTAATGTTCCCTCTGATTAGGAAGAAGAGATCAATATTTGCTTTAAGCTTCTTCGCTAAATAGGACAACTAAATGCAAAACAAAGGGGCTGGCTACATGGTGGAATGCAGAATGGTTTGTTTCACACTGAAAAGACCTCTACTGCAATACATTTAATCTCTCACTTGGGCAATCCATCCTTTCCCACTGAACAGGTTTATTCTTCTGTGAAAATAGTCCAGAAAGATCTTTGGATCACTTCAGTTTCCACCATCTCTTTGATTGTGTGACACTCTCTTTCCTGTTTCCTTCTTCAACTTTTCCAGGAGGGTATCATTCAGGAGGCCACAATGACTTTTCTTTTATTATTATTGTTAAATAAAGTGACATAGTGAAATAGTGCTGTACCTGCTTACCTGCGCAACATTCACACACTGCTCAATCAAGCCATTGGGTTGGGATTTAGGGCAACTATCACTTGCTATTAGGAGAGATAATCTCTTTTTTTTTTAAGTAAGCACATTTCTTATTTCTAGTTCTTGCTGTGAAAATGTTGCTTTTGTCCCCTGAAATCCTGATGATGTATTATACATAAAGGATATAACATTCTAAAGGGCAAGCTAGAAAAAATATACAGGTACATTGTAATTAGTTAACCCATTAAGAACATGCAATAACATAATTATAAGGGATACTATCAAGGACTGGGTTATAATATGAGTCAGTACAAATACCAGATAACTGTAAGTGCTTCAATCAAGGTAAGTGACTGGGAAGGTATAAGGAATGAATGTAATTATAGTAGAGAAAAGAATGAGAGCATGTGCAGAGTGTGCATACAAATGGATAGAAAGTAGCACTGGTAAAAGTGAAGGCAAGGCCAGGGAAGATTAACAACGGTGGGTAGAGCTAGAATGTTAAGAAGAACTGATTTGCATGTTGGATGGATTGGTTGAGAGTGAATAATTGATTGGGAAGGTGCTAGAATCCTGAGGGGAATTTAGATAAAAAGGGAGAGCTGAGATAAAATAAGGAGAGAGAAAGAGCTGAAGTAAATAAGAAGAAGCTGGGGCTGAGGAAAAATAAGAAGAGGAGCAGTGCTTTGAGATTGCTGCTGTCTAGGGATAATTCAGCTGAATAGGGGTAGGAAGGTCCCCCTAGGGTAGGAAGGCGGGGCTAATATTTTGTGGGGAAATTGATGGGGTATTTTGAAGTGTTTATTAGTATTAATTGAAGCTGCCTTTTTTGCCACAATTTTGAAATCTGACTATTGATTTTATAAATATCTCAGTGTTATTGAAATTAAACCTTTTTAGAAATACCAGCCATTGTGTTTATTAACACCTGAAAATGGAGTTTGTTTCTTTTTAGTTAAACTACCAAGAATAGGCTGTAACGCTAGTTAGTAGCTAACTCTAGGAAGAGGGCAGACTATAAATTGTCTTGTGTGAAGAAAAATCCAAGCCAGACCTTGCAGTTTAAAAGTGTCCTGGCTGGTACGATGTCAAACTCAAGATTATCTGAGGAATGAGGGTCTGACCATCATTACAGAAGGGCTGCAGGTTCAAGCCTCCTACATACTAAAGGGGGGGGGCAGCTATCCTGTACAAAAAAGGCACATTTACCAGGTTTTTATTTTTTTTATTTTTCTTCCTCAGATCGCCTTGGCGAGTGGGCGGCAATATAAATCTAAATTAATAAATAATAATAAATAATAAATAATAATCATAACATTTAAACATATGTGTGACATCTGTTCCTTAACTCTGCCTTCATAAGTTATAATTATACTTGCCTCTTAACACCTTTTCTTTTGCTGAACAGTTTGCATATGCTGTAAAATATGTGGGATACTATTTACAAAAGAAAATTCCAGCTGTGTAGATAAGCAGGGTGGACTTCCTGCTGATTTAAACAGCCAAAAATCATTCTCTTCAAAGGGATTAGACTGGTGATAGAATCACTGAGATTTGCTCTCTCTGACTTCAGACCAAATACATCTTTCCTTAGCTGCCCATTAATATCTGGAATACAATGGCTAGCAGTTGAGCAGAAAGATTTCTCACTGATCACTCAACCTTAACAGAGTCAATATTGAATAAATCTCTTCAGTGAAAAGTTCACTTCAGTACTTCAGATTGATTTGGACAGTTTACACAGACAGGCCATTTTTCTCTGGTAAATCTTTTTCTACAAAAATAAACTAGCTATTGGTTCTTTAAATACTTTTGTCTCATCAAATACCCGTTTCTCAAAACATCACTGAATAGAAAACCGTCAAACAATATTGACATATGAACTTATGGCTAATAGATAATTTATGTAAGGATAAAATGTTAGATGTTTGGCAATCTTATAGTGTTATAAATAGGGGTTTTTTCCTCCATTTTCTTTTTCCTCTTCTTTGCCCCTTATTTCTTCCCCTTGTATTACTGATGTTTATGTATATTTATGTGTATGTATCTATATTTCTGTATCCAGCTTCATTGTATCACCTTGCCTGTTCTTTTCTGTTTGTTTTTCAAATATTATCAATAAAAATATTGTTAAAAAATATTTTGTCTCATAAAATGAATTTTGTATGTGCTAATAATGAGCTATGAAGAAGAATAAGACCTGCTTAATCATATAGCAGAGTTTACTCCAGGAAGATTCTCATATAGAAACATGTTTCTGTTGGAAGTTCATCGAACTAAATCATAACATTTTTTTTATTGGACAACATACTATGGGCTCCATCAACTGTTAGCTTATGCTCTTGAAACTTAAGTTTAGCTTAAACCAGGTTTTGTGCTTGTGACTGTCATCTCTCCAAGAAAACTAATCAACATATGTGATTTATGTTATCAACAATAAGAACATGTAAGCTGAACAATAAATTGGAATGTGGGCAAAGCAAGCACCACTCTCATGTGGCACAAGTGCACAGTACACCACACCACACCACACCACACCACACCACACCACACCACACCACACATTGTATGCCAAGATATAATCATGTTGTGCACAAAAATATGAAAATATACAGCTTAGGAATGCTGTCTTGATTCCAAACATCATAGCTGAGTTGCACAGAAGTGTGAAAGCTAGAATTAACTATCAAATACAGATTTGTTTGACCTTCTGTCACTATTCCAACCCACCTTAGAGGTCATCATAACTTGAAACCAATTTGGAAAGAAGAAACAACAACAGAGACACTGGATTTTTAAAAGTCATATACTGTACTTGCTTCTTAATCAGAGAAATGACAATTTTTAAAGCTGAACTTATTTTTCCTACATTCTACTATAAAAATGTCTTGATCTTCTGCCATCCAGCTGATAAACACATTTTTAAAGCCAGTTATAAACATGTCTAGAGACATGGCTTTAAAAAATTACCATTGTGCAGTTGCATGAGTGGTAAGCTCTCCAGGGCACTTTAAAAGCAATGATGAGAATCAGACTACTGGGAAATTTAACAACTTTAGTTCATGGCCTACCACTCAAAATGAAAGCAAACACTTACTCAGCCAATCTGCGGAGCATCAGTATCACTAACATCTGGATGACATTAATGGAAGTTATATCAATTGTGGCATTCTTCTGAACTTTTTGATATCCAGGCTTTGTGAGGAAAAATCTTCCAAAATGGATATTGAAGGTTTGGCATCTTTCATTCTACAAGTCACAGAGAGAGGTTGTAAAATGTTTATTGCCCCTCTGCTTTATGACTGGTGACCTAACTTCAAAGTATACACTTCCCTTACTAGTCAATCGATCAATCTTATAACCTGGGTTCAATGAGATTTAGGATAATTCCTCCCCCCAAATCATGTAACCCCCCAAACATCCTGATTTTATCTCTATGGGAAAGCATGAATTACATGAGAACATCCTGGCATTGGGTCTAGGTACTGAAGTTACTTTGAAGTCAGCTTCCCCCTTTGAACTGTTGTTTCCCCCTGTTGTGTAACCAATACAGAGAGCTATGGGAGAAGGAGACGGAATCACATCTCTGAAATACCTCGCTAGTGAAGTCCAGACTGATTTCTCTCCTCTCTCCTTCTCTCCTTTCATCCTATTCTCATCCTTGCTGGTCAAGGGTCCTGAATACAACAATCCATTAAGTTATTCTCATTGGTTCTGATGAGATTCCTATATTATTAATTTTATTTGGATTGAAGGGATTATATTGTGACAATTTTATCTTCCTGGTTCACCAACATGACAAATGCAGAAGCACAGGAAGGGAAGGGAGTGGGAACCAGAAACACAATAGTAAATCATTCCAGTGAAAAGACAGAATTCAAAGAAGTCTTCACTGCTGGTAAAATTAACCTGAATTTGTACTACTAGAGATAATAGTTATTGTCACCATCATTTCACATATTTGGTGTTAATGGGATGATCAGGGGCTGGATGAAAGACTGAAAGAACTGGGCATATTCAGCCTTGAGAAAAGGAGACTGAGGGGGGATATGATAACACTTTTCTAATATTTGAAAGACAGTCATAACAAGTAGGGGAGGAACAGTTTTCAGCCATCCCATAGTGCAGTACATGTAACAATAGGCTAAAGTTACAGGACACAAGATATAGACTGAATATCTGGGAGAAAATACATCTTAACAGTTAAAGGAGTATGACAATAGAACCAATTACCGGGTGGGGGGGAGGCATTGAAGAGAAAATTGGACAACCATCTATCAGATCTGCTTTGATTTGGATTCCTACATTGAGGAGGACTTTGAACTCAATGGCCTCATAGGCCCTTTCCAAATCAATTATTCTATGAATCTATTATTTAAAGATAATCTAAGCCTGACACACAATATACCTGGTCAGTAAATACTGGAAGCACTCAAATCCCTATTTTAAACCCACAAAAAACTAAGGACATCAATTGGCTCTCTCCCCACATTCCCATCTGTTCTCTGCCTTCATTCCTCCAAGGAAATACACTAATGTATTGTGTCAGAGAGAAGAGTTTGTACAATTGGCCAGTTTTCCTTGAGTCCTGCCTCCCCCCGCCCCCACCCCACTTTATGACCTTGGTTTCAACAGCATTCTTCAGCTCTTGGTTTATTATCAGAGCCAGACATGATGAATTATATTTGCCAAACTCTGTGAAGAAGAGCAAGTTTATAGAGCATCTCAACCTCAGTAATAAAGCACAGAGGTAAATCTTTAAGCTGACAGGCAAGTGAAGCTATAGAGCAAGCAATCAAGGGAAATAAAATGTCCCACTCTTGAATTTCGTAATTGAACACTTTGCATAAACAAAGTGAAAGGCAATAAACACAAAAAGTTATGAGGTAAAAAAAGCAAGTAAACAAGATTGCCCAATGTACTGCATTGAATGTCATCATTATGATTGTTGGCCAACCAAGCTGAAGTTGTGGGTGTATTCTTGGTGCAGTGGACAGATTCTGACCCTTGAGGCTAATATAGCTGGCCTGGAAAAATTAAAAAAGATAGCAAAGTTTGTGGACAAGGCAGCCAGGGACATAATATTCTCAGGGTTTGATGGAATATTTGAAAGAACTAACAACTTAAGCATCATCATAAAGAGAAACCTGGGACAGAGATGCTCGGTACTAGGCAATACCCAGATAAATGGAGAGATGGGAGAAGAACCTTGCAGTATCATCCCACATCCCAGGAATTTCTTGACAGTCGTTTGACATTTAATATGTTAGAGGCTATAAGAGAAGCCTTTGAGGATACATCTGACAGAAGAAAGTAGAGTCTTCCATTTGTACCATCACCCTTGTTCATACCCAGCAATGGTTATCACCCAATTCATTTCACCATAATTTATACACCTAGTTGTAACTAATCAAAGTAGTTTTGAGACATTTCTGCAAAATAGAGGTGGGGAAAAATTGTGGGTCCCATGGAGTCCCCCTCCATACCACTTTTTCAAGTTTTTTTTCATCCAGGAGTAGTAGTTTCTACATTACACAGATGGAAGAGGAAATCTCTAATCACCCCAACCCAAGAATGAGAAATCAGGTGTGGATAACTGCACACTTACTTAGTTAGTTAGTTTCTAAAATTATATATATTGTCATTGTTATTTTCAGGTCAAATACACATACCTTGTTTTACCCTATCCTTTTCTGAAATTTCATAGGATTCATTCATTCATAAGGGGTTTCTAATCCTGAAAATGTCATGCAATTCTCAAAACTATGTTCTAACCATATGCTAGTTTTTCCTGTGGGAAGAGAAGTTTTTCAAAGTCTGGTTTCCAGTTCGAAGCAGTCCAAGACACATCACCCTTGATCTATCCAAAATAGGACCTGAACATATATTTGCTGCATACTTGTGTGAATGAATAGGAAAGCTGAGTAAGAGAGCTGGGGGGCCAATCCTGATCTCCTGTTGCTCATAATACTTCATGAAGTTCCGGTGGTAGAAGCAAAAGATTTTTCTCCTGAGCCTGTGGCATAACTTTATAGGTTGCCATTGTAAATTCAGGAGGTGAAAATATGTGCTGAGCATTTCAAAGCATTTCACCTTTATTTTCAGAACCCAAAAAAACTACTTTTTTTCCTAAAGGGTCCAAATGCACAGTTTAATCAATACTAACAGACCTAAATATGCATAATATCAGCAAAATATGTTCTCCAAATATCGCAGAACAGTTCAGCAACTTGCATTACATTCACAGTTTATAATATGGAAACAGATGACCTGTGGAATTAAATGTCAAATCATGTACCATAAATTTGATATACAACTTCATTTTGTTTTCCTTAGATAAAGCCACTGAAAGGCAATTGAAGAGTCCAATTAAAAAACATAAAATGCTATTTGTATGCTATATTTGCACTTGTTTCTATTTTCAAATATCAATGAATTATGTGTGATAAAAGTTCAGTGCTTTTTAAAAGTGCCAAACCTTAACCTGGTTCCATATTTACAGAGTAATACTATTCTGTTTCAAATTAGCAAAGCAAAATGTTGGACATCTTTGTTTACTCTTGGCATTTTGTATTACACTGAGAACCTGATGACATTATAACATGACTAAATCATGTATATTCCAATGCAAAAACCAAAACAACAACAACCCAACACAGAACTGTACGTTTACAGCACATTCTGATCAGCTGCATTTAAAAGTTCTTGAATTAAACCAGTGGTGCCCAAACTAAGGCCCGGGTGCCGGGTGCGGCCCCCGATGCGAATTCATCTGGCCCGTGAAGGTCTCATCGTTCCTGGAAGTGGAAGTAAAATGTGCCCATACAGGTGCATTTTACTTCCGCTTCCAGGAGCGACGAGGGCTTCGCAGGCCAGATGAATTGGCGTCTGGGGCCACACCCGGCCCCTGGGCCTTAGTGACCGGCTCCCTGAACCACATGATCGGCCCATGGCCCAAAAAGTTTGGGGACCCCTGAATTAAACTCTTCAAAATTTAGGATCAGATGAAGCTTTCTTATAGTCATAGCAACATCTGGTACTTTCCATGCTTCACCTTGAGATGCAAGAGACTGACTCTGTGACCAAATATATGCAAACATGTTTCATAACACTTATCTAGAACTTAAATCTATACAGGAAGTATTATATATACCGTAGAAGTATTGAGCTATTTTGCTTAGTCATTCTCTGAGATTTGAAGTACAGTAATACTTCAGATAACGATTACATCGGATAACGATGCAAAATTTTGACAAAAATTTTCCATCGGATAACGATGTTAGTGTTATCGGAGGTATTCGTAGTGACAGTGTGGCTGGTGTGGGCACAGGGGTGGGGTGGCTGGGAAGTCGACCGGGGACACCTCATTCAGCTTCCCACCCACACCACTGCTGTGGGCACGGGGGCGGCTTGGCTGGGAAGCTGAGCAGAGACTCCCCGGTCAGCTTCCCAGCTACACTGCCACTGCACTGTCATCGACGCTTGGGTTCGGGGCAGGAACAGGCCACAGGCTCCCTCAACCCAAGCACCAATTGCGTGCTGCGATCGGCACTTGTGTTGTGGGGGAACCAGCGCAAGTGTCCATTCCTTCCCACAACCCAAGCACCGATCAATCACAATGCACGATCGGCACTTAGGTTGGGGAGACCGGTGCACACACCCATTCCTCCCCATAACCCAAGCCCCGATCAATCGCAGCACATGATCGGTGCTTGGGTTGGGGGGGGAAACCGGCATGTGCACCTGTTCCTCCCCACAACCCAAGTCCTGATTGATCACACCGCACAATCAGCATTTGGGTTGGGGGGAATTGGCATGCAGTGTGCGATCGCTGGCAGGGTTTGGGGGAGAACCTTTCTCTCCCCAACCTGACCGGTGCTTGGCTCGATCTGCCTGCCTCTTTGGAAAGGGCAGCGGGGATCCCCGCTGCTCTTTCCAAAGAGGCAGGCGGATCACCCACCCTGTTCCCTTTCCTCTTCAGAAATGTATCCATCGCAATGTATCCATCGCACAACATTAAAAACCAGATCATGATGAGACTTGTGGAACCAAGTCTTATCATTATCCGAGGTACTAGTGTATACAAAGATCATTAAATGGGAAGAGAACAGGAGGTAGAGACCCAGAAATACATACTTAGCAGGTAAAGAATATTAACAGAATGGGGATCATTTGGAAACTGAGGGAGAGATTAATATAGTATTTTGGGGGGAAAGGTAAAGTGGGGTAGTAGGAATTCTAAGAAAGAGCACTCCGCACTGTTACATTTTGTTGTAAGCACCACTTGGTCTTAGCAGTCATGCCCAATATTTCTGGTCTACTAGAACTTTGGCTACAGAAGAGCTACATGTGACTTGTGTTTGACACAGCATTTGAAGATTATTATTATTATTATTATTATTATTATTATTATTATTATTATTATTATTATTATTATTATTATTATTATTATTATTATTATTATTATTATTAAACCTTTATTGGCATTAAAATTGAGACAAAGAGAAGAATTAACAAAATGTTCACATAGCTGACCGTAACCGACACAACCGTAGCTGACCATAGCTTACACAACATAATATTAAGAATTACGGTGTCCGTGTCTGTTAACTTATGAACGTTCAGCAGTACAGAATTTGAGGGAATAAAATATGCACAAATAATTGTTGACTTGAGTCATATGTACATTATAGACTTGAGTAACTCTGGTGAACTAATATATGTAATTCATTCTTAACATTAAAATCATTGGTTAAAAAAAAGAATTACAAAGTGCAAATGGTATGAAAGGTGATTTAAAATGATGAGGAGCAGCATGACCAAAACATGTAAAATCAAGGATCATCAACTCCCATTGAATGGACATGATTTGATGGCACCTGACAGAAAGGCAGTCACTCAATCCATGTAATCGGTGGAGCCATTGTTTA
Source organism: Furcifer pardalis (assembly GCA_030440675.1). Classification (NCBI taxonomy): domain Eukaryota; kingdom Metazoa; phylum Chordata; class Lepidosauria; order Squamata; family Chamaeleonidae; genus Furcifer; species Furcifer pardalis. The sequence goes on from CP126891.1 coordinate 188,469,897, forward strand.
AGAGAAGCAGCAATCTAGAGGAATCTGAGAGTCCACTAGATTTGGTCAAAATAGGGTCCAAGTATTTGAAATAGATGTCTTTGTAAAATGAGTAGAAGAGAACATGACTGACAGATTCAACACACTTGGCTGCACAAAGACACAATCTATCACCATATGGGACTTTCTTGAATCTCTCAAATAAGAGTTCAGAGGGCAAAATGTTAAATCTTGCTAGAGAAAGGGCCCGGCAATGTTGCAACAGAGTCAGGCAAAACAAATAGGTTGCTATTTGGGCTTGCTGCGGGAAGATTCTGAACCTCAAGGGAGGACAAGTTTTATTGGCTTCACTGCAAAGGGTCTGGTAGTCGATGTCTAATAGTCTTTGCTTAATTAATCTAAAGACCTCTGGTGCAGTAGATAAAGCTATTGGTTCCAATGCTAGGCCTAGAGTTTTAATTTTTCCCTCTATGGAAGAGAGCCAGCTGGAAGACTGTGACTCCTTAAGGAATTGAAAGCTGAGGCTAAGAGGAGGTTAGTGTCAAAAAGTAACTGTAACAAAAATTTAAATATTATTAGCCATGGTTTAGCATTCAAAAGATGTTGGCCCACTTCAGGGCACAGGGCAGCATATGGGACACAGTTAGGGACACCAAATATCTTCCATAGGAACCTGGATTATGGTAGTTACAGGGAGTAATCCACCTCAGTGTGCCAGATTGGCACCCCATACAACAGTTGGGGATACACTTTAGCATTAAATACCCTAAACACAGCTGGAATATATTGGCCACATCTGTTAAAAAAGAACCGGGCTATAGCAAGGGCAGAGTTCCTTGCTGCATTAGTCACAAATCCCAGCTAGCCTTATGGTGAAAGTGGACACCAAGGTATTTTACACTTTTAACCTGCTCAATGTTGTTGCTACATGTGACTTGTGTTTGACACAGCATTCGAAGAGTAGATGTCCTTAGATCTCATAACCCCCAGAAACAAAAAGAAGCTTCTCACAGAAAACAGGTAAGTCAGGTTAAATGCTAGAGAGGCATTATGCTTATTTTGGTGGCTGAAATCCTGTTGAGTAGCACCATAGTTGTAAATGGCATGATGACTTCAGCCATGAATGTTCAACATTCAATTATGACTGGGACCAGTAGCAGCAATTTTCGTACAGTGGTACCTCGCTTAAAGAACAGAATGTGTTCCACAGGATTGCTTTTTAAGCAAGTTTGCTTTTTAAGCGAAACACCATTGTAAGTGACCAATTGTGTCTTCTGGCGGGGGGGGGGGATTGTGAAACCCAATTTATTTGTTGAGTTTTTGGTTGGTTTTATTTGTTAAGCAAAGTGACCATTCAGAGAAAATTCTGCTCTTTAAGCGAGTTACTCTCTAAACGGGGCACTCTTTATGCGAGGTTTCACTCTATATTAAAGACTTCCCCAGGTCAACAGGGATCTCTAGGGGACCTTAGAATTTGAAGGGGTGATAGAATTTTTTGCATTAAAATTAGAATCAGTGGCTGATACTATCACCATTTGCAAAACAAATGAGACTGGCCATGTGATCCATTTTTAAATCATAAAAAATAAAAACGTCTTGGTAGAATTTCAAAGTAATAAATGGTGATAATTATAAAAAATGCAGAGAATGCATGAGGAAGGTGATACCTTTATTGGATCACTTTTTTAAAAATGTTGCAATCTTTCAAGAACAAGTCTCAGCATTGAAACAAAAGCAAAACCACACCAGATCACTAGGTAATAATTTATAATGACTGTGATCTGGCTATAATTGGCATTTGTTGTTGTTCAGTCGCACAGTCGATTCTGACCCTTTGCGACCCCATGAACCACTGTACGCCAGACAGTTCTGTCCTCCACCATCATCCTCAACTCACTCAGCTCTGTGCCCATTGTGTCTACAATACCATCGAGCCATCTCATTTTGGCCACCCCCTTCTTCTTTTGCCCTCAACTTTTCCAAGCATCAAGGCTTTCTCAAGTGACACTTCTCTTCTCATTTGATGTCCAAAGTACTTTAGCTTCATCTTTACTCTTTGACCTTCTAAGGAGCAATCAGGGTTGATTTTTTCTAAGATTGACCTATTAGTTCTCCTCGCTCTCCAGGGGACTCTCAAAACTCTCCTCCAACACATCTCAAAGGCATCTATTCTTCTGCGCTCAGCTTTCCTAATGGTCCAGCTGTCACAACCATACATCGCCACAGGGAATACCATTGCTTTGACTATACGAATTTTTGTTTGCAGTTTGATGTCTCTACTTTTCACTATGCTCACCAGGTTTCTCATTGCTTGCCTCCCAAGAATCAGTTGCCTTTTTATTTCATGGCTGCAATCACCATCTGCAGTCAGCTTTGATCCTAAGAAAGTAAAATCTGTCACTGCTTCTACTTCTTCCCCCTCTATTTTCCAGGGACTGATAGGGCCTGTTGCCATTATCTTGGTTTTCTTGATATTGAGTCTCAAGGCAGCTTTTTCACTCTCTTCTTTCAACCTAATCAGGAGCTTCTTTAGGTCCTCCTCACTTTCTGCCATTAGGGTGGTATCATCTGCACATATCAATTGTTAATGTTTCTCTCAGCAATTTTGATCCCAAATTGTGATTCCTCCATCCCTGCATTGCACATTATGTGCTCTATGTATAAGTTGAATAAGCAGGGTTACAAAATGCAGCCTTGTCTTACTCCTTTTCCTATTCCAAACCACTCCGTCATTCTATATTCTGTCCTAACTGTTGCTTCTTGATTCATGTACAGATTTCTCATGAGGCATATAAGGTGTTCCGGTATTCCCATATTTTAATTACTTGCAACATTTTGTTGTGGTCTACACAAAGGCCTTAGTGTAATCAATGAAACAGAAGTAGACTTGTTTCTGATATTCCTTTGTTTTTTCCATGATCCATCTTATGTTGGTGATGTGGTCTCTAGTCCCCCTGCTAGTGTATAACTAAATTGAGACCCTGCCACCTGGTGGGGAACTCATGGAGATTTGCATTCTCTTTGTCCAGTCACAAAAGGAAAGTTGTGCTTCAAAGACCATGTGGTGGAGGAGGGGAGAGCAACCAGCTTCCTGTGGAAGCAGATTTCAAAATACCATTAAATTTTCTGCTGCTAGTCCAACATGCATCTCTGCCTAGTGCCACAATGATGTGCTATGAACTTTTATTAATAATCTTATCCTTGCCTGAAGAAGAGACTTGTTCTCAAAAACTTGCAACATTTTGTTTTGTTTTTAAAGTGATCCAATAAAGTTATCACCTTCCTCATGCATTCTCTGCATTTTTTATAATTATCACCATTTATTACTTTGAAATTCTACATTTTCAGCAAATATGTGGGGAAAGTCTTTCCATGAAGGAGTTTCCAATGTGATTAGACCAGTCACCAAATTTCTTATTAACATGCAGAAAGCTTGAATTCCTTTCTCAAGGTAAAGGTGGACCAGAAAAATCCAAACTAGTACTCCAGAATATGTAGATAATAACTCTGCCTAGGTAAAGAGGAATATATGTGAGAATGCTTATGATGCCATTTCTACTTGCTGTGTTACCTTTTCTGGGAATAAAACTGCAAGGGTAGAGTTTAAAATAGCTTTATGTCCAAACACTGAAAGTGGGCAGAATCCACTTTAACTTTGAAAAGCATATGGCTGCCATTTTTGATATCTCTGAGACTTCATGGCATGGCAAAACATTATTCAAGAAAGATGTTGTAGTAAGTTTAATGAGGCACCACATTTTACATTTACTCATTGTACTTTATACAAGAAAACAATTATACAGTCATGTGGGGGGGATCAAGCAGAATGGGGAAAATATGTAAACACACACATACACAATCACATTTATTTATATAACAGAGACAGGGAAAATCCCATGTTGTTTTCACCAGGCAAACATTTCCACAATTCTATAGCAGAACATCAATCTGCAGATGCTGAAGCAAGTTCCTCATCCCAAAGGATGAAAATTTGAGGCATGTTATCGCATACACTGATGTCATGCCCTGAACAGTAAAAAGCCCAATTTTAGTGTTTACTCACCAAGTTATTTCATTGGTGCGATCCAGTGATAACTTTTTTTATATGAAAAGCCTGTTTTACAAAGCTATTAAATAGTTGAGCTACCTAGCTTAGCATTTTCTACACTGACTCATAGCCATTCTCTCAAGTTTCACACAGGAAACTCCTATTCAGAGATGTCATGCATTGTGCATTAGACCTGCTACATGTGAAATACATGCTGTATCATGGCTTCATCGCAGATTTAGCCTGGTGCATTCTAAGAGCAGATTTACCATATCAAATTCAGTGTCAAAGGACCTGATGGTAAGTGGACTGACAACAGAGTGGCTTAACTCAATCATTTGTTTGATTCTGTTCATAATAATAACAATAATATGCCGACATATTAATTCTGAATTGTGACAAGCCTTTGCAGGATTTCCTAGGCAGAGAGTAAACAGAAGTGGTTTTACCATTCTCTTCTTCTAGGGAGACTCTGGGACTGTTTAGTTTGCCTGTTACTGCATGTGCTGGTTCTTCTCCCAGGAGGAACAGTGTGTAATTTAACTCCTAACTTCTGGCTCCACAGCGAGACCCACTAAACTACTGGGCTTTGGTTCTGTTACTAGAGTCTAAATTCCTTCAGAAGACTAAATATTAAAACACTATTAAACTGTTTTTTTGTCAGACCTGCACAACTTGGCAAGGTGAACATAGTCCAGCATCCTTATGCCAAGAGGTAACAGTAACAGAATTTTGAAGCAGAGATGTAAATATTTGCAGGTTTGGACAGCTACCCATGAATTCTGGGAGTTTTATTCCAGAATGTCAAACCTGCACACCTACAGTTTTTAGCTACTGGTAAGACCACAGCTAGAAGCTCAAAACTCTTCTTATTCGTGCAATCTCAGATGCAAAAGCAAAGAACCACCTGGCAGTTCATAAAATATGATTGGTGTGGTGCCTCCAGAGATAAATTACACAAACCCAAGCCTTGGGAACTGTTTATCTATTCTCCTGGATGTAATATGGATTGTACATCTTTTGGAGTACTGTATATCATTTCTGCAATATGTGCTGCATTTAGCATATCCTTAGTGTCAATAAAATTTAGAGTAGTTGTTGTAATAGCAATAAAACAGCTGTAGCAACAGAAATGATACTATTTCACATACTTATCCAATTACCACTGTTATTAAGAAAGCTATTCTGGCTTTTGCTTATGACATATGACTTAGAATACCATTGTTTTCAAGTGTTTACCTTTGTTCATAAATAAACTACAGGTTATAGTTAGTATCTCTGATAATGTTATTTTGCAATTGAAACAAAATCAACAACAGCAGCAGCAGAAGCATATACAGGACACCAAAACTCCTGGGCACTTAGTTGCTTTGGAACCTAGAGATGTTATGGAACTTAAAATAATTTTGCAGAATGGCACAAAAACTGGTGAGTAAACTATCAGGCACTATCAGGCAGATATGTTGATAAATTAATCTTAAAGTGTTTTCCAGCTCTGTAATATCATTTGGGATGCCCTATGTCAGTCATAGCCAGCCTTGGCATTCCAGGTGTTCTTGAATTTCAATTCTCAAAAGCCCTTATCAGCAGGCATGCTGACATGGGCTTCTGGGAATTGAAGCCCAAGAACAGCTGGAATGCCAAGTCTGGCCATCAGTTCCCTATGTGGTGTACTGGATAGATCAATGTTTGAGTCTCCATTTAGCCATGAAAACTTACTGGTGACATGCCAATGATAAAAATAATAATATCTAACTTACTTTGGAAGCCCTATTAGAGTCACTGTAGGCCACTTCTGATCTAAGGGAACATAATTAAGTAATATCCTTTAATTATAGAATAGTAGCAATTCCCTTTTCATCTACTCTTCTCTTTCCTTCCTCTTACTGTAACATTTTGCCCTTCTGTATCACAATTACTTTGTAACTCAATATGAAACACTAGCATTGAGGCCATATCCTCTGGCCTCAAATATTTTGTAACAATATGCCGCATTTACTTTATTTTATCAAAGAAAGTGTGGTGCAGTTCTCACATCAGTTTTATCACTTTTCATGATGATTGTTTTTTAATGCTATACATGCCTGCTTTATTCTGAGCTCAATAAAACAGATGAATATTTTGCTTTTCATATCTGTTGTAACAAACTGAGGCCTCAAATTAGCATAAAATTGATTATTACATAACAATGGTTTTTGAACAATTAATTAACATTTGGTGCCTAATATTTTAAAACATATTTATTATGCATAAATATGAATGAGGTGTGTTCATAAAGCATATTTAGCTGATGATTTCATAACATGATCACAGCTGAAAATGTGACTTGAATGTAACATCCAATGAATCAGCAGATGATGTAGTATTGTAGAATGCCCAGATTTGTCTGGATACCTATATAATTTCTCTGAACTCTTCTTCCAAGAACATATAATTTATTTATAAATTATAATGTTGAAACATCCAGTTTGCAATAAGCTACTTCAGCTATAAATCAAACATCTATAATTTATGAAACTCTTTCTTGACAGGTTTCAATATTATATTTGCATGAGAAAATAAAAATATTATAATGGTAAGATGTTCTGCAGCTTTTAAGGTGAACACATTACATAAGCTCAAGGCTGCTTTCATCAGTAAGATACTTCATCATTTCCTTCCTTATTCTAACATCAACATTTGTTAGGTTTCATCCTTCATAGGCAAAACATATTAGCTGAAGTCCTGTTGCTTTGTTATGCCAAAGACATAATATTTAATCATTCCTAACTGGCAATTAATAAGTTGGGATCTTTAAGCACATAACAAACCAGTGAGCCCATGCATTCCTAAGAATCCCAGCACAACTTTATTAATTGCTGGCTAGGAAGGACTAAACATCTTCGTCATAACAAAAAAAGATTTCTTTTAATCTTCTTTTAATCTAAGAACATAATACAGTAATTCAAAAAGAGTCTCACTGTATCAGCCAAAGGTTTGCTATTTCAGGGTTTTTGTTTGTTTGTTTGTTTGTTGATCAAATAGATGCCAATTGGGAGCTCACCAGCAGTTCATGATTGCAACAAATGCCTTCTATACTTGTCTCCTCAGCAACTCAGATACAGATGCCACAATGCCCGATATCTGTATTAACCAAGCCTCCTTTCTTTCATGCCTATGATGCTTGGAACTCCTTATGAGACATGTCTGTACAATAAACTGACCACTCAAAATTAAGAACACTTTGATAATCTGTTTAATTTAATGCTTGTGTTCTTGCTTAACAATACATCACTACCAATGAGATTTCAATAAACTCAAGATGGTTGGATTTGGTCTTACTTTTTTAATCTTTCTGAAAATCATTGTTTCTATTCAAAGATGTTTCCAAAGCGGTCAATATCATTTTATGTACCATACCATGCTGTCTTAAACAAAATATGTTATACTTAGCAATATTTTAACACTGTCATTTATTATTATTATTTCATTTTTATTTTGTTACACAGACTTCTGAACTCTTCAGCATCATGTTTGGCTGATCATGATACATACAATTTTTCCCAGAGGGTGAATCTTTTCGAATAGCACTTCCAGACTGATATATACCCCAAAATTGAAAACAGATTTAAAACAGATTTCCTGTTTTAAATAAGAAGAAAAATCAACCCACTCAGACATATTTTCATGTGTCCATCGTTCCACATGTTTCTTATTACTGCACTGGTGAACTGTGTAGGTGCAAATTTGTTTGCTTGGAACTAGTTGGTGAGTCTGAAACTGCTGCCACTTTTAAAGAATTTTTAATGGAGCTAAGTTCCCATGCATGAAAGGTAATGAGGTGCATGCCACAAAACTGTCTGGCAATCTGGAAAAGTTTTTTAAGAACAGCTTTTCTGAGAAGAATATATACCCATGGATCTAAAATCTGATTCCATGTTGCCATCCGTAGGGCAAAAAGTATTGTTTTGCAGGATTCTGAAGAATGGTTTTCATTTATTCCAATATTAGCCATGGTGACCTACAAAATGAAATAAATTCAATTATACATCAGAAAATGATACGAAACACGAGTTGAAAATTATCCTTAATAAAGCCATACAGTCAACCCTCGGATAAAGAGTTACTCACTTAAAGAGTAACTCACTTAAAGAGCAGAATTTTCTCTGAATGTTTGCTTCGCTTAACAAATAAAACCAACCAAAAACTCGCTTAACAAATAAATCGGGGTTTGCAATTCCCCCTCCAAAGAAGTCACAATTCGTCACTTACAGTGGTGTTTCGCTTAAAGAGCAAACTCGCTTAAAGAGCAATCCTGTGGAACACATTATGCTCTTTAAGCGAGGTACAACTGTATTTGCTATTTTAAAGACCTCAAAATAATTTGCTTTCTTAAAAATAGAGGCTATTTGGAAATCAGTTAGTAAAATGACATAAAAACAGACCAGGGCTGAATCTTGTTTTCTACCAAAAAGAAAAGCCAAGGAAATATATTAATCTTCTAGATCAGCCTAAAAAGTAATGAAATAATGGCAAAGGAATGAAAATCAACACGATTTTATTTTCTCAATAACAGTAAAACTGATTAGCAAAACAGGGAACAAGCTAAGGCAGGAGTTCTCAACCTTTTAAAGTTGGGGGCCAGATCAGCTTCAAGGGCCGGATGGCCATTTTGCCTTTCCTCCACCACATGGCACTTCCTAGTGTGGTGGAGGCAGTGAGGAGGGCACATGAAATGGTGCTGTGGGCAGGCCCGTGGTGGGAAGTGAATCTACTGGGACAGACTGGGGCACACCGTTGCTCAAAGCCCAAACTTTCCTGCTTCTGTTTTCCTCCCCAGTCTTCATTCCGCTTCATGGGGGAAAGTCCAAAAAACTTTGGAAGGAGCCGCCAAAGTTACTGAAGTGCTTCGTACTTTTTTCCATGGAGCGGAATGAAGACTGGGCAGAAAAACAAAAGTGGAAAATGCCAAGGTGGCATTTCCTTTAAAGTTTGGGCTTTGAGCAGCGGTGCACACCTGTCTGTCCCGGTAGATTCTCTCCCCACCACAGGCCTGACCATGGGCCACAGGTTGAGAATCCCTGAGCTAAGGAATACCAGTATAACGTTGCAGCAGAAACAGAATTCTGATTTCTCTTAGCCAGATTTTATAGCTAACTCCTTAAATTTCTGCTTGTTCCCTTTCTTTCTTAAACCTTTTTCATTTAAAGTATTCACTGATCTATGATAAATTGTTACACAATCTGAAGAGGTGTAAGATTGATGATATCCTGAAGAAGTATCACAAACATGACATAGGAATGGTTTAGTAGCCAATTCTGCATTCATGCATCTAGGAACATGAGAACGAACAAAAGCCTCTTGAATTATACATTGAGAAGAGTGAGATGTCACCAACAGGGGGGGATTTTTTGATAAGATTTCCTCCTGTTCTGTACCTTCCCACTTCCATTCTTTCATAGCTTCTATTAGAATGCTTCCTTCCACTATGAAAAATTTGAAACTGATGATCTAGGAGGGACAAAGGGAAATATAGGCTATGATATTCATTTACTATAAGCCCCATGAAATTCACTAGATCATACTTTTAAACCATCAATAGGATTTCATTGCATTATTATATAAGCATATGCAAGGTCCAGGTATACTTGGCTAAAAACCCTTGATGATAGATGAGCATTACCTATTTGTCCTAACAAATAATTATCCATATAGCTTTATATCTACAAAATTCTTTGACAGCTGCATTATTGTCTTGTCAGAATTTTTACACTGTGCATAAAATGGCTTTCAGCAGACACAAACTTTTCATAAGAAATAGAAGTGTTTAACCAATAAGACAGCTTCAGAGGGTAATGCAAGAAATGTACCATGTGTACCTTTATCTACATTTTTATAACCTTTAATTGTTATAAACCTACTGGCACAAATGTACTTGTGGATTGCTATTACAGCATCATGCAGAAGGAAAATACAAATTACTCTTCTTGCATGCACAATAAATGTAATTCCTCTTTTTTTATGTTTTACCTTTTATCCCGTTTTAAGAAATAAGAAAACAAATTCTAAGTCATTATATACAGTACTGTAGTTATGTCTTCCACAATACAGAGAGTTAGGTGATACAAAATAGAATTGTTGTGAAGTCAAAGGAGCCGGGTACATAATTAAATGTCCACAGGCATTATTTCAACAGTTTAGTCAAGTGGAAGCAGCTTTTTTGTCTTCATATACTTGCCGGGTTTAAAAGTTAGTGCACATTCATATAGTACAGCCAGCCTCTTTGCCCTGGTACGGCGAAATGAGGAGTCAGACAACATCTTTTGGTTTGAAAAACTGGGCCACTTTATTAACTTGAATCAGCTTAACTCATTTAACGCTTAACACTTTTAAACTGCCCTGCAACGGGCCGGAGTAGCACTGGTAAGGATTGAATCGTTATACTTACCTTAATTTATCTTAATAACTTTTACTTAGTTTACCCAATTAATGATCCCGTTGTCCGAAGTCTCTGTAGAGCTTCGTACCTCCGAATCGGGCGAACCGTTTATGGGACTGCAGTCTGTCCAAACTGGCAGTCCCTTGTTCCTGGACCGCATTTCATCAGCCAGTGCTGTCATTCTCTCTATGCTTCGCCCCACGCTGACTGATGAACTGCGTCCCCACCAGATTCGATAGGGATCCACACAATATCGTTACCAGTGCTACCCGCCAAAGTGACCAGTGACACAACTCCAGCTCAACCACACGCAAGCAGTGTGGGATGGGCAAAAACTACAAGAAACCAAGTGCCAATCAGGTTTCAAGCAAAAATTCCCATCTGGCCCCGAAGTGACCAAAACAATCACACTGCGGCGAAAGGGAGGGAGGGAGGGCAACTTGCGCCCGCTTTGGCTGTCGCCCAACACAAACGCGGCGAGGCTCCGTGCACGCGCAGCCCTTTTAAGGGCTGCGCCTGGCTCCGCCCACGAAGCTCGCCGCCCTCGCTTCCTCCTCCCCCGCCGCCCGGGCAAAGCGCGTGCCGGCTGGAGGTCCCGCCGGCGCGCAATCATTGTCAATAACTTGTCTTTATTACCTTAGCATGGGAACTATTCAAATTGAGAAAAGAATAAACAAAGAAGGAATAATCCCTTGAAAAAGACCCCTACATTGTTTTGTAGAAGTTCAACCTCTTCTCTGCCTCTTACTGAGAGAAGAGATCTTCCGGAAAGCTTTTTGTCAAATATTTTTTAAAAATAAAATATTTTTAATCAAGAGACCAGAAAATGTCTTCTAAGAAACTCTGTTTTTCCAACACAAAATGTAAATGTGAAATATATATACAGCAAGAACAAGAGAGAAGAAAGATTACAGGAAGAAATCTCATGTGATAATTATGGTCCTAGCCTTCTGAATGTTACATATAGCCATTCCACAATTACAGAGTTTGAGATTGGTGAGATATTTATCCTGAATTTGAAAGCTCGCTGCTGCTTCTTGGTTACATATGTTCCTAAATATATATTTAAAGAGAAGAAACTGGAGTAATTATGTACAATCCATTCATCACTAGCATCTCATTCCCTGAGATTTTAGAGCCAGGAGAGACCAATAACTTCATGATGGCACAGGGAAGGCCTTTTGTGATGTCACTTGCATGAGTACATGTCATACGATACATATAAGGAACATTGGGTTCAGAGAAAAGCAAGTACTGTACTGTATATCTCATGCAAACACACATGTGAGTCATAATAAAAGCTGGAAAGATGTAGCAATTGGGTATCTACGGTTTGAAGATTCATAAACAGGAAATGCAAACTGTCTCTTCCTCTGGCTATACTCACCCTAAGATTTATCTTTTTCTCTGGTGAAGCAAAGAAATTCCATGAAATTTTAGTTGCCTTCCTCAAATCTAACAATCCTATCATATTCAGTATTGTTCCCTCATCAATAAACATAAAACATTACAGGGTGAAATAACTAGAGCCTCAGAAAAAGAAATTATTGAGGAGGGGATGACATTAAAATTATAATTCTAATTTCCTGCCAAATTTTTATCCTAGTATGAATTTGTGCAACAGAAAGATACACGGTTTTCCTGCCACTCCCCTCACCCGATATGTGTGGCTTGATCCCTGGCAAACTGTACCTCCAGAAAAATAATTATGTGAGCAAGCAATATATCAACTGTAATTGACATTCAAAACACTTGAATGAAGTAAGGTGATCTGAACCAGGACGAGTAGAGGTCTTTTGTTTCAGTCAAAAGTTACCTTAACTAGAATAAAAATAATAGGACCCAGTGCATCATATTACTGTACTACTCAAATACAAATAGCTTCAGCATGTCATAATATTTATCCTTCTTAAAAGCAACTTTTCAAGTTATTTTAATATTTATTATACAATAAAGAAGGGTACTTTCAACCTCCAAGCTATACTATCATTGTATCTGTAGCCTGGTGATTTAAGAGTCTGAAATAAAGGCCAAATGCTAAGGCAGTGATGGCGAACCTTTTAGAGACCGAATTCCCAAACTCAACAGGGTGCTGCTGTCTGTGCTGCATAGGAGTGGGGTGAACTTAATGCTGGGGGGAGGAAGTGTTCCCATTGGGCTGCTGGGCAGAGGAGTGGGGTGAACTCTGTGTTGGGAAGAAGGGGCGCTCCCATTGGGCTGCTGGGCAGAAAGGTGGGGCAAACTCTGTGCTGGGGCTACGGTGTGCATGTCCACACAGAGAGCCCCTTCTGGCATGCATGCCATAGATTCGCTACCACTGTGCTAAGGCTTGATATCCAGTATGATGAAGTCAATAGCAATAGAATAGGACTCAGAAGATCTAGACTAAATATCTGCTCAGCCATGGAAACTTATGGGGGGGGGGGGCGTGGTGGGTTAAATTAGTTAAAACCACTCCATAAATATCTCAGTTCTCTTGAAAGCCCTATTATGGTCATTTTGAGTTAGCTGCTACTTGACAGCACATAGAAGAACACACTAAGTTTTGCAATTCAATTTTATTTTTAAAATTGCTTAAGATTACTTATCCTTAAAAATGTTTTATATGATTGCTTGTAAAAAGCTGTGTAATAAACTGGCAAATTGGTGAACTGCTGTCAAGGGTACCCAGACAGACTACATAAATTCTATCTCTTTCACTTGGCGAAGGCCAAAATAATCTGACCATAAATCTTGAACAACCTATTGTGAAAATATTTTATCTTATGGCCTGAACGATGGGAAGGGGGGGGAATGCATTTTCATGTAATTTAATTATCTTCCATTCTGCAAAGCTGGACTCTATCATGCTACTATTATTGTTCTCATAGCTTGTTGTTAATATTCTCTGTTACGTAGGCTCAAAAGCAGCTCATATTTGCTAAACATTCAATCAGCATATTGCTCACAACCTTAACAAATCAAATGTTGGGACAGGATTAAAGTAGCCACATGGAGTGAAAATTATATTGGGTTAAATTAAAATATGTTCCTCCATTAATGAGAGGCTTTCCTAGTTACTAGAATGAGTTTTCAAAAAAAAAATATTCTTGGATAGGGGGTATATAACCATTTATGTCACATATGTTACTATAGCCAAGCCTAGATTCATGAAATTAATTCCACATTTGTCTACTATTTCCCATCTCCACATCTTTCCCACTTCACCAGTATTTCCTGTTTTAGTTTGGATCCAGACTGTAACATTTTGTCCTATTCACCAGGCATAATAAAAGCTCTGCTGATTGGTTGATTTGACTTACTACAGGATTTGTCTAAATCTTTTCATTACACAGAGGAAATGCTCAAAGTCTGTAATATAATTTTGTTTGGGGAAAACATTAAAATAAATCAATATAGATATAAATAAAAGGACAGCAGGCTTCCTTTATTCTGTGGCTTCTGTAGGAATGAAAAATACCTCAACAGCTATGAAAGAGCATGAAAACACAACATGACCCAGCATTTAAAGTACAACTATTTAGTGAAACCATATTTCTGTAAAGTAACAACAGTTGTAATTACACATTTTTTAATTTTAATGTAACTTAGTAATTGCAGAAAAGAACTAATAACAGGAGACTAGCTGTTTGTGACTTGTTACTTCCAAGCTCTGGTTTTGAAGTATTAAATTAGTGAAATTCCCACTTGCTAGGGAGTAACAGGAAAGGCTACATTTAAATGCTGCGTGTGGGTTCTCAGAGCCATTCTATAACCTCCTTTGGGAAACAAAATGGTGGGCTAGATGGCAAAATCTCACAACATCATATCATTTATTAAGGAAAACAGAATGCAATATTACATCCCAGTTTAGTAGGATAATACATTGCAAAGATAATCCTTACCAAGTTATCCACATATAAAGTACTCAAAGGTATTCATGCTACCAGTGCTTTGGGACCCTCATTTCTAAAGACTGCACAGATTGGCTTTTCTCCTGTGATGCACAATGCAGTGCTCCAACCTATTGTGTCAGCCAACCAGCAATGTATAATGTGAAAAAGATAAAAATTCAACAAAATTGAGTTCAAATTCAGTTTCAATATTTTTAAACAATGTTTTTCCAAAAGGCAAATTAAAAGCCTCAACTAGAGCTTTAGTTTTCTTTTTTTTAATGTTAAGGATGTACACATCCATTTATCTACCATATTTGCTGGCATATAAGACGACTTTTTACCTCTGAAAAACATGCCTCCAAGTGGGGGGCCGTCTTGTACGCCGGGTACACTTCAGCTGAATAAAAAACAGTAATACCTCGGGTAACATTTACTTTGGATAACGTTTACCTCACTTAATGTTAAGCAATCTGGGGAGGAGAATTGCATCAAATAACGTTAAGGTCCTATGGGATGGATCGGATAACAACTTTTAATATCAGATGACGAACAGGAGTTTGAAGGCTTTTAAAGGGAAACTGTCACACCAGCAAACTTGCTAGGGACTTGCCTGGCACTTGCTCTCTCCCTCTATTTGTTATCTTCCTTCTATCATTGACAGTTCCAGTTTGGTTAACAGATTAGAAAACAAACAGCATGGCAGCTCCCATAGGTTTATTGTTTCATTCAGCTTTAGTGAATTGTCTTTGGTGAATAACGTTTAATAAACTTGCACTGTTTTATGTTTACTGTACATGTCTGATAACATACAGCCTTGTGACAGTTTTTCTGCATGTCATAAGCATTTGAATATAAATTAACATGTTGAAATCAAATCTGATGTTCTTTTACATTTTATTTGGTGTGTGGAAGGTGTGCGGAAGAGGGGGTGGTCTTATACGGCGAGTATATAACAAACTCTATTTTGAGTGGAAATGTTGGGTGGTCGTCTTATATGCCCAGTCATCTTGTACGCCGGCAAATACGGTAATTACAGTATAAGGAAAATAGCTGCATATAGATACCAATGCTTCTCATAGAAAATATTCATTCCTGACAATGTGTAGCAAGAAGTATAAGTCTATTGGGGGGGGGGGGTGTCTAGATCACACACAAAAACCAGAACTAGACAAACAGAGTTTCTGTGTTTAACATATCCCTGTATGTTTCAGCTGAGAGAATCAAACTCCAGACAGAGATTGTCCTCAGTGACAATGATACTCCACTAAAGTCCCCCCACCCCAATCAGTGAACATTCAGTTTCCAACAAAAATGATTTTATACAGTAATACCTCGGATAACGTTAAGACTTGGTTCTACAAGTCATAACGTTATCCGATTTTTAGCCTTATCCAATGCATGCACCAGATAATGTTAAAATCCTATTCAGGTGGATCAGATAACGTTAACTCCATAGAGATAAGCAACAGAGGCTTCAAGGGAAAGTCAAGGAAACATGCTGGAAACTTAAAGAACTTTAAGAAATAATTGTCTAAAGGGTAAATACATTACAAAAACATGCCAGACCACCCTGACTTTAGGGGAACAAAGCCATACAGCATTTTAAATTTTTTGAACATTTTATAAAGTGCTGTTTTAAAAGATCTAAACAGAAGCTAGGAAAATGTTTTCATTTAGAATCAGCCCACCTACCATTGCTGTAATAAAGGAAGTTCCCTCAGGGCTTTGCAGGGTGTGAAAAGCTTAATTGCTTTGTAGGTGAAAGGTTTCATTCTGCTTGTTTTCCATTGACAATGCATGAGGCTACAATCTTGGGTTCAGGCTGTTTAGAATTTACAGGGGAAACTTCATAAAGGTAATTGGGTCAAATTGTCTCTTTGCAATTATTTTTCTGCAAAGTGTTCTGTGTTACATTGGGGAAAGGGTCCTAAGCCTTTGCTTTGCTAAACTAGTCAGACTGGTTTTTGCAAGCCTTTGTTATTCAAATATGGCAAGCTTGAGAGAAGGCAGCCCCTCCCTTTCTCCCAAGAGAAACTGGTGAGTCACAGCCACACCTCAGGGAATTTGAGGCAAAGGTCATCTGATGGATTGGATAACGTTAACATAATGGTTAACATAATGTTATCCGATCCAAATGTTTGCCTGAAATTCCCCAACGTTATGAGATTTTAGTGTTATCCGATCCAATCGTTATCCGGTGTTTTACTGTATTCTCTCCATCACTTCTCCCAATTTTTCCACTTATTACTCTGTGCTGGAAACTCCAAAATTCTGCACAACTAATTTCTGAATGCGTCCTGCACAGGAAAGATACATTCTGCTCAGGAATTGTGTAGCTTCATATTCAGTTAGACAAAATGAGAAAACATCAAGGGGGAAAATGTGTAGAAAAGAAATGGGGGATAATAAAAGAAATAACCCAGAAAGTTAGACAGAAACATCTTTGCAGTCAAAAGCCGAACCATAAGAATAAGGAATGGATGACAGGTGACATACAATTCAATGGAAATAAGAAGGACCTATAAGAATCAGTACAACTATAATGATCTACAGTGGATGATTAGGCGCAAAATAAGAGCTGTAAAGCAAGCTTACATGGCTGACAGTTGAGCTATGATTGAGGAATACCAAATTAAGCATGATTTTTTTCAACATACTGTACATAAAAAGATCGGGGAAGTTACTGGCAAAAGACAACAGAAGACACATGCATTGTTAAAGGACAAGGACAGGAATCTTGTGGTGGAAATAAGGGATAAGATCAATGTCTGGACAGAATACTTTGGAAAGCTGTTTAGTGATGAAAGAGGTGAATAGCCTGTCATAAATGGTAATACAGGACCACCAATACTGGACAGTGAAGTTGTAAGATCCAAAGATGGGAAAGCAAGAGGGCCAGATAACATACCAGTAGAAATTTTGAAACTTCTGTCTGAAGTTAACATCAAAGATTTGATGGACCTTTTTAACGCCATTTATGACACAGGAATCCTTCTGAGTGATTGGTTGTTATCACTTTGTTACACTGCCGAAGAAACCAAATGTGCAGTCCTGTGAGGAGTACAGAATGATTAGCCTCATGAGCCATGCTCTTAAGGTCTTCTTGAAAATCATCAAGAATAGAATTTATAAGAAGTGTGGAGAAAGCACAGGTGAAATTCAATTTGGCTTCTGGAATTCTATGGGTACCAGAGAGGTACTGTTTACAATGCAGGTCCTCATACAAAGATGTAGAGATATGATATGTGACATGCATGCATGTTTTATAGATTATGCAAAAGCCTTTGACAGATGCTAGCATAAGAAGATAAAGAAAATAGGTGTAGATGATAATGATATCAGAATCATCACCAATCTTTATTGGAATCAGACAGCTCAATGATTTCTACTAGTTCACTAAAACTGTTACCAATCACAAGCTATTAGCTATTGGATAGAGATAGGTGGATCTACTAGTTTCAATTTTTACAAAAATCAAATTGTATAAATTTCTATAAATTCTGATGAATACCCAAATTAAATTATATTATTATTCCTCTATATGACTGACATGCCTGGACCATACTTTAATCACACAGTCAGTAGACAATTGGTAAACAAAATAATAATTTTTTAAAATTTCTTGGTATATTAAGGCATAAATTCCATAATTTATTGGATCAAGCCCAATTTATATTCCTCATCTTACTTCCAAATGAAATTTTTTAATGTTTTTTTCTTTCCTTTGGAAACAGGCGTGAAAAAGTAATAGGGATACATGCGTGATAGTAATCTTTTTAGAGGCAAAAGGGGAATGTGTAAGATCTTGCAGAGTATTGACAGAAAAGTTTGCCTCTCTTTATTAAAGTAGAAGAAGATGAAGAAGTAGTAGTTCACTTCCCACATCTAACATCTAATTAGGTTCTTGTGGGACATATTAATCTGAATCCTACAGCAGAAAAGGTCAGAACAATGACAGGGGGAGGGTGTTCAACTCCAATCAATAGGATTTTTTTTTTACCTTTTGTAAAAGGTCATCATACAAAAGGGCTACCTTGAATAGCTAGAGTAACATCTTTCCTCAGATACACTTTACCTACCAACATATTATTCTGCTTCTCTCTCTCCTTCTTTTGGCAATCCACACTAAACAACTGCTAGTGTACAAGAGCTCTTTGGCCACTTCAGAGTAACAAAGTAAGAAAAGACTATAATGAGAAAGGTATTTTTCTTACTGATTATATTTTCTACTCAAGACTTTAAAAGGTAGAAGTGCTCACAATTCATGGCCTTGAGGCATTTTCTTCCTCTTGATTTTGTTTTTGGAATATCACCAATGGAAAAGGGGGGATCCTCAAACATTATTCAAAGACTTCTCCAATTTTTCTCTGTGACCCAAACAATAGCTCAGAAGGAATAAGAAGGATTGTGAAATATATGTGCTTTAATAAATGAAAGGGAAAGAAAATGAAAGAGGAATGGTACTGTTGGAGAACAAATCATTGTTCCAAACATGATGGGATTTTGTATGCATTATTTTTAAAATGATCATATGGCATAGAAAATGAGAAATTGCTTCAAGAAATTCAAAGGGGACAGAATGACAGTACAATGTCATGATGTAAAACTAAGCATTATGTGTTCTCCACAATCAAAATCTCTTTTTCTCTATCAAGAGAATTCTTTTGTATGCAAGACCTTTATTTGTATGCATGTGACACACTGCACCATTTCATGTGGCCGCCCACCGCCTCTGCCACAACAGGAAGTGCCATGTGGTGGAGGAAGGGCAAAATAGCCCTCCACCCCACCCCCCAAGTTGTCTGAGGGAGCGTGACCTGGTCCCTAGCTTAAGAAGGTTGAGAACTCCTGGTTTAGCTCTTCTGGATTAAAAAGTCCAGGTGAACACCGAAGCCCATCCACCTGGAAAAGATTACCAGATTATGACACAAAGCTAAATGTATATAAACTCATTCTAAAAAGAATCGATTGTATCTTTACAACATGTACATTGTTTACAGCTACCTAATGCAATATGAAAAACAGTTTATCATGAAGGTTCCATCCGTCTGTGGAACATTTGTGCACAAGCACAGGTGTTTTTCACTGACTAACCAAGAAGATTTCGGCCTATATCAGTGGTGGTGAACCTTCACACTCTAGGTGTTCTTGGACTTCAATTTCCAGAAGCCCAAGTCAGCACTCCTGCTGATCAGGACTTCTGGGAATTGAAGTTCAAGAACACCTAGAGTGCTAAGGCTCGCCTTCACTGTATAGCTCTGACTCTACAGCTTTAAAATACAGGTTAACAAGCTGATATTTTAAGATTATCATTGGCAAATACAGAACTTGTTACCGCTTACTTTATCTTTCTATCATGTCACATTTTTAATTAAACTATCATACTCATATAATTGCATAATATAATCCCGTATACTTGACAGGAAGCAGTTGCTGTGCCCACTAGATCCACATTAGTAAGGAATAAGATCATTTATAGCAGGGTTTTCAACCTTCAACCTTTTCAAGCCTCAGACAGCTGAGCGGTTCAGACTGGTGGTTCCCCCCCCCCCACTGTAAACACTGCCGTAAGATGCATCCACAGCTGTTGGAAATGTGTTTATGATAGCCGTGGGTGCATTTATGGCTGTTGTAAACACATCCACTTCTACTTCTGGTGGTGGCAGCAACACGGGTCACAGGTTGAGAACCACTGATTTATAGGCATCAAAAAGCCATGACTTTGAATGCATGGTGAAACATCTTTACTTGGAAAACACACTAATTTCAACAGAAGGCCCAAATCGATCTGGTTAGATTATAGATTTGGTTTAATTAGGCTATAGCCTCACTGAAGCATTCTACTGCTAGGCAGATACAAATTACAACAATGGCATTCTACCAAAATAAAAGAATATCAGAACATTCAGTCACACTTTATAAAATCCTATAAAAGAGAGTGTTGATAGATGACATTTGGTTTATAGAACATGGTTTGTAAATTCATTTCTCTTTTATTTTAAAACCTAGAAAGCAGATTTGAGCTTGGAAGACAATATAATGATCCATTTTTATCTTAGCCAGAAGACTATAGTCTGGAATCCATAGACTCAGCTTTCATTTGAAAATCGTAGCAAATGTGCAGCACCCTTGTGGTTATAAAAGAAGTTTTGAAAACCTTCCTGCTCTGTTCGCTGGGGAACAAACATACCAAAAGAAGCCTCCTGCTCTATACACTTCTGGTGATCTGTGTAAGAAGACATTAGAGGATTGAAAGAATAACTTGCTATTACTCTATGAGCTTTCAAACTATAGCCATCCTCTCCAAAAGCTAATTTTATCAATAATAATAAAAACACACAAAAGTTCCCATCTATCTTGCTTCTCTGTAAAAGAGATCTTCTGCCAACATTTCATTTCATTTACACTGCATGCTGAGTAATTTCTTATAGGTTACAGCACACTAATTCCTCACAGTATAAACAAAGCTTCTAGTAGAGCTTCATTTGATGATTTGTTCTTCTTTATACAAAACCACCAAGTAATATGTTTATGATTAGCATACAGTACTATGCTACGTAGCCCTCATCCTCACTCACTTTCCATGCCATGGAAAAGAGCATAGTCATAAACTGCACCCACATGTTCATCAGAGATCATACTGTAAAACTATTGAATGGAAACAGACACACAAACCAGGTCACAATGCAGTGGAACTGTCACATGTGATAAAATTGCTTCCATAGGCAAACATTTGTGCATCACTAAACTATGCCTCCATTAAGCTGATTTTTTTCTAGAATTCATATCTCAGCTATATGTCATTAAACTTGTAAAAAGACTAATAAAAAATTCTTTCCACTTGGTGCTATTTGTTTTGTTTTGTAAGCATGGAAATATTTCTCATTTAGGATTGCAAATTTTCTTTTCCTGGCACTCCATTCTTCAAAGTCAATGTTTATGACATACCTACCCTCTTCAAGTAATCACAAGAAATAATATTTATCGTTAACTTGAGAACTTTCTCTGCTCAACATGACATTCTCCAGGTCTCTTCTTGTTCTGTGGTAATGATCTTATATATATCATATACATATATGACTGTATTTTTATTTTATATTTACACACACTCACCATTTAAAATTTGCAAAATGGAAGGGAAATTTTGAGTTGTTTAAAACTAAAATACACATGTCTTGCTTTTTTATAACTGTGTGTTATAAAAGACCCAAATCCTCTGAAGATTTGCGTATGAGGCTTCATTCAAAATTATCTCCATTAATTTTTCATAAAATAATTATGCCCATGATCATAAACTCCATTGCTTTACAATCTAGATGAGCAGTTTCATGTACCTAAAGGTCTGTTATAGACATCCAGAGAAAGGGCAGACTGTGCACTGCAAATCACTTAAGCAAAATATAATTCTCTTAATAGAAACAGGCCCTCTTGAAATCGATGACATGAAGCCATCTACAATAATTTAGCTGCCACTTCATGCACCGTAATTGCAGTGTGTGCCCTTGGACTATACAGGGATATGCCTTGTAAAATAGCCAGTCTGTTTTGGATTACAGTGTTCACAAACTATATATACAAATATACAAAGGGCCATCTGCAAAGAATAACATCCAAATAGACTCAAAGAGAAATTATGCTATTGTTTAAATTGAACAGAATTCAAAATATGTAACATTTAGCTCCAACCTCATACTCAGTGAACTTTAGCTTGCAGATCTATTAGCATTTTACTATGTTGATTCCAAACTAGAGGTAATTTTTTATTCTGCCTGATTTAACTTCTCAGAGCAAAAAAACAATAATATACTTCAGATGGATTTGCTGTCTTTTAGGAAGAACTTAAAAACATGGCTGGCGGGACAGGTATGGGGTCCTGGCGGTACCATGACCCCAGCTCGCTGGCTTGTTTGAGCTTCCTCTCCCCCCTGGTCTTTTAATCTTTTTAATCTTGTGTTTTTTAGTTTTTAACTTTTAAATGATTATTGGGACCTGTGGATGTTTATAAATTTTAAAACCTTTTAAATTTTATCATTGTAATTTTGACGTTTTTTTAACAATGGGTTTGGGTTGGGTTTTATTATGCTTTTATGATGTTGTACACCGCCCTGGGTTGCCCCGGCGAGAAGAGCGGTATAGAAATGTAAATAAAAAAATAAAAAAATACAGTTCTGCTTTACACCTTTTGTCAGAAGAAAAGTAGATAACTCTAAGCTATATAAATTATATTTCCTAACATCCACCTGCCAAATTCAGTAATGTGGGTGTCCTGTTGAAACTAACACACCTTATTTAGCAATATATTAGTCACTGAAGGCAGGCAATAAACTACACACACACCCCTGCCTGGACCTGAAACTGCGAACTGCTCAGTGCCCACCACTGCCTCATGGATCTGTCTGCAAATGGCAAAGTAGCTCTTTAACACTGAATTTATATCACACAAATAGATGAAAATGTGAAAGTTGTTTTGGTAATACTAAAAATTGGTAATTCCAAAAAATTGGTAATACTATACTCTTTAAGTTTGTCTGCAAATGTCAATATGTCTGTGCAAACAGCTCTAACATCACACTTCATGATAGTGGCTACATTACTAGACAAAGCAGCAGCAAGACAAGCCTTTGCTTTTAGCTCCCTGGCTGCAAAACTGAGAAGTTCCCACTTTATACTAACTACAAATTAGCATAACATCCTAACTCCATATAGTGGTAAATCTTAACTATATTTTGTTAAAAGAAAACAGTGTATTAAAGCCTTTGGAGCTGATTTGCTTTGACAAAACCAGAGAGAAGACTAACCACAGTTTGTTTCACTTCAGATATCGCAACAAGCTTTAATTAAGTTAGAACTCCTTACAGTTAGAACTCCTTACAATCATGAAAGTCAAAGGGGCTCATTGTCAGGTGAACTCAAATGATGGAAGAGTCTGGGATACAGAAAGATAGGATTCTGCCATATACAAATACAGTAATACCTCGGATAACACTAAGACTTGGTTCCACAAGTCTTGGTGTTATCCGATTTTTAGTGTTATCCGATGCATGTTAAAATCCTATGGGATGGATCGGTTAACATTAAAGCTCCATAGAGATACATTGTAACCGCACAGGCTTTAGCGGTTGTTATCCGATCCATCCCATAAGACCTTAACGTTATTCAATCCAATTCTCCTCCCCAGATTACTTAACGTTATGCGATTTTAGCGTTATCCGAGGTAAACCTTATCCGAAGTATTACTGTACACACAATTTTCCTATCTCATACTGTTTGCAGTGTCTGCCATAGTTCTTGGGGGTGGGAGAGACACATAGTCATATTTTCCAGCACTAACAAAAGATGCCATAGATTAAAACTGGCACTTCCTGTATATATAGATTATGCCCTAAGCCAGTGTTTCCCAACCTTTGGTTTTGGGACTTCAATTTAACTTAATTTAATTTAATTTAATTTAATTTAATTTATATACCACCCTATCCAATGGACTCTGCACAGTGTACACAAGTTAATACCAATATAAAACAATAAAAAACCTTTAAAAACATAGCAATATTACACACACCCCACTGTGCCATTTACTATCTAAAAAAATATATAAAATCTACAAAACGTTAACATTAAAAAATTTATTACAGGAGGGGGGAGCCTCCAATGAGCAAGAAATGGGAGCTTATTGACAATCCCAGCCCCCAGACTCATTTTACCAACCACATCTTCAATTCTTTCCTAAATGGTAGCAATTGGGCCTGGAGGCGTAGTTCTACCGGGAAGAGGTTCCATAGTGCGGTGGCTATGACCGAGAAGGCCCTTTTCCCAGAAGCCTAGATTGATTCTCTAAAGCTCTGATCAGCCATTGTACTGACTTAGGGTTCTGGGAATTAAAGTCCACCAGTGTTCCACAGAACATAGTTTGGGAAATGCTGTACTAACATTTAGTTACAATCCATCCCTAAATGAAAGAATACTAGCCCTAAATAAGTGAGCAGGAAATTTGTCAGTGGCATAGCATGGGGGGCAGGGGGCGACCCGCCCTGGGTGGCTCTTTTGGGGACAGGCAAAATTTTACAATAAATGGGCCACCACCTGCCAACCTTTTTCAGGAGAAGCCACAAGGCTTCCTTTGAGGAAGCAGCAGCAGTGCAGCCACCTGTGGAAGCCCCACACCGGTCCTGCCCCTTCAGGCTACCTCCCACACACACACACACCAGCGTTGCCAAGCAGGGTGGGGACAATGCATGAAAGTAGTGGTGACCTTTGGGTGCCTGCTGCTGCCACCACCTCTTGCTTGCTTGCTTGCTCCTTGGTGTCATTGCTGCAGTGGCTCAGTGGTGAAGGAGCTCGCCTTGTTAACTGGAAAGCCTGCAAGTCAGCAGTTCGAGACCCAGATACTGCATGATGGATTGAGCTCCCATCATCTGTCCATCATCTGTCCCAGCTCCTGCCAACCTAGCATTTTGAAAGCAAGAAATTGTAAGTCAATAGATAGGGGACCATGGGGGGGGGAGATCTTCGGGACATAAAAGGAGCCTCATTTGGGTTTCTCCAGCAAAAATCATCTCAACCCAGAATCATTTCTGACACTAAATTATTAGTATTGCTGTCCTGCGAGCACCCCCTCCGCCCTGCCTCATGAGTCCACCTTCAAAGTTTAGAAAGGGCGCCTTTGGCGTAGGCTCAAGGCATGATGCTTCCTTCGCTCTTTCATCAGCTGTTCAGCCAAGCTGGGAAGGCATGAAGCCCGCGTTCCCCCCCCCCATCCTCCTGCAGACGGGGTGGGCACAGATGGTCACTGGTAAAACTTCTCGACCCGCGAGAGAGGGAGAGAAAGGTGAAGCAGCACCGCAGGAAAATGCCATTGTCATAAATTAGATGGGGACGGTGAGCCTAGATGGGGGATGAGTTTGGCCTGTGCCCTGGGTAGCTGAAATCCACGCTACACCAATGGAGTTTGTACTTCCTTCATATAATTTTTGGACATAATTAACAATGCCAGAGAGACCATTCCATGGACTGATCTTCCAAACACATAACAGGCACAAGTGTTTCATCATGCAACATCTAGAGCTTCAAATTTTGGTTACATGTACTGGTTGGTGGTTTTATTGCAAACAATGGTTCCAGAGGTCAAAGTAGTTCAAACATAATATAAAACATTATGCTCACTGATCCCAGCCATTGTTTCATTTTTGATATTAAAAGGTGCTTTGTTGCTTCCAATAGTGCCAGAGCTGCTCTTAGCGGGACTTTTATTGTAATTTTGGATGGAAAACCTTATGGCAGGGTATCTCAACCTTGGGCCTCCAGGTGTTCTTGGACTTCAATTACCAGAAACCCAACAGCACACCTGTTTGTTTGTTTGTTGGTTGGTTGGTTGGTTTGTTATTAAACCACATTTCTACTGCCGCCCCCTTGCCAAGGCGACTCTGGGCGGCTTACACATATAAACATGATAGATAAAAATTCTACAAAAACATTAAGATAAGAAACGTTAAAATATTGCATTGTTTGAAATTTACAAATTTTAAAATGCCCTTCCTAATGCTGCATCTTCAGATATCTAAAACCAACACTAAAACTAACACTAAACACTAAAAGCTGGAAGCCTGGGTGACACTTATAGCAGCTATCTCAACAGCCACCGCAGCCCCCCTCCCCCCCGGTTGTGCCAGCCAGTTTTGAAGTTTTTATGAAAGGATAAAAGCTCTGCCTGGAGACAAAACTCAGTTGGCAAGAGGTTCCACAGGGCAGAAGCAGATACAGAGGCTAGTGAGCCTCTCTAGCAGATGGAACTATCAGAGAGCCCCTCTGGTTTGCTCTCGTGCAGATGTCCTTGAGGTGATGTGATCTCTTAAGTACCCTGGTCCACTACCATGTAGGGCTTTAAAGGTAATCACCAGGGCCTTGAATTGCACCTGGAAGCACACCTATTGATCAGGGCTTCTGGAAATTGAAGTCCAAGGACATCTGGTAGCCCAAGGTTTAGAAACCCTGCCCTATGTAAACAATTCCGTGTTCAGATATAGCATTTCTTTAGTTTTACCAAAAGAAAGAGACTTGCCTGCTGAAGGCACTAAAGTTACCACTAAAAATGAGAGCAAATGCATTTAAAAAGCAACTCTACTTGCCTGTCATCACCAGGTGTTAACCCATTCCAAAAATAACCAAAAAAAAAAAAAAAAGCACCAGTTCGAACTGTGAGGAGAAGGAATCAGACTGGATGCAACTTTGCTGAGCTTCCAGAAGGCAGGCAAAAGCTATTCCATATACAGTTGTACCTCACTTAAAGAGCATAATGCGTTCCACAGGATTGCTCTGTAAGTGAGTTTGCTCTTAAGCAAAACACCATTGGAAGTGACCAATTGTGACTTCTGTCAAGGGGATTGCAAACCCCGATTTAATTGTTAAGTGAGTTTTTGGATGGTTTTATTTGTTAAGCGAAGTGACCATTCAGAGAAAATTCTGCTCTTTAAGCGAATTACTCTCTAAGCAAGGCATTCTTATGCAAAGTTTTACTGTATACAGCTTTTTCTTTTAAAACTACTGTAGTTGATAAAAATTTCCTTTAAAATTATTATCTGTTTTTTAAAGGACTTTCTTTTTGCCTTTTTTGTTATATATAATTTCAGACCTTTGGTGAACATTAAAAATGATTAACAAATGAAAATCAAAATAATAACAGTCATTGTTTCCAAAACGTACATACAGTAATACCTCGGATAATGTTTACCTCGGATAACGCTAAAATCGCATAACATTAAGCAATCTGGGGTGGAGAATTGGATCGAATAACGTTAAGGTCCTATGGGATGGATTGGATAACAACTGCTAAAGCCTGTGCAGTTACAATGTATCTCTATGGAGCTTTAACATTATCCGATCCATCCCATAGGATTGTAACATGGATCGGATAGCACTAAAAATCGGATAACACCAAGACTTGTGGAACCCTTAACGTTATCTGAGGTATTACTGTATTTTCTTTTCCCATAATGAATGCATTCATAGCCATTTTCTATGGATAAATTAAAGATCCAAGTGCTCTTGATAGAAAGACATAAGCAATAAATGTGACAAACACTAATTCATAAAATATTTCATAAAACAGACCACTCTGCATTCAAGTGTTTCTGCAAATCTGTAAAATCTGTAAAATCTATTATTTTATGATGGAGGGAAAACAGAGGTACAACTACAACAGCATGACAAGAGATGAGAACATATGCTTCAGCTTTCATGAGGGCTATGCTCTAACAATGATCCCAAAGATGGACTTTCAGTTGAGAGGGTGGAACTTTTTTATCTTTATATTTAAAGTGAAAACATGACTCAGGCATCTGACAGAGCTGAAGGTTTGGCAAAGGGAGTTACATCATTCTCAGGGTCAACAGTGTCCTTGTTTCCCAAGCATAGAGCTTTGCTTTGAATGTAAGTGTAAAAAAGTAAGCTCTTCGACTAACTAATTAAAAACTTTCATACATAACACAAATGTTCCTCCTGAAATTCAGAGAAAGCCACTCCTAAGTAGCAGAGTATGGAATGTGTCCTAGCTTCATCTAAGAATGCTTGTCTCACAATGATATACCAAAGATACAAGACATTCTTAAACTACTGTATAGAGTTTGCATGTGTAGTTTTTTAACCCTATAGTTTGTTTTGTTTTCTGCTGAAATCTATGCTAACCTGTAATAGTAAAAAGAACAACAGACATGCTATCCAATAAATGGGAGACATATGTAACAACCAGCTTTTAATAATTTAGTGCACCTTCAAACAGTCTATGATGACTGAATAATTAAGGGTTCTGTAGTACATGGGTTCCCCCAACCTGTACAAGCCAGGGACCAGGTCACACTCTCTCAGTCAGCTTTGAGGGCCGGATGGCCATTTTGCCCAGCTTGCCAAATGGGGGTGGCCATTTTGTCCCAATTGCTTCATAGGGATGGCAATTTTGTTTCTCAAATGTCCTTGGAGGGGTAGTGGGCCACATGAAATGGTGGCATGGGCCAGATTCAGCCCACAGGTCTTAGGATGGGAATCCCTGCCTTAGAAGAATGTGGTTGTAGCTGAACAACACATTTTAAACCCTGTGTACAAAGCTGAAAAGAGAAAGTTCATGATTAAGCATGATAGACCCCTAACAAACTTAAATGTGTTCACACTTGTTCTGTTCCAACTTTCAAACAAAGGCAAATATTTTTTGGACAGGTAGCAAACCCAATTCTGCTTCCACATGCCCACCTCTACTCCATGTATGTTCACCTGCAATAGACTGGGTATCTAGGAAGGGTTACTATTATATTCATATGAAGTTCTTCCACTTGATGTTGGAGCTATTGAAACCATAAGTTGAGACATGCTAATAAAGCATCATGTTTTCTTGCCAATTCTTTTTGTAATGTGGCTAAAAAGGCAGAAAGTTCCATCCTGCAGCATGTGTTAACAACTGGCAAAATGATTAAGCTCTTACCAGGAAAGGGCTCCAGCAAATGCAGGAGACACACATTATAGCCAAGAGCTGAATGATCATTTCAAAATGATGAGATCTGCTTTGTCTATGTTGACTTTTAAATTTGACTCTTAATAGTGTAATTCCCGTCACTGCATTGCACACGAATGAAATAGCAAGGGCTAATAAACCCAAGCATGAAAAAAGCAAGAGGTAAAATCTGTCTTCCCAGTCTTCAAAATGTTCTGTTCTATAGAAGCACCAGGTTCTTGACGCCTGAATTTGATAGGCTCGTAACCTGAGTATAGGCAACAAAGCTATGAAAATGGCAAAAAGACATACCATAGTCAGCATCAGTTTTACATGCCTAGAAGTCATTTTGGTTGAATGAAATATTGGTTTTGTGACTCCAATGCAGCGTTCAACTGCCATCACACTGCCCAGGAAAAGAGGGCATAGTCCAAAAAATACCATACACATTCCAAAAACACTGCAGAGAACATTTGACTGATTAAATCGAATCCAGTCTTTGTCAGATGCATATACAAATACTGCAATGGTTCCAGTGATCAGATGGCCCAACAGGTCTGTGATAACCAAGCCACTGGCAAAAAGCAAAAATGAAGCCTTGGATTTCTGTCTAAACCTCTGATATGCCTTCATGAGAATTGCTATTGCAAGACTGTTGGATAAAATCCCCACCGTCATGAAGATGACAGAAAAAAAAACAGAGATCTTCTTTTCTGTGGGACAGGTAGTGTTGGAAATTACACCGTTTTCAGCCAACGCCAGTGATTTTGAACTGTTCATTGTTAGATAGGCAGACAGTATTCAGAACATTTCAATAGTCTGGAAATCCTTAGGTATCTGCAAGATATTAAAAGAAAGGCTGCTTAAAACACAAGAATATTGCTCATCTCACCCAACATTCTCAGGGAAAACTTCTCTGTTATGCAATATTCATTAAATACACATAGCTCTTCTAGAATGTGAGACGGCACAATATTTCAAATTAGCAATTTTTTCCTGGGAATAGCTAATTAAGGCTACAACCTCATGCATGCTCACCCTGAAGTAAAAGCCCCTGGATTCAGTAGAAATGAACCCATTTGGATGTTCAGACTGAATGCATTAAACCTGAGGCTGGGTACAGTCCCAGAAATGCACAGACTGTATATGGAAACCATATGCTCTTTTTAGGTGTATATGAATAACCTCCAAATGCAAACAGTAAAATGAACAAACATAGGATGTTTGAAGTGGGAAAGCCCTGAAATAAGATATAAGCAACAAAATGTGTACACCAAAATTTTAAATGCTTAAATCAAGTTTAGAAAGGGTTACTTCTAGTTGGGAAGGAGGGAGGGAGGCCTGAAGGACATGGCCACTGGCTGAGTTTCCTGGATCCTCCCCTTACAGATAATTATTTAAATACAGAAATCTTACCAGAGGCAGTGCATCTGAACAGCACAAAGTGTGCACTTAGCATCATATTTGGAGTAACATACCCAGAAGAATTAGGTATGGAGCTTCCAGAAGAACTACAAAAGGACCCTTTCTCTAATTTCTGTCTTGTATCCCTTCCTCTACTACATTCCATATGCTCACAACCTTTCCTAATAATTCCCTCCCATCCTATTTATTCTGATGTTTGTTGTCAGAAATTGTTAACTTGGGTCTTTGTTTACCTCTAAGTGGACATGTTTCATGGGAGGAGAGGGAAGGAGGGAAGCAAAGAGGAGTCACTAGAACTGTACAAGACAGTGAGAGATACAGTGGAAGACAGGAGCTACAACTTTATGTAAGAGGGAAGGGCAAGAGGGCACTGGAGCCCATAAAACCTTCCCCCTATGATTGAAAAATTAAAATATTGACAGTGGTAACAGCTACTGGACACAAACAGTGGCTTAAGGTGACACTGGAGAGGAGTCAATTGCAATGATACTCTAATGCAGTGGTGGCGAACCTATGTCATGTGTGCCAGAGATGGCACTCAGATCCCTCTCTGTGGGCACCCATGCAGTCACCCCAGCACAGAGTTTGCCCCGCCCCTCTGCCCAGCAGCCCAATGGGAGCACTCCCTCCCCCAGCACAGAGTCTGCCCTACTCCTCTACCCAGCAGCCCAATGGGAGCGTTTCCCTCTTCCCCTGTTGCTGTGTTACACTTTGTAATAAATAAGTGGGTTTGGGGTTGCAGTTTGGGCACTCAGTCTCTAAAAGGTTTGCCATCACTGCTCTAATGTTTGT
Organism: Furcifer pardalis; assembly: GCA_030440675.1. Classification (NCBI taxonomy): domain Eukaryota; kingdom Metazoa; phylum Chordata; class Lepidosauria; order Squamata; family Chamaeleonidae; genus Furcifer; species Furcifer pardalis. Next base: position 188,500,907 of record CP126891.1, read on the forward strand.
TAGTACTGCATAATACTAGGTGGCAATGTTAAACCCTGGCTGAACTCTCCCATACAATGAATCCCCTATTATGGAGCAAACCAAAATTAAACAAGAGATAATGCTGAAAGGTAAAGTTCCATATCAAAAAGTACTCAATTGGCTATGGAGGGACAGCAGGTGACAATTATGAATATCTCTGCTGTGAATGAGACAACTAAAGTAAAGCCAAAAGAATGTATGGTGGTCAATGTGTACAGGAGTGTAAGAAAAGTCTGATGCAAGACAACACATACAACTAGAACATGGAATGTGAGAAGTATGAGTCAAGGTAAACTTGAAACCATAAAGCAAGAAATTGAGTGTATAAACATTGTATTGGTATCAGTGAACTAAAGTGGATTGGAACAGGACATTTTCAATCAAGAAACTGCAACATTTTCTACTCTAGAAATGACAGACTCAGAAAAATTTAACACTGAGGCAAAATACAGCACAGGTAACTAGGGGTTTTTAATGCAAGGTCTGACTAAATAAAATCAATCAGAGTCTGGGCAAAATATATCAGCATAACCATCAAGTCTACACTTCAACCACAGATGTTAAAGGAGAAGAAACTGAAATATTTTTTTTTGCAAGCATCCAGGAGCAAACTGATCACACATCAAAAAAAGACATACTCATAATAATAAGTATAAAAAGAAAAGCCTGGTTTCCTATTTCTAAATTGTAAAAGAGATGTAAACTGCTGTTTGTTCTTGCTGATCTCCCATTCTGCACCTAAGAATATGCCTGGCTGGATTAACACACTCCACACCACATTAGCCTGAAGAAGTAGTTGTGAACTACGAAAGCTTGTTAAGTTTTGAATTTTTAAATTGACCATTTGAGAGAATTTGAAAATTTGTTGCCTGGGTTGAGGCTGAGGGGAAAGGTCCAGCAAAGTCCTGTTTTAAGGTTTCTATTTGTTCCTCCAATTTTATCAAGGCATTTGAAGATTGCCAAAAGAGATTCAGCCAAAATAAGACAGATATTGCTCAGTTGTTGTATAGTGGGGGGAGCACATGAAATGGCACCATAACCTCACACAAACAGCACCTTGCTTAGCGACTAACTCACTTAAAGAGCAGAATTTTCTCTGAATGGTTGCCTTGCTTAACAACTAAAATCAACCAAAAACTCACTTAACAACTAAATTGGGTTTTGCAATCCCCCCCCATCAGAAGTCACAATTTGTCACTAAAATGGTGTTTCACTTAAAGAGCAAACTTGCTTAAAGAGCAATCCCGTGGAACGCATTATGCTCTTTAAGTGAGGTACCACTGTACATTTCAGTCTTTAAGAAAAGAGGTGTCAAGAAGTGCAATAATTATAGGTCAGTAGTTTACCAGACTACTTGGTGTCAAAATGGGGCCATATACATTTTTTGCTTATAGCATGGTTTAGAAACTCATGACCATAGTCTGTTTGTAATTTTCCAGACTTCTTATCATTTTGCTTGAAAATGGCATTGAATAGTTGGGACACATTTGTGCCTGTCTTGGCTTTTAGAGGTAAAGTTCAGGCATATTTAAACAAGATATATTTCTCACCATTAAAATACACTTGTAGCCTTGGAAATTGCTGCATATCAGCTAAATCAGCCTGCTACTGAACATCTACTCCAGAAATCATAGTCTTATTTCTTTTGAAATGGATCTTGGCTGGTCTATTTTAATTTCCTATGCAAGCAAAGGGATGTTTGAGGTTCTGCAACAAAGACTTCTCCCTTATATAGAGTGAGAAATATCTGATTATTCAGCTGAATTCCAAAAAGAGAAAGGCACTCAAGATCATATTGCAAATATTTGTTGGATACTAGAGCTCACCAAAAAATTCAAAAGAAGATCAAGCTATGTTTTATAGACTACAGCAAAGCTTTTGACTATCTGGGTCATGAGAAATTATAGCTTGTTCTAAAAGAAATAGAGATACTTTAACACTTGATTTTCCTGGCATGTAAATTGTATTGTGGACAAAAAGCTACCATTACGACAGCAAGACAGAATAGATTCTCACTGGCAAAGATGTCACACAAGGTTGCACTTTTGTCTCTTTATCTGTTCACCCTGCACACATGCAGAAAACCAGACTAAATTCAGATGAAGGAGTGAAAATTGGTGGAAGAAACATCAATAATTTAAGATACTCAGTTGGCACCATCTTACTGGCAGAAACTAACAATGATTTGAATACATAACAAACATGAAAAAACAAAGTGTCAAAAACAGGATTGCAGTTGAATATTAAGAAAACAAAATCATGATTATAAAGAACTAGTTGATAATGAAGAAATTGAGCTAGTGAAAGAATCTGTGTACCTTGGTTCAATCACCATTCTAGCAGCAGACAGAAGCCAATAAATCAAGGACAGTTGAGACTTGAAAGGGCAGCAACAAAAGAATTAGAAAAGATCATTTAGTCCAGTGTTTCTCAACCTTTGGTTTTTGGACTTCACTCCCAGAAGCCTAAATTGATTCTCTAAAGCACTGATCAGCCAATGTACTGACTTTGACTCCTAAGAATTGAAGTTTCCTTGTGGTGTGTGGGCCCCATGTTGGAAACCACTGTCTAAGGTTGTGTCATTGAGGACCAAGACAAAGATAATTTATACCAACTGCCAGGGGAACAATATAAGTTTGAACTAATAAATAAATAAATAAATAAATAAATAAATACTACTACTATATTCTTGATCACCATGTATAGATATGAAAGCTGGACAGGAAAGAACGTTGACGGGAAATAAAGAAAGATGGGTCATAGTGTAAATCAAGCCTGAATTATCTCTGGCAGCAAAAGGATGAAACTGAGTCTGTCCTACTTTGGGCACATGATGAGAAGGGAATAATGGAAAAGACAATTATGCTGGGAAATGTGGAAAGCAGCAGGAAAAGAGGAAGACCAAACATGAGATGGATTGGCTCCGTGAGGGAAGTCACATGCTTGAATTTACAAGAGCTGAGCAGGGATATTGAGGACAAGACATTTTGAAGATCTCTCATCCATAGTGTTACCATAAGATAGAGACAATTTGACATCATGTAACAACAACAAGAATTTCTTGCAACAGAATTGCTCATTTCATTACCACCGAAAGTCATTCTTTTCACATATGTGATACCTCAGAGACTTGGGAACAGCAATCATCTTCCAATCATATAACTTAGGCAAACTTCCCAAAATAACCATTAAGCTGTTCCAGCATGTCTAATAAAAATAAAAATAGTGTTCTCAGAGGACGTAAGTTGTGATTCATGAAGGTTCATACTAAAATAAATAAATCTATAAGGTGTCACAATAGAGTTGTTTTGATTTTTTGTATATGTAAGCCAGTGTTGTGAATCTGTTTCTGCCATTCTTCTGTAGTGAGATTTGCATGCCTTGGAGCTGGGTTAACCAGGTTCCTTTCTTTTTTATTCTGATACTGATGTCTTCTCCCAAGTACTAATATCATCCTTCCAAAATGTTTGTGTTTAATTAGTACAGACAGTCTGGCTATGTAAATTATATATTTTTTCCCAATTTTAAAAAAATATTCTTGCTCTATACCAGTGAATCAGAAACAACTTATAGGGATTCATTAAACCATTTAATGAATGGTTTTACCATTTCCATTCACTGAGTGAGATTCCTTAGCTGAGCAGGGATTTAAGGTCAGACCTCCTGAATTCTAGTCTGTCAAGGGTATCCAATTTAAAAACTAACTTAGATTAATCTATGAAATTTTAAAAAATATTTATGAGGGGAAATGAAAATACTAATAAAAAGGGGTACCTATTTATGTACTTGCAACTTCTTGCTTTCAAACTGCTATGTTGGCAGGAGTTGGGACAGAGACAGGTGCTCAAACCGTCATGCAGTACCCAGGTCTCGAACTGCCAGCCTTCCAGCTAACAAGGTGAGCTTCTTAATCACTGAGCCATTGCAGCTCCTAAAACTAGATTTTCAGCAAGGGTTGTTATTTAACAATTGATCCATGGGTCTGCTCATTTGAGAATTTAAGAAAATACCCAAAGAACCTTTGGTAAATGAGTCAATGCTCACATAAATTCTACTGAGTTAATGGATCTGCTCTAGCTGCAACTAGCAATATAATGCTGACCTTACCATTTAATTCAGTAAATTAGAATTAAAATTCAAATAAATAAATATGCAATATAAAAAAATACAGGCCTAAAATATAATTAGTAAAATGTGTATTGTCATTCTTTCTCCCAAATAATGTTTAATGGTCCAGAAAAGTCTAAATGTTGAATTGGCTGGCTTTTTGCAATTCATTTGTTCCTTCTCAGCCTACTAAATACATATCCTGACATTCAGCATACTTGCAAAATACTGTTATAGTCCCAAGCAGTCTGATCAAAATAAAATATTTATGTTTGGCTGGTCTTCACAACATTGATAGTCAACTGAACAGAGAAAGGGCAAATTAAAAGAAGAACAAATTTGTTTGCGGACAAAGGCTGCGATTCCCTTAAAGTTAGACTTGGGTCAGTTTTACTTTATATTAAAATTAAATCATTTAGGTGGAAGGTGAAAGAGGAGGGAGCACATCATGGTCTGCCTAGTCAGCAGGTGACTTGATATCTGTAATGCTAAAAACCACATGCAGATGGACTTGATTTCTCGGGTCCATTTGCATGTGTGGAATGTCATTACAGAGACATCTGCCAATGTGCAGACTCCTCACTGAGTAATGACTCCAAAGTATTCTGAGATTTTAAATAATGACATTTTACAGATTCAAGAACATATCGAGCCCTATACTAGACACAGCAATTTTCAGCTCAAAGAATCAGTGGTTGGCAAGACAGAATGTTCTGTTTAACACAAATCTTAGTATAAGTGTATGGACCTCATTAGATGAGACACTGATTCCAGAATTAGAAGCAGAGTAATGAAAAGCTCACCTTTTTATTCTAATAGGAACCTGCATTGATCCACACTTGGCAAAAAGACCCTTTTTTGGCACAGGTCAGCTGGGTGATGGCAAAACATCATTTGCATGTTTGATGACACAGGGCTATCACACAAAAGATTTCGGTGTCTTGAAGGACAATGTTTTAAGAAGAAGAATCATGCACTTGCTTTAGAGTTATGCAAGTTTAACATCATAAGCATTTATAGAGTTTGCTGTAAAGAAGCAACATAAAGTAAGAATTTAGACTAATAAATGTATTTTGTTATTATTTAATGATTATTTAGGGTTTTTTTTTATCAATCCTTAGAACTTAATTTTAAAAATTAGAATTATTATTCAGTTAATTAAATTTGGAATTGAAGTAAGAAAGGCTGAAAATAAAGATGCTTATTATAAATACAAATAAATAAATTCTTAATATTAATCATTTTTATAGATGATACTATTTCTTCCTATATAAAACATCTCAGGTGAAAACGGCAAATAGCAACTGTCAGCACAATAATAAGAATTGTGTTCCTTTAAGTCAATTCTGAGTTATGGTGACCCTTTTTAGGGTTTTCTAGATAGGGAATACATAGAAAACGCTTACTGTTCCCTTCTCCTGGGAGCATCCTGGTACTGTGCTGCTTGCCCAATGCCACAGAGATTGATTTGTTTGTTTGTTTGTTTTGTGTTGTTTTTTTTGGGGGGGGGATATACATTAAAGAACTGAACTCCCAACCTGTAACTACGCAGCTATCCAGTCAGCTATTTCTAATGTAAGTAGTCCTCAGTTTGTGTTTATTGCATGTGAATTGGGAACTTCAAAAGCTGCTCCTAGCATGCTATACAAATATATCAAAGAGCAAGGTATCTGTTATTTAAGAAGCTAGTCTACAACATCTTCTTGACTTTCTTTTCAGAGATTAAAGTGCCATTTGATTGGATAAATAAAATATACCAGCAAAATAATTCAGTGCAGGGCTGAAGTTGTTACTGTACCAGCTAAAGAGGGTTCTAAGAAGTTGTGATCCTTTTAATGACCAAAGCTGAAAGATAAAGACTTATTCTTTCAGAGAGCACTCAAATATAAATCTGGTTTACACAGTTCAGAAGGCAGAAATTACTATGTACAGTTATACAGTAGTTAGATATCAGGCATGGAGGGGGGAAAGATACAGTATAAAGACAAGAGAAAGGGGGAGTGTGCAAGGCAAGGAAAAGTTGGAAATCAGCATACAGTATCAGGAAATCAGAACCTAATTGTAATAAGTAGTTGAGTCTATTTATTATTAGAGTCAGCGATCAGTATCATTGCAACAAGTAAAATTGGGTGATCTGCTATTTGTAGTATGACCATGACATGATTTTTAGAAGATAGCCTGGACAGAAGGTAAATGAATGCATTATTTGGAGATTCATTCCTGCTAATTGTTGAAAGAGTGCTGAAGGAATCCTATGGCTCTGTTATGAAGAGGGAATACACAGAACTCAAGGGGTGAGAATAAGATGGGTGATGAAGCAAGTAGGATATTGAAGCAGAATCACGAAGATATACAGGTGCTAGTAGAGAAAAAAGAAAAATGAGATAGATGGGAAAGATAACCAATGAGAAGAAAAGCAGGAGATCACAGGATAATTGGGTACCACAAATTATGGAGAAACCCAGCAGAGAAATGAATAACTTGGGTTTGTGGAGAGAAATTAGTGGAACCATAAAAGGTGCCAGGTGAGACGGTGGGGAAATGAAAGGTGTCATAACCCACATGGACGGGGTTTTTCCATCACTCACAACAAATCACAGCGCCTTCCAGCTTGCAAGTTAGGTCCCATTAAGTTCAATGAGGTTTACTCCCTGTGAAGCGGCTAAAGAATACCAGTCTGAGCTCCAGGGACAGGCGTAAATCTTCCCACCCCACCCCCTTATCCGTCTGGCTCATTCGTACCCCGAACTCTACACCAAAGCGTGAGGGGAAAGTCACGAAACGACGCGTTCACACGCAGCTTCCGAGCCTTCAAAGTGGGACCTAACTTCTAAGAAGTCTTTTTAAATTAAAAAAAACCTGCAGTATCCTCGTCCCTTTCGTCTACACCTCCCATTCTCTCGCCAAAGCCGATGATGATGATGATGATAAACTCGTGTCAGAAATTATTGTGGGTTGAAAGGATTTTGCGGAAGAAACTCCGCTCAGGGAACGCCCAAAGGAGACTCCGCTCATGTCCCCCAAGAGCTGGGACAGAGACAGGCGCTCAATCCATCATGCAGTACCCGGGTCTCGAACTGCCGTCTTGCCAGCCTTCCAGCTAACAAGGCGAGCTTCTTGACCACTGAGCCACCGCAGCACCTAAAGGCGATAATAAAGCAAGCCTTCCCGCTGAGAAGCGCAGGAAAGGTCTGCGGGGTTTCTGTTGGTTTTGGTTTTGGTGGGGTGTTTTACCTCAGCTCCCCGAGTCCTGCCAGCAGTCGCCCGCCTTTTCTCCTCTCCGTCCATCGCCACCGCCGCAGCGAAGGCAAGCGCTTACCCCACGCAGCGGCTTCGCCCGCGCCCGGCTCGGTCCCACTGGCAGGGGCAGACGGAGCCTGGAGCGCCGGTTGCCACGACCCACCCGGGGCTCGCCCACTTGGGCGGGAACGTCGCGCCGGCTTGGCTGGGTCGCTCCTCCTCTCGCTCGCTCTGTCTTTTGAACACTTCGGTGAGGAAGCGGCGCCTCGGCTTGGACGCGCCTCTACCCAAAGGCGCCCGCCTTCCTCAGGCTTGGCCAGGGGTAAAAAAAAAAAAACAAAAAACCGCGCGCACCTGAAAAGGGAACATGAATTGACGGGGGTGGGGGGAGGCGTTGGGAGAGAGAGTGGAATAATTATTTCTTTCTACTACCATTCAAGTGAGAATAAACAGAACTTCTCCCCTCCTCTGGAGAGGCTGAACAAGGGAGACTTCAGGCCGGACAGAGCGGATGAGCTCCCACCGAGCAGTGTGTGAAAGACCCAAACACCCTCACAGCAAAGGAGCGGCTTGTTCTCTCGTTTTGGCATTCGCTCTGAGGTTTCCACATAAAAATGCTTCGCCTCTGACATCTTCAAAAAGCCGCGCAGACCAGGCTTTCTTTCTTTTTACTCGCGTCAGATGCACCACTCGCACATAATAGCATACAAAGCTAAAATTAACACATCTAAAACAAAGTAGAATTAAAAGGACTCTAATGATAATAATTTCGTGTCAGAGATTACTCTGGATTGAAAGGATGTTTGCTGGAGAAACTCCACTCAGGGGATGCTCGAATGAGGGTCCTTTCATGTCCCCAAGAAAGGACTAGAATGACATCAGCCCAATATTGGGCCACATCAACAGCATTTCCTCTTTCCAATATAAGGTCCTCATCAGTGCACATTGAGGGACATCGGGTGCAGAATAGGCTGGGTTGTGTCAAACACTCCTTAATGACACAAATGCCAAGTTTCAACTCCGGCGTGGTTCTGCGGAGGGGAACCCCAAGGCCAATTGTGCCCCAAAGAGGTTTTAGTAATTTGGGCTGAGGAGTATGGAGGATGTGGTTGGAAAAGCCTCTCAGTCATAGCTTGAAAAGATGAGGAAACAGACTGAACAGAACTTGCACAAATATTTCTTTTCCTGCTTTCTCCAAGCTGATCCAGTAAAAAGTACCACCCTGTTTGCTTTGGCTGGGAACATAAACTCTTAACTGGTTTAATGTGGCACAGGCAACCGCTCTGGTGACAGGGGTGTAAATTTCAAAATGTATCCAAGTAAAAATCTCTGCAGATGATAAGCAGGTGTGAGCAGGGAGGAAGAGAAGTGTGCACGTTCGGCAGGGATTTAGCGGATTTGTTTCTGTGACCAAATGTGGTACGTGTTGGCAAGGAAGAAACTGTGAACTATGCCTCAAATCAGAAAGAAGTGATGCATGAACATACAACTCAATAGAAGAGTTTGTGTTTTCTTAAAATGCTGTATAAGCCTAAATCTAGCTTTAATTGTAAAGCTTAACTGCTGTAATTCCCATAATAATTAGCTTTAGAGTTGTCAGTTATAAGCAGCCTCTGTAGGTGAGGCTTAAACAGAAGCTCATTAACAGAATATTGATGTGCTTGGTGACAGTGGTAGAGACATCACTTGCTGACAGAAGTTAAAGTGATAGTCTTCCCAGTAGTAATGTATAGTTATGAGAGCTGAACCATAAGGAAGGCAGAACTCAGAAGAACAGATGCCTTTAAACTATGAAGAAGACTTTTGAAAGCCACCTGGACTGTGAGGAGATCAGACCAGTCAATCCTAAAGGAAATCAACCCTGACAGCTAGAAGGACACATACTGTACCTGAAGCTCAAAAACTTTGGCCACGATGAGAAAAGAAGAATCCTTGGAGAAGGCCCTGATGCTTGGAAAGATAAAAGGAGAAGAGGATGGTAGAGAATGAGATAGTTAGACATCATTGTTGACACGGTAGGCTTGGATCTGGGCAGACTCTGGAGGATGTCAGATCACAGAGGAACCTGGAGTGCTGTGTGTGTTCCATGGGGTCACAAAAGGTTGGACTCAACGGTGTGACTGAACAACGAAAGTGGTACTTTGCAAATGGATATGACCTATATGGCATTTTCTTGGGCCATTTAGGACATTCTGGCTGGCCCAGAATTTCTCATGTAGACCCCTCTGAGATAGTCCATTACCGTATCTTCATCCCATTTGAGTGCCCATGACCCAAATAACCCCATCTGCCTTATCTTTTCCCCTTACATTTGCAGCTCTCATTCCCTGAAACTAGGCAGCTCTATTTATGAAGTTCTAATTATTATAGTTTCTTAATCTGCCCTACCCAAGGGCTGCAGGAAAATTCTCATTTATATTTTACAAATTGTAAAATATATAATCATTTATCCATAAATACTAATAGTGCAATAAATGTGTTGATTGTTAAAGTGCCATATGAGTCTGTTATTTTCACAATGGTAACACAGTTGCTCTTCTGAAATATGTAGCCACTTGTCAGTAATAAAATATAAATTTATTGAGTTCTGCAAATTTAAGCAAAACATTGTCCATATTAATGTGTCCATGCATTGAATTAAAGCATCAAGATTGTATTTCTTGTCAACAGAAAAATAAGACAAACAGCTATAATTTTTAGAATTTAAACCAGCCTATGTGAGCTGCTGTTTTAAATTGATAAGAGAGTAAGAATTGCTGGTGACTGAACTGTGCTAGATCTCTGTGCCGTACATCTGTAGCATTCAAGAGTTATTCCACCACGTTAACAGAATATTACACACTAACAAAATCAAATGTTGCACATTTTATGCACTGATGCATTTTAGCCTAATAGAATGCATGGTATTCTGCTTTGTAGTGTTCGGCAATTGCTACAGAGCAGAACTTCTTGACACAGCTGCAATTTTAATAGGTCTTTGGGTGCAGTTGTATAAATTCTTGCTTCCAAGTATACATTTTAAAATAATCTCTGATTGTGGGCACTAAATCTTCTTTTGTAATATAATTTAGGAAATGTTGTCTAAAGGTAATGTCTAGTATAGTGTACAATATAGAATAGAATAGTCAATATTGTGAAAGATTAAATATAATTTCTATGTTTCCTTTTTCTTAGTACATCACATTTCAGACACCTATGCAGTTGTAGTGAAGAGAGCTACTGTATAGTTCTTTCTTTAACCAGAAATACTCACATTTATTGCTTGAATTTAACAGTGTAATTGCAAACTAGATTTTATACCATAATAACTTGGGGTATTGGTATTGTCTGCAGTATCTCTTCTGCCTACTAGCACAAAATATTTGGAGCAGTCACAACAGGCACAAAGGGAGAATATTAGTGCAGATATATTGCTAACATTTTCTGCAAATACCAGTGTTGAGACCACTGATGTCAATCTTATATATGCATGGTTCATTGGATCATAGAGTTGGGCCATTAACTGAATTTCCGTATAATGAATAATACATTCTAAAAATACTAGTAGAACATCTAAAATCAGCCAGGAAGGCAAGGTTTTGGAACACTGCCCACCCCAAAATATTTTGGCATCAGTCAGGACTGAATCCTCTACTACAAAAAAAAAAACCCATCTAAACACCAAACAGAAAGTTGCAACCAGAAACAACATATCTAGGAAACTGGTTGGTTTAGAATGGGGTGCACACCCACAAACAATAAGAACAATAGCTCCTATGCCACTCCACAGCAGAATATTCCAGTGACATATAGCAGGGGTTGGTAACCTATGGCCCACCCTTGCTCCAACTACCACCACCAGAAGCCTCCGCTACCACCACCAGAAGCAGCTGCGGCCATGTTTACAGTGGCTGTGGACATGTTTACAGCAGCCACAGGTGCGTTTACAGTGGGGTGACCATCAGTTCAGTCTCCTCAACTGCCTGAGGGAGTGTGACCATGCCCCCAACTTTAAAAGGTTGCCAACCCTTGCATATACATAGTATAAATCAGTATATGTCAAACAAGAAGATGTAGCTTTAATTAATCATGCAGGTTTATTACTGCTAGCAAATAATGAGCAATAATAAGGTAATGCAGAACCAAACTCATCCACTTCCTATATTACAGCTAAAATTGAGGAAAAGTTTTCTGCACACCTCTCAAGAGTCTGGGTGTGGCTTATCTATGAATGCATAAGAGTTTCTCTCACCAGGTCAAGATTATGGCTGGACCATCTGGAAGTTACTTAATAGACTTCAAAGGAAAGTAGGAAGATTAAAGAAAATCAAGTAAAATAAGACTACTGTACTTGGATACACAACAAAGTTTCTGTGAATGTGGAGAAATTCAATCAATGCAGCATTTATGTGCATGCAATTTTTGCTCCATTGTGTCTGTAAAAGAAGATCTAGCAAATAGCCAGGGTAACACTATTGGATTAGCCCAATTCTGGTCAAAATTATCTAATTATTTTAACATTTTGTGTTGAATGTTGCCTATATTTCATATACTGTACTTCCCTAATTTTAATTTGTGCAATGCTCTGATACGAAGAAAGTAAGAGCATCTTTTAGACAACACACATCCTGAAGGAAAGCAGTTCGTTGTCTAACTAGATAACATTGTGCATAGATGGCTTATAGCAGGGATTCTCAACCTGCAGCCCATGGGCCGAATGCGGCCCGTGACACCATTTCATGTGCCCACCTCCACTGCCTCCACCACAGCAGGAAGTGCCATGTGGTGGAGGAAGGGCAAAATGGCCATCCGGCACCTGACGCTATCTGAGGGAGCATGACCCAACCCCTGGCTTAAAAAGGTTGAGAACGCCTGGCTTATAGCATAGTAAGTCAAAAGGAGATGGAAATACATTAATTGAACCAGTGCTGTAATTAGACGTTATTAGGAGCATTAGGAACAAGAAATTTTGTATGTGAGATTAGATAATGAACTGCTCTGCTTAGGACTGAATCCTTTATTGAACTGTAAGCAACACACATTCTGATGCTTTGTGTAAGAGTTGTTTGTGCCCATAATTGCCAAGGTTTTAACCAATGGTAACTTACCACTGCTGATGACATCATTCCTATAGTGCATGCTTAGCTAAGCAACAGGAGTTTAACCACTGTTATTAATTACTGTTTTGCTTGTTTGCTTGTTTGCTTATGATATTTATGTATCTTTTAATAAAATAAAATCTTTAAGCCATTAAATTGGTGTTTATTATAAGACACATTAGGCACAATCCCCAGTGGAAAATTGGCACAGAAATATATTGAAATAAACTTGGAATTACTTTGTTAGCAAACTGCTATTTTAATGGCTATTTAAATTCTTTGGGGTTTTGTCTGTTCTAAATTCAGCAGAGACTTGTTTACTGATTTTCCATTTCTGTAACAAAAACACATATAATACTTATTCTATGAAATATTATGTATATATATTAAGTAATCTATATGTATTATATGCACACAATGTAATGTGCATATAATGTAGTATGAATATTATGGTATTCATATAATAGGTGTGTCCTATTAAGATACTCTACTGGCCATTTTCCATTAGTTGATGCTAAGTTTATCAGGTTTCACTGGTTTCATCCACAAGGATTTCTAGTTACATTGTCATACAATGCAGCATCAGCTTGTTGTTTTCATGTGCCATCAAGTTAACTCCAATTTATGGCATCCATATGAATGAATGACCTCCAAAATGTCTTTTCATTAACATCTCTGGTAAACTCAAGACTTGTGGCTTCTCTTATGGAATCCATCAATCTTGTGATTGGTCTTCTTTCTCTGCTGCCTTCAACTTTTCCTAACATTACTGAATTTTAAAACTTTTAAAATTTACATTTTTCATTGTCAGTATTTTAATTATGCAAAATTATTCTGTGTTCATGATTTTTGTCTTCTAAATGTTCAGCAGCAGTCCTGCTTTTGCACTTTGCCAGAATCAAGGTTACAAATATTGCCAGTGATGGGGCCTGTATACTGTAATAACTTGTCTAATAGGATATGGCCAAACTCAGCTTAATTAAACTTTCCAATATAATTCCAATTGTGTGAATTTTAGGAGCGAATTGCTACCCATTAAGTCCATGCTTTCCCCCTTTGTCACACATTAGGCTATCATCTGATGTGGCAAGTCAGAATAATAACAAGCAGTAAGTTCTTTACAAATTGTTGCTGAAACTTACTTCATCAAAGTAAAGTAAATATATAATAGAATTCTGGCCCATAAATACAATATAGTAATAAATAGTTTGAAATGTCCAGGGATTATAGCAATTTTAATAAATGATGAATAAATGACTATTTTAAGTGTTCTACAGTCTATATACTAAAATGTATAATATCAGTTTTGGTCAAAGATCACAGACTTGTCAAAAGCTAATAAGACTATTCTAAATATTTCCAGACTGTATTAGATTCCAGTTTTTCAGAAGCTGGCTAAAAAAACATTTTGTTGCTAGAGGACTTAAAAAGAGCAAGAATTGTTGTTCTCTAGGGAACGAGACATAATAGCTGGAACATGTCAGACTGGATAAGAATTATTAGGGGAGTATCTCAAAGACAGCTCTTATTTATAGTGTTTACAAATGATTTCATATCTCATCATATTGTCTATCACGTTCATCTTCATACTGTTAATAATTTCCATATAAGATCTTAAATTAATAATGAAAACTGAAAGATGCTATGCACAATGAAAATTAAAGATGACACTACCATAACCTTTAGCACTTTATTACCATTGATAAAATTAGCCACGCGTTTATACTGAAAACAAAAATCAATATTTTCACTGTGTTAAAGGCTATTGGGAATTAGCTGAGCCTCTGTTATTCAATCATTTAATAAGGAGAGGTCTGAGGGACACACACACCCATCCCTGTACATAGGAAGGCTGCACCTTCTGTTGTGACATCCATCTAGGGATGAGATTTCATAATTAATGAGTTCTCAATCCAATAACTCAATAGGACACACACAACCCAGGATGAATTACAGCCCTGGCAGCCATTAAAGCAACAAGAGGTAAAGTGGCCCTCTTACCTTCATGTTGATCTCAACCTGCTTCTTCAAAATGGCAGAAAAATTTCTTCCTGCACTGTGGGAGGTGCAAGGATTCCATGTGACTTGCAAAAACAAGTTCTGTTGGGGGCTGCCTTCATACTCCCTTTATGGAAGTAGCCTCTGGTGAAACTTGTTTTCCCCATAAACCTTGATGGGTTGCAGGGAATTCTTGTGACTCCCAGAGTGCAGCATGGCATTATTCTACCTGTCTAAAGGAGCAGTGCCATAATCGTGTAGACTAAGAGGGATGCTTTATCGCCTGCTAAATAGGGACCACTCCGGTGAAAAAAAGATCTCGGGGACATGAAAGAAGACTCATTTGGGCATTCCCTGAGCAGTGTTCCTCCAGCAAAAATTCTTTCAATCCAGAAAGCACCTTTGTGTGCTTCTGACACAATAATAAAAAAACTAACTTTCATATTGATTTCAATGAAATTTAAATATAATTTAATTCTATCTGGGCAGTGTACTTGATGGAACTACAGTAATATGAAATTGAATGAAAGAACAGTTCCCCAAGTGTCAACCCTGATTCACAGACAAGTTCAACCTTCCCCGATGTGGTATCCATCAACTACACTGGACTACAACTCCCTTGGTTCCAAGTCATGGGTCTAAAAGTCCTTATTTTCATATTATAAGAAAATGATATAATGTCTATGGTCAGACATGCCTATACAGTTGAACCTCAAACAACAATTGCCCTGTATAGCAACAAAATCACATAACAATTAGGTTTGGGGGGAAATTACTGTCCTGCGTCACAATTTTCCCTATGGAAAAAATTGTACAACAATTTTTCAATGGGAAAAACCACTTCACAAAAAAAATGTTGTATGATGCATCCCATAGGGAAAATCGCTATACGATGTATGCATCATATAGCAATTGTTTTGTACAACAACAAGCCCCATGGAACGGATTAAAATCATTGTATGAGGTATCACTGTATAAGCTTTTCCTGTCTTCTCAGGATACAATGTAATTTAATATCCTTAAAGTGGTTATTTAGTTAGACAGCTGAAGAAGCCAAGTTGAGCACATAAAAATTTGTGCCAAATAAAATGTTCTAGTGTGCCAAATAAAATGTTCTAGTCTTAATGTATCACAGTACATGACTTTTAAAAAAAATTATGTGAGTCCACATGTGCATTCTTATTTGGATTATTTTTGTTAATTTGCTGCCCCTTCTTTCCTTCCAAGTACAGTACTATATACAGACCCCACCAGTAATGGGGAGCCAAAAATTTTACTACCACACTGTGGGCAGAGCCAACGTCATGGGCAGAGCCAACATCATGATGTCATGGACAGAACCAATGATGTGGGCGGAGCAAAAGTAAAAAAAAAACATAAAAATACAGTACAGGCTGACTGGAGGTGCCTGACACCCCTCATCAGCCCGAACTTAAAGCAGGGAGCCTGGGCAGGCTGCCTCCTTTAAGATCGGGCTGGGTGGGGGTGTCAGGCTGAGTACTGGAGGCGTGCATGCGTCAATTGGTATTTTAACACATGCGCACTCACCAGCAGCCATTTTGGGTTGCAGAGTTGGGCATCCAGTGAGGCAACCGAACCGGTTGCCTCAAAAAAAAAAAAAAACACCCCAGGTGGTCTCCCAGGAAGGTTACTACAAGCCACACACCCCCAGGAGGCCACCTGGGATTGTTGTCACCGGTTCTACAGAACTGGGGCAAAACGGCCCATGCCTACCACTGGACCCCACTTACAAAAATCTATTACAGCTTCATGAATGAAATTGATGCATCCATACAAAACTGGCAAATGACACCATTATCTGGTTTACTCAGTTCTGGTTACCAAAAGATAAAGATGGATGTTTGCCAAATCTTGTCAACTAAGTGTCTGCACTAAATATCTGTGTCATATCTTACTTGTAAGGTGGAAAGAACTGTGGATTTATTGACCATCAGACACATGACTCCCAATTTGTTGCCAGCAATGGTTTTATTCAGTCTTTGAATCCTCTTTCCACCCACTCCTCTCAGATGTATTTCACTTTGGCAGCCTTTCAGAAGACCTCGCACATCAAGGCCACAGATCAAAGTGTGAGATGATACATATTATTTCAGGATTATCTCAGAGTTCTGAAACAAGTTGTGCATCTTGTAATCATGTACATGCAACATTACTTTAAGTATAACCCTTTTATCCAAAAGTGTTTTTTCCTGCACTGAATCCTTTTATGGAAAATAAGATTCATATTGCTCTTTTTGAACAGTATAGAGTTTTTGTTGCCATGAAATACCTCATGCAACTTAGGGGAGAATGAAGACAACAGGAGAAAATGAAGATAAATAGATAGTTGAAAGACAATTATACCTCTGTCAACAAACTGCAGGTCACTTTCTAGAAAATAATCATGCTGTTACTTTGAGGTCTAAAAAGTAAAAACATTGCTTTTAAAAGCTAGGAATCAAAGTTAGACATCAATTAAAAAGGCAGAAATCACACGTCACAAGTATATGTCCATTATGCACATGGGTCACTCAGCCAGGTTCCAGAATATTGTAATGACACCCATGGTTTCCATAATTCCTCGTCGATCAATTTCCAATTATAATTTATGAAAGGTACTATATGAAACTCATTCAATAAAGCTATTAAATATATTTACTTCTGCAGGTTCCTGGTTGCTGATTAATGTTACATCTAAATGCAGAAGAAGGAAAGAAAATAACAGCACATGAAAATGCTATAAAAGCTTACTTAACTAGAGACCCTTCTCTCATTGGAATTGTGTTGCATTTTTCATTTATGTCTTCTACTTCCTTCTTCCCCTCTGCAAATAAATAATAATTATAAAAACTCTAGACTGACCTCTACAAAATCTTAGCTAAAATAGCTTTATTAATCTTAACTTCCCTGAAGTTTTATAACTTAATGGCTAATTATTACAAGCAGTTATAAATATGTACAAAAAAACTGGTGAATTTTTTTAAATTGTCATGAGTCAGAAGAGTGATTTCCCTATAATCATTCTATATATTCTTATGAACAAACATCCATGCTGTATAGGCATCAACCCCATAAATGATGGAATTGTTAGGAAAATCCTTAAAAGAGAAAGATCATTTTAGCCACAAGTTAGCAGGGTATGGCATTATAGGGAGAGAGGAACTTACTTCTGAAGAATATGTAGAGAATCTTTATGAAAAAATAGATTGATTGATTGATTGATTGATTGATTTATCATATGATGAACTTTAGTTGTCTGTGTTAATGTTGCTATATACAGTAAGCACAAATTGTTCATCTCAAGTTTCTAGCTAGAGTTCCATGTCTAGGTTTGAAAGCCATTGAAGGGCTTCATCTCTGGCACTATGCGAGTCCTCCAATGTGCCTCCAAACATACGTAAAGGACACCTAAATATAATGTGGTCCATAGGTTTGATCTTAGACAAGGTTATAGCGGGTTGCTGTTTTGAGTACAATGCTCAGACTGAACATAACAAGATCTGCCTGTTTTACCGTATTTTCACCTTTGCTTGGCAAGTGCATATGCCTTTTCTTTGTCGCTTTTGATATAAACTGTACCTCTATAATACCACCAACTTCACAACTTCCGTTCTTCTGTAGAATTCCAATGCAAAGCTTTTTGAAACATTCATGTAGAAGTGATTGTTTGAAATTGCCATGTTCTTAATATCTGTACATTCCACTTGAAACTGTAAAACAGTTCATGTGTATATTCTCCACATTCCACAACTACAGATGCAAAATCTATGGGAACTAAATGTAAACATATCCAAAGGTTCAGCTGGGTGAATGAATATGCATTGCTATATGATTTTGTTCATCCAGTCTTGATTCTCAATGAATATTGATACATAGCTATTAAGTATCCACAAATAAATTGCTCCCACTGCACAACAGGGCATAAAAACCATTTCACATCTTCAGGTGACCTTGGTAAACCTTCAATCCTAGCTTGTTGTTAAAAAATCTCCTTTGTTTTCCTAACACCTCATTTAGGAAATCAGTTTTACACAATGAAGGGTTTTGCTAGACACGTCAATAAGGGTTATTCTAAAGCAGTGATTCTCAACCTGCAGCCTGGGGTACCATTTCATGTGCCCCCCCCATTGCCTCTACCACACCAGGAAGTGTCATGTGGTGGAGAAAGGACAAAATGGCCATCCAGCCCCTGAAGCTGTCTGTGGGAGCGTAACCCAACCCCCAGCTTTAAAAGGTTGAGAACATCTGTTCTAAAGTAATGGTTAATACTTATGAAGTATTCTAAGTGCAGATAAAGCTTTAAAATCAAATAATATTTTCAACCAGGCTCTTCCAATGTAAATGTGATTACACAGTTCAGTTGGTTCTTAGATGATGAAAACATTTTTTTATTTCCCATATAAATAATGATACATTTAAAACAAAGAGAATGAGATTTATTCAGGAACTCAGGAGTTCTCAAGCTTTTTAAGCTGGGGGACAGGTCATACTTCCTCAGACAGCTACAGGGGATGGACAACCATTTTGCCCTTCTTCCACCACATGGCACTTCCTGGTGTGGTGGAGGTGGTGGAGGGACACATGAAATGGTGTCATGGGCTGCATTTGGCCTATGGGCCTTAGGTTTAGAATGCCTGCACAAAATATTTTTTTCTCTCAGTTATGTTAGGGGGTGATGATTCACTGGAATACAGTACAATGTTTTTTAAACAGGAGATATTCAGGAATTTTTCACAATTTCACAATACTGAATAGTCCTTACAGATCTCTGACATAAGATCGCAAATTGATAGGCACCATCAAACCTTTCCATGACATCTGATGACATCTGGCTTTTTGTGATATCAAATTCATCTCTGCTAACCACCTTGTCTAATTTTACTTATTAATTTTTTGTACATGTGCTCATTGTGGTTTTGTACTTTCTGTTGTTCTTCCTGAAGTGATCCTGAACTTGAATTATAGATGTACTCTGCACTAGTATCCTAAAATACTGATTCTCCTCTTAACCTAGAAATAATCTTAAACCTCAATTTTACCAACTGCAATGCATTGCCCCGCTTTGCCCATTTCTGGACAGAAGGTCTCTATTACCACTGACCTATGTGCTGGTAATCTCCAAGATCGACAATCACAACACTCTCAACAAGGGATAGCCCTTGAGGCTGGCACAAGGAGCTTCAGCAGGTACAAAATGCAGCAGCCAGGCTGATTTTGAGTATTTGCCAGTTTGATCATATTGCCCCAAGTTTGGCTAACCTGCATTGGCTGCTCATGGCATTCCCTGTCATGCTCAAGGTTCTAGTAAATGACCTATAAAGCCCTTTATGATTTAGGACTATGCTATCAGCAGGAGTGCCTCTTCCTGGGAAATTCTACCTGGAGCATGCAATCAATGCAGCTGTGGGTGTCTATGCATAAAGAGGTTAAAAAAGCTATCACAAGAGATTGAGCTTTGTCAGCTGTGGCACCCACATTATGTAATTCCTTACCAACTTAAACTGGCCTTTTGGGAAAAGCTGAAAACATTTTTGTTTACAGAGGCTTTTCCAATACAGATCTTCCCACAACGAATTATTTGACTCTGGTGAGCTATTACGACTTTCTTTTGACTTATTGATATTTTGGGGGCTTATTGTTATAAATATTAGATGTAATGATAGTCTGTAAATTGTTGCTTGCTTGCTTGCTTGCTTGTCTGTGTGTCACCCATTAATAGTGCCTAGCACTAATTGTTGGTGGGTGAGATAGATAGATAGATAGATAGATAGATAGATAGATAGATAGATAGAGTGGTAGGCAGCAACAGGTTAGCACCTCTTCAGGAAGAGGGGTAGCAAAATTGGGGGGCCTCTGGGCAGGGGGGTGGCAAAATTGGGTGGCCTTTGGGCAGGGGGAGAAATTGGGTGGCTACGCCCACCTCCCTGCCCTGCCCCATCAGGTTTTGTCCCTGCAAGTGGTTCAAGATCTCTCTTGCTCAAAAGCCAGTCATATCCGACTCTAGGGTGCAGTACTCATCTCTATTTACAGCTAAAGAGCCAGTGCTGCCTGTGTTTGCAGATGTATACATGGCCATATGGCAGGCATGAATAGATTGCCCATGATGTAGGCTCCACCCACAATTTAGGCTCCACCCATTATGCAGGCTCTGCCCACAACATAGGATCCGCCCACAGTGTGGTAGTGAAATTTTTTGCTGTCCACCACTAGAGAGAGAGAGAGAGAGAGAGATCATGTCACTAGCTCAAGGAAAATGCAGTGTTGTCAAAATACAAACAAATACCACAAATTTACTATTCCATTTTGAAGTAGTTCTTTATCATTTGTACTCTCACTGTGACTCAGAAAATGCACAGAAAAGGCCCACGAATGAAATCTGCAGTTCTGTTCCTGACAACAACCGGCAATCAAAGAAGTCTGGTTAAGATTTTAATTACTGCATTTAAAATTAGATTACTCTGTGCCATGCCACTCTCTCCGTTGCTGCATGCTTTCCTGTTTTATCTACCCATTACCATATCTGCTATTTATTGCATCTGGCCTCCACAAAAGAAATGCTGTTAACACTGCACTGCCTTCAGAATTTATATTGAATTGCAGTGTGATAGAGACACTGTTAATTTGTATTCATTCTCTGAACATTTATAGCCTGTTCTGTATTGCAAGATCTCCGAGTAGGTTACAAAGCTGTATGAAAACAGTTTTAAAACAAAAGACATTTAAAACCATTTTTAGATCAAGCAGCAAAAATTTAAACATTCCAATGTTAAAAACATTTTCAACTACCCTATTCTTGGATCTGGGAACTACCAAACTACAAAACCTCCAACTAGATGGGATTCAGCGTTGGTTTATTGGCCCTCATCCAACCCATTACAGTCTCTAGACATTGGTCCAGCATCTGTACAGCCTCAACCAACCTCAATGATAAGAAAAAGTAGATCTGAGTGTCATGTTCATATTAAGGACACTCAAAACTCCTAATGACGTCTTCCACTGGCTTCATCTAGATATTTAACAGTAAAGGAGATAGAATATAACTCTGACATGTAACAGTTTAATGACCACGTGTCTGAGCAGAAGTTATCTAACAGGTTCTTTAGAACCTGTTCCAAAGATAGGAATTAAACTACTGTAGAACAGTGACTCCCATTCTCATCTTATAGAGTCTGTCCAAGAGGATACCATGATCAATGGTGTCAAAACTACTGAGAAATCTAGGAGAATTAATAGGGACTCATTGTCTCAGCCTTCAGCCCAGAGCAGGTCATCAGTCAAGACAATGAAGGTTATTTTGGAAATATGTATAGGTAGATGTTGAAAATATCTATATATTGGCATAATTTTATTTTTTTACCAACGATCAATTATTTTCTTTTTTATTATTTTACCTTGAAGAAAAATAGAAAACTACAGTAGGGTTGAGCCTATTAACCCTCAGCATTCCTAGCAGCTTCCAGAAAGATAAGACAATATTCCAGAGAAAGAATTTTACCACCAGTGGTTGGCCTGTTTTGTATTTGTGCAGCAGACAGAACCTAAATGCAGGACCTACAAACATAAAACTCTTGAACAGTTTCACACATAGGTTTTTCAGACTAACCTTGTTGGCACTCTTTGCAACTTGCTGGTCACCCCACTAGGAGGAGGAAGAGGAGGAAAATCAAAATGGAAAGGTGATCTTGTAAAGACATTGGCGGCAGCAGATGAAAGACATGCCAATTTCTGTCCTTATAGTCATATGGTTCAGCATCTAGCTAGTAAAGTCTAACATCTTGGTATTTTAGATCAAAGGTGCATTGTGCTACCAATCAGAACACCATAAGCAGAGAAACGTATGACAGGAGGGAGACTGAGCCATATCTTCCACCTGCCATTGCCATTTTCTCATAACAAGAAAAGCAGATGGGAAAACAGTGGGAAAAGTGGAAGCAAATCATAAAATGATTCACCTGAATTCTGCAAATCAGGCAGAATAAAAGCCTTATCTGTAAATATAAGATATCTGAATCACATGTCATCTCAGTAAGCATTCCTCTATACTTTACAGGTGAAATCAAATAAATAACAATCTAATTTGTAATATTAAGATATTAAAATCATGAATGAAATAGCTTGTGTATTCAATTTTTTTCCAGAGGAAATAACATTCATGTTAAACATAATTTTTAAAAGGCTGAAATCCTGTTGTTTTGTTACACATGTGGAAGACAAATGGCTTAATATTCAGTTGCTTATAGCTGGCAATTGACTAGTTGCTGCTGAGATTCTCAGCACTGCCAGTGGACTCAAGAATCTTGGCAGGGACTCATTCATTGCCAGCTATAACTGACAGGCTGTTACACCATTTGTTTTCAGCCATAGCATTACTCAAAGAGGGGCTTAATGAGTATCAAGTGAGTCAAAATAGCAATTCCTGGAGCAATAGTGACCTCAGCTTGAGGTCACACATAGAAATAATGGCTAAGCAGCCAGATAAAGATAGGCTGGTATTGCAGGTAACTGTGCTTCTGTCTGAAAGTGTCATTGGTTCCCCTTGATTGCAATACATTTATATTTAGTCATCTGATCCTTCCTCTGTTTCTGTCTGGAATCATGAATAGTGAGTCTGTACATTTTTATTATTATTTGGTCAAAACTGCTGTCTCAAGGGATTTATAACCATAAATCTGTTTCCATCCTTCTAAATTTTCTTTATAAAACTGATCATTCCTTTGCTGTGAACTTTTCTGTCATTCACATTTTAATTCTGCTTAGAGCAGTGGTTCCCAACCTTTGGTTTTTAGACTTCAGTTCCCCAAAGCACTGATCAGCCAACGTGCTGACTCAGGCTTCAGGGAATTGAAGTCCCCCTATGGGGTGTGGCTCCCATGTTGGGAACCACTGGTTTAGTGCAAAAACCCCAGTGTGTAGTCTGAGAACATGACAGTCATATAGCCCTGCTAAAAGTAAAAAGGAATGGGAATTAGTATCTGGATGAATGACCATGGGGTAACACGCATGAGCCAGCATTTACCATACTCTGTGAATCCAGGTGCTACAGTCTCTTACCTGCTATGCTGCCTAGTAGCCCATGGGCTCCCCTCTACTGCTTTAAGATAACATCAGGGTAGCAACATTTGTTCAATATTGATTTTATAACAGATTGCAAAGTTGTCAGTTTCAGTTTCATGATTCATATTCAAAAAGCACGCAAGAAATACATGTGGGGGAAATATGATATTCAGGAAAGTAAGTCTACCTTTAGAAGCTGGCATCCTCCTACTAAACTGCATCTATGTGCTGTGTGTTCATATTGTTGGCCCAGCTTTGGTGTTACAAAAGCATGAGGGTTAATGCTTTCCTCCCCAACAGGCTTCCGCCTTCATTTTTTCTTCCCAGGCATGTAGTTAGAACACTTAGAAGAATATGTTAGCAAATACAGTAAAGCCTGAAGAATTACAGTGAAACCTCTGTTAACATAATGCGTTCTCTGGGACATTTCTTATAGATAAAAATACAGTAAAACCTCGCATAAAGAGCACCTCGCTTAGAGACTAACTCACTTAAAGAGCAGAATGTTTTCTGAATGGTCACCTCGCTTAACAACTAAAACCAACCAAAAAGTCACTTAACAACTAAATTGGGGTTTGCATTCCCCCCACCCCACCCGCCAGAAGTCACAATTGGTCATTTACAATGGTGTTTCATTTAAAGAGCAATACCATGGAATGCATTATGTTCTTTAACTGAGGTACCACTGTACTTTAACTGAATTTCCTATAGGAATGCATTGAAAACCAAAATACATTAACCAAAATGCAGTTTCCCATAGGAATGCACTGAAAACCAATTAATCTGTTCCAAAAAAAATTTCTGTAAACCAAGCCACTATTTTCTATGAATTTCCTTTTGTAATGTGATTTTTTATGTTAACCATTCCATTTGTTAACCGAGGTTCTACTCTACCATGTATTGTGAACATGTCAACACTCTATGAAAGCTTACATCAATTAAAATGTTGCAGGATTTATGAACAGAGTGTGTTCCTCTTGCTCAGAGGTCATCAACCTACAGCCTGCAGCACCAAATCATCTGGCCCCCACCCTCATGCCAAACACCATTGCCACCACTGCAAAAATCTGCAAAATGCATTGCTATCTCTCTGATTTTTTTAGAAAAATACACTGTAGATAAACACTGATTAGTGTTATTTCCAGTCACAATGTTCCCCAGTTCCAGGATGAGACTGGCATGGGACTGAAAACAGTGGAAGATGATGTTTCAATCCACCATGTCAAAACACACACACACACACACACACACACACACACACACACACACACACACCTGTAATTTGTATAAGTGGGGAAAGAAGCACAGCTACACACTAGGTGCTAAGAGTAATGTGTAGTTTAGCCCTCAGAATAATGGTGCAGAAGATTTTGGAGCTCAGACAATATAATGAACCATACCAAATCCCAGCAGCTTCTCAAATAGTTCTGTTAGAACTGGAATAATGATCTCATTTCCATATGGCTCTGTTATTTTCCTGCTAGCAATGCTTTTGGAGTGGCTACTACATCTGGACGTTCATGCCAGATACACTTCCTAGATGTGAATAAGAACCCCAGCCATGTCAGCAAAGAATTCACTGGACCACAGTTAGTCGCCAGATGCAGCAAGATCTTATAAGTGAATTGAGTCACTTATCGAACCACTTCAAGAATGTGTGGATGATCTTGCCTTGTCTCTAGCCACTAATAATATTAGCACATTACCTTAACTGTACCTCGGGCACAAACCACTGTAGTGTGCCTGTGACATATTACAAGACACAGAATTTTATACACTGTTTTTTTGCACAGGTATATTTCATTTGGTTTTTCAGAATAGTTAGCTTCATGGAAGACTAGATTTTGCTTTCATCAGCAGGCCAAGTACAGCCAAGAGATTCAATTTTTCCATTATAGAAGAGACAACATACACACACATATAACTACATTCCCAGCTTCTCAACACTAGCTGGTCATCATCTTAAATAAGTATCATTTTATGGAAGACAACTTTTGATTGTGAAGAATTAATTACTGTACTTGAAGACTGCAGAATGGGTGTGCCAAAGTCTTAAATGGCAAGGTGTCAGGGTCCAGGGCATGGACATTGACAGATAACACACAAGCCAGAACCCAGGACAACCAGGTAAGAGGCTGAACAGTAACTATATCTCAGTCCAGAGTCCAAAACTAAATCAAGCAAGGGAAGCAGGATTATTCTGACAATGAAAGTGTTGTCCAAATGAGCCAGAAGTCATATGACTGGGAAAACAGACAAGGCAAAGTATCTTCAGGTGCTGGAGCAAGGCAATGATGGAGAGCCAGGAGCCAGGCAAGGAGCAACAGCAGTCCACAGGAACCAGAAACAAAGCAGAGTCTTCCAGGAGCAAGAACAAGGCGGGAGATTTTATTTATTTTTTATTTATTTACTCATATTTACTATCCTGCCCCAATTGGGTAGACCCGACTCTGGGCGGCTTACATCATAGATTAAAATCACAGGTTAAAACCTTAAAAATTCATAAGAAAAATTACAACAACACAACAGATAAAAACAAGGGCAGAAAGGGGTGGCTGTCCCTTAAATCCCTTAAATCAGCCAACCTGCATGGGATCCCACATTCCTAGGTCCCCACACTTGCTCTGCCAGCCAGGTCTTTAAGCCTCTCCAGAAAGGCAGGAGCTCTGTCTGTAGGCGCAGCTCTGTTGGGAGAAGGTTCCAAAGGGCCGGGGCGAACACAGAGAAGGCCCTCTTCCTAGTGCTAGTGAGGCGAGCCTCCCTAGCTGATGGAATAACAAGAGAGCCCCTCCGGTCCGCCCTAGTGGGACGG
Organism: Furcifer pardalis; assembly: GCA_030440675.1. Classification (NCBI taxonomy): domain Eukaryota; kingdom Metazoa; phylum Chordata; class Lepidosauria; order Squamata; family Chamaeleonidae; genus Furcifer; species Furcifer pardalis. Next base: position 188,527,217 of record CP126891.1, read on the forward strand.
ACAGACGTTCTTAGGGTGACATGGTCTCTTAGGTATCCTGGTCCACTACCATATAGGGCTTTAAAGGTAATGACCAGCACCTTGAATTGCACCCGGAGACATACTGGCAGCCAGTGCAGCTCCCGGAGCAGTGGTGAGGCATGAGCATATCGCCTGCGCCCCATCACTACCCGGGCCGCCACATTTTGGACCAGCTGTAGTCTCTGAATGGTCACCAAAGGCAGCCCCATGTAGAGCGCATTACAGTAGTCAAGTCTGGAGGTGACCAAAGCATGTGTGACCATGAGCAAGGCGTCCCAGTCCAGGCATGGTCGTAACTGGCGTATTACACAAAGTTGTGCAAAAGCCCTCCTGGCCATGGCTGCCACCTGCTCTTCGAACAGTAGTCATGAGTCCAGGAGGACCCCCAGATTACGCACCGGGTCTGTTTGGGGCAGAACTGCCCCATCCAGAACCAAAGCTGGTAACTCCCGAAGTAACACAGGGCCCCTTACCCATAGCCACTCAGTCTTGCCGGGATTCAGCTGTAGCCCGTTTTCCCCCATCCAGACCTCAACAGCCTCCAGGCACCTGGAAAGGACTTCCACCACACCGCTTGGGTCCCCACGGGCCGAGATGTACAACTGGGTATTATCTGCATATTGATGATACCTCACCCCATGGGAACGGGTGATCTCGCCCAGTAGCTTCATGTAGATGTTAAAAAGGAGAGGGGAAAGTACCGAGCCCTGAGGCACCCCGTATTGGAGGGGCCTAGGGCTGGACTTCTCATTCTCCAGCCACACCAACTAGGTCCTGCCCCTCAGGAATGAGGAAAACCAGGCCAACACAGTGCCCTGGATCCCCAACCTTTGGAGCCTCCCCAGAAGGATACCATGATCGACGGTATCGAAGGCCGCTGAGAGATCGAGAAGAGCCAGGACAGACGGATGACCTCCATCCCGCTCTCTCCAGAGATCATCCACTAACGCGATTAGTGCAGTTTCCGTCCCATGTCCGGGCCTGAATCCTGTCTGAAAAGGGTCCAGATAATCCGCTTAATCCAGGACTTCCTGTAGTTGCTGCGCCACTGCCTTTTCCAACACCTTACCCAAAAAGGGTAGGTTGGATACTGGCCGGTAGTTACTGAGTACCATAGGGTCGAGGGATGGCTTTTTCAGGAGGGGGCGCACCAAAGCATGTTTAAAAAGTGCTGGAAAAGACCCCTCCTTTAAAGATGAATTTATAACCGCCTAGACCCAGCCACCTGCCACAGCCTTAGATGCTTTAATCAGCCAGGCAGGGCATGGGTCCAGTACGCAGGTTGTGGCGCGAACAGATCCAAGAAGCCTGTCCACTTCCTCAGGGCCAACTGGATCGAACTGATCCCAGATAACATGGCCAGACTGTGCTCCGGTCAACCCCAGCTCCATACATTCCACACCAGGATTAAGCTTTGAGCGGATCTGAGCGACTTTCCCCGCCAGATAATCAGCAAAAGCCTCAGCCGATCCCTGCCAACCAGGGCCCAACCCCCCCCTACCAAGGAGGGACCTGGTCACCTGGAACAAGGCTGCTGGGCGGTTATCTGCAGAGGCAATAAGGGCAGTAAAATATTGGCATTTCACCGCCCCCATTGCCACTAGGTAGTCTTTAATAGCTCCTCTAGCTAGTGTTCGATCAGACTCACTCCGAGTCTTCACCCAGCGGTGCTCTTGGTGTCTCTTTGCCCGTTTGAGCTCCCTTAGTTCTTCTGTAAACCAAGGGGCAGATCAATCCCTACCAGTGCAGAGAGGCCGTAGTGGAGTGATTACATCCAAAGCTGTCGTCACTCTCTCATTCCAGGAGTTGACAAGGGCTTCAGACAAACCGCATTGCAGGTCAAGAGGACAACACCCCAGTTCCCTCTGGAATCCATCTGGATCCATTAGTCACCGGGGGCAGGCCCATTTAATCGGCCCTGCCTCCCTGCAGTGAAGTCTCACCCCCAGGAAGTCAAGAGTCACCAGATAGTGATCTGACCATGGCACAGGAGTGATGTCTAATTTCTGTAATTTCAGATCACTCTGCCACAGCTCTGACAAAAAGATTAAATCTGGGGTGTAGCCACTGCCCCTGGTAGGACCCTGAATTACCTGAGTCAGGGCCATGGCTGCCATGAACTCCCGAGCCACCTCCAGAAACCAGGAACAAGGCAAAAAAACTTCCAGAAAACAGCCACCAATCAGCAGCCACTCTCTATTCACTACCAGCAGCAATAGCTGAGGGTCTCACCAGCTGAACAGGAGGAAATAATTAAACAGTTTCCCTGTCTTTCTCCACAGTAGCAGAGGGACTGTTTCACTGAAACATCCAGTATCCTGATGGGGCTCATCAGCTCCATCAGCATACTGGATGTTGACAAAGGAAGCAGTCTTTTAGCTGTAAACCTCTCCTGATATAGGCGTATATTTCAGTGCTGAAAACGGTAGAACCACTTCTGCCACCGCCCCACCCCCATCGGGTTTCATAAAGTAGTGTTCAGGGAGAAGTTGCAGTTCTCCAGCATACATAAAATCTTCGGGGGGGGGGGGGCAGGTGTTGGCCTTCTTTTATTTCACATTCTTTTGGCACCAAATAGTTTTCTTCTTGCAGCCACTCTTTGTCTGCATTTACACTTAGAAGGGCTTTAAAGAGAATTTACTGGGGTTTTTTGGCAATGTTTGCCTTTGTTACACAGCAATGGAATTCTAAATCATGTTTAGTTACTGCTATTTCCAGCACTAATTGCCAAAAGTCATTACCATTTCATAGTAATATAAGCCCGACCACCATGCTTAGAGGTGCAACATGTTTGCGAAAGGCAAGACCAATGATGTCCATGATGTAAATGAACAAAAACAAATTAACATTTGAAGCTCTGAATCTGAACCATCACATTCTTCTAAAGGTAGCTTTGGCACTGAAAGAATTTGGAAAGTCACTCATCTTCCTAAAATGTGTCTTTGGTTCATTAACAAAATTCTTATTTCCCGAAAGAATTACCAGACGGGTAGCTTTGTTAGCCAGTTGCAATAAAAACATCAAAGACTGGTGTAGAACCTCCAAAAGAATTATGTTTTAGTCTGCACAAACTTGCTGTCACAGACCACAAACAAGCTATGCAACTCTTAAATTAGGAGCAGTGGCCTTTGTGAAATAAAACTTGTCGATTTTTAAGGTATCATAAGATTCTTTCTTATACTCCCAGTAATGGTAATTTACTTCTTGTAAGGTCTCAAAAGGAAGATATGATAAAAGTACACGGCAAAAGAACTTTCATGAATATACAACACATTGCAGACCTCACGTTTCTCAAGACCAGGCTCACAAAATGGCAATTCTTTATTGCTTGGTGGCTTAGTGGTTAAGATGCTGAACTTAATGACTGGAAGGTCAGCAGGTCAGCAGTTCGACACCCAAGTACTGCATGACAGCATTAGGTCATGTCTCAGCTCCAGCTCCTGCCAACCTAGCAGTTCAAAAGCAAGAAATTGCAAGTAGATAAATAGGTACTACTTTGGTGGGAAGGCAACAGCATTCCATGCATTCCAGTGTCTAGGCACAACTGCTACATGTCCATGGAAATGTCTGCATATGCAGACATCACTGGCTCTTTGGCTATAAATGGAGATGACGAGCACCAAACCCTAGAGTCAGATAAAACTGGCTTTCGAGCAAGGGTGATCTTTGCCTTGTCAAAGTACGAGTGTGAATAGCAAACTTTCAGTTTCATTGTTTTCATCAGACGTGGACAAATGCAAATATATAATTGTATGAAAACGAAAGAAAATATGATGTTGTGTGTGAACCCTAATGTAAATCCAATAAAGTTTTGTGTTTTATAGACAATATGCATTGTTGTGGTAGGTTCTATATTAGCTGCAGGCATATAAAGTGTTTTATCTAATTTGCAAAAAGCAAACCTGACACAAACAGCACTTAGAAAATTACAACCCAGATAATGGCCTTTAGTTTGGCTTTGAATGCTTGCATTTGGGGGGAGAAATGAGGCCCCATTTCCCTAATTTTGAATACTTATTGGCTCAGTACAGATGGCTCTTTAACTATGCTCTGTTTCTCTCTCTGGCAAATCAAAATGGATCCTAAATGCAACATAGTGCTTGGACACATAAAGAATGCTGTTATCTGAATAATGTGCTTTGCTTTCCCTACTGAAGCCATGGGAGCACCTCAAAAAATTGATCTGGAAGATTTCCCAGCTCTCAGGAGTGGGTTTGGGGAATCTTTGGATGACTATAATAGGAAGGAAGTTTCATCAAGCCTGTCAGATCTAGCTGTCGAGCAAGCTGTCAACTAGTCCTGAATATAGCTATAGCACAACTAAGAGCTGAGGATCAAAACCTCCCCTATGTCACTTGGAGGACCCTGAATAGGCTGAGGGTTGGGGTCCCTAAATCCAAGACCAACATGCTCAAGTGGGAGCTGCTGGTGGACAACAACACACAATATGAATGTGGAGAGACACAGAGTCCGACCCATTTGCTGGTCTGCTGATTGCTGCCCGAAAGATGCACTGATGAGGACTTGGGTTTGGGCAATGACAAAGCAAAGAAAGTGGATTCATTTTGGCAGTCCAGGGTTTGATCAAGACACAAAAGAAAAAGAAGAAGACAACTAAAAATTGAACATTGCAAAGATCATACGAAATATCACTTCTCTTTTCAGTGCTACAGGGCTCGTATACACATTCATCATAAATCAAAATACATACTGCATAACAGTAAGATTTTACTCCACAAGATGGCTCCAGCACTGACCAAATAAATCCCTTCTCACTCACCTGAGCTGGTGCTTTCTTGCTCTTCTCCCATAACTACAGATAGACACTATCTGTCTAAGTAGAGGTCACTTGAGATATGGGAACAGAAGGAGTTTATGCAAGCTATTATGGGTCTTATAGCAGTGCTACCATTTCTATTCCCTGGGATTTTGGGTCCAAAACCTAGAGGTATACTTTTTTGGTATCAAAGGTACAGAAATGTCCGGGAAAACTTGCAAATTGATCTACACATGTGCTAGATGGACATGGGAGATGTGTGTGATTTGTTTACTAGAGGAGGGTATTGAGGACACCTTGTACTGCCAGAAAGATGAACAAGTCTGGACTAGAGCAAATCAAGTCTAAACTTTCTCCAGAGGCAAAAACAACAAAATTAAGGCTCTCATTCTTTGGGACCATCAGGAGATAGCAATATTTCCTTTTTACATATTCATAAAGGGGAGTCTTGTGGCATCCCATGGCCTAGCCAATCTAATATCATTGTCTCCTAATGGAATAAATTCATAACAGAATGTCCTACGGTGGAAATACTAATAAGTTCTACATTGTCATTCTGCAACAGGGTTCTGTCCCAGAAATAAATTGCTTTTAAATTTACCATCATGCAACAGAAACCACATAATACACAAGACAGTAAATAATCCAGTTGCTACTTTTAAAGAAAAAAGACATGTTGGGACCAATTGCTAGACTATTTTTTTCCTACATGACATTTATAGCTTTACTGTAAATACACATAGTCATTCTACTATGCCTTTCCAATGAATTAGCAGCTATGGAATTGGTACATTCCTCCTCCCCAGAAAATGCAAGGATTCTGAATGCTGAAAATTAGGGGAGGGGAGATGCATACCCTAGAACCAAAGAATGGCTAGAACTGATAAAAATTGTAGAGCAGGTGGGAGAATTCAAGGTTTCTATGACTGTGTCCAGATTTCACATAGATTCTAGCAATGGCATCTGGTCCCTGTTTATAGCAATAACTGGCACAGATTCCTAACTTCATTTTTAGAGAAGATTAAAAGCAAATATGTATGTCTTACAATTCTACCCAATTATTTTGTCAATATGTTAGCCAATAAGCCAAACCACAAATATGAGTTGTGGTTTCAGAACCATATCGATTTACAGCCATTAATTTCTGCATAGTGCACACACACAATCTGACTATAGCAGTGTGGATTAAAATGGCAGCTTTTATGCTAAATGCTAGGAAAGCTATAAAAAGTAAAGGCATAGGTCTCCCTTGCTTGAAATCCAGTTGTGTCCCACTCTAAGGGACAGTGCTCATTGCAGTATACAGCCAAAGAGCCAGCACTGTTTGCATCCATAGTCATGTAGCAGGCATGACTAGATCATGCTATAAAAGAAAGTGGTAAAGATTGCTTCCTGTCCTCTCATCCTTTCATGGACAGGAACACCATACATATTGTAACAGTATCTTCCTTTTATTCTTCAAGTCAATATACTGCTGCAGCTCTGATGTGGTTTGCATCACAGCCTCCATTTCATTTGAAGACATAATGAGTATTCTCATTGGGCTTATGATTTGAATCTGAAGTTCAGTGTCCCATGTATTTGGCATTCTAACCCCCATCCATCCATCCATCCATCCTTCCTTCCTTCCTTCCTTCCTTCCTTCCTTCCTTCAGACCTCCTCAATCCTACATATTTTTTAAAATGCAGAGCTAGTGTGGTGCTGATCTGGTGTATTAATACAATGGATCGGCACTGTCCTTGTTAATTAATTTTTAAAAACAAAATTCAGGGTCACTTGGAATTTAAAATTCCAGGGACACTTGGGGCAGATCATTGGGGAGGGTTTTCCTGCAGTCCTTAACCATCATGTCTCAATTGCCTACTTTACCACGAAAAAATCCATTACACAACAAAAAGTCCACTCAAATTCTTCTGGCTTTTAAAAAGTAGAAGACCCCCAGCAGTAGAACAATACACTAGTACTCTGGATAACGATGAGACTTGGTTACACAAGTCTTGTCGTTATCCAGTTTTTAACGTTGTGCAATGCATTGATCACACAATGTTAAAAAAGCCCTATTTCCCTGGAGGCTGCAGCAAGCCAGAACGTTGGGATTTGAATCCTGACGTTTTGGCTTGCTGCATTTGCTGAGGATGTCGGGGAAGCCCAGAAACAGCTTGGATCAGGTCTTCTCACCTCCCTGGACCCAGCAGGGGGATCAGGGCCCCCAAAATTGGTAAAAAAAATGGACTTTTAAAAAACCAATTATGGGGTCCCTGACCCCCCCTGCCGGGTCCAGGGAGGTAGGAAGACTCAATCCAAGCTGTTTCCAAAGTTCCCCAACCCTCCTGGAGGCTGTAACAAGCCAAAACGTCAGGATTTGAATCCTGACGTTTTGGTTTGTTGCAGCCTCAAGGAGGGTGGGGGAACTTCAAAAATAGTGCGCATCGGCTCTAGGGAGGTCGGAAGACCTGATGCGCTAAAATTTTGAAGTTCCCCCACCCTCCTTGAGCCCCCCATCAGCTTTCCAGCCACCCACCCCTGCCTCTGTAGCTGCAGGGTGACTGGGAAGCTGAACAGAGAACCCCGTTCAGCTTTCCAGCCACCCTGCTGCTAAGAACGACTGTATCGTATAGCGCTAAAAAGAACGTTATCCGGTGCAAATCTTCCCCCCAAATTTGTTGTCATTATGCGGTTTTAGCGTTATCTGATGCAGTCGTTATCGGGGTATTACTGTATCTACTTTTAGAGGAAAAAGAACTCAATAGATTCAAATCTGCCTTTGAACCCCTTGGCTTCCTCTCTCCACACCTCAAACAAGGAAGCTGGGAGAACCTGCTTCTGGTTGCCTATTCATCATCACTCTCTACAAACCAAAGCAAATGCATTCATTTGGAAAAGAAGTAGAAGTCCCAAGACTGGAGGACAAAATTATGTTTGACAAAGGGGATTGATGGCTGATCCACATTAACTTTTGTGTTATGCAGTCAACAGAAAATAACATGAATCAGGCCATCCCAATCTTGGAGCATTTCCTACTTTATTTGTCAATTTAGTTAACCCCTCAGCTCAAAATGGTTTTACAAATCTTCTGTTGCTAATTATCCAACACTCAATTAGTATTTGTAATACTAATTGCTTTCCAGTCTAAGAACATTTCCTGTTCTGAAATTGTTAGCACCAGACTGGTGATCATTCCATGAATGATATGTGGACCTTGGCCATGCCATAGATGTGGAAGTCTGAAACACTTTCCTGAAATAGAACTTTCAGCCCTCTCTTTTTTTTTAAATTGCTTACGTACTCCAAATGTTTTGTGGGTATGATGTGTGTATCTGGATCTTTCTCTGAATGTTCCTTCCTCTGAAATGGTTTTTTGCAACTCTTTTTTTTTTTTTTTTTTTTGCAGATATCCCTTGCACATTTATAAAAGGTTGGTTTTTGATGACTCAGATGTTGTGAATTCATCATTCTTGAAGATATTTTTACTTGTTGAACATTGCATAGTCTGCTGTTTTTTAAAGGCAGGAAGAAAGGAAGAAAGATTATTTTAAAAAGTGTGAAAGAGATCATGAAGTGCACAAAAATGTGCACCTAAGGGATACATTTTCACAGGTTCCAGATTGCGTACATGCAATGACTGTAAGAAAACTCAAGTGTCTATTTTCTACTGATAAAGCAATTTTATGAGGACTGATTTTGAGTAATAAATCAGTGGCAGAGAATGCTGGTCAATTTGTTCACCTCCACATAGTTTCCACACTATAGAAAACATTAATAATACAGCATGACTGTTCAGTTGGAAAAGTCTAGATAAAGACATTCATAGGTAATACACTCTTCTGTTCAAATTAAATCTCACTGCAAAATGACTTCAGGCAACTCACACAGCTTTTGAAATCCAAGTACTGTACTGGTTAGCTGGCACCACAGAGGTCTGCTACAAATGGAAAAAAATTACTCGCTGCAACCCAACAATCAAGACCTGCATATATTCTCACTTTTACATCTGCCCCACAGGAGATTAGTATGATGGCATGTTTGTTCTAGCTATAGGCTCATTTGAAATAGCATTGCCATTTGCTTAATGCGGTTTATCGCCATGCATGTGGTAATAAACAACACCTACAATTTCATTTGCTGTCTGTTGTGGCTAATGCATAAAAGAATTATCTTTCATGATATTTTTATGTGCAGTGCAGAAGGAGACACAAGATTTAATCAAGCAATCAAACTTTGACAAGACGTATGTTTATTCGGTTCTAATTTTTACAAAGGCTTTATTGTGCTTTGTGGCTTGTAATGCAGCCAGAGCAGGTTGGAAAGAGTATAACTGCTGTTTTTTTCCAAAGGCATCCTCTTTTCCTTCATGCTTTACTTATGAAGTAGTTATTTGGCTTCTTATGCTTGGATTGAGGGGGAAGAAGCCACAAGGGAGAATAAAGTCCAGGTGTGTTGTTATTTTTTTTTCATATTTTTAAAACATGGCTCCTATTGCTTCCATTGCCATGATTTGCTGTTGTTATCCACACCACTAGGGTAAGGAACAATATTCCAGCTCACAAGGTGAGCTTCTTAAACACTGAGCCACCACAGTCAATACTGCACGATGGAATAAGCACCCGTCTCTGTCCCAGCTCCTGCCAACCTAGCAGTTCGAAAGCAAGAAATTGCAAGTAGATAAATAGGTACCACTTTGGTGGGAAAAGATCTTGGGGACATGAAAGGAGCCTCATTCGGGGATCCCCTGAATGAAATTCCTCCAGCAAAAATCCTTTCCACCCAGAAAGCACCTTTGTGTGCTTCTGACATGATTTTTTTTAAAAGGAAGCCTGTTTTGAGTCTACAATACACTTCTCCAATCAAAGCCAAACAATCACACTTGTATATCGCCCCATAATGCTTAGTTCAGTCTCTGGATGGTTCACAAGTTAATTAACATTTTACCCCCAACATGCTGGGAACTGATTTTATTGACCTCAGATGGATGGAAGGCTGAGTCAACCTTGAACCCAACTTACAATCTCTTAGTTGCAGTATAGCAGTTTAACCACTGCATCACCAGGGAACCTTTTATTTACCCCAGAAGTACAGCCCCCCACCCTCATTACCATCTTCCACTATCTTCTTTTTATCTTCCTTGCTCCTCCTTTTTCTAACTTCTCCTATCTCTCTGTCAGCCACTAGATCTCAAATATTGTCAGGAAGAGTTAATTGTGTCTATTGTATATACACCAAAAGACATGGTAACTGCATTGAAAGAAATGATCGCTGTAATAAAGCAACCAAATAAAAGCTAGCTAGGGCATCACATTGCCAAAATGACTATGTGATACAGCGCTAATTTGGAAGGGATATTTTTTTAAATGTAAAAAAAATCCTAAAGTAGTCAACATCAGTTATGTTTCTACAGGGAGAATGTCTTGCAGAGGCTCCCACAAATATGTCACTGTGGCACACACCACAAATGAGATGCTCACAAACAAGAGAAAAGGGTGGGAAGTATGCTTCTTAAATCAATGCAAAATAAACAACCCCTCGCCATGTGTTCAAACTAAACCAATTAACTGCTGAAACATGGAGTGTATTGTGCAGTCACAAAAATGCATTGCTTTCGGGGATGGGAAAAGCAGAGTATTTCACCATGCAGCCACATCCTTAGTTGTGCAAAATCAATGACCGTGTGTGTGTGTGTGTGTGACACCACCATTTCAGATGGCAGTACCCTTTTACTCTCCATTATGTAATAACTAGATTATAATATAACCCCCATTATAATGAAATATCATCAAGACAGCATAGTGCCAGCTACTTGGATCTCTCCAAAATGGACAGCTTGATTGCTTTTTGGTTACATTGACACCTCAAGGCTCAAAAATTCAGCCTTGACAGTAAGCTAGAAAGCACAGAATTGGACAGAAAAGTGTGCAAGCAAACAAATGTGATTTAAATTAAATGAGAAAGATCACTGAGCAGCTGAAACAGTTCGAATAAGAGTGGGAAGCCTCTTTAGCCTTCTTATAAAAAAGGGTGAATGGCCTCTCTCATGAGCTAGATGGAATGGTCAGTACTTCGCAGCCCCTCCCCCTGCGCCCACACCAACGGCCAGGGAAGAAGCAGCCAGGGCAGGTTGAGGACTTCGCCGCTCCTCCCGCTGTGCCCACACCAACCGTCAGGGAAGCAGCCAGGGCAGTTTGATGACTTTGCTGCCCCTCCCCCTGCACCCACACCAACGGCCGGGGAAGAAGCAGCCAGGGCACCTTGAGGACTTCGCCGTCCTCTCACCCTGCACCCCCAACAACATGTAATGTATTGTTTGTAAGCTGTCCTGAGTCGCTACAGTGAGTGGGCAGCAATATAAATTTGAACTAATAAATAAATAAATAAATAAAATTGATGGAGCTAGGGCAAAAGAAGAAGGGGACGGCCCAAGATGAGATGGCTAGATGGTATTGTGGAGATAATGGGCACAGAGCTGAGTGAGTTGAGGGTGGTGGTGGAGGACAGGAGTGCCTGGAGGACAGTGGTCCATGGGGTCGCAAAGGGTCGGAATCGACTGTGCGACTGAACAACAAAAAAGGCAGTTAATGATGGAGTAGGTCTGGTCCAATCATCCCTTGTTTATAGGTATTCTGAATCTAGTTTCAGAGGATTTATTACATCTAGCAAGTTTTGTTAGGTGGCTTTCTCACTTTGCCTGATGACATTTTTTATTTTTTATTATTATGTGTGTGTGTGTGTGTGTGTGTTATATATATATATATATATATATATATATATATATATATATATATATATATATATATATATATATATATATATATATATATATATATATATATATAAAGTTCTATAAATATAAAGTTAATAAATAGATAGCAAATAGTAAATAGTTCTTGCCCACAGGCTCAAAATTTAAATGATAGAAGAAACATGGAGAGTCACGAAGAGCAAAGGAAAATTAAAAGCAGGAGGCAAGAGACTGAGTCAAAAGGAGAGGCAAAAATGATGAAGCAAAAGATTCATTATAGGATAGTTCTTTTTTTAAAAAAAATGCTGTCATTTCTATGACTTCTAAGTAAAAATGGACATATATCTTAAGAGGGATGGTAAACTCATACACTCTCAAGCAGAAAACTCAAGATGGAATAGGATTAAAATAAAGATAAAATAAGACAAATAAGACAAAATAAAATGTGCCCTTTTTGTATTATGGGGAACTTTCCTTATCCCAGTGTCCCTCCAATGGAACCAACCTGTTAAGAAATAATGCACTTCATTTCTTCTTTTGCTACATGCTGATTTACCGGGAGGGGGGGGGATATATGGGAATTTTTCTTCCAGTATGTTATACTGACTTGGATTTTGTTTTTAAAAGTGCTTCTGGTAGTGTTTAGAACTGTGCAGATGAAAATGCCAAAGTACTTATATGGTAGGTCTAGTTCTGTGTGGATTCTGCAACCAACTAGGACTCCATGGGACTAAAATGTCCCATTCTAGTACGTGAAGACTAAGGTTGTTGTGTGCCAGATAATGTTGAAGCCTTTGTTCAGGCCAAAATTCAACTAAATGAGACTGCCAAATCTTAAATAAGAACCCTCGGTGCTTAAAAAATACTGCAGTGCCTCAGATTACTTAATGTTTAGCAGTCTAAACAAGAACATCAATCAGATCAAAAGGCACTAAAGAACCTTCTGGCTTTATAAGACTTGTTAGTTGGCATTACTAAAGAATTAAATATTGAAGACAGATGTCCTTAAACAGAGACACACACCAACTATATAAAATTTTAAAAGGTACTAGATGTCATTTGGAATGTGCTAGACAAGTCACAGTTTGGATCAGTGCCCTACTTTTTCTTGGATTTTTTTTCTTTTGTCTTAATAAAGGGTCTGTAGATCAAAAGAAGTGCTTCCATTGTTCATGCAGTTGAGTCTGAACAGAATGCATCCATCCCATTTGAGTTTTGTTTTGTGTATGAATTCATTCTGCCTGCTTTCAATGCAACATTGAGCCACCAGTAATAAACACCACAGATTTTTAAAACAACAACAAGAGAGGAATAAATGCCAAACTGTTGAATCAAAGGCTTGTCTATTGAGCTCCAGATGCAATTTAAGGGCTGTAGATCCCTCCCTCAGCAAAACAAATTCAGTTCTAGAAATATCCTGTCATTGAAAAGGCACAGATGTGTATGTGGGTATTTATATGCAATTACTGGGGTTCCATTGAATCGCATCTCATGAAAGATAGCTGCTTGCTACGATTACATCACTTGGATCAAATGAGCAGCTTAGGTCATCCTTCTAAAAAGCAGTGGCTGTTTACAATGTATATAGCAGTACAGTATGTTGAATGCACAAAATGCTGTGCAATTTTCCCTACACTTGATCTCAGAACAACTTCATTATTTTTTCCCATTTTCCACACAAGAAATGGACACTAAGAGGGTCATTTATTCAAACTCATAGTTTAGCATTCTGTTCTGGAGTCATGTAGGGTAACCAATGATCAGAGCTGAAGCTTAATGTTTGCATAGGCCAGTGATGGCAAACCTTAGCGAACCTTGGCAATCCAGGTGTTCTTGGACTGCAATTACCAGAAGCTCAAGTCAGGACTCCTGCTGATCAAGGCTTCTGGGAATTGAAGTTCAAGAACAGCTGGAGTGCCAAGGTTCACCATCACTGGCATAGGCTATGCCAATTGGAAGCACTGCATAAAAATACACAATCCCTAGTGATGATGCAATCAACTAAAGGTTACCAGCAGCCTACCCAAGTCAGTGGGAAGAAGATCTTGAGTAAGTCCTCAGGACTTTGCCCAAAGAAATCAGTGAACTATTATTTCACAATTAAGACAGGCAATGAGAGAAAGATGTTTCCAATGGGGAAATAAAAGCATGACAGTATACTACACATATCAGAGAATTGCTTAAGAACAGTTGAGCAATCTCTTCTTGCGAGGAAATTCCTGATTATGACCCATCATCTCCTAAGGGATTTTCTGTGTTTTTAAATATATTATATAGTCTTGTTGGGAAGGCATATCAAATGCAGAAATCCAAGTAAATTTTCCTTTTAAAGTTTTTAAAACAATAAATTAAAATAACACAGAGAGTTTTGTACTCCTAAGCAATTGTGTAAGAGTAGCCCTACTACAGACCTGATAATCAGTGCTTTAAAAAAACCCTCAAAATGTATTTATTTATTTATGCTTGGTCCCTAGATAAAACACAGACAATTTCAGATGTTATTTTCTTCATTCTCACTTACTTATTAGTTGCTGGATGCAGAATGGAAACTGAAGTCAGACCCAGATTTATTTCCAAATCTGCACCAAACACATAATGGCTGAAATCCAGTAGCAAGTTGCAACTAGAGTAGGCCCATTTGAATCAGTGGGGATTTGGACATTGACTGTTCTGTAAGATGCAATAAAATACTAACCAATAAGACTCCACCCAAATATATATCAAAGATATTGTACCGAGAAAAGACTATGTAATGCTGAGTATGGCTGTCCTACAAATCTGCTGGTTTTATGTGCCACCACTATTGAAATCTGTGTGTCATTACAACTGTTCTATAATGCTACTGATAAACTAGATGATTTTTGCTGTAGTGTTTACTTGGAGGAAGCTGGCTGGATAGCTCAGTGGGTTGGGGAACCTGGCTGCTGAGCCAGAAACTGAGAATTCAATTTCCCAATTGTGTAATCCTAGGGCACCTCCAGAAGAAGAAAATGGTAAACTCTTTTTGAGTATGATCTATCTAGAAAATCCTGAAAAGGGTTACCATAAGTCAAAAGTGACTTGACAGCACATGGTTATTATTAATATTTGGAAGCCATATACGAGAAAGGTGCATTAATGTGAGGAGTGTTGCTCTGTGGTCTGCTTTTACTCACTTTTGAGAGGTATACTTCAATCATAACTGTTTGCTTTAAAGCAAACTGCTTTCTTCTGCTTTGGATAGATCGTCATTTGATATCTCGTGGTCCAAATCTCATTTGAAGTTGTAAATAACATCTACTGAAATATGCTGGAAAGAGATATGAAGGTTCTGTCTGGGGTGTATGGCCAGTGGTGATGGGGTGATGCAAATCATCACTTCATCTTGCATTCCTACAGTGAGCCAGCATGTGTGAAATAATCCAATCTATTTGTTGAGTTTAGTTCACATTCTTTTCCCTCAAAAATCTGTTTGAAGCAATGGTGAGGTTCTTCCAAAATTAACAACAAAAATCATATGAAATTCTAATGAGTTTTTCTGAAATCAAACCAAATCAACAGTGCTCTGTATCCTGTAAGACAATACTGAGCCTCTGATGACTTCATAGGTAGGTTATCTGGTGAGGTTATCCTGCTATGGTAATGGAGTAGACCATACTGCCAGCGACTCAATGCTGATCATCACACAACAGTTAACTAATCTGACAAACCTGAGGATGAATGGCCTTGGGTGCCAAGGTCCACAGGGAAGGGTGATGGCCCCCAAGTGGATTAAATCCCATTTGAATCCATCTTGATGGAGGGCAGCAGCTTCATCAATATTGGCCTGGGACTGAGGAGGACTTTGTGTGCCAAAAGGTCTCAAGACCAGAAAGTGATTCAGGGAACTGGATCAGTGGTACAGGTGTCACACTGTGATGTGGAAGACAAAGGGGAGGCCACTGCATTATATTGTTCCCAGGACAATCTTCATGGCTGATCGCCATGAAGATAGCCAATACAGTATTCAGAATCGGATATGGCACTTGAAGAAGAAGCCTTCATAAACACACATTATGGATATGTAATGAGCCCCTACTACCTGATAATCTTTGGGACAAGAAGGGCCCTACAACAAAATATGTATGCTTCTGGTGTGTGTTACCTCCACATATAGCTGGGGGGTGGGGGTGGGGGAATAAGCACCAAGGGCAGGAATCCTTGACCTAACATGAGTCTTACTTCAGGTACACTTTATTTTTATCTTTCTATTAGTTGATTATACAAGCCAAGGAAACACAACACTTCTACATTCGACTGAGTTTGGATTTACTTCAGAGAAGTATGGTGGGGCAATCTGACGTTTGATCTTTTAGTAGGCTGACCTTTCTGAGGCACTCTGTGAAACAAACTAGAGGTCAAACGAGGGGAAAAGAGATCCTCTGTTGCATGAGATGAAGCCCATTTGAGTGATATTGGACAATGACCTCAGTTAACTAAAACAACTAAATTAATAGTAATGATTAGCACACTTGATAGGACTGTGATAAAAATGGAGTAGCCAATGCTTTGGGAAAGAAGGAAGGAAAGTAATAAGAAAAGAAGTCCTGTTGCATAAGAAGTGGCTGGCTGTGTGATACTGGATATAGGCAAGTGATATCTCTAATAACTGAAATAATGGTACTATAATAGATATTCCCTCAATAAAGTCTTTTTACCCTGCTTCATCATTATGCACAAGCTAATACTTTTTATAATAAGAAGTTCTATAAAGCCAGAAAGAAGGCTCAGTATAGAAGCCTGTGTCTCAGCAAAAGAATAAACACTATGTACTGGCAGTCAAAGCAGTAATATATTATTACAGTGTGTCATCTTAAAGAACAAAAAACAGGCCTGGACTTATTTTCAATTCTCTCATTGTATAAAATGGACATGTTTTTATGTTTTTTTCTTCATTTTATTTTTAATGTTTTATTATTGTAGTGATTTTATCGTTGTTGTTATGCCGCCCAGAGTCATTAGTTTGATTTGGGCAGAAATATATAAATTTGAATAAATAAATAAATAATAAATTTCTGTTTTCAAGGCAAACTTAAAACTGAACATTTGCTCTGAAATGGTAGTTAGTTATCATATGGTGCTTGCAGCTGTTGTTTTGATGTAGCTATGTGCCCATTTCAAAGTGTTGTTTAAGATATAATGTGCCATTAATAGCCCAATTTGAAAGCTAGTGAAATTAAAAATGATTCCTTTGCCCTAGAGTCAATGGGAGAAATAGCAGGAATTTTTTTAAAAAGCTACACTCCATTATAGACACAGTCGCATATGATTTTAAAAATATCAAAAATTACGTCAGAGTGTCTTTGTGTTGAATAGTGTAAAAATGTTCCAGTTTAAGTGCAGAGATAGTACAGTGTTCTATGAGTTTTAGAAAGGAGAACTGCAAACCATGAGTGATACTTTAGTCTATGGAGACATTTTTAAAAGCATGAAGCTTTAGGCCCAAACTTACAGCCAGTGTTTCGTTTTATAATTGCTGTCCTGAAATTCAACAAAAGCAACTGACATGCTGCCAGAATTCAAGATACAGTACAACTGATGTTTTGATTCTTATACAAAACCTTAAAGGCTTGGTTAAAACATAATGGTCCACCTCTGTGTTTTGAAGGTTAAAATCTTCTTCCAGGAAGTTTAAATCTCTCAATTTATAAGCAGAAACCTACATTTGAATCTGAAGGGTAAGCAATACCTTGAATTCATAAGTAATGAATTAAATATTAAAATTAGAAATTACTTTTAAATAATAAACTAGCATCCTAAAATCAGTCAGAAGGAGACCTGTAAATAAATAAGGCAGAGCAACATAGTATAAATTCAAGGAAGGAGAATAATTTTAATTCATTTCCCAAAGGTTTTGGGATAATTTATCAGAAAATTGTTCTTGACTGAAGCTCCCTGCATTCTGTCATTGGTGGCTATCTGATGAGAGGTATAGTGGGATTCACACTACAGCAATACCTGGAGGGTTGCTCCCACCCTTGCATTGACACTAACTAGGGATGGGACTTTCTTGTTTTTAGGACTCCTCAGATTTCTCCAAGAACCCCACTGGCAGAATTCAAGGAATTAAAGCCCCCCAAAACGAGAAGGCTTCAGAACAGTCCTTCTTACCTTCACGCTTTCATCTTGCTTTTTCTGCTTTCTACAGCAAAGAAACTGCTCTGTTGCACAGTGGGAATCCCAAGGTTACCTGGGACTTGCAAATCTTCATGGGAGGAGTAATTCTCAGTTAGAGGCACCATCTGTATAGTCAAATGGACATGAGTTACTTTCAACACAGTCTTACAAATTTTTGTGAGTCCAAACTAGCGTTGGAATATCCCCAAGATATACTAGGGTCGTTTCCTTTCTTCTCAGAGCTGAAGAAACCTGAGAAAAGCATAAAAGTAGGAAGGGGGGTCTTGAAGCCTCCTTGGTTTTGAGCTCCCATTCCCAGAATTCTGCTGTGGAGCTGGATAAATTCTGGGAATGTGGGTCCTACAAACCAGTAAGACCCATCCTTGTCACTAACATTAATACTTTCTACTCAGATGAATATCCTATTTGAACTCATTGTGGCCTACCTTCTAAATTGACTTGTTTAGGACAGCAATGAAATTAAATGTAGCTGATCAACAAGAAAACATGTTGATATGTTCCTTAAAAAGGTAGAATACAGTAAAACCTCAGATAATGCTAACACTTAGTTCCACAAGTCTTAGCGTTATCCGATTTTTAATGTTATCCGATGCATGTTAAAATCCTATGGGATGCATTAGATAACGTTGAAACTCCATAGAGATACATTCTAACCGCACAAGTTTTAGCGAATGTTAACCAATGCATCCCATAGGATCTTAACATTATTCAATGCAATTTTCCCCCCAGATTGCTTAACATTATGCAGTTTTAGCATTATCTGATGCAAACATTATTTGAGGCATTACTGTATTTGCTTCTTAAGCCACCATGACTTGAAACAGGTGAAAAATAACATCATGCCTTTAAAACCCAATAGCAGCCTAACATGTTTCCATTTACAAGTCAATGAGCTATATCTCTATATAATGTTCCAGAAACCATCACAGGATATAAATTCAGTTCTGACTCAGACTGTCACATTATCTACAAAATTGTGAATGACATATCCTAGAGTTTGCCAGTAATTTCAGGATAGTACTGTTCAGTTTTCACCTCCACTTATCTTTTGAAGTTGCCATTTCAGTATCTTATTATAAAAGAGCACAATCACCACCTTTAGCTGATTTTTCTGTGCCTTCGTACTGTAGAGTCCTGAAAAATGACCATTTGCAACTGGACATTCTGATCAGTCTATCTCCTGTGTTCTATGTACAAAGGAGGAACAACAATAGAATTGCACAGAATGTGAAGTTAGTTCAAAATGTAGTCTTTTTAGCCTGTTTGTTTCTTAACGTGATCCTGCACAAGAGCTGACAGAGAAATTGCAATTATCTCTATGGCAACTCTTTGTTGCCATTGTAACACAGATTGGTGACAGAATTGGGGGCAGCAACTGGATTCTCACATAGATAAACAAGGATAAGCAAAATGGAGAGCAGGAATTAATATTGACAATGGAATTTATTTGAGTAAAAACTTTTATTCTTGGAAGTTAGTCTTTAAATGGTTTGTTATAAAATAGGTTAGTGACCAGCTCCACTAGGGCTGGACTTTGGGATACAGTATATGAACAAACACAGTGGTAGCAAATTGCTGGGGTAAAATTAGCAGATAACCACTCCAAGATCAGCACCTGGCACCAGCAGTGAAATCTGGAGGCAATAAATACTTGTTGCCATGTGAAAGATGTAACTAAATGTCAGACCACAAGTCTGCTGCTTTGTAATGGTACTCTGTACTGTATCTTATTTGATATGTCTGGTTTCCCCCTGTTAGAAAACGATGTTCTTTGAATGTGAAAAATCATCCATTCCTCACTCTTAGAGGGTGGATCCCTAGTTGTACATCTTCAAATTTACAAATGAATGTTGTTTTTTGCCTTGCAATGTTTTTATGATGTTTTATAATGTTGTATTTATGACCTGTATGATTTTGTGATGTTTACCTGTTCTGTGAGCCACCCAGAGTTAAGCGTGGCATATAAATGTGAATATACCATACTATACAATACAAAAAAAACCCTACTTTTGTGACAGTTGGTGTGATTTGCCTCTTTCTCACCAGAGCATGGACCCAGGGCGCTCCAAATCCCATCAAATTGCCTCTTCCTATGGAATAACAGCCAGAGCACCCAAATGATAAAATTGAGGTTGGCTATACTGAAAGAGATAAGAAAAGCTTGTACCAGAAATTGTGTTTTCAGCTCTGGCCCCCCAGGCTCTGGAAGAAGCTGCCCACTGAAATCAGAACTGCCCCCATCTTACTGGCCTTCCATAAATCCTTGAAAACTTTATTTCAACAATCCTTTTCAGGGTAATGGAACATCAAAGTTAGCCCCTTTAAGGTAGAGTTGTCTAGTACAGTTCAGTCAAACCTCGCATAAAGAGTGCCTTGCTTAAAGAGTAACTCATTTAAAGAGCAGAATTTTCTCTGAATGTTCACTTCACTTAACAAATAAACCAACCAAAAACTTGCATAAGAAATAAATCAGGGTTCGCAATCCCCCCCTCCACACACACACAATTGGTCACTTACAATGGTGTTTCGCTTAAAGAGCAAACTAGCTTAAAGCGCAATCCTGTGGAACGCATTATGCTCTTTAAGCGAGGTACAACTGTATACGTAATGGCCACCTGTAAGTTATGCTGCTATTTTATCATGTGTGTGTTGTTATTTGTTTTTTAAGGATTCTGATTGTATTCATTTGTTCTATTTTGTTTTTAACTTTATTGTAAGCTGCCCAGAATAGTGGTTTCACTAGTGGTTTCAAGCAAGCAAACACAAACACAAACACAAATATCTTGGGATATATGTGTACATATGGAGCAAATAAGGGCTATTAGTGCATTTCTGAAGTGACATCACGGCAGAGCAAAGATCCCACAGGAGGCTTAAGCAGTACCCCATATAAATCTCTCATGTTAAATCCAGTATTCATGGAATTAAACACATTAAAATTAAACTGTCAGTATACAATTAACAGTGAGGAAATTTAAATTCAGGAAGAAACCAACCTGACTTCAATGAGGAGAGTGATGACATAATTCCTCAATGAAGACAAAGCCAGTGATCCAGAAAAACACAAATACTGTCATGAGAATCCCGACAGAGCTTCTTTTTTCTTAAAAGCACAGGATGCATTGGTGACCACTCTTTCTGCCCTTATTTGAGCACAGATGGGGCCAGGATGCCAGAGTAAGTGCCTATGTAAATAATGGATTTTGATATAGTGGTTTAAAAAAATCACTGGGCAGGGAGGGAAACAGGCTACAGTTCTATAGCAGGCAGTATATAGCACGCACAACTGAATGGCCCATTTCTCAAATTGCATCCCATCTACCAGAGTCACTGAGATAAACTGTGACTCACCAATTGAAATCAGAAGTATTTACCTGTCTAAAAGTTGCCTGATTGCAGCTACCAGGTCAAAGGACACCAGCCAAATTCTCAGGTTGAGAATGGCCTTTGATATCTGTATGAAAAAAAGGAAAAAGAACAGAGGCATGCTCCCCCCCATACCTTCATCAATTGTAAAAAAGTGGGCCTTTTAAATACAAATGAGTCAAATTAACAACAGGAGGTACATGAAAGTGTCGTGTTCCTTTAGCCTTTCATTCAACAAATTTTCTAAAAGAAAGTCAAGAAGGGAGAATATAGGGTGGGTAGGCTAGGTCGGGGGATTACTAACTACGATATTATAGCTTTTTCTAGTTTTTATTTTCTACTTGCCCTTGCCAAGGCTTTAAGATGGACCAACTTAGCTGCTTTCTTTAAAAAATTGAGGAAGGAACAAGTGTTCCTCCCTACCATAATTTTATTTGGGGTTTTATGGGTCCGGCCAGGATGTGTTGCAGGATTCGTAGGCTTTTCTATATGGAGAACTTTCTTTTCATGGCTGCTCTTCCCCTCCTTGTTTCACAACTGGGGGGATGATCAGCCTCCATTTATTTAATCAGGGTAGTTTGAGAGGGAAATACTGTAGCTCAGACGCCCTTAGTGAAGAGGGGATAGAATTGGGGAGTCATTGTCTTCCCCTTTTAAGGTTTTTTAGAACTTTAGGGACATTGTGTCCCAAATGAAACTTAAAAAAAAATGGAATGCTTTTGTATGCATTTCTCCAGTTAGAATAGGTGAAATTAAGGAATTTTCAAACAGTTACTTTTGAATTATTTGAGTTACAGTACTAAGAAATTTCTAGAAGGTAGAGAGGGAATAATTACTTACTTGGGGAGGGGGAAATGATGTCTTTTATTTGGTTTATTAAATTCCATCTAAAGCAGTGATGGGATGTAACAGGTTCTCACCAGTTCTCCAGAACCGGTAGTAACTTTTCCCAGTGTCCTGGAGAACCGGTTGCAGCTTAGGGGGGGAACCACCTTCGGGGCTTACCTTTTCACTGGTTCCTCCACTGCACATGCACGCCTACAGTGCTTGGTGCGTATGCACGGCCTCCTTGCTGTCCTCCCAAGCAGGGAGGAGGAAGAGAAACTGCTAACCTGAAGCTCCCTATAGCCTGCTCCCCTAGATATCCTAGAAAACTGGTTAGGCAAAGACTTAGTACCTAACTTCTTTAACTGTTGAAAAGTTGAAAAGTGCCAAAAGGAAGCCATCTTGTGCTGAGTTAGTTCTGTAGTTCCTTCCATCTGACCTAGTGTGAGAAAGATTAGCTAGAATAAGCTTTAAGCTCTAGTTTAAAAGCTCTGGTTGATTTGTGTTGTGGGTGGGTGGATGTATATTAATGTATTTTTTATTTATTTATTTAATTTATTTACAGGTTTGTGTTGTTGGTGGGTGGGTAGGTGGGTTGAGGTGTGTGTGTGTGTGTGTGTTTATTTTTATTCTATTTTTATTATTTTTAATTTGTTTTCTTTGGCCCCGCCCACAACATCATGATGTCATGGCATTGGCTCCACCCATGATGTTAGCTCCACCCACACTGTGATGATGTCATGGTGGGGTAGTAAAAATTTTGACATCCCACCACTGATTAAAGCCAGTAGTTAAAACATAAGCCTCAGCACCACATTTGTATAGTTTCATGTCTCTTTGCAAAATGTTAAAAATAACAACCAGGGAGCCTGAAATGGGTGCCTTGCCTGATTTTGGGGACTATATAATGTGTTTAATTTCTGTCTGGAATGGAAGTTGAAGGGGATAGCTTATCAAAAGGGAAAGGCTATAAATGTCTCCCAGACTTCCTCGAAGGCCTAGGAGCAACAAGGAGAAAAACATTGCTGCTGCACCTTTACTGGAAAGACATTTAAGCAGAAGTCAAAAAAAATATTTCTTCAAAGAAACCCCTAAAAAAGATAGTATTGCATCAATGAATTTTGATTCAAATGGGTAGATCTTCATATTAGAAAGCATGTTTGCCTGTACAGGCATGTTTTGCTTCCGCTTCCGAGAGCAACAAGGGTAGCGTGAGCTGGATGAATGTTCCTGTTTTTCATAATATTTTTGTAACCTTATGATGTATATTGGGGCTTTATTTTATTGTATGGTATTTTATGATATGTTATTGTTTTGAATTATTGATGTATGATATCTGATTATACTGTGACATTATGCTGTTTTATTGAATTGTAACATTGTATTTGATTGTTGTGAGCCACCCTGAGTCGGTTTTACCGAGTAGGGTGGCATATAAATAAAAAAGGATGATGATGATGATGATCTGTCAAACTGCCCAGAAATTTTTTCATCCAATAGTTTTATAAGGGTTGCTGTCAGCAACCAATCAGAATGTCTGGGGCAGGCAAGAAGTTTTAATGTGTAAAATGACCTGGGTTGGTCAGAACACAACAAGGAATGCTCTTTCTTCAATTTAGTTATTTCTTGTGAGTTTGGAAACTCCTGATGCTTTCCATCTTGGACTGTAGTTTCTGCCTGCCTGGATGCCTGTCTCTCTACTTACACCCTGGATCCTTTCCTCTTTCCCCTTTTTTCTCTTAATGAGGTAATTTTTTTCCATTTCATCAAATTATTTATACTACCACCAAAAAGGATTTTGCACCTGTTGTATATGGACAATCTTAAACAGCATGGGAAAACAAGGCAGGAAATTGAATCACTCATGCACACAGTCCAAATATTCAACAATAATACTGTGATGGATTTTGGAATAGAATGTGTGTTACTTTACCAATAAGAAAAGGGAAATTTGTTGAGTCATAAGGAATACAGATGGCAGAGGGAAGAACCAAACAGAATGAAAAGTATAAATATTTGGGCATTTTATAAGCAAATGACATAAACCATGTAATAATGAAAGGGAAGATTAGCACAGAGTGTTTAAGGTGAGTAAGGAAAATCCTAAAATCAAGACCACATGGCAGAAATATCATAAAAGCAATAAATACTTAGGCAATGTCATTGATAAGATATAGTGCTGGTATTGTAGATTGGACAGTGAACGAGTTGGATGATATGGACTGGAAAATAAGGATGGGGATGAGTGCAAAAAATGCTCTTCATCTGCAAAGTGATGTGGATAGATTATATCTGCTGTGGGAGGATGGAGGACAAGGATAGCTGCAAGTCAAACAAATGGTCGAAGCCAAAAAATGGTCTCTCAGTGAATATATTTGTAGCAGTAATGAGAGGATGTTGAATCAAATTTCTAGAGAAGTTTACATAAATAAATAAGAGCTTTGCAGTGCAGAACATGTTTTGTATAAATGGCATAGGTTTTTAAAAGCTATGGAATTTGGGAGTCTATAGTAAAAGAACTTGTTTCATTCCACTGACTAGTAGAGCACCCTAATAATGTTTCATATTAGTGAACCACAGACTAACACGGCTACTATTCCAAAAAAATCATATTAGGGTATACTCCTTACAGCAGCATCTTCAAAAAACCAAACAAAACATGACCCTCATATTTTTAAAAGAAACCTATTTGCATGTAATTCAGCCAATCTTTCTGTGAGAAATTTAAAACCCATATTTTATCACAAACACTTCTGTGAAAGAAATGAACACTTCAAAAATGTTACTCTATTTAGTCCATGTATGTGGCATCGATAAACAGCCAATTTTGGTACATAAGGACTATATTTGGATAGTGTTTTCAGTTATTGTAAGAGGGTAATAAATCAGGCAGCTATAACAGCAAAGCTTACATTACTAAATACTTTGCAAGGGTCGTTACGTTGTAGCTGAATTGCTACTGCTATTACAACAGCAATTATCCAAGGGAAGACCCTTGGGAAGAGAGGCCCCAGGTGTAGATGGTCCTTGTGGCTGAAGAACCTGAGAGACTGGTGGGGAATTATTATTATTATTTATTTAGATTTATTATCCCGCCCCAATCAGGCGAACCTGACTCTAGGCGGCTTACAGAAAATTCATAAATTAAAACCTTGAGGTTCGAAATTACTTTAAAAAATCAATTAAAAAAGAATTAAACCATGAATTTACAAAGATCTAAAAGATTTAAAAAGGTTAAAAAGTTTAAAAAGAATTAAAAAGTTTAAAAGAGTGAGGGAGGGGTGGCTGTCCCATCAGATCAGCCACCCAACATGGGACTCCATATTCCTGGAGCCCCACACCTGCCCTGCCAGCCAGGTTTTTAGGCCCTTCCAAAAGGGCAGGAGCTCTGTCTGTAGATGTAACTCAGTTGGCAGGAGGTTCCAAAGGGCTGGGGCGGCCACGGAGAAGGCCCTCCTTCTGGTGCTAGAGAGATGTGCCTCTCTAGCCGATGGAATGGTAAGAGAGCCTCTCCGATCCACCCTGGTGGGACGGACAGATGTCCTTGGGACGTTGTGGTCTCTTAAGTATCCTGGCCCACTACCATGTAGGGCTTTAAAGGTAATAACCAACACCTTGAATTGCACCCGGAGACATACTGGCAACCAGTGCAGCTCCTGAAGCAGCGGTGAGGCACGAGCATAACGCCCGCACCCCATCACTACCCGAGCAGCCGCGTTCTGGACCAGCTGCAGCCTCCGAATTGTCACCAAGGGCAGCCCCATGTAGAGCTCATTACACTAATCAAGTCTGGAGGTGACCAAAGCATGTGTGATCATGTCCTCAGAAGAACTATTCTGAAGTGTTAAGAACAGGAAGACTTTTGCCATGATGATAACCAATATTCAGAATGGATATGGCACTTGAAGAAGAAGATGCAACATTATGAGCGAGAGACCAAAGTCTCAGGATGTATAAAACTGTATTACAGCAAGTTTTGCTAGGATTTAAATTTGGGCAGGAACACATTAGGCTGATTTTATACTGGAATGAATCCACATTTTTACTACAACGTGAGTCTTTTGTCTCTCGTTCATAATTGGACCTGTAGGATGTTACCAGTTCATTGTTGTTGGTTTTTTTCTTGTGATACAATGTAGCAACCAAAGAAATCCTTCTCCTAACCTAGCCACAGTGAGAAGCATTTCAAGAACTAGAAGGATTGCAGAACATAAAAAAGTTACTTTTTTGGACTACGACTCCAAGTAAGGGTGTACTACCCTGTGCACAATTAATCTCATCTGGTTTTGGACGGTAAATATGGAGCATGTCCAGAGAGGTGTTTAGACCACTCTTTTGAGGGGGTCAGGGCAGTGCAGGCTTCATGCATCCAGATTTCACAGAACCTGGAGTGTTGCATCTTCCATTCAAGTGCTTCATTTTGACCCTCCATCAGAGGGTTCTACTTTTGTATGGTGATCAAATATAAACTATTCCTATTGCCTTTAGACAGTAGGAATGGTGTACAGGGAAAGCTTGCATCCAAAAAGCTGCTTCTAGGGTAAACATCTAGTATGGTGACAAGGCTAACAAGCTCCATCAGCATATCAGATGTTGCAATTAAATATCTGTTTAATTATTATTATTTTTCTCTACATAGCCAATTGTTGTAGTGCTGGATCAGCTGGGGTGTAAAAATATTTTTCTCCATTTTTCTCCTTTTTACTGCCATTCAGGAAACTGTTCGTGGCTGCTGTATTGATTGGTGATAAAGGAGGAAACAGAGAGAGAGAAATTAATCTCCTGTCTGATCCAGGACTACAACCATTAGCTAGGAGGGGAAAAATAATTAAGCAGTTCCCATACCCATCTGCAGAGGAACAGGGGAACTGTTTCATTAGTACCTTTCATCTGTAAATTCATCATGTGGGCAAAGACTATTTGGATGGGGGAAATGAGCTAAATGTTTCTTAGCTCCTCGCCTCTCCTCAAGCGACCCAAAATCGAGCAAGTCCATATGCCTCGTAAAGGGTAACCTAGACATGTTCATGGCAATCTGGTCATTATTGGATGGGACACCACCATGAAATACTGGATATTGTACTAGGAGGAGGGACATAGTTCAGTGGCAAAACCCCATCCCAAATTAAATCCCCAGTATCCCCACTTATTACTCAGAATGGAAAACAGGCTGATGGAATCAGTGGGCTGAGTATAAGCCCACATTCCTATGTTTCTAAAGTTGTCCTGTCAAGTTAATTCTTAATTATGACAACACTTGTAGTGTCCCCAAATTATGTGAGTTACTAAATAGCTGATTTTAGCAGGGCCTGTCCCCAGGGAATGTCCATTGCCAAGTGAGGATTCAAAGTCAAGTCTCCAGAAGTTGAATTCAACTCTCTACTAGATTACAGGAGGAATTTTATTGTTCATAAACAAACAGAAATCTGACTACAGTAATATTTCATGAAAAATCATTACCATGGGAGATTTCTAGAATGAAACCAACAAGAAATGATAAATGATTATGTGGATCTAGTTATATATGGTAACCTTTTTCAGGAATTTGAATTACTAAGACAATTAGGACAATGAGGAAGGGGAGGAAAAACATGCTAGTTGTATTACTATTAGTCTGAAGCCATCCTGAATATACTTCATTATTAAGAGACAAACAACAGCAGAAGGAGTCTTCCCCTTATTTTCCTTCTACTGTAGATGATTTAGAGTCATAATTGCCCAGGATTCTAAATCATGCAGAGATCCCACATGAATAGGAGATGTTTCCCACCACAAATGTTTGCCTTCCAGTTGTCAGAGATAGCACTGGAAGGTTGGGGCCAGAACTAGCACCCCTTCTGCCCCCCAACTCTCTTTCATTACCTGAGTAATTCAAATGGGAAGCAAAACAACAAAAACCTGCAAGAGTTGGATGTTCACTGGCATACTCAGAAAAATGAAAACAATGTAGAAAGTTTTCTATATTTGCTGCTACATGTACTCCATAGAGAAAAAAATGGGTGAAGCTGTGTGTTGCTACAGTGGATATAAATCTATGCCCAGGTGACCCCTTTTCAAAAGCTGGCTTAATTTTTAAAGTTCTCATCCAGGTGAAGAGAACCATTGCCTCCTGGATGTTCTTGGACTGAAGATCCACTGCAGACCTAATGGTGAAGGACCCTAACTATACAACACCATTTGGAACAGGAATTCTCAACCTGTGGCCCATGGGCCGGATGTGACCCATGGCACCATTTCATGTGTCCCACCATCACCACATCTGGAAATTCCATGTGGTGGACGAAGGGCAAAATGGCTTTCTGGCCCCCGAAGCTGTCTGAGGGAGCGTGACATGGCCCCTGGCTTAAAAAGGTTGAGAACTCCTGATCTGGAGGAACATTTCTACTATAAACAAGTTGAGACTAGGCTACTTCAATGATGGTGGGAAGAGGGATTTTATAAATATTGCTTTTATTTTATTTTAAAGTACATACAAATTTTAACGATGCTTGGAATCTCCTCGCCAGCATGTGTTTCATTATTTCCCCCAGACTTTGTCCAGACAGAACGAAACATGACTCTAATTTATTCAGGAAGCCAACATGGGGGAAAGGCTTCTTGCTGCAGATGCCTGCAAATCCCATTCAGTTCTATCATAAATGAAGACAGAGAAAGGCTTTTGTACTTTTTAATCAACAAATATAAAACCTCAGCTTCCCATATGGGGTGCTGCTTCACACCCAATATAAAGCCTGAGGTAAAGTAACCTTTTTTTAATTTGTTTGTCTTTTGTTTTTGAAGCACTAAACCAGGATCCAAACCTGATCCTGTCTCACAAGCCTCTAGGCATGTCGAACTTGGCATTCAGAGGCCGCTTACCTCAGAGCTGTTTCAGAGCTGGAATGGCTGTGATATGAGTAAGACTGGACATGAAGTACAGAAGCAATCTAAAAAATAAAAATGAAATATGTGGTGCTCTTGGGAAGTGAATGTGACTTGGAAAGTTTGATATTTATAACAATAGAGTCAAGTCTTGGATTCTGCTTTTTGTCAAGAACTACTAGTCCCAGCTACCCACTGAAACATACAGTAACCTTTGTGCTAGGCTTAACCCTCAGACTCCATGTATAAACAACAAGTACTTTTCACTGAAAACACCCATATTAAGTCAAAACATATGCGATTCTGGAGGGAGAATGCCGATCAGCTTGGGCTAGGCTTTATTATAGAGGAAATCATAACGGATGAGATGTTTGGCACCTAGAGATGATTACTTTTGAGTCTCAGTTTATAAATATACAAAGCATTAAGACAGAAGAAAATGTACTTCACTGGACTGCTTTATGCACTTGTTATTCAAAGCCATTTAATGAAGCTTGATGAATTCTCCAGATGTTCATGACTCCAAGGATACAATTACAGTTTTGTGCAGCTTGGTGTTTCTCCTTAATAGGATCTGTATTCTACTCTGTGTAGGATGATGGTAGATATCTCTTGTGCTAGACGACTATTGACCTAAATATTTCATAACACATTTGTGTCCTCATTTCTAGCCTTTAGTTCAAACTATGTTGCAAAATATGGAAGAAGAAAAACAACAACACCTGTGTGGTCCTTCCTGAGAGAGCTGGATTTACTTGGATTTGGGAACTGGGGGATCGGTACATACCTCTGTACTACGAAATCACTGTATGATCCTGGTTTAATTGCTCACAGAACAATAATCATAAAGATTAGACAAAGCTTACTTCCCATGGTGGATAATCAGAAGCATTCAGCAAGCTGACATGCAGAGCATGAAGACAATAAGCCTCAAAAGATATTTCAATATACATAATGCTCTGTTTCAAAAATTCACATGGGATCAGGCATTTCAAATGTCTTTGATGACAGAGCAACTTACACTTAATAAAGACAATTCAGCTTTATTTTCATCTTTAAGCTGAGCGTAAGCCTTATCGTAGTTTACATCATCAGAGCTGTTTGCAAACTTGTACCCATAATTGGGATTGTTTCATTCAACTATCCACCTTAGACCTTTTTAAAAAAAAAAAACTTTCTGTTTGTTCCCCCTCTTTAAATTGATGCTATTAGTATCTACAGATGTCAGCACTGATTGTTCCCTAAACAATTGCTACAGCTAGAAAGCGACAGCACAAATTGTTATGACAGTTTCAATTTGACAATTTTCACATGCTATTTTGATGTCATGCCTTACCTTGATCAGTCATCATCATAAGAGGAAGAAGATATTTTGCAGCCAGAGGAAGCCTATGAACAGGAGGAACTGAAGGATGCAACTAACAGCACCCTTGAAGAAGCTTCAGGGAGAAGGGCTGGAGCCAGTTCTATTAGGTATCAGAAGAAAGCCTGGCAGATGTGAAGCCTCTTTGCCCAAGACAAAGGTGACAGCAAAGAAAACCTCAGCACATGTAGCATCAGCATCTCAATACTGATAACTGGATGGAAACAGCTGCGTGTTCAGGAGAAGCACTTATGCCCAAACTGTGAACTACATCAGTTTTGGGTGGGGCCAGTGGTGGGCAGCAAAAATTTTGCTACCACACCATGGGGAGAGCCTATGTCATTGGTGGAACCTACATCATGGGCAGAGCCTACATAGTGGGCAATCTAGTCATGCCTGCCATATGGCCATGTATACATCCACAAACACAGGCAGTACTGGCACTTTGACTGTAAATGAAGATGAGCACTGCAGCCTAGAGTCAGATATGACTGGCTTTTGAGCAAGAGAGACCTTGAACCACTTGCAGGGACAAAACCTGATGGGGCAGGGCAGTGAGGTGGGCGTGGCCACCTAATTTCGCTACCTCCCTGCCCGAAGTCCACCCAATTTTGCTATCCCCTGCCCAGAGGCCACCAAAATTAGCTAAAAAAAAACCTCCTTGGGGAGTGCAAACCTGTTGCTGCCCACCACTGGGCAGGGCATTATCATGTCTCTTACGTTTGCCTCTGTCTTACCTGAACTCTACAGAATGATTTAAGATCTGGATGCCTGTTGACCTGCTTCTGCCAACATTTTCAGGTGAAAGTGATAAATTACTTGCAACCAAAATTTTCAGTTGGTCCACATACACTGACAACCATTCTTTTGGAATTGGACTAGCTTGAGGACATAACACAACACTCATATAACTTGTACAGCAATCCAGACCTAAATGTTGGAAATAAGACTTTTCTGTGGAAAGTTTGAACTAGTTTCTTGATTCCATATGCTTGAAGCAAGATTTCTGTCTCTTTGAATGGGCAGCTTAAGAAAAAAAAGTTTTGTTCATTGTTTCCTTGCCTTCTTTCATTTTGTAATTTTCTCTAGTTGCTCTGTGTGTGAGTGAGTGTGTTAGAGAGAATGAGGGTGGGCACACACCTGTGAGAACATTTTTGTGTGAAATGTCCAGCTGTGATGACTTTTTTTTTTGTCAAACTAATTGACATAGTGCTCTACAGTGCATCGGCCTAGCATGGTACAGTAAAACCCTGTATAACAATTTTAATTCATTCTACTGGTCTGTTTGCTATGCAATTTTTTCATTGTAAGATTTTTCCTATGGGGAAAAAAATCATACAATGAATTTTTTCACTAAGCAGGTTTTCCCATTGAATATTCGTTGTATGATATTTTTTTCACAGGAAAAATCGTTATGCCAGGTGCCATTTTTTTTAAAAAAGCTATTCGTTATGTGATTATTATTTTTTGCTATAGAGGGCATTCGTTATACAAGGTTCTACTGTATAGATATGATTTTGTATCTAGAATTGTGCTGCATCCAATAGAGATTTTTTTTAATTAGCGTGAACAAAAAAAAATAGGGGGTTTCTCTGTCATCCATTTTAATGGCACAACCCACTGCATACTTCACAGGGTTGTAAGCTGTTATGACACCACTCACAGCTCCATTTAGGTGCAAACTAACCATCCATATATTTGCTAGGATCATAGGAAACTTGAGCACATCAAAATAGTTTTAAAAAACCTGTCAGGGGCTGAAAAATTGCCCTAGAAAGACATATTCTTATTCTGCAGCCATTGCTTAGTGCCACCCATAAAGTTGTTGATCTGAGTAGAATCATTTCAGACCTATATCACCCACAAAAATGTAGCACAGCAAAGAAACTTGAGAGAGATTCTGTATTTCATTTACCAACAAAAGGCTATGTTAAAGAGTGGTGATTAAATTATCGATATTTTTTTTTGGGGGGGGGGGGCAGCAATTTCTGAAGCAGCCACCTGAAAAAACAAGCAATTGCCTTTCCAGTTTTTTGGTCACTTATTTGTAGTCTGCTTTCAATTTATAACCAGCTATTACAAGCTATTGATTGGAACTATAACAGAAAAGACTCGAATTGGCATGAAATAGATAAGAGTATTGTGGCAGGATACTACGTGATAATTTTCCACTGCCTTTTAACAGACTAAATTTAGCAGATTATGTCTAGACCAGTGATGGCGAACCTATGGCACGCTTGCCAGAGGTGGCACTCAGACCTCTCTGTGGGCACCCATGCCGTCACCCCAGCATAGAGTTTACCCTGCCGTTCTACCCAGCAGCCCAATGGGAGCACTTTCTCCCTTCCCCAGCACAGAGTTTACCCACCCCTCCACCCAGCAGCCCAAAGGGAACACTTCCCCCTAGGACAGAGTTCACCTTGCCCCTCTGTCCAACAGCCCAGTGGGAGTGTTTCCTTCCTCCCCTGGTGCTATGTTGGCATTTTGCGATAAATAAGTGGATTTTGGGTTGCATTCCTGGCTATTTTGATGAGACTATGCTTTGTAAAATGAATGCTAACAACATGCTCACTCAGATGAAAGGATACACCAGGTCTTTCCCACACACAATAATCCCCTAATTAAATCATTATACTGCATAGCATACCCCCACTCACACAACCCACACACCAATGAATGCTAAACGCAACACTGAAAGGCAATCTTCTAATTGTGGTATTTTCAAAAGATGTTTCTCAATATGTTAGCAGATACTGGAGAGAAATCATTACTGTGGTTGAGAAAAACAATAGATCAACATTAGTAATGGAGTCCATCCTAAATTTCTCAACTGCAATTAGAGGAGTCACATCAAAGGCTTTCTATCCACTGCATGTCAACCACAGATGTTCAATGTATTTTGAAAGTATTCACCTTCTGAAAATCTCAAGATGGGTTACTTTTAAAATTTCTAGACAAAATCCACTTGAGCAGGACCAGACTGACACTGAATAAAGGCTTCATTTTAAAACATTGGGGTCCATGCAGTTTCATCCCATTGCACAAAAGCTCTGTGCACCATAAAATCACAAAAGGTTTCCAAAAGAAGCTGCTGATGACATCCTTCCCATTGTGCTATGAATCAGGATTTCAGCCATTATTGGTATTAAAATTCACAAACCCAGTCACTCATTCACTCAACACTTTTAAAAAGTAATTCATAACCATTGCACATTATTCATGACAAACGAAGTGGTTTGTTGCGTTTACTCATTAGTAAGATTAGAATCTTATGTAACTGATTATTCTGGTTAATTAATTACTTTTTAATACTTCTATAGTAAGTTAAGTATCTGACAGTGGAACCAGTGGTTAGAAATTCAATTCTCCAGTGTGTATCTCAGAAAAGCCAACTTGTGTAGGTTTGGGCAAGCTTTATAGCTACAGACTGCCCCTAGAAGAAGAGAATGGTGAACCTTTTCTAAGTTTTCTGTACAGCGGAACCTCAGTTAACGTATTTAATGTATTCTCCGGGACATTTCTTACAGCGAAAATTACTTTAACCGAATTTCCTATAGGAATACATTGAATGCAAATTCCCATCGGATTGCATTGAAAACCAAAATACATTAACCAAAATGCAGTTTCCCATAGGAAAGCATTGAAAACCAATTAATCCATTCTGGAAAAAAAACTCTGTAAACCTAGCTACTATTTTCTATGGCTATCCTTTTGTTATGCTATTTTTATGTTAACCAAGCCATTTGTTAACCGAGGTACCACTATATCTACAAAACCCTGAAATGGGTTGCCAAAAGTTTCGAAGATCCTCAACTGTGATTCTAAAAAGTTAAAATAAAAAAAAGTTACGCATGTTAATAAAAATCTTAACAATGCTACCCATCATTGTTATTGTAAAAATTTAAACATTAGTAACTATTAAGCAGACCTTCAGTTATGAAAATACGGCATACTTTGCAAAATGTGTTTGCTACCCAGGAAACATCTCTCTAGTTTTTTTCTTTGAAGGGCTTCTTTTTTAACTCTTGGGTAATGCAATTGTTTACATGCTCAACTCACTTCCCTGGCTAGAATAATGACTCAGATCAAAAACTTGAGGTGAAAAGGTAACATATATTTACTTGTTGTGTGATCAGAACTCTTAAAATGTTGATTTCAGGTTTGTTAGAAGAGGATGAAGAGTTAGATTTTTGTTGAATTAGTAAGACATATGGTCTTACTAGTTCAACTAGTAATTTTTCTGAACAGAACTTGACATTATCTAGCTTATATCTATTAGTAGAAGCAAGCTTGTGCAGCTAGACCTAGAAAATCATGATGCCTCCACAGACTCTAAAACATGTTTATGGAACGTATTATCAAGATAAACTTTTACTTGCTTTAGGAAAAGGTCTTGCTACTCAAGGTGCAATCAGGGGATAAGCTCACCTAGGCGATAAGGCCTCCCTCAAGCTCAGATTGTAAATCAAACATGTAAAAGGAACATCAGTGTGAATCTGTACTAAAAGAGGATGAAAAGTAAGGCCATATGCAATAGATGTCATATTTCACATGTCAAAGCGGCAATATACAGTTGCTTCATTATGTATGATAGATCTGTAATGGAGAAATGACTTGTTCGGTTAAGCAAAATAAAGCGCTGCTATTTATGTATAGCATTTAATTTGACAGAAAAATCCTTTTAAAAGGACTTGGTTATTTATCTTATCTTTCTAGAAAGTAATTAACAACAATAACAACCACCACCACCACCACCACCCCCACCACCCAACGCTGTATGGTGGGACTTTTTCGCACTGCCACCACTCCCGCCAGTAACATCTGTGGCCGAGATGAAAGGCTGCGGCTGTGTCCAGCCCTGGGACTCATTCCACCTGTCCTGCTGAGGCTTTAAGAGATGCTGTGCAGCGGGCGGAGAGGCTTGCCACCTGTTGTGGGATTTAGCAATTATTTTGTTTTCGTTTAGTTCGTTTAGCCTCATGAGAAATCTGTATATGAATCAAGAAGCAACAGTTAGGACTGAATATGGAATGACTGAGTGGTTTGGAATAGGAAAAGGAGTAAGACAAGGCTGCATTTTGTTACCCTGCTTATTCAACTTATACACAGAGCACATAATGCGCAATGCAGGGATGGAGGAATCACAAATTGGGATCAAAATTGCTGGGAGAAACATTAACAATATGAGATATGCAGATGATACCACCCTAATGGCAGAAAGTGAGGAGGACCTAAAGAAGCTCCTGATTAGGTTGAAAGAAGAGAGTGAAAAAGCTGGCTTGAGACTCAATATAAAGAAAACCAAGTTAATGGCAACAGGCCCTCTCAGTCCCTGGAAAATAGAGGGGGAAGAAGTAGAAGCAGTGACAGATTTTACTTTCTTAGGATCAAAGCTGACTGCAGATGGTGATTGCAGCCATGAAATAAAAAGGCGACTGATTCTTGGGAGGCAAACGATGAGAAACCTGGTGAGCATAGTGAAAAGTAGAGACATCAAACTGCAAACAAAAATTCGTATAGTCAAAGCAATGGTATTCCCTGTGGCGATGTATGGTTGTGACAGCTGGACCATTAGGAAAGCTGAGCGCAGAAGAATAGATGCCTTTGAGATGTGTTGGAGGAGAGTTTTGAGAGTCCCCTGGACAGCGAGGAGAACAAATAGGTCAATCTTAGAAGAAATCAACCCTGACTGCTCCCTAGAAGGTCAAATAGTAAAGATGAAGCTAAAGTACTTTGGACATCAAATGAGAAGAGAGGATTCGCTTGAGAAAGCCTTGATGCTGGGAAGGGTGGAGGGCAAAAGAAGAAGGGGGCAGCCAAAAATGAGATGGCTAGATGGTATTGTAGACACAACGGGCACAGAGCTGAGCGAGTTGAGGAGGATGGTGGAGGACAGAAGTGCCTGGCAGACAGTGGTCCATGGGGTTTCAGAGTGTCGGAATTGACTGTGCGACTGAACAAAAAAAATGATATTGTTATTTTGATGTTTTTTTTAATATTGATTATTTATGATTTATTGCCATGTTGTGTTTATGTACTTGTAACTTTACATGTGTTGTGAACCGCCCTGAGTTGGTCCTACCAAGTAGGGCAGTATAGAAATTTAATAATAATAATAATAATAATAATAATAATAATAATAATAATAATAATAATAATAATAATAATAATAATAATAATAATAATAATAATAATAATAATAGTGTGCTGTCAAGTCAATTCTAACTTACGGCAACTGTTTGCAGGGTTTTCTAGGTAATGAATACACAGAATGGTTTACTATTCTCTTCTTTTTGGAGTGTCCTAGGACTGTGCAGTTTGCTGGCTCTTCTCCCATGAGGCCAATGGTGGAATGTAAAAAAAATTACTACCCCACTGTGATGTCATCACAGTGTGGGCGGAGCTAACATCATGATGTCATGATGTCATGGGTGGGGCCAAAGAAAAAATTAAAAAATACAAAATAATAATATAATAAAATAAAAATAAGCACACACACACACACACACACACACACACACACACACACCTCAGGCCTTTTTAGGAACTGTGGTAGTACGTCAATATAGGTTAAGGTATTAAATACACATTAAAAAATACACACAGACACACCACATCCAAAGGTGAGTCACTTACCCTGGGTAGCAGGCTAGCTTCTCTTCCTCCTCCCCGCTTGGGGAGGGCATGCATGCACACCAAGTGCTTGGCACGCATTCACAGTGGGGGAACCAGTGAAAAGGTAAGCCCCAAAGGTGGTTTCCCCCAAAAGCTGCTACCGGTTCTCCAGGCCACTGGGGAAAGTTACTACCGGGTTTTGGTTTTTTTTAATTTTATTAGGTATATAAGACATTACAAACCAAAAAAAAAAATACATAGGACAAAAAACATTACATAGCTTTTTTAAAAATATATATAAAGGAAAATAAAAGAGAAGAAAAGAAATAGATGTTCACATAAACAATAATTCTACATTAATATCATCAATCGAATATTATTATCTCGTTATAAACCAAAATTTGAAACTACAAGTTATAAGTTATATCTCCACATATCTCCTCTTAACCAATATATATTATTCACTAACTCTACTATCCTTTTTAACTTTAAAACCACCCTTGTGTTATATACATTGTCCGGGGATTTATGTTTCCATATATTTTCCAAAAGTCATTTTGCTCAGATACAGGGGGTATGCCTTTATTCTTAACCATTGCGTGATCAATAAAAGGTTTCCAAATCCTCCAAAAATTATTGCCAAATACTTTACCCTTTTTAGAATTTATCTCCCATGTGAGCTTTTCATTAAGTGCCAAATCCCACAATTCCTTATACCAATCCCTTCTTTTTAACTTTTCGTTGTTTTTCCAATTTCCTGCTATACATTGTCTGGCCACCGATAACATTATTGCCATCAGTTCCTTGTTTTCATTACTCATTTTGTATTTATCCACCTCAGTTAACAAGACTGTATTTGGCCCCAGTTCAAACTGCATATCCAATATATCCTTAATGTCATTCTCAATTTTTCCCCAAAAGTCTTTCAAGACATCACAAGACCACCACATATGCTCATATGTACCTCTACCTTTTTTACATCTCCAACATTTCTCACTCACATTTTTGTACATTTGGTGCAGTCTTACCGGGGTTCTATACCATCTCCATATTAGTTTATAATTATGTTCCTTCACTCTTATCGACATAGATCTCATAATGTGTCTTCTCCACATTTTTCCCCATGTGTTCTCAGTGATTGTTATGTTCAATTCCTGTTCCCAGCTTTCTTTCAATACTTGTTGAGTCTTCCCCCCTTTATTCAAAATCTTGTATATTTGACTAACTATCCCTTTTAACCCTATGTCTCCTTTTCTTAGTTTGGCCAACAATGTTTCAAATTCTGTAAGCTCCCTGTCTGATCCCATTTCCAAAAGAAATTCCTTATTCCAATTATTCATCAGGAGGACTTTGAACCAATCCAACTCCAATTGCCGATATAGCTCCTTTCTCCTCTCCAAGTCCCTACAAATTTTGATCCAATCTTTCAACAAAGAGACCCCATTTTCTAATAAGACATCCTTAATCCTACCATCTATTTTCATTGGTAAATTATTAAAATCTTCTAATTCTGTTACCATTGAGATCCCTGGAATAAGATCCTTTCTTGCTTTATTCCATTCCTCTATTGTTGCTCTTATCATCTTACCCTGTATTCTCATTTTTTTATCCTTATCTCCACAAAGAAAAAACGCCTTTCCTTTCCTAGAAATCTCTTTTGACTCTAATTTTCCCCATATTGGTTCTTCTCTAATTAAAAGTTTGATGACATTTCGTAATTGAAAGGCTCTATAATACTTGTTACTACCGGTTCTGGCGACCTGGTGAGAACCTGTTACATCCCATCACTGCATGAGGCACAATGGGGAATCAAACTCCCAACCTCTGGCTCCATAGCCAGATACCTAAATCAATCAGATATTCACCCAGTGGCAGAAAGTAATTATTTCCCATAAATTTCAGGTCTGTATGAATGAGGTTTTAACATATTTGTTTGTTTATTTTACACTCCCAACACTTAACTCAAACTACCAAGTTTTAATATTTTAATATGCTAAATGGGCACCAGGGATGTCACAGGCCCTTCTGTTATATAGTTCAGATGAACATTGAAAAGGACCTTTTTCTCTGCCTTTCTGTACTTTTGTTATTGCTACTGTTCTTCTTCACAAGGTGGGGGTTGCCCACAATTTGTTCCGGAGCATGTTTGGTGCTACTGCACTTCCTCTGAAGAATTCACTTCTACGTCAGAGGCTCCCATTTGAAAGCCTTTAATTAGCTCTTAAAATCAACTTGAGTTTAAAAAAAACAAAGGCTGTAGAGGCAAACCCACAGTGGGAAAGGGTTTCTGAGAATTTATAAGGATTTCTTTCCTAGAAAAGATTTTTCAAACATGTGGCTTTTTTAGTCTAAGGTAGACACAAGTACCCATAAGCCCTATTTTGCTTGGGTGGAATCACAAACAGCTGTATTTATTTGATGCAAGGCTTTTGTCATTTGAGCACCCACAGAGCCTTTTACCAAAACTTACACCTCGTTCATCTGCTCTCCTCTGCTTAAAAATGTATTCAACTCCATTTGTTTTATTTGTTCTACTTTTTTAAAGTGTCACTTTTTAAGTCTCCAGGATCCATCTAATTTTAGATTTGGCTCCCTCCATACCCACTGAAATCAATGGAACTTGAGTTAATACTGTACTAATGCAATTTCAATTTATTTCAATGGATCTACTCAGGTTGAAATAAAAAAACCTATGGACTTAAATTTTAT
The DNA here is from genome assembly GCA_030440675.1 of Furcifer pardalis. Lineage (NCBI taxonomy): Eukaryota > Metazoa > Chordata > Lepidosauria > Squamata > Chamaeleonidae > Furcifer > Furcifer pardalis. The sequence continues at coordinate 188,566,644 of CP126891.1, forward strand.
AACATTAATTTAAGAAAAACTGGAATAAGCTCATGGTTCTCATATTCATTTCCTTCTCTCTCTCTCTCTCTCTCTCTTACATTTACAGAGAGAGAGAGAGAGACTGGGGTCTCTCTTTCTCTCTCCCAAGTTACAGCTTTAAAAGTCTGTAAGTTGTTATTTAAATGAGAATTGATATATGTTGCATATTAAACACATTTGAAACTAATAAATTCCAAAATACAGTGTATAATGAAGAATTATTTACTTGGGGAAACTATTTGAACACTAAAAAAATAAAATGAAAGTGTTGTTTTCTTCCAACGCATGTGTTCAGCAGATGAAACAAACAATTTAATTCAAATCTTCAAAGGTTCTATAAAATAACTTGCTCCCTCTCCGACCCCCTCAAAAATATACATTCAAACAGCTTATTTGAGGAGATGGGGATACATTCAATTTTTAAAATGTTCTATTATCTAATGTGCTCAGGAATTCAAATATTCAGACAGGTTTTTCTACTGTATCTCAAAAGAAAATTTATAAAAACATTTTAAGTTCACTAAATAAATTTGTTTAAAAAACAGAACAAAGATTGAGGTAAACCTTCCAATAAGACTGTAAATTTGCATTGGAAAGGATTTTGGCTCTTGAAGAGCCTTTGAAATGCCAGTCTGTTTTGGTGAAATATGTAAACAGAGACTTATTCCTCCATTTGATTAGGTGCAAATATTCCACATACTATATTGGGTGTTTCCAAATGGCAGGTTTGTTTGTATTCTCCTGCCATCGCTGTGCCATTTTAAATCCAACACAGTTTTATGGTTGAAATTCCACAGCATTGTGATAAATCCATTATGCTTGCCATATACAGTCAAACCTCGCATAAAGAGTGTCTCGCTTAAAGAGTAACTCGCTTAAAGAGCAGAATTTTCTCTGAATGTTCGCTTTGCTTAACAAATAAAACCAACCAAAAACTCGCTTAACAAATAAATCAGGTTTCGCAATCCCCCACACACACAATTGGTCACTTACAATGATGTTTCGCTTAAAGAGCAAACTCGCTTGAAGAGCAATCCTGTGGAATGCATTATGCTCTTTAAGTGAGGTACAACTGTACTACTAACATGATATTGCCCTATATAAACTTTTTGTTTTATTCCCCTCACCATGCCTTTCTTCAACTATATTTCAAGCACCCCTGTTAATGTGTCCTACGTAGCTTCATGGAAACATTCCATTTTTAAAAAAAATCTCTTCCCTCTACCACGAAACACAAATCAGATCCCAGCTCTAGTCAATGCTACAATATTAATATGCTACTTGGTTTTGCCTGTTTCTTAAGCCCCATTTAGTTGTGCATGAAATCCTGAAGGGTGCACACATGTCCCATCCCAGCCCCCCCCCACTCCCTTCCCCAACTTTCCATTCCTCTTTTTAGCCCCCTCAAATTCAGATTTCTCTGTGTGCCTTTCCTTAGAATATTTTTTTTCATCATCCTGTCACTCAGCTTAAGGAGTGACTATACTGATATGCAGAGAACAATCTGAAGACTTTTTTCTAGAGGTGAAATAAGATTTTATTCAGTAACAAACAGATATCTGCAAGTGGGTTACCCCTCGAAGAGAGGAACCCAGAACTATTTACAAGGCCAGCTTATATAGGCAGAAACCACAAACAGGAAGACAAATGTACAGGTGGACACTTCCATCTATGGTTCCAAACTAGGCATAAGTTTTCTGAATGATCCAGTCTTCTTTCCTGCTTCTAAGTTACTGGCTAGAACAGATACAGACCAAGTTCTTAAACTAAGCTGTCATTCCCTAATTGGCTGTTTACCCTTCCTTTTCCTGTTACTGGCTTAAGCAGAGAGAGTCCCAAGCTAAGCTGTCATTCTGATTGGTTGCCACCCTTTTCTTCTTGCTTCTGGGTAGGATAATGTAAACTGTCAGCCTATGGGTAAGGCAGAGGGGTGGTTCCTCGTTTTAGCTAGGACATGTACAGAAGTCCCCTTGTGATTTTAATTACAAATTTATCTTGTCAGGAGGAAAGTTCAAACTGTTTCTAGTTGAAGCACACAGATATTTAATGTATAGATTTTCCACAATATTGACAAACAATGCGGAAATGCTTCAGGGTTGGAATGGTCAGATTCACATTATTGTCTGTAGATTACACCACATAGAAGTCGATGTGAATCAGTTCAGTTTCCTGTCGTAATCCACAATTTTCTCCTTCCCTGCTGAAGCATCTTTTTAAAATAATAATAATAATAATAATAATAATAATAATAATTATTATTATTATTATTATTATTATTATTATTATTATTATTATTATTATTATTATTATTATTATTATTATTATTATTATTATTATTATTATTATTATTATAATGAAATGCATTGAAGAATTCAGGCAGTATGCTCACTTGAGCTGATGTGGAAGCCATTATACTTGAAGGCTTTCCAGCCCGCGACAGTAGCAGGAGAGAGGAAAGTCAGCAAAGAAACTAGCTGCACTCTTCCTGCCTTATCTGTTGACTGGGTCTGTTTTCAATTCCAATTCCTTGCTCAAATTCCAATAAGAAGAGAGAGCAAGGTGGACGTTTTTATGTAGTTCTACTTTAAATCAAGAATCACATAATGAAAACATCATCTGAAAACACACACTATCTTGAGTAAAAGGGAGGAGAAACTCCAAGGACTGAGATTGCAATGCTGTGCACTTTTACATGGGAGCAAATTCTGTTGACTTCTGTGCAACTTACTTCTGAATAGCCAGTCCAATGTTGACAAGTTGAATCAATATCAGTGTTATTGTATAACAATCACAGTATTGTATAACACTGTCCTCAAGTTTTTAACTACCTTGCAAATAAATCATCTTTTTGTATATTGCCATTACTGGCAACGTAGTAATTCAGTACCTTTTAATCAGAATGGATCAGTTTTCAATCTTTCCTTCCCCAAATATTAATTTTGCCTTAAATTTACCGTTTATTCTTTATTATCTGTTGCTTTCTTAAGGTTTGCCAGGAAATCCTTTTAATCTTGTTATCCTTTCATAGTACCTTTCCTTTCTTACTTCCCTATCTTATCCTTTTTATCCTACCGTTTCTCATTTTTCCTCCAAATATCCAATTCTTGATTATCCATTCTATCACTTTCTATACTTTAATTATCTTTAACTTCCCCTTCAACATATTTTGATTTTTCTTCTACTGTCACTAAATTATTACTCTTCAAAATTCTTTTTTTCTTTTTCTCCTTCCCTTCTTCTCTTTTCATCTTCCTTTAAAAAATAATAACAACTCATTGTTTGCTTTCCAAAGTTCTCAATCCTTTATATTGAGTTTCATTTATACAAATTAATCAATAAACACTTCATAACAATTTAGAAGTTATATCCACTTGAAAACTAAGTTATCGGTTTTTCCTATCAACTGTTACCCCACAATTCTTTAGATCCAAAAGAAATAGTATCAGTTCTCTTTCCTTGAAATTTATTTACTAATATTGTTACTGTTGCAAAAATTTATGGAACTTCCTCTTTAAGTTTCCTCCATTCTTTTAATCCTTCTTTAATAATATTACATAATTCCAATATATCCAGGTAGTCACCTTAATCTTTCCTTCCACAAATATTAATTTTGCCTTAAATTTAACATTTATTCTTCATCATTTTGAGATTTACCAGGGAATCCCTTTAATCTTGTTATCCCTTTTGTAATACCTTCCTTTCTTACTTCCTTATCTTATCCTTTTTAAGAATGGATCAGTTTTAACCATACAATGCTGACAAAAAAAAGATGATTACTGTTAAAAAGGGAAGGGATATACCAGTAACCTGCTATTTTTAAAATGTGCAATTGTTTTGCATGCCACAGAGGAAAGCAATTATGTTTATTAAGAGTTCCCTTAGACAGCTATAGTAATAACATTTTCAGAAGCCATGGCTTCCAAAGTCCAAACAAAGATTTCAAAATCTGTGCTATGTATTGTTGCCATGACAGTAAATAATTTGAAGAAATCTTTATGTTTAGCATGCCATCATATATCATGTTCAATGGTAACTGTGTGTGTTTGCTTTTAATAGCACTTAACTTGAAAAGAGTGTGATTAAGCCAAGAATGAAGTAAATATTGTGCTTAAAATATACAAATGCAACATTGCATTTCAGGTCATGCTACCAACCTGCAAACCAAGCCTGCTTTTTCAGTCAAAACTTGATCCTGAAGAAGCAGATCACAGACCATTGGTAAACCCAAAGGACATCATTATATGGTTAATCTATTACAGTGTTGGCAAAACTTGGCACGCCAGGTGTTCTGAAACTTCAACTCCCAGAAGCCCTGAACAGAAGGAATGTTGACTTGGGCTTCTGGTAATTTCAGTCCAAGAACACCTGGAGTGCCAATGTTTGCCATCACTGATCTGTAAAAAAACACTTAGAAATTGAAAGTTTACAGGTGATTCATCACAGTCATAGCAAAGTGGAGAAGAAGCAAGGAGAGAAAGGAAGATGTGGTTGAAGGAGAAAAACATTTCCAACAACAACAGTACATAGTGACCTATAAATGAAAAGCAAAACCTAAGAAGAATCACATAGTCAGCAGTTGAGTGGAAGCTCTCCAATTATGTTATATACAGTAATTATATGCTATTCTCCAGCAAAATAATTATATGTTAATTATATGTGATTCTTGGGAGGCAAGCGATGAGAAACCTAGGGAGCATAGTGAAAAGTAGAGACATCAAATTGCAAACAAAAATTCGTATAGTCAAAGCAATGGTATTCCCTGTGGCAATGAATGGTTGTGAGAGCTGGACCATTAGGAACGCTAAGCGCAGAAGAATAGATGCCTTTGAGATGTGGTGTTGCAGGAGAGTTTTGAGAGTCCCCTGGACAATCTTAAAAGAAATCAACCCTGACTGCTCCTTAGAAGGTCAAATAATAAAGATGAAGCTAAAGTACTTTGGACATCAGATGAGAAGAGAAGATTCACTTGAGAAAGCCTTGATGCTGGGAAAGGTGGAGGGCAAAAGAAAAGGGGGGCGGCCAAAAAGGAGATGACTAGATGATATTGTAGACACAATGGGCACAGAGCTGAGCGAGTTGAGGAGGATGGTGGAGGACAGAAGTGCCTGGCGGACAGTGGTCCATGGGGTCGCAAAGGGTCGGAATCGACTGTGCGATTGAACAACAACAAAAAATATGATTCTTTTATTGTTGTTGTTTGCAGCATGGTGAGTCAACATACTACAAGGAAATTCTTTAAAATTGGGGCAGGTCAAACACAAATTTTGAAACTGGGCTTTGGATCGGCACCAAATATGACACAGTAAGCATAGACAGTCTGCTGTTTCTCTGAGAAACACTTGATGGCAGGCAGTTAAAGAGCTTCAAAGTTATGAATTTTGAAGTATTTATCTGATTTGTGCTAACATTCTATTCAGACATAGGACTATTTTGTCAGCAGAAAAGAAACTGCTGAAACATATTTTTAAATCCTATCTTTTTAAATAGTAAAATGATAGTACATACAGTAATTACCTTGGCCACCCTTTTTAATTTGCGTCAAATCTATCCAATAGTTGTAATAAAAATGATAACTTAAAATGGAGACCCAACCATTTCATAACTGTTGAGAATCCGCAGTAGAATCTTATCAGAATGGCTTTTCTCCAATTTTGGTTGACCTTTATTTAAAAATCCTTTCATTTCTTTTGAAATTGTCCCCATTTGCATCCTAGCCCCAGATAATCACATTTTAAATCATATTCTTCTAGAACAGCATTTCCCAAACTATTTTCCACAGAATGCTTCTCAGAAGCCTAAGTCAGTACATTGGCTGAACAGTGCTTTGGGGAATTGACTTAGACTTCTGGGCATTCAAGTCCAAAACCCAATGATTGGGAAACTGTTCTAAATTTTTGTTGGTGTTCAGTTGCACAGTCAATTCCAACCCTTTGCAACCCCATGGACCATTGCCCACTAGGCACCTCTGTCCTCTACCATCTTCCTCAACCTGCTCAGGTCTGTGCCCATTGTGTTTAAACTATATAATTATAAAAAGCATTTAGAATTAATGATTCCATATTCCTGGGCAGACTTTCTCAAATGTGAGTGAATGGCAAAGAATAAAGCATGTGAGGAAAGCTAAGTTCGAGTAAAGCCTTCTTTATGCTAAGCTATGAAATTAAATGAACGTAAGGAGGGTTTCTTGAACAAATATGGTGAAAGCACCTAAGAGAGGAGGAGGAGGACAAAGTGATTTTTCATGGTATTAAGCACTGCTTGTGAGGAAAGTGGTCTTAAGACTACAGCCTGATTTGAAATTACAAGTAAGTCCTATGAAGCTCAGCTGAAATCCAACTTTCTCTAAGTAAATTCAACTGAATGGCTAATTTGCCGGCATGGTAATAAGTTCCTTTCAAGTAAACACAGCCATCATGCATTATTTATTGATCCCAACCTTTCTTTCTGGCAGGAAATGAGAATAAACAAGAGGTAAGAGGGTTGTATGTTGGGAGAGCAGTGAGAATGAAAGAAAAAAGATTAACAAGAAAGCATTCTCACACTCCAAATGTCTTTGTCCATAATTAATGTATAGACAAATCTGTTTCACAAAAAAGGAAAAAAATAAGAAATGGCTGAGATTGATCTAGAGCAGGGATTCTGAGCCTGCGGCCTATGCATCAGATGTGGCCCCTCACCACACCAGGAAGTGCCATGTGGTGTAGGAAGGGCAAAATGGCCTTCCAACCCCCGAAGCTGTCTAAGTGAGCATGAGCCAGCCCCTGGCTTTAAACGGTTGAGAACTCCTGATCTAGAGACCACGTATTATAGTTTGTACCCACTGAAATGTGTAGATAAATATTTTCTTTAAGTAAAATTATCTGAGCTATGATTAAGACTGCTTCAAATTCCACGTTATGTCTCAATGTGCACCAGAAACAACCCTTGTCAACTGACAGCTACAGTGGCAGGGATGTATCATCCTGGCAGGTTCAACCATGCCACAAAGGTGTTGTTGTCTAGAAGTCCAAAATGGTCCTCCATTCTGGAACCGCAGGTCAGCTTAGTTGGGTCGGATACTTCGGCAATGCACCTGGCCAGTGCGTTGCTCTAACATGGCCAACTTCGACATGAGCCTAACCAGCTGTGTCACTGTACAGTAAAACCCCAACTTACACATGCCCCGAGTTACATAAAATTTGACTTACATAATGATTTTGTGCTAAAACAATGTCCCAATTTACATAAATTTACAAAACACAATTTCCTATGGGTTTGCTTCAAGTTACATGAAAAATTCATTTTCCCTATGGGTTTGCTTTGAGTTACTTGAAAATTCATTTCCCTATGAGTTTGCCTCAAGTTACATAAAATACTGATTTAAGCAAAAGTCTACGGAATGGGCTTTTTGCGTAAGTATGGGTTTAACTGTATGTAAAATGGCTAAAGGAGCATCGAAAGCATATGCCTCAGTCACCCACACACCATTGGACCCGGCTACGGTAGCAGTAGGACCTCTTGATGGCAAGAGGCTGCTAAAATCTCGGGAATTGGAAACATTGGGAGATGATGCTTTGATCCGCCACCTCAAACTAGATGTGTTAAGTACGAATCAACCAAGTACCCAAGTATGATTAAGACAGCCCTGTACTGAAAATTTTGAAGCATTGCCCCCATCTCAGGTTTTATGCCTTTCTAGGGCCTTAGCCATTGTTGCTGCTGTCATCATCTCTGAATTATGGCAATAGTATGAATGAATGATCTTCAAAATATTCTATCATTAATAGACTTGTTCATCTCTTGTAAACCTAAGGTTGTATCTTCTTTTACAGAGTCTTACCTCCAGTCTCCTTCAGTGTTTCCTAGCATACCTATATTTTCCCACAAGTCTTGTCTTTCTTACGATGTGCCCAAAGTATGACAACTTTAGTTTTGTCATTTTCATTTCCATTCAGGTTTGATTTGATCTAGTCCCCAGTTGTTTCCATTCAGATCTTTAAGGAACTCCTGAAAACTCATTTATTCAATGTTGTTTTTGCAGAGTTTCTCCCCCATGTCCTCACTGAAGGTACAGTACTACTAGCCTATGATTCACTGGATACTTTGTCAGCATCACAAATTCAGTCAGCCTTTCATGACCATTTAGCATGTTTGGCCCTCTGCTTTCAGGGTCTCCCTTTCTCTGCACCCTTTTTTGGGGATACTGTTGCAATTCCTAGAGTCATCTCAAGGGAAACGCTGTTCTGGCTACATAAGAAATTCTACTGGCAGAACCTGAACCTCAGAAATAAAGGGAAGGATGGATGGATATATACAAACCTTACAGAATGAAATGAACAGTAGGAATATTTACCAGAGGCCATAATTCAAAATAACATGTGGATATTTTCATCACGACATGTAATAAAGTCATTCTGAATAATGTATAAGCTGCCTTAGGAACCCCAGAAAAATTACATGAATGGTGTTATAGAATTACACTAATGGGATTGCAAAATTAAAAATATGACAGAATCAATTTTTCTGGTGTTCATACTGGATTAGACAAGTTCAAGAAGTTTGAGCAAGAGGTCACATTGCATGGGGGAGTAGGGTTTTCAAGCAAACTTCTTATTAGATCTGAAAATAAAATTACCATCATGCTGTCAGGATTTGTTGCTGCTCCTCTAAATCCTGAAGAACTGGACCTTTAATCTGCTGTAACTGCTAAGCCACACCTGAGAGCCCTGGGGAAGGTTCCAAGCCTTCATAGGCTCCACCTGGAAACCCTTGGTGGCTTAGCTGTATAAGAACGGCCTTTCCTCCCAAAGGTTGTCTTCAGCAACATATCTCAGCAGATTTGCAGTTCCTTAGGTCGTGTATTTCCTGCCTGGTTCCTAAAAAATCTTGTTCCTGATTTCTACTTCTGCCCAGTTCCTGTGGACTGTTGTTTTGGCTTGCCTAGAGCCTTGCTTCAGCCACTGAGGGTTTTCTGCTATATCTGTTCTCCCAGTTACCTGGTCTCTGACTTGTTCAAACTATGGTTTCATTGTCTACACCAATCCTGAATCTCTGCCTTGACTTGGACTCTGGACTGAGATTTGATTACTGTTTGTCCTGCTAACCCCCTGGACCCTGATTGATGTTTATGATCATTAAATACTAATTACTTATTTACATTAACCCTGATAAAAACAGTTGATATTGTTGAAGTAATAGAACAGTAATTAGAGACCAACCTTAGGTTAGATTCATGAGTATAGAGCTGGCAATAGAGTATGTGCAATATATTTCATTTACAGTAACCTATTTGTTTAAATCTGGGGAAAATGTGCCAAATCAGAATCATTTGTGGAAATTCAAGTTACAGCAAATGGTAACATCTAACAAGCAGCACACAGTCCAATGTGACAGTATTGTAGATAGGAGGACTAGGAAGTAGTATAGCTGGTGACCCTAATTGCAGGAATGCTGTGAATTTACTCCATATTTAGTTGGTATACTACAGTCTTTTTCAGGTGCCAAACCCTATACTGTACTCCAAATAATTTCAGCACCATGGATAACTCTTGCAAAAGGGGAGAGACTAAAATCCAGGTGGATTCACTGCATCTCTGAAACCAGAGTCACCGCAGTTACAAAAGTGTCATCCTAGAAAGCCCTTTATCACAAAGAAGAGATAAATAGTTAGAAGGATTCTGCCCCAATCCACTGCTTCTTCAATCTAGGCATTTGTGCTTTTAGTTCGGGAGTATATTTAAAATGGAATTCCCCACACAGAGTTGGAAGGGGAACATTTCTTTTTACAACCCTTCCCCCTTGAATTCTACTGGTAGAATTCCCATCTCATTCTGTTCTATGCCTGAGGAGGGGTAGAAAAGAAGAGAAAGTATAGCATCCTACTGAAGAAGATGTCTGGGGAAAGCACAGGAAATTCTGTAAGTGTTCCTCTTATTAACGTTTGTTCCCATGTAACTACTGAGCAGATATTCACATAGCAAGTCTCAGACTTCACTCCAAAGAAAAATATAGGTATACAGGGTGGCCCATAAGCAGTGGTGGGCAGCAACAGGTTCGCGCGTGCGCATACCGGGAGGGGTAGCGAAATTGGGTCGCCTCTGGGCAGGGGGGTAGCGAAATTGGGTGGCCTTCGGGGGGGGTAGCAAAATTGGATGGCCACGCCCACCTCCCTGCCCTGCCCCATCAGGGTTTGTCCCTGCAAGTGGTTCAAGGTCTCCCTTGCTCAAAAGCCAGTCATATCTGACTCTAGGGTACAGTGCTTATCTCCATTTATAGTCAAAGAGCCAGTGCTGCTTGTGTTTGCAGATGTATACATGGCCATATGGCAGGTATGACTAGATCGCCCATGATGTAGGCTCCGCCCATGATGTAGGCTCCACCCATTACATAGGCTCTGCCCACAACATAGGCTCCACCCACTGTATGGTAGGAAAAATGTTTGCTGCCCGCCACTGCCCATAAGTCCCTACCCACCCATGTATATTATAATTTATTAATTTTTTTCAGAGAAATGTGGCCGATTTAAACCCATGTACGGAGACCATATTGTGACAAGTACGTAGGTATATGAGTGCAATAATATTGGTGACACCCTGGATACAATAACTGGTAAATTTAGAGAAAGATTCAATAGGGACTTACAAGCCACCCTGTGGGAGGCCAGCTCCGTGGTGCAGTAGAAACAAAGGGAGAAGGAAAGAAAAGACTGCGCAGTCTGAGATCTTGGTGCAAAAAAAGGGAGGGTCTGGAATACCCCCACTCAGGTTAGCATGTATTTATTAGGTTCAGGTATACAGGAAATGGTGGGGGTCAACAATATCCAATCACAGTCAAGCATTTCAACCTGTAACCTTATAAGGTCAAGGCTGCAGGTGAGGGGAAGGGTTACAGGTGGGGTTACAGGTTACAGGAAATAGCTCACAGGAAATACCTTATATGGGCAGAGTAAAGGTGGTCCGCCTCATGGTCAGTGTACATGCCTGGACTTGCCCAGGCAAGCCTAGGCATGTCCTATATTGCTGACTCACTGCTGACCAAATATGGGCAGGCTCACTTCCTTGTAGTGCACAAACAAGGCTTCAATAGCTAACTACAACAAGAATTCAATGGCTAACTAAGGCAAGGCTGGTTACTAAAGCAAGGCTAAATGTGACTATATAAGACTATATAAATGGCTATAAAATGACTAATAAAGGCAAGGTATCTCTAATTTCCCCACACCACCCTATACTTCTATGACAGCTTTGGCACATCCTCTGGCCAATTTTATGCCTCAGGAGTCTTCTGCGACTTCATAGCACTTATAGATCATTAAAAATGCAAGAAGGAAGAAAGGTCACTTCAATTTTGGAAAGACTGGTGTTGAATAGGTGGAAGATTTGTCCTCAATAAGTACTCCTAGAGGCTTCTAGGAACACCATCTTGCCTTCCCCTCTCCCTTTTCGTCTGGGTTTTAGACATGGCTGAGGTCACAAAAGTGTTGAGAGACCACTCTTTGCCTATCCCTTTAGTATATAAAGTTACCATAAACTCTTCAGTGGGGTGAAAGGGGAAATTCCACCGTTCAAGAAATCAGGGACCAAATCCCTGATGAAACACACTGTGTGGTTTTCTGCACATAAACAAAGGTACTGTTCAGAGATAGACAGTTGCTTTCCTATTTTATCAATTCTTGGTTAATTGCATAAAATGAAACATCCTCAAATCAATCAAACCAAGATTGGAAAACGTTTCTGCCACGTAGGCCAGCTTTAGTTCTACAAGTGCAATTTGACCATAACATCTAGAATTCTTAGGCAATAAAGTTACAGTACATGAAATTCCTCCAGATTCTGGCAATTGGAGTCTTAGGGCCTGCCTACATTGTCCCTCCCAATCCTGGCTGTGTCAGGATATCTGAGGTGGCTTGAGGACAGAAAGAGGCTTCACAATATGAGCAAACTGCACACTTTCAGTTCAGGGTGCCAGCGTTTCCCCAAAAGCCATAATACATACTATAACTCTAGTATCAACTTGCATGGCCAACTGAAGTGTATCCTATGTGTGCTGAATTTTGTTGTTGTTCAGTCGCGATTCCAACCCTTTGTGACCCCATGGACCACTGTCCGCCAGGCACTTCTGTCCTCCACCATCCTCCTCAACTTGCTCAGCTTTGTGCCCATTGTGTCTACAATACCATCTAGCCATCTCATTTTGGGCCACCCCCTTCTTCTTTTGCCCTCCACCCTTCCTAGCATCAAGGCTTTCTCAAGCGAATCCTCTCTTCTCATTTGATATCCAAAGTACTTTAGCTTCATCTTTACTATTTGACCTTCAAAGGAGCAGTCAGGATTAATTTCTTCTAAGATTGACCTATTTGTTCTCCTCGCTGTCCAGGGGACTCTCAAAACTCTCCTCCAACACCACATCTCAAAGGCATCTATTCTTCTGCGCTCAGCTTTCCTAATGGTCCAACTCTCACAACCACACATTACCACCGGGAATACCATTGCTTTGACTATATGAATTTTTGTTTGCAATGTGATGTCTCTACTTTTCACTATGAATAAATTAAGCAATTTTAGAAGTGCCATGACCTTTAAGACTACATCTAAGAAAAGCAATTAATGTAAAGGAAGGGCCAAATAACTTTCTGTTGACTTCATGAACCACTATGGAATGCAACACTAGGCCACTCTACAAGGTCATTCTAAGCTTATATTTTGTTCCCATTAACTTTAAATTAATCACATCCATATCCTGATAACCTTGCCTCACCATCCAAACGTTCAAGTCACAGTGGCATTTTTTAGAATTAAGAACACATTTTCAGTTAATAGTGAAGGACACTTCTGTAAAATTGCATCAATAATGTCACTCTTTGCAAAGTGCATAAGATACTTGCTGTACAAAATAAACATATTTTTCATCTAATTTTTATGAAGTCATTGATAAACCAGTGTGTTCCTGTAACAGTTCAAGCTCAAGTAACTACAGGTAACTGAAGCATTGGGAAGATTTGTTGTTTCTTATAAATGCACTGTTGATAAGAACAAATAGCGTTGTTCAGATCAGAGACTTGCACACCCTGAAAACATCCAGGCCTAGTACAGACATCAACCAATAACTGTTCCTATCAGACCAAACAGGCCCCTACTGTGATTATGGAAGACAGACTGGTTCCCTTAACAGCCTAGATAGTCATTTTGTTATTTCGTTTTAATGACTCTTTAGTGCATTGAATCTTTACAGCCTGAATAAATGTTCTCTGTGTGAAAGGTCTTTTATTTTTATTATTTTGCATCATCTGGTGACCAACCGTTTTTATGATGTTGGGAATGAAATTTTTTATTTCCTCAGGATATGCCACTGTTTATCTTTCCCCTTTTCAGTACAATTCAGAGACAGGAAGATTTCTCGTCTTGCAGATAAAGTTTCCCTTAACCTGAGGAAGAAATGGCACCTGCAACCAGAATATACTTGGCTTACAACCTTACATTCATTCATTGGGTTTTACTTTGAAGGTGTGCTTGGGGTTGTACTGCTAGCCTAGAGGAAGCCTTGTTATTTCAATGGAATAAGCCTACATGCACACTCTTAAACTATGCTGAAGACATGGCTATCACATGAGGTAGGGAGGCTGTGGGAGGAGCAGCCCCCCCCCCTCAGCTGGCTTATATGAACTTGAGAACAACTGCCATCTTAGATTTTGGATTTTAGATTTTCAGATCTTAGTGTTATGGATGTTTTGATAATGGGCTTTTAAACTGGGCCCTTATTTCTCTAGTGTAATAGTTTTAAATGATAGCGGACTGTTTTATTGTGATTGTGGGTTATGAATTGTGAGCTGCCCAGAGTTGTTACGGCGATAGGCGAGGCCATATAAATCAAGATAAATAATGCTTAATTTGAACTGATTGACATTATCTCTTTCTAATGCTGCTGCCTTAAAATAGTAATAGCAATTACCCTCATATACTGCCCCATAGTGTTTAGAGCACTCTTTAGGTGGTTCACAAGGTTTCACCCAAGGAGCGTAACCTGTTTTAAATAATTTGAAGATTCAGTTTTGCAACTTATGGGTGCAGAGATTTCTCCCTGCTTGATTTTTTTAACCTCTGCCCTCATTCTATATATAGTACTGTATTTCTGTACTGAGCTACCCTGGGAGATTTGTTTTAAATTGAATGTATAAATAAAAAAATACAAATGGCCTGAGAAGCTAGTCTGTTAAACAGATCTCACATATATATATCTCAGCCAAATCGGGCACAATTATACCCATGGGACCTTTTACTGCTATTGAATAGGAATCAAAAATAGAGACGGAATGACAGACATAATGGCCAAGATCATATTAAGTGGTGGTAAAATGAGGCCTCACTGGTTCAACTGAAGAGAAGAATAATGAGATTGGTCAACCCTATCACATCTGGTTATATTACAGTTGGTTTTACTTCCCAAGTCTTCAACTCTAACTGAAATATCAAAAGCGTTGCACTGGTTGTCTTTTTTTTTTTAAACCTAAAATTGAATTAAAATATCAATTCTGAATGAACAATAAGCAAAGCAAAATGTAAAGGCAAAATTGGCAAGGGATGATAATGGATTAAAAAGCCAAGTGGCACAGTTTTTAATAGCAGTGGCTCAAGCAGTTAAGACACTGACTGGAAGGCAGGAGGGAAACCTTTACCTTTACTGCAAATAAATCAAAATCACTCCTTATTTAAAAAATCAATTTAGACAAATAAAAAATTCCTAACCTGATCCAAAATGAACAAAATACAAAACAATCATTTTTAGGAGGACACACGGACACACGGTAGCTTAGTGGTTAAGATGCTTAGCTTGATGACTGGAAGGTCAGTAGTTCAAGACCCTGATGATGATTTCTATAGCAGTTAATAATGTTTTCATATTTCAGCTGAATCTTATCCATAAAACAGTACCTGATGTCATATTAACTGAACAGTTAGAGTGAGGAGGCAGTTCAAAAAACTCCGCTTCATGTCCTAAATTACTCTTCTACTGATAATGCAACACATAGTATCTGGCAGAGCATACAAACTTCCTTGTCATGAAAACTTGGTTTTTGTTTTACATTATTTTGGTTCTTTTTCTTCCACTATCTTCCTCCCTCCCCAAGATTAAATTAAATAGCTTCAGAGTACTAGACATCAGTCATGCCATCTGTTACCTAAATTTGGTAACTACTCAAAGTCCTCTGGTCTTAAAGAGTCAGTAGCCAAAGATCAACTGAAAAACATATTCAGAAGCTATTGTGTTGACCCAGGTGCCTGGAGAGAATGGAGTAGCTTTTGAACTACTTGACCTTAGGCATTCCAAGACCAAATTGTGGGGAGTGCTGCCAGCCTTATTTTTTTTTAGAAGGATATCCCCCCTCCCCCATATTCACTTGGTTCATGCACTGTCCCTGGCTGTGGCTATAATTGCCGACTAGTTATCTGGTTATTTCATTGCAGAGCATACAATGTTATTTTTGAAAAGGAACTCACTGTTTTTCTCATTATAATCTTCATTGCATCCTATAGAGCTAAATCATGGAACATTGCCATTATTATGTGCCATCAAGTCAGAATCAATGAACAGGAACCCTAGCAGGGTTTTCAAGGTAAGTGGGATATTTTAGGAATGGTTTTACCAGTTCCAGTTCCCCCATGATTCTTCATGGCCAAGATGGGATCCAAACCCAGATATCTTAAGTCCTAGTCCACTGCATTCCACTTCTTTTTCACCCAAGAAAATCCTTCAGATCAGAATAGGAAAAGGAGGGGGATATAACCAGGGATGAAGAACTAAAATGAAGAAGAACTAGGAAACATTACAAGGGGACTGTTCAAAATGGCAGAAAGCTAGCAGCCCAATACATTTGCTCCTACCTTTGTTTGAGCATTTTCCAACCTTAGAGATGACCAAAGGCAGGAAAAGACACAGGAAAAGTCCTTCTGATTTGTCCCATAAAGATACAGATATGGCAAGGAAGAGAAAAAGAAAGGAAAAGCAACTCGGAATTAAGGCTGTCCTCCCAAAAGCAGAAGAACAGTCCTTTCCACCTGGAGGAGTGAGTAAAAGACTTTTTGCCCCAACTTCAGTCTGTATACAAGAACCCCCAACAATGACCCTCCCTCTGCCAATAGCACTCCCCCTTTCATCAAACAGCAATTATTGGGGAAGGTAGCCTTTCCAGAGGGTTGCTTAACGAATACTACAGGGGAACCTGAGCAAGAGCCCTGGGCTAACACACTATTATACAACAACTGAGTGATATCTGTCTTATTTCAGCTGAATCTCTTCTGGCAATCTTCAAGCACTTTGATAAAAAGGCCCTTCATTAAAAGATAAGAGTGCTGTTTCATTTGGAAGACCACAACAGATTTCCCATGTCCTCCACTTTCTCTGTGTGTGTCTCTATCTCTCTCCGTATCTACCGGTATCGGTATCTATCTCTTCCTTCCAAATCTCACTCTGGATGATTGACTTCCCTTGTCTCATCCTCAGCAGCTGACTTGTGGTTAACTATTATTCCTTATTGTGTTGTCCTGCTTAATTCTCACTTGCTGGCCAACACCTCACACACAAAGAGAAGCGGGCATGGCAAACACACAATTAATTAGGAACAGGCAAGCACTTCATTCTCATTCCACTGGAAAATTACAGTCATGGATGTTATCAACAAAAAAATCCATATACTTTACAGTAAAACCTTGCATAAAGAGTGCCTGACTTAGAGACTAACTCACTTAAATAGCAGAATTTTTTCTGAATGGTCGCCTCGCTTAACAACTAAAACCAAGCAAAAAATAACTAACAACTATATTGGTGTTCACAATCCCCCCCCCCCAAGAAGTCAGAATTGGTCACTTACAATGGTGTTTCGCTTAAAGAGCAATCCCGTGGAATGCATTATGCTCTTTAAGCGATGTACAACTGTATCTTGAACTGCCTACTGTAATCTACACTACTCCAAAAGCCTCCTCAGGGCCTTTATTTGGTCCTCATTTGGCAGGATCAGGACAGTTTGCTGCTTGGCACAGATTGAGAGAGAGATGATAGAAAGTACCTAAAACCAGGCAAGTTATGAGACTGAAAAAAGAGCCGAAAGCCCTGCAACCCTTGTATCTTCTTCTTCTTCTGTATCTGAATCTGAACATTGGCAATCCTCCTGCCAATTAGCCATGAAGACTGCCCTGAGAATATAATGCAGTGGCCTTTCATCTGTATCGCAGCGTGACACCTGTTCCACTGATCCAGTTTTGCGACTCGCTTTCTGGTCCTCAGTCCTTTTGGCAAACAAAGTCCTCCTCTCCCCCAGGCCAGGATGGAGGAAGCTGCTGCCTTCCATCAAGATGGATTCAAGTGGGATTTAATCCACTTGGGAAGCATCACCCTTCCCTATGGACTTTTCCTTATCCAAAGGCGTTAGTCCTCAGGCTGGTCAGGTTAGTTAACCGCCGCTTGATACTCGGTGTTGAGTTGCTGGCAGTATGGTCTACTCTGTTATCATAGCATGATAACCTGGCCAGGCTGGAAAACCTTGTATACAGTCAAAAAAATACTGATGAGCAATACATTTTGGAACTAATTTTAAGCAAGAAAGACTGACCTCATCATCTGGCCATCATGATTGTAAAGACTTTGTTTATTCTACATTCCTAAGCTCTCTAACATCCACCCTGATGGAGAATCCTGTAGGTCTCAAAAGTTCACCCATTTGTGAGTTTTAGTGGTCTGATATAGGTATCACCCACCATTGTTTTTGAAACAAAACTGAGCATTTCCACAAGGGCCTGTTCTCTTCCTTGTCAATAAATATTTATGATTAACTGCCTTCTCAGGAAACTCCTATTGTCTTATTGTGCCTAATGGTTGGGCCAGCCCTGGTGACAACACAGGTGTCAGATGCAAGGGAGTGTCTGACCTCCAGGATAGGATTATCTACCATGTGTTCTTATAAAGATCAGCTGAGGTTTTTCTGGGTGGGATGAGAGGGTTCAGTTATTGCACCATTTTCCAGCTCACAGACATCATCTGCATCCCTCCATTTCATGGCATTGCCCAAGGAAAAGGAGTTTAGTCTGTGGAAATGTAGTTGCATTATTTTAAAGGTCAGTTTAATGGCAGTCTTGATTACTGAATATATATACAGAATCTGACATGTCCAAATGCTGCAGATAATTTATTTAGGCAGTAAGAAAAGGAGGCAAATGAAACTGAATGGATATTTAAAATGAAAAACTGATAGCTATTCAAAAGGGTAACTTTCACTGACATATACAACTCCTTTTGGTGTGTGGGAGATTATGTTACATTTAAGAGCAGGATTTGACCTAAAGCATTTGATTTCACTTGCAAACAGGGGGAAATCCTTGTACAAACAAATACTTCACACAGCTTTATGACAGCCTCTTTCCAAAACATAATCAGATTTTTTTTCCTCAACTAACTGCATATCAAATGTTAGTGGAAATTATCTGTGTATCAGGGCAAACACAAAGTGTTCCAGCCACAAGCTAATTGTGGCAAAGAAAGAAAACATACTTCAGTCTGTTATGGTTGGGTACGTTTTCTTTTTCTTTACAGAGACTGGCCTATGTAACCAAAATAATACTTAGAAATGAAAATCCAGCAGAGCAAATATTTGTAAGAATTTTTGGAGTGAAAGTGATTTCTTACTAATGATTTCCTCCTAATGGACTGGGATAATCACTTAGCTTTTCTCAGTGATTGGAGCCTTTCTCCAAATAAAATAGCAATTTACCTCTAGGTGAAGATAACTCATGGAGAAGTGGGACTATCACATCCTTCTTTCTAATACCAACTTGTCTATTGAGCTAGTGGTCTCTTTAAACCACCACAAGAATAAGCATGTTTTCTGTCTTAATCTTTACTTGTTTCCTCTCTTTCACTGCAACTGACCGTTGTGTAGTTGATTCAAGGTACAGTATCTGCATATTTGCCCCTTCACTCAGCTCCTTATAATACCCTCCTCATAGCTGCATAGCTCAATGTTTAAGTAGCAGAACTATAAATTGGGAGTTCAATACATTGCTGTTCCTCATTGACAAGACTAAACTTCAATTACTGTATTCATAATCTCTCTTCTAGCTCTGCAGTTCTAAGAAGATGATGTTGACTACCAGACTCAGCACCACTCAGCTTGAATAGAAGAAATATGTTTTTGCTTAAAATAACAGTGTTAAAATGTTGTTTATTTCTAAGCTTTAAATTAATTCAGCCCAATCCTTCACTCTCTCTATTGCATCTTTCCTGCCTCAGTCTATGCTTCAGACTACATTCTCAGCCTCCAGTGTGAAGGATCATAAAGTCTGAGTTGAGGTTTTTAGAAATCAAGAGATATTATTTATTGATTTATTTCAGTTTCATCAGAAAATTATTGTTTCACTCAGTGATGGGATGTCAAAAATTCTACTACCACGCCATGACGTCATGGACGTCATGGGCGTGGCCAATGTCATGACGTCATGACATCATGGGCGGAGCCAACGTCATGACGTCATGACGTTGTGGGCAAGGCCAAAAATAAAAAAAAATAAAAAAAATAAACATGCACACAGACCCGTAAATAACTTAAAGAAATAAAATAAATAAATAAATAAAATAAAAATTAAATAAAAGTACACCCACCCACCCAAAACACCATAAACCACCCACCCACCCCAAACACAAAACCCTCACTTACCCTTTTTGGGGCCGACGACCCCCATGGCCCGGGGCCACACGGCAAGGCACGCCCCATCGCCGCCGGAACCGAGGAGGAGGCGGGGCGCTCCATGTTGGCTCCAATTTTTAAAAAACCGGACCCGGAGCCACTGCCTGCTGCTGCTACTGTCGCCGCTGCTGCCGCCTCCCGCCATCGCCATCGCCGGGGGGGTGGAAGGAGGAGAGGGAGGGGACTGGAGTGCCGGACCCGGGAGCGTTTCTGTAATTGATCCGGGTAGATGCATTTGCTTTTTTCCCTCCTTCCTTTTCGTTCCGGAGCTGTCTTCCCCGCCTTGCCCGTTGATCGGCTCCCATCCCGTCTTCTTCGTTGCCGCCGCCGCTGCTGGAACCGGAGGAGGAGGAGGCGCGCTCCGCTGGCCTGGGGCGACGGCGGCAACGGCGGCGATGGCGATGGCGGGAGGCGGCAGCAGCGGCGACAGTAGCAGCAGGCAGTGGCTCCGGGTCCGGTTTTTTAAAAATTGGAGCCAACATGGACATGGAGCGCCCCGCCTCCTCCTCGGTTCCGGCGGCGATGGGGACGGCAACGGCAGCAGTGATGGCAGGAGGTGGCAGTGGTGAGAGCACCAGGCAGCAGCAAACGGCAGCAAGCGGCTCCACAGGAGGCTCCAGTCAGGGGTGGCCGGATCCAATTTTTTTTTAATCGGAGAAAAAAATGGCTCCAATTTAGTGCGCATGTGTCAGATTGAGTTTCTGCGCATGCGCACTAAATTGGAGCCATTTTTGCTCCAAATTTTTTTTAAATTTTCCTCCCGGTGAGGCGTCCGATCCGGACGCCTCAAAAACGGTTTTACCCCCACGGAGAGCCCTCCGGAAATCCTTAAAACGGTTCTGTGGATCCGGTCAGAACCGGTGTCATCCCATCACTGGTTTCACTCAAGCACAGTTGCTTTAGAATCAACTTGTATAGCGTCTGACAGGCTGATTTTGTGTAAGTATACAGGAGTATTAAGTATACTGGAGCTGGCTGGATAGCTCTGTGAGTTGGTTACCTGACTGTGAAACCAGAGGTTATGAGTTTGAGGCCCTTCTGTGCCTCCTGGAAGAAGAGCCAGCCTTTTAGCCCTGGATAAGCTGCCCAGAACACCCCTCAGAACATCAGCCCGCACCCATTCCTCCCAGATGGCACAGCTCCATTAGGAAGAAAGGCCATGACTCAGAGAAGGACCTTCTTGGTAGCAGCACTAACTTTATGGAACTCTCTTCCAGCTGAGCTGCTCCAGGTTCCATCTCTTTCTATATTTAAAAAACAACTCAAATTGTTCCTTTTAAAAGAGACTTTTAAGGCTTTATCGCCATCTGCCAAGCGTTAGGTTTGTTTGTTCTTCCCCGTCTCCAATAGGTGTTTTTTTTTTCTGGCATTTTATAAAAATATGGGTGTTATTTTACTTTCTTGATATTTATAATTTTATTCAATTTGCCTACATTTTTATTGTAGTGGTTGTTGTCATTGTCATTGCTGCTGCTGCTGCTGCTGCTGTTGTTATACACCACCCAGAGTGGGAATATATCCCAGATGGGTGGGATATAAATGTAAATAAATAAATAAATATGAAGTAGGGAATGGTAAATCACTTCTAAGTACTCTCTATCTGTAAAACCATGCAACGAGTTGCCATCAGTCAGAATCAAGTTGACAGCACACAGTTACTAAGTATATAGGATTTTTATGCAGATTTCAAACATTAGCATAGTGCACTCAGAAATATGCTGTATAGTCCATAAACTGTACTGCAAGATACACTGCCAGTAAAAAATCATATGCCTATCAATTTTTGTGATGCAATTCAATGGCCAAGCTAACTGTATTAATGTAATATAAAATATTATTGTGATCCATGTGGGGCAATTACAGTGAACTAATGTATAAAGCAGAATAATAAATGAAATCCATATTCTGCATCATAAACCATAACCATCACAGCGGTTCTGCGTAATCTGATCTGATAACTAACAGACACAAAAATATTTATTTCATTATTATTAATTAGAAGTCCATTAATAAAACTTTTTGAGGGGAAGTATTTAATATATCTGGATGTTTTAAAATCATGAACATTTATTTATTTATTTATTTATTTATTTATTTATTTATTTATTTATTTTTAACCATAAGCATCTTTGTAAAAGATAATTACATTGTTAAGATCTCTCTGAAACACACAAAATCAAGACAAATGTTTTCTTACTGATTTGTGTGGAATTTTGAAATCTCATAGCAGAGAATAAGCCTGGGAAATTTTAGTCAATGTTCTTTTTCCATGTCTAGACCAGATGTGAAACTACCAAAATGAAGGCACCTTTTACTGAGCTCATTCCGGCTGATCTCATTCCTTTTGCCTGATCTAGTGTGAGAAAGATTAGCTGGCAACAAAAGGTTGCCATTACCAGAGTATGCCCGATAATGGTTCAAAAATACCACAAGCTTCACTGAGGCTCTTTCTCTTCGTTCACTTGCCTTGGCAATATTTGAAAACATAGTGTGCTAAGTGTTACTCAGTATGGTTTTTCATCAAAATTACCCTCTGAATTAATTTCAAAATTAATGTTTGCTTTGTTATGCATACCCTGCATATATTTTTAATAAAAGATGGGTTTTGTCTGAAGTGCCCTTATGAATTTTATCATATGATCTTGTTACATACCATTCTTTCTAAGCACACCCATTTTTCACTGCTACCGTTCACCCCAACTAGTTGAATTTATTTAAAAGTAGAACATATTTACCATAAACCAATTAGACTAAGCAGGATTTATTGGGCTGCTATGATGGATGATTTTCCTAGATTACACAGAAGCCAATAATCAACTATGAACCATGGTCTATGGCACTAGAAATAACAAAATAATAACATCTCTTTGGTATGATCCTGATTAATGCCACAAAATATTCCAGGTCTTTTATTTCAGCATTTTCATTTTGGCCTTCTCCCATGACAGAAGAAGGGAAGAGAGAGATATCCAGAATCTTTGTTTAAAAGCTTATTGAAACAACAATAACAAAAAAGACAGTTTTCAGTGGTCATTAAAAAATAGTGAGCAAACAAGGTGATAAGATGACCATATGTCCTTCAGGCAGGACTGTCCTCCATTTGAAGAGTTAAATCCCTTTTGATGATGTGTAAGTGGTTGTCCTACCACCACCACCCAGCATTTCCCTGTCCTAGGAGAAAAGGTAGAGGCTTTGATTGATCAATGGACCTGATCAGCTTTCTTTCATTTTTTGAGTAAAATAGTTTGGAACTGGTCATCTTGTAATGAAACAAAACCATACAGAGACACATAACTTCTTCCGTGTCTAGGCCAGATGTGAAACTGCCAAAATGAAAGCACCTTTTGGTGAGTTCATTCTGCAGTTCCTTTCACCTGGCCTTGTGTGAGAGAGATTACCAACAAAACAAGGTTACCGTTAACAGGGTACACCCAATTATAGTTCAAAAATACCACACTCTTCGAGAAGGTTCTTTTTGTGAACCCCAGTGAATTAAGTAATGATGAAGGACATGGTATGATAAGTCACTTCTATATCAGAAAACAAAATAAAATAAACAAAATAAAATAAAAATAAAATAAAAAACACCGTAGCACTTTAAAGACTAACTGCTATATTTTTATTGTTAGCTTTCACAGATCAAGTCCACTTCTTCAGACAAAGAATGAAGCTTACAGGCATGGTTTTTATACACCAAATTCAGGGGGTCAAAGGGAGAAGGGGTGTGGTCAAGCAAGATGACAGACTAGGAAGCACAACAATACAGCTTCACACAGCCATTAGCAACAATAGATTGTTCAGATTAGCTCTAAATGACTCCCTTTCAATTTCAAGGATCCTGAGAAAGCCCATTCTGGTCTCTGGTCAGCTTTTGACCTGCATGTCAGAAAACAAACAAAAACACTGTACCTGGTTACTTTCTGTTTTGCTAAAGAGAATTGGCAGGAAGGTTGTAATATAATATATAAAATCATAGAGCAATCGGTGTATCAAATTTGATAATGTCCAAAAATTTCCAAAATATTCATTTCTATATGAATATCAGATGTGAGGTCAGTCTCAGAAATGGACATTCTGAAACCATCGTTCAGATTATTAATTTGAAATAACTGATTGCTGCCTAGCTAGATATTTCAACAAAATGACAGTGAGTTCTGTTTTATTTCCCTCTATATATTAATTTTCAAAAAGCTGCAGAAAAAAGCAAGCATTTCAGAAAGCTGTTAAACACTGCAACTCGTTTGTTTGTTTGATTGATTTCTATCCCAGCTTTATCTCAGTGCTGTATCCCCAGACGATTACCTAATCATACAGCTATAGCTATTAATGTTTCAAAATATCTGGTCGCATCATTTTGACTCCAGCATGTGAATCTGTCTTTCCATCTCTCATAGTGCCTTCTGGACCAGAGTGATTGATTCACCTTGACTAGCTCTGATGGATTAGCTAGGTAGACATATATGACACTAAATATATGATCACCAAACTCTCTCCGGGCCGGGCCAGGAGGGAACTGGACACAGCTGCTGCAGCTCCCAGCTGCCTTCAAAAGAGACACCAGGGACACCGACACAGTTGCCGAACTCTCTCTGGGCCAGGCCAGGCGGGGAGGGAAATAGACACTGCTGCAGCAGCTCCCAGGCACCTTCGAAAGAGATACTGGGGACGCCGACACCATCGCCGAACTCTCTCTAGGCTGGGCTGGCCAGGGAGGGAAATGGACACAGCTTCCCCAGTAGCTACACCACTGACCTGGATGAGAGGCAGCTGTGGCTGCCGTCGCCACCCTCCTGTCCCCTCCTGGCCAGAGGGTTAAAAAGACGATGGGGCTATCGGGGTGCCTACTGTATTTTTGGATATTGCTGCTATTGCTTATTTTTTGTATGTTGCATTTTTATTACATTATGAAGTGCCACCCTATTGCATTGTACTGCATTCCCCCCTTATGTTGGATATACTGGTTGTATCAACTGTATAGTGTTATGATGTTATATTTATATGTTATATATAGTAATATTGTTGTTTCATGAAATGTTATATTTGTGGATTTTGTGATCCGACCTGAGTTGATTTTTACCAAGTAAGGTGGGATACAAGTCGAATATATGAAATAAATTGAAACGATGGTCAGAATCCTTTCAGTGCAACTCTGAGTGCATAAGGTTGATGGTGTCATCAGCTACCCTCTTTTTTATATTTAATTTAAAATTTTCCTATTCCCTCCCACCCCAAACACAAATTAACCCACCCACCCACCCATCCCAAACACAAACCTGTCACTTACCTGTTAGTATAAGTGCCTGGGCAGCACCGTGTTGTAAGATGGATATGGTCATCGTACCAGTTCTCTAGGATAATATGCCTTAATGTAAATGTAAAACAGCTGTAACTCCTTAAGGGTTCTCCAATTGGAATAGCAATTGGAAAAGCACAGGTGTAGCTTATTGATGAGGTAACTCCAAGACTTTGCTTTTAAAACCCCAAGCCAGGCTGCCAGGCCTGCCGGCTGTCAGGCCTTTTTAGGATCTGTAGTAGTACGTCAATACAAGTAATACCTCAGATAACGTTTACCTTGATTAACACTAAAATCACATAATGTTAAGTAATCTGGGGAGGAGATTTGGATCGAATAACGTTAAAGTCCTATGGGATGGATCAGATAACAACCGCTAAAGCCTGTGCGGTTACAATGTATCTCTATGGAGCTTTAACGTTATCCGATCCATCCCATAGGATTTTAACATGCATCGGATAACACTAAAAATCGAATAACACCAAGACTTGTGGAACCAAGAGTTAGCATTATCCGAGGTATTACTGTATAGGTAAAGGTATTAAATACACATTAAAATACACACAGACACCACATCCAAAGGTGAGTCACTTACCCTGGGGAGCAGGCTATAGGGAGCTTCAGGCTAGCAGCTTCTCTTCCTCCTCTCTGCTTGGGAGGACAGCAAGGAGGCTGTGCATACGCACCAAGCACTGTAGGTAGTGGGGGAACCAGTGAAAAGCTAAGCCCCGAAGGTGGTCCCCCCCAAAAGCTGCTATTGGTTCTCCGGGACAGTGGGGAAAGTTACTACCGGTCCTGGCGGACTGGTACAAACCTGTTACATCCCATCACTGCCTTCATGGCTAGTTTTTCAATTAATGTAAAATTACTTATGAGTCAAAACACCTTTCTGAGTGAATTGTTTAAACAGCTTGGATTTTCTCTCCATGTTTTTCTTGTCTGGGGGAACATGTGCTATCCATACAATGTCTTCTCTGTCAACAACTGCAAGTCAAGCATAGAGGTTTGTAATTAAGAAAAGCAGTAAAACCAAGACAGAAAGAACTGGAAAAGGAGGTAGTAGTTTTGCTTCAGACCTGCAGGACTTTATATTGAAATGCTGGACACAGGAATACTTGACTTCAAAGATTATCAATTAGCAGGCCATCATGCCTTCAAACTTCTATTAAGATGTTCATGCCAATTCTGAACTAATTTTTTCAACCACTAATGAGAGATAAGGAGTCCAGCAGGATAGATATGGGAAAGAAAGAAATTAATGCAATGTCACAAACAAGTATTAGATCACCTTGGAAAACTGATTACTGCAGCTTTGTAAATAAACTGATTGATTGAGGCCCACTTTGGGCACTGTCTCTTTTTTATGCTAAATATGTGCAAGCTACCTTGTGATGGTAACTTTAACTGCTCTTCCTGGTAGATAAAAAATACAGTGGTATCTCGCTTAAAGAGCATAACGCATTCCACGGGATTGCTCTTTAAGTGAGTTTCCTGTTTAAGCAAAACACCATTGTAAATGACCAATTGTGACTTCTGGCTGGGGGTGGGATTGTGAACCCTAATTTAGTTGTTAAGCGAGTTTTTGGTTGGTTTTAGTTGTTAAGCAATGCGACCATTCAGAGAAAATTCTTCTCTTTAAGCGAGTTAGTCTCTAAGCGAGGCGGTCTTTATGTGAGGTTTTACTGTAAATAAAACTTGCATTGAGTGACCTTTGCATTATTTTTGATCCCACTGGGGATTTTGATGTATAACAAAGTATTAAAGTGCCTCATATCCACAGGAGGTTTTGTAGTTACAAAACCAATAGTTTCCCATAATACTGAAACATATTTACACAAACTGGAGAATATATTTTGAATCACTGACCATCCTCTATTATGGAAAATTTATTAAACAAGTATCATAGACATAGGTACGGACAGGTGTACTTTTCCCCATCTTTGCTCTTACCATCTGACCTCCCTGTTGGGGTTTTATTGACAATCTCACCATGCTGTGTGTGGTTGCAGTGACTGAGAGAGACTTTCCTGGGCTAGGGTGATCCAGTATTAAACAATTGTTCTTTTCAATCCTGAATTCTAAGAGAGCCCTGCCTTCTCTCTTAGAACAGGGCTTTTTTTAAAACATTGTTCGATCAATGCATCGGACAATGATAAAAATCGGATAATGTCATGACTTGTGGAACCAAGTCATAACGTTATCCGATGTACTAGTGTACTTGAGTTTTAGCTTCAGTATTTGTCCCTTCAGGGAGAAGTCAGGGCTGATTTTCTTTAGGATTGACTGATTTGATCTCCTTGTAGTCCAGGAGACTCCCAAGAGTCTCCTTCAGCACCACAGTTCAAAGACGTCTATTCGTCTGTGCTCAGCCTTCCTCATGGTCCAGCTCTCACAGTCATACATTAGTACTGAGAAGACCATTGCTTTAACTATGCAGACTTTTATTGGCAGGATGATTTAAGACTTCATTGAAGGTAAAAGGTAAAGGTCGCCCTTGCTAGAAAGCCAGTTGTTTCTGACTCTGAGGAGTAGTGCTCATCTCTGTTTACAGCCAAAGATCCAGCACTGCCTGTGTCTGCAGACATTTCTGTGCTCATATGATTTTTATTTGCCCCATCCTAACCAAAGATATGTAATCAAAAGGGACAATCAAGTTGGGTCTGAGTAAAGAGAATGGGGTCGTATTCATGAATAGATCAAACAGATGCTGGCAGCTCATGGATCTTAAAAAACGTTTGTGAAAAAACATAACTGTAGCCTGTGACAGTTATTATATTCTGTTTAGCTAATATAAATGAAGGCAGAATTATTTGCTTGAACCAGTACTTATTTCTTGAATTTGTTTCATGCCTCTCTTACAGTGAACTGATGACAGCACACATGGGTCTTCATCTTCCCTTTTACTTGTAGCACAGCTGGTGATAGCTGTTCCTAAACAATGGATCTATGTCTTCTTCATTATATAGTACAACCTGCTGGGCTGTTTTTTTGCCTCCTGAACAAAAAATATTCCATTTTTGCAGACTCTGACAACAAATTGGGATGGGGGGCTTTTTTCTCTGGAAGAACAGACAGTTTCTTATGCCCTTCTTGACTTCACACTTCTCCAGTGTTCTATTTGAAGTGCTTAACAGTCCTGATCTCAGATGGCAACGCAGTGAATCATTCCGGGGGTGTGGGGGGAGCATGACACTTTTTTGATATTATAACTGACTCCCCCTTACAAGCCCAGGATGGCATATAAACAGTACAATTGATTTTCCGCCTCTTAAGCACACTGTTCTCTCAACTGCGCTGTGAGAATAGATAACTCTGAGAGGTTAGTTAGACAGAAAAGCATTTTAACAAGTATTTTTCCATCAACTGAAATGGATTCTGTGACGGACCAGGAACCACTTATATATACTCCTTTTTAAGGAGACAGTTTCGATTTCTGTTTCTGATCACTCCTACACCTAAAGGAAGATGCTCCCCCCGCCCCCTCCACCCCTGGTTATGTAAGGCAACTTTGGATCATGCATTCAGCAGCAGAATAGTATGAAACAAAGAGGACTTTAGTCAATAGTGCCTGATTGGTGAAAAGTGGCTACATATGACTAAGGTGCATGTTGTAAGAAGAAGCAAAGTGTAGGTTTGAAGTGCAGAAGCCTCTTGTAGCCTAGTTGTACAAAGAGTACACATGCAATCTTGACAGTTAAGGTTCTTGAGTCCCAAATCTTCACTTTCTGAAGGCCAAGTCATACATTAGGCCAGGGAGAGGTGCAATTTCCTCCTCTTGAAGTATTATCCTTTTATGCATTTAGAGTTTTCAGTGATATGCTGAGAAATCAGACATGCAGAAGCTGTGCTTATCTCCTATAACCAAACGCAAAGCAAAAACAAAAGCAAGTTATTTGCCATGTGCAGACAGAAGCAGACTGTTCAACTTGATTCAAAGGACATTTCAGGGGGAAATGAATCATTGGCAGGTGTCCAGGACCCAGACTTCGCCAGTTTATAAAGAATCAATAGCTGTTTTCTCCATCTTGGAAAACACAAAGCCAAGCTTCAGCTCAGGGATTCATCCCTGGTTCTAGAAACCTATTTTTACAGGGAATGGCTGAGTATATATTCACTGCTTCCACATGACATCAGAAAACGTGTGTGCTGCATATTAGAGATAAAGAAGGAGACCCTGGTTAAGAAAAAGGATCTATGCCAAATATGGTTACATGGTTGTAGATTAGCAGATGTGTAATGTCAGAATGTTTATTTTGCAACAATTTAACAAAACAAAACTTCACAATAATCAAACTAACCCTAGTCAGGGATCTTTTGTTATTACTGTTGTAAATAGTGACACTGGTTGTATGTTATTACCTTGGATACCTTGGACTTTTTCCATGAAAGCTAACATTAAAATACAGGAGTTACTCTTTGAGGTGCCACAACGGTTTTGCTTTGTTTTGTTTTACTTTGCTTTGTTTACTCTTTGCTCTGATACTGTGAGGAATGAATGTACTTAAGAGTAAGTGGATGTATGAGAGCGTGTGCAGTGTTGGATAAGAATGAGAAAAAACTGCCATTATAAAAGTGCAGGCAAAG
Organism: Furcifer pardalis; assembly: GCA_030440675.1. NCBI lineage: Eukaryota > Metazoa > Chordata > Lepidosauria > Squamata > Chamaeleonidae > Furcifer > Furcifer pardalis. Next base: position 188,596,250 of record CP126891.1, read on the forward strand.
ACAGTGAAGACTGCCAGCAACCAGTCATGTCAGAAACAGAATGTTAAGAGAAGAGGCCATGCCTATTTCCAGGATTGTCCATCATAACCAGAGATGGCCACTAGGGGCACAAAGTGTGAATTCCCATAGTTATGCACTGAAAATGAATTTCAAGCAAAGGCAATCTCAGGCAAGCAGGTAGGAATGCTACTTTTATTCACGTCTGTGTGGGTGGTGTGGGGAGGGAAGAGTGTTTTTTAAATAAGGGTTTCCCCATCAGCCCCCTCTGTCTTATTCTCCATATTAGCTACTACTGGCCTTTAAGGGGAGCTATAACAAAATCTGGAGTGTATGCTTCTTGGGCCTCCTGGGAAGTATTGTATTCCCTTCTGCCTAGTCCTGAGGGATTTTAGCAGGTCTGGAATTTTGCAAAAGTGCTTTCTTAAAAGCTTTCTTTTTTCTTCTTCCACAAGAGATGCATTTGTTTGGGTGTTCTATTTTTGATTTGTTTTGTGTGGTTTTTATTATAATTTATTACAATTATTACAATCATCATCATTTGATATTGAATGTACACCTCCCAGAGTGGGAAATTTATAAATAAATAAATAAACATTATATATTAAAGAAAACAATCCTGCCCCCAGAAGAGTCTGTGGGAGCTTGACCTGGGCCCCAGCTTTAAAAGCTTGGAAAACCCCTAGTCTAGCCAATAGCAGGTATGAGGAGTAGCTGTCCCTTGTTTATATGAAACAAGAAAGGCTGTTGTGGCACCTTGTCTGATGAGTTTAATTTTGCATAAGATTTCATGGACTACAGCCTGTCATACCATCTCTCACCCTGGGGGAAGCCTGAGCTGCAGAATGATTTGATATCTAGCTGGCAGCACCTTCTCAGAAGTTCAGATAAGGCGGACAGAGAGCAACCCTGTCAGGGAGGACTTGGAGGATGGAGGGCGCCTGTAAGATGCGCAGACAACGTGCCCCCCGAAAAAGGACAGTACCAGCAGCTAGGGCAGAAGCAAGAATGTCAAAGTCAAAGAGGCTCCCAATGACTAATTGCAAACAGCTGGAGGTCTGGGAAAGGCACGCTGAAAGCTGTAAATTCTGCTTTCTCAGCAGAGCATGGAAAACAACCATCTAAGCTTGGCCAGACTTCTTGTGACTCACACTGACTAATATCTATGCTTCTATCTGTGTTAGGTTTGACAATGTAATTTTTTTTTACAGAACTTCCTGCTTGACCTGCAAACTTTTGAACCATTGACTCCTATTCAATAATGCATTTCTATGTACTTGCTGTCTGCCAACACTATACATCAAATCATCCTTACTAGTCTATAAGGTAGTACAGTACTACACTCTTTGTTGTTCTGCTTCAACAGGTCGACATGATTACTCCTTGGAAACCTATTATGAGATCATGAGATTTATTCTGTAATTATCTACAACTTTATAAATCCACATTCCCTGCAACATTTGTTACCTAACAAATTGCCATTTAAGGGGAGAAAATGCTTTCTTTGCATCTGCAGTTGTGTCCTTTAGGGAAGGTACTGAGATTCCATACTACGGCCCAGATCCAGTTGCTCAGCTCTATTTGCACAATGCAAATAACATCATCATCTCAACTGATTAAAGACAACTTCTCAGTGCACACCACTGGCACACAATGCTGGCTGGTTGGTTGGTGTGTTGGTTGGTGTGTTGGTGAGTTGGTTGGTTGGTTGGTTGTCTGCCCATCTGGGAGGCATTCCCACTCTGGGTGGTTTACAATTCAATAAAGATAAATAAGCAATTTAAAAACAGGAAAGTATAAACATAATAATATTATATGAAGCTGCATGACATCCACCCAAATTCCTAAAGGAAACTGTTAATCAGCAATCAGCAGAATTCATGCACAGATCAAATTAACACAATTTCATCCAGTAATTATAGTATTTTTGTACAAAGATCTTAATGTATAAAAATGCTAGACAGGAAGAAAAATAAATACTGTAAAATAATTTATTTGTTCTGACCATGTCGCTTTTGAGAGTTCAAAAACAGTGATTTCTGCTAGTTTTCTATACCGTTTTAATAGAAGCAAAATCTCCCACATATCAATAACAATGTCCATGAATCTCCAATTTTCAAACACATTTCTATTTCCTCCAGTGCTGAATGCATAATAAGGGAAACTAAACACAGGGTAGTATAATTTATGTTTCAAACAAAGGATAAGGCATTTGTATTCCAGCTTTACAATTTTACAAGAAAACAATGTTTCTTAAGAAGTCAAATCACGAACATTCTGCTGCTTATTCCAAATAATGGCAGGATTTCAATATTAAAGGACTATGTAAAATAATTAGTAATCATTGCTTCCCAGGAATACTGTCATTCAAAGCAATAACAAAGGGATTGTCTGAAGCTCAGATGGATGTTTTGCAAACATGAAAATAAGAATTTTCAGTCTCCTTGAGTTCTTGCACACAAAGAAGCACTGAGAAGATGCCATGGTTTTACACTAAAGGACATAACTTTACTATTCAAAGGAAGGTTTCCATGATTTCACTTTGTTTATTTGTCTGTCTGAGGCAACAATCTTGACAAAGACACACAGCAAAGTTCCTGTTTTTGCAAGCAATGTTTATCTCTGCACTAATCCAAGAACAAGCACAGCATTCTCATGTTTTGAAAACATGTGACAAAAATGGGAGCATACATTAAAAACTACCATATTCATCACCACCATGAAGATATCATGAGGATTTGAAGTTATTATTATTATTTATTTCTGTTTGACTTGTTGAACTATTGGTGGACTGTCGGAAGGGCCTTGTGAGGGTCTAACTCTAAAACTGAGAATATAATTTAAAAACAGAAAGAATTCAGCATCAGAATCCCCAAGGCACAATTTCCCTCTGGTTTCTGAATGTCTTCTTCCCTACCCAACATGGAAATCATGTGCCCAAGGTAACCTTGTCAGCATTGGAAGCCAATGGTAGTTGGGGCCCAAAGTGGACAGAGCCAAACACGTCTCTGGATGAATACACCAATGCTCTTCTCCATTCAAACAATCTCAGGAGTAACTCAAGTTGTCCTGCTACTTGAGGTGAAAAGCAAAATGCCAGGCCGACACATATTGTGCATGGAATTCAGCTTCTTGCACAACTACACACTCATATATCCATAGCAAGCCAGCCAGCTAGCCAGCCAACCATCTTGTCCCTTCCCTCAGCATACATGCCATCCTGGGGGAGAAGAGGCAATGACACTCCATAATTTCCACCATATGATTAGAGGATGGAAAGAGATAAAGCCAGAGCTGGTGGCAACAGCAGATCTCCACATGCTGTCTAAGGAGACAGAGAAGGAGGAGGTAAGAATTACCTGACTGTTTCCCAGAAAAGATTCTTTGTAGAAGTCACTATTTCGATAATCCCTGTCTCTGAGTTTAATTTGCATTAAGAAAATATCTGTTTGCTCCTATTGAAAGTTTCCTTCAAAGCAAATTTCAGACATGGAAGATGGCAATCCTCTCATGGCAAGAGATTCATTTATACCATTATAAAATAAAGGTAAAGGTCTCCCTTGCTCGAAAGCCAGTCATGTCTGACTCTAGAGGGTGGTGCTCATCTCCATTTACAGCCAAAGAGCCAATGCTGTCTGCAGATGTTTCCGTGGCTATGTGGCAGTCATGACTAGACACCAGACTGCATGGAATGATGTTACCTTTCCCCACCAAAGCAGTACCTATTTATCTACTTGCAACTTCTTGTTTTCGAACTGCTAGGTTGGCAAGAGCCGGGACAGATGATGGCCGCTCACTCCATCGCACAGCATTCAGGTATCAAACTGCTGGCCTGTTGACTTTCCGGTCATCATGCTCGGTGTCTTAACCACTAAGCCACCAGTCCTTGCATACCATTATACATTGTGATAAACCAGAAATAATTGTTTTTCGTGTCACGAGCTTGTAACATATCATGAGAGGGCTATGGGAGAAATGTCTGCAGTAAGTGTGAGGGTGCTGGTGACTCAAAGGCTCATTCAGGGATCTTTAAAGTCCCTCCCTCTTTTCTTGTGATTATGCAGCAGGGAGGACCTGTGGCTGAAAGACGGCATCTTCCTTAGGACCACAGCTGTCAAGGACGGAGGAAAACTGAATAGCTATAAGTACAAATGAAATTATTGAGAGAGATGCATCATGGATCTTTGTTCCACAGGTATATTGGCTATTCAAAAACGTTTGCACGTTTGTTTAATTCATTTGTGCCCAGGGAGGAATGTCATGATGATTCTGATTTTGCATTAACCTTTTTAAAGAGTGTGCTATAACCTTTTCTATTTATTCTATAATAAAATCCAGTCTGGCAAATGCCTCATCTGCACATACCACAGATTTGCCTATTTAAGAAGAGGGAGTCTAACCTTCAGGATTTTCTTTATCATGTCTCCTAGTCTCAGGAAGAAAAAAGATACCTTACAATAGAAGTCTTCCCATCTCATAAAGAAAAAGAGAGGAAGTGATACCAGTAACTTGATTACATATTAAGAATACTGTATAAGGAAGGCTCACCAAGGGACATGTAGAGATCCCAGGAAGGGTGTTGCTTATTTCCTCACTACGGTTCTTATCCCAGTAGGACCCTTATTTAGCATAGGGGAGAGACTTTCCATTCACTACAGTAGGAGCTTCCCTGCTCTGTTCAAATTGTTGGTGAAGGGCTTGGTCTGAGATCATAGCAGAAGGGGAAAGCCATGAGCTAAAGCTGCCATGTTCCATATGGTGAAGTGCCAATCCAGCTTGGACCTTTTAGTGAAAATGGACCTTTTTATAAATATACTTTTACTTAATTGAGTTTTGGGGTTTCCCCAGCTCAACATGAGAACTTTAGAGCAATGAAAATGTGCTAAAAATGTTAATGACATATCATAATGAATTGTAATATTTACTTTAGAACAAGAAATACGCCTTTAAAATACCATAATGGTAAGACTAATGATGTGGTAAAAGAATTTTTACTGCCAAAAGCACCAAAGGGGGCACACATACCATATGTTCATGACAGGAATTATTTGGCAAGTTTTAAATCAAAATGTACCCGGCTGAAATAATACAAGAAAGTGGAATTATAATTAGTGGATATTGTAATTTTCTCCCTTCTTTTTTAAGCACTTAGAAAATATTTCACAATCTTTATGCTAATTACATTGTAAACTGCCAAGAGAGTACACAAGCACTATAGGTAAAGTTCTCCCTTGTTCAAAAGCCATATCCAACTATAGTCATATCCAACTAAAGGGTGCAGTGCTCATCTCCATTTACAGAAAAAGAACCAGATGTTTCCATGGTCATGTGGCAGGCATGATTAGACACCAGACCGCATAGTACGCTGTTACCTTTTCTGCCAAAGGTAACCTATTTATCTACTTGCAATTTCTAGTTTTCAAACTTCTAGGTTGGCAGGAGCTGGGACAGAGACGGGAGCTCACTCCATCATGCAGCACTCAGGTCTTGATATGCCGACCTTCTGGTCATCAAGTTCAGCATCTTAACTTCTAAGCCACCACAGTCTCCCGCAAGTGCTATGGGGTGGAATATATATATATATATATATGTTGCCATTGCTACAGCTCAGTGAAATACATCCATCAGAAGAGAGCTCCTAGAAGCATTTCTTCTAATTGCTGGGATCCTCTGTACAACTGATAAAGTAGAGCAAATATGAACAATGAGCTCTTCTTCACGCAATTTGAACATGTAAATCAAAAAGCCCTCTCAAGTTTCCTACCCATTAAAGTATTTCCTGTTCATCACCAAGACAGCCAAGAAGTACACAGATGTTATACAAATATACAGGAGGCATTCAATAGGAAATTATTTGCATCAACAAACAAATGTTAGAAATGTTTCCAACTTTTTTGGTTCCCTCTGAAGTTTTAGTAGAGAAATATGTTTTGTTTTTACCCTGCCTTTCCAGTAATATTGTATGGCTCGAAGCACTTTACAACCTTCATAAACCAACAAAAATAAGTAATGCATATCTAACAGTAAAAGGATTCTTTGATGATAATGTTTTTAAGACATTTTTAAGACATTTAATGTTTTGTAGTAACCTGAAGAAGGAACATGGAGGATCTGGCTTGCTCAACTGAGCCCATTTACCAGGCCCTCACTGAAATCCTGTTGCACAGCTCTGCATGCATAACACAGTGATGCAAGCAGTAGGCAAAACTGTGCCAAGGCAGAAGTGACATTCACAAAGGACTTCTGTGGGTGTGCTGTACAATAGTTATGTCTCAAATCACACAATCAATTGTGCAATCATTTTGCACAATATGGACTGCTTCAGCCTAATGTTCTGTTCAGTTCTACAGGCTTAGCTTTATGTTTCTCCAACTTCAGTAGCACTTTGGCCTACTGAAAATAAAGAAAATAAAGACCTTTCAAATTAGTAAGCAGATAAGAAAAAAAGATTGTTTCCCATTTAAAAGGGAATAAATGCCTTTGAACTCAGTGGTACTTACAACTCAGTAGATGTTTCTGCAGTTGTGGTAGCAGCAAGATGCAGGTTGTGTTCTTGGGCATGTGTCTGATTGCCAATGGAGTACATTAGCAACTCACCACATGACTAACACAATTTTCTTCACACATGCTAAAATGAGCAATAGGATTCTGGCAATTTTCTCTCCATCAGAGCCCCTACCCATCTGTAGACATCTTTATTTCCTAGATAAACTCTGTGAGGAGATGTAAAAGACGGTCATCTATGCATGCTCACAAGTAGAAATGAAGGCTCAAATCCTGCTACTTAACATAGCAATCAGACTAAAGTAGGCCTGCTGCATCAATGAGGACTTGGTAAGTCAACTGCTCCAAAGTTTCCATTAATTCAGAAGGGCCTACTCTAACTGTGACTTACTTTAGCACATTACACTAGGCAACAGGATCTGGACCAATGACTCTTCTCTTTGTTATATGGAATCATTCAAATGGCAATAATCTGTTAGAACAGGTGTGCCCAAACTCCGTCCCCCGACGCCAATTCATCTGGCCCGTGAAGCCCTCGTCACTCCTGGAAGCAGAAGCAAAATGCGCCCAAATGGGAGCGTTTTACTTCCATTTCCAGGAGTGACATGGGTTTCATGGGCTGGATGAATTTGTCTCAGGGGCTGGATCCAGCCCCTAGGCCATAGTGACTGGCTCCCTGAACCACGTGACCAGCCCACGGCCTGAAAAGTTGGGGCACCCCGTGTTAGAAGATTGCCACACAGGAAAAATGCATTCTTCATTCAAAAGTTAAAAGGGGCTGCTTGTGTGTTTCCCGATACATCTGTATTATATACAATATTTGTTTAAATGTTTTGAAAATGCTTTACAGCAGAAGAAGCAAAGTTCAACCTTCCAGATGTAGTTTCCACATTTCCTTAGTCATGGCTGAACTGGTTAGGGCTGACTGGAATTGTGCTATAACAACATCTTGAGGGCCACTCTTTGCTCAGCCCTGCTTTACAGTCCTTACTATTACTCACAGCCAGCAAACAGGCAGTTCAGCATTTTGAGTATTGTCCCACTGTACAAATCTGAACCACTGGTTGAGACATAATAACCCATCTGAGCACAGTTAGCACATTTATGGCTGAACAGAGACAGAAATTGAAATCTTCTGGAGCCCAGTCCAAGATTTCATTCACTCTACTGTCCTGAGATTTATTATTTTTCAAAGATTGTTTTCCGTACAAATAAGAAATTGCTCATTTCCTGTCCTGAACATTATTGGAGCTCCAAAAAGAAACTTTTTAAAAATGTGACAATGTGTTAAGGAATTTAAACCCTGCAATACATCACTAGCAGTTAACAAAATGACTTTTTCTTATTCTTTGAATTCCAGAAAAATTAGTATTTCTAATTTTTAATATGACAAGGTAATTCTTTCGAATATAACTTTTTAAAAAAAATAATTTACTGTCTGGCGGACATCCCACTATGGTAATGGAGTAAACTGTACAGCCAGCAACTAAACACTGATTATTGGGTGGTGGTAAATAACCTGACTCCCTAAAGCGGTTAACGGCTACAGGCGGAGGAGTCCTTTTAGGTTGGGTGATGGTCCCCCTCAGTGGAGAAAATGCCACTAGAAACCATCATATTAGGCTCAACAGCAAAATAAGCAGAGGAGGAACCACTTCACTATTCTGATTCCCAACAGTCATGGAAATAGAAGAGTCCATGCCAGATGGACCGACTGTGAAGGTGCACCTTGTCCATATCCTCAAGGCTGCAGCAGTCCATTGCAGTTCCAGTGTCAAATCCTGCATGTGTCATTTCACACGTGTCGCAGGAGATGGCCCCATGATCACAGTGTGTGAGTCACTTCGTGGCAAGCTGGGATCCACCTTAAACAAATTCACAGCAGTGGCATTTTTCCTGTTTGTCATTCTTCTTTCATGAAAATGATTTCGGGGGGGGGGGATGTATACTCAGATACAAGTAGCACTTGATGGAAATATAAATATAATTTACTTTTTTAAAGAAAAGAAATGTGCTATTGAATCCGTTTTCAAAACAATATATGGGACTGGAAAAGCTTGCAGTTGCCCATTTAGCTGCTTTTACAAAAAAAACACGTTAAGGCTCATATGGTAGCTGCAAAATCCTTCTTCCAGCCAGCTACTGTGAAGGTGGCCACTGAGTTCAGTGACAATAGGAAAACCTAGAGGTTTCTGGTAAAGGGTAACGCTGATGTTCTTTGATATTGCAAGTCCTGATTCTCCTACACCAGAGTTTCTCCACCTTAGTCCCCCAGATGGAGCTCAGATCTCTTGTGTGATCAATATTCTGAGCATTTTGTCCTAAAGAACTTCTTTGGATCGACAAAATATTCAGCAGAATCTTTCTGTCTTCCTTCCAGATACAAATCAATTCCCAGCAAAGAAATCTTTTACTTTGAAATGTTTTGCAAGCAATTCTCTGGAGAAATTTACGTATAAAACAGAGAGTGTTTAAATTAATTCACACTCTATTCCCAAAGAGGCCCCAAAGCTGTTTTTTGTCCTTTTCTCTTTCAAAATGATATAGTAAAGTCTGGGTTCTGTGATCACTAAGGGGATCTAAAAAGCCAGGCTGAATATTAAGGGCACCTTACAGTGAAGCAAATTTAATATTTCATTAGCATGCATTAACATGACATGTTTTGTTCCGTATCTGGGCATATTGCCTTGATTGGCTAATATGCAAAAGTCCTGCATCTCTCTTAACCCTTCCTTCTGGGCACTGTTATTGATATATTACAATTGCAAATATCTTAACTCTTTGGACAATAATAGCATCTGTATAATAAATTAAAAGAGGCAATAAGTGACTCAATTTATGCACAGGAAGCTTATGTTTGGTGTGAGTGCCAGAAGTAACGATCGTTCTGCATTTTTAGTACATGTTTGCACTATCTACGGAATACTGCTTGTATTCTTTTTTTCATTATTATTATTCATCCTCTCTTTTAGACCTTTAATGACTGCCCATTTTTATTTCAAGTGCAGAAATTGAACACTTTAAAACATAGGAATGTATGGATTTTGCTGCACAGGCTAAATTTTTAGGCTATCATATCTTATCCAAGCCTTCCTCTGAGGAACTTAGACTGAAATACATGGAAGCCCTCCATTTCATTTTTACAAGCCTTGTTCCCTCATCTTTAAATACTTAGGGTGACATATATTTAATTTATTTAAATGTATTTGTAGCTATCTCACCTAGTGGTTGAGGTTTATTTTTTGTTAGCATCTATTGCATACAGTACAGTACTATAATTCCATTTTGTTTATTTCAGTTAGTTTGCAATGAACCATCCAGAGTGCTTGCATTATTTGGTGGTATGTAAGTTGAATGAACGAACAAATGAGTTGGCCAAAGCAGGCTATATCCTGCCATAAGCCAGGATGAGGCAGCCATTTCATACACTTGATTAGAGTACTAAAGATGGAAACTGACATCGCTTTCCACCATTCTGTTTCTCTGGTCTAGTCAGCTGTTTAAAGCTGGGGACGGTCCTTGTTACTGAGGAAGGTATGGTCAAAAGAATCATTTATACCATTGAAATTTTTGGAGTTACTCTTCCCATAATGATTTGTCTCCAAGGACCTTCCTCAAAGTCAGTCATTACAAAAAAGCCAACTGAAAAAGCATTCATTGAAAGAAGCAACCTGGGGGGGGGGGCTCCTTCTTCCCCTCTACCCCTTTTCTTCCCTCTCTCAGAGTGAGCATTTCCCTGCAAGTACCAGTACCCTCACACAGTAGGAAGCATTTCTCTAGTGGTCTCAGGTAATAGAAGCATTTGCGCCATTCCAACCCAATGCCACCCATTGGGTTAAAACAAAATCTAACTGGAATTGCAGTAGACTTACTAAACTCAGTCTAGATGGCTAATGTGCCATATTGGTTTCAATTAATCAGCCCCAAATAAGACTATAACTAGATCAAAAATGATAAATGAAAGCATTTATGGGTAAGAGGACATTTTAACCCTTTGATGTCTATGGTGAGCTTCTACCCTTTGTTTCAACAGAAATCATAATCTCATCTCAGCCTGCTAAAATGGCTGATTAGTGTTGTATGTATGTATGTATGTATGTATGTATGTATGTATGTATGTATGTATGTATGTATGTATGTATGTATGTGCATATCACAGAAAGCAAAATGTTTCTGCGATTTTTAAAAACTTCCTGAGAATTTATCCTCAAAAATATTAGCAGCAATACACAGTCAAAATCCTACTGACATTTTCTGCATGTATAAGGGCATTTGTGGAAGTGTTGTTGTTGTCGTTGTTATCGTCATCTCAGGCTGCCTAGGGAGTGCCTGGGCATGTGACAAGTTAATTGTGCAGCAGGGCATTGCTCTGGACACATGATGGACAGCCTAGGAAACAGCTACCATTGCTTATATAATCATGTAGGGTGTGGAACTTCTCATATACATTTGCAAATGCATAGACAGTCCCCAAAACAGGCAATAGATGTAGCACTCTTTTGAATTATGATTTTAAGTCCTTTGGAATATCAATTTTAATAGAAAAAGATGGGGTACACAGAAAGAGCCTCCTCGAAGATTGTGATTTTTTTTTAATCACAATCGGGCATACCCTTTATGTTGCTGGCTAATCTTTCTCACACTATTTTGGCAAAAGGAACTGCAAAAGGAACTCAACAAACGGTGCCTTTATTTTGGTAGTTTCACGTCTGGCCTAGACACAGAAGAATCGGAAAAGATCTTGGAAAGTGAAAAGTGAAATAGTTCTGCTGTTATTGTTACATGCCATCAAGTTGGAACCAACTTATAATGATCCTCAAAGGGCTCTCAAGATAAGTGAGATATTTAAAAGTCAGTGAGCTGGTCTCTAGCTCCAGAGCCACAGGTTAGAGGTTTGATTCCCAGCCTGTATAATAATGAGCAAGCTGCACAGTCCCAGGGTGCCCCCTGAAGAAGGTAATAACAAACCACTTCTGTGTATTCTTTACCTACTAACTCTGGAAAGGATCACCATAAATCAGAACTGAAAAACAAAACCGGAGTGATTCTGCATTCAGAGAATTTTAAGAAAAGAATCCTGGGTTTACCTCAGAAGTGACTGCAAACCTCTGAAATAATGAGAATACAGTCAAATAGTGAAGTGATTTCCTGAGCTGTTCTATACTAGCAGTTTTATGCTAGTCTCCTTTTAAGACTTTGTAGTTAAATAAAGGTGCCTTTCACTTCCACAGCAGAAATTTAGAGGCCTGTCCTCCAAGAAAATGAGTTAAAGTGCCAATAAAGATCTGAACAGCCCTGTAGCTAACCTTATAAATCCAGTCATTTTACAGGGTTTTTAAAAATGATTTTTGTTTTGGTTTTCTCAGCCAAAACATGTGCCATCATTATAACGTTTGTGAAATTATATTATTCTCTTTCTTTCAAGCTGTTAAGTTCAATAAGATATGTTACGAAGGAACTTTTGGCAAGGGTCTGTTTCATGAAAAGGTGCTTCCAAATCAATAGGAACTTGTTTAATAAACAATAACAAATGCTAGTTCTTTCAATTGCAGGCAGACTAGTCCCTCCCTTTTCCATAAATTCACAACAGACATGCTGTTACCAATTAACACAAACTCACTTTAGCTGACCAACATTTTGACACCTGAATCCAGCAACAATAAAAAATAAGTCCTTTTTTAATCCAATGTGGATTTTGGCAGGAAGGAACCCACAGGTTTCATACTATCTATATGTACAACAAAAGGGGAAATGAAAAGTCAAAGTTTAGCAGATTTATTTCATTGTGAGCTCTTGTATTTACTATCTGCTTTTTTAGACACCTACACAGCATAGTAGATAGGTCGCTAGTAGATACAGGCAGAGGTCAGAGTAAAGAGATAGGGGGCAAGTGTAATGGGAGAAAGTGAAGAACAATTAAATTTACAATGACTATGGCATTATTAACTCCAGTTATGATTGGTCTTAGTGCTAGTTACATAGACATCTCATTATCAATAACCATTTTGGTTATAAATTAAATCTTCTCGCTCATGGGTATAGGACCTCCAGATGTCATAAGACAAGTCGCAGTAGAAGTTGGGAAGAAAAAGAAACAGACCCAAAGCAATGAATGTTTGCCAATCAAGGTTGAAGTTAAGGAAGAGTTTCCTTATAAAAACAACACATCACCAATTTTATTTACAATTGAGGCTCGTTAAACTAAACTATGGAAAAGAATATCACCAGAGGGTTATGGGAGATGAAGGAGACGCCAGTAGCAGGTTACCAGATGCAATATGGGACATAGAAGACACTGAATAGGCTGAGAACTGGGGTAACATGATGTAAAACAAATCTAAAGTGGGGCCACATTGGCAATGGTGAACAATGTGAATGTGGTGAGAGGCAAGACTTTGAACATCTGCTAATCAGTGGCAATTTACCTGACCAGTGTGATATCGAGGATTTGTTTGAAGCAAATAACTGGGCTATTCAAACTGCTGAATACTGGAAAAGTAGAATGTGAACATGTAAACACGTAGCTGTGTCTACATACATTTTTAGATTATTAGTCCTTTTAAAATTAATTTGGTTTTAAATTTCAGTGTTTTGGATTCAGATAAATAAATAAATAAATAACCACCACTTCCTGAAAACGATCTAATTACTGATTGCTATCTCTTTAAGAACTGCCACAGTATACAGTAATACCTCGGATAATGCTAAGACTTGGTTCCACAAGTCTTGGTGTTATCCGATTTTTAGTGTTATCCGATGCATGTTAAAATCCTATGGGATGGATTGGATAATGTTAAAGCTCCATAGAAATACATTGTAACCGCACAGGCTTTAGCGGTTATTATCCAATCCATCCCATAGGACCGTAACATTATTTGATCCAATTCTCCCCGCCAGATTACTTAATGTTATGCGATTTTAGCGTTATCTGAGGTAAACGTTAACCAAGGTATTTCTGTATAAGCAGTAGAAGAGGTAACAAGAGACAAAAATGGGAACTGAATTTTCAATAGCATTTATAGGATGTTAAAATCAAATGTGGCAGACAAACAGAATTCTTGGCCAAGGAGGCAAATCATGTTGAAGTGGGTACAACAAGGTTTTGGCACACTAGAACGGATCTAAGGATTGGAATGGCAAAGATCAGGATCATAGTTTAATCTATTGTTAAAGCTTTAACTGCCTATTTCTTCCTTGAAGGAAGGCCAGTGTTTATAACGAAGGACCAGTGATGAAACTATTTCAAAATGCTGTTATATGTGGACAGGACCATAAAGCTAACTAGGTATAGGTTCCAGTTTATAGCTGAGCTTCCAAATTTATGGCTGAATAGGAACTGGTTCACATTTTTTTGCACCTAAGGATTCTTACAAAAGCACACCTCAGTTTATGAAAAGCAAACCTTGAAAGTATTTTTAATAGTGTTCCTTTTATTTTTATTAACACCTATGTACAAAAGAAGGTTGTACAGATATCAGCATTTGCACAAATAAGTTTAAACTAATTTAAAGATTTGCTCCAAACATTTGGTTTCAAAAGCAGTGTTTGTGAAACAACCTCCAGTTATGTAGGGCTCCAGGCATAATTTTGTACTGTTTACAACCCAACTCAGGTATCAAAAATTGCCTGTTGCAGAAAGCCACTGATGTCATCAGCGGTAGCTATTTTAAATTGAAAGGATAACCAGAGACTATTTTTCATCATGAGGAAGCCCTTGGGGGCTGTGGGACAAGAGAAAGTATTTAATATCTGAAAACCACTAACACCAGGATGTCTGCAATAGTTTATTATTATTATTAAAGAGTCATTCCCATCTCATAGCCCCCAACAGCTCTCTCTGACCAAAGAGATAACGAGAGTGCCTTGGGACATTGGGAGTGGAAGTCATACATTTTTAAAAAAATTAAAGCCATGACAGCTGACATCATCAACCTTACACAGCATAGTTTTCCACAACAGGGTTTCAGCAACTGTAAACAAAATACAGTGTCACATCATAGAACAAATCACACAGAACAAATCTAAAATAATTGAAAAGAATTTAACATTATATTTAATGTTGTTATAGAAATTGTAGGCTGAAACTGAGGTGTTACATAATATAGTTAATCAAATATTCATGTAAGAGAAAGAAATAACGGGTGGCAGTACTTATTCATTTAAACAGATATTCTTTTAAGAAGTGCTGTGAATTTTACCTCCAATCATTGTTACACAAAATGACTTAGATGGAATATTCATTTTGTGTCAGTTCTACTAAGCTATAACTTTGCATTGACATTTTCTCATCTTTAACATGTATTCAGATGACCTTCTCCACCACAGAGAGGCGTGGATTTAGGTAAGACAGCTACAGACTCAAATCAAATTGCTCATTTTCTAGTACACAGTTTCCCTGGAACATGTAAATCAGATTAAACATATGTCATTTCCTATTTTCCATTACTCATTATGATAAAGGGCACATTAGACAAATTATTCTAGTATTCTCTAAGTGAGACACTCTTTATGTGAGGTTTTTCTGTACATAGTAAAAGCAAACAAAGGACTGCAGTGGCTTAGTGGTTAAGACACTGAACTTGACAACTGGAAGGTCAGCAGGTCAGCAGGTCAAGACCCGAGCGCTGCATGACAGAGTGAGTTTCAGTCTCTGTCCCAGTTCCTGCCAACCTAGCAGTTCGAAAGCAAGAAATTGCAAGTAGATAAATAGGTACCACTTCAGTGGGAAGGTAAACAGTGTTCTGTGCACTCCGGTGTCTAGTCATACCTGCCACATGTCCACACCTGCAGACACAGACAGCACTGGCTCTTTGACTGTAAACATTGATGAGCACTGAACCCTAGAGTCTGATATGACTGGCTTTCAAGCAAAGGTGACCTTTACCTAATGACAGTACAATTATCCTGTCACTTGGGAGCTATCACATGGAATGGCACTGACACACACACAAAAATCAAAAGTTTTTTTAATTGCAGATACACCACATATATATTTTATTTGCTTTGCAGAACTGATTCTGTGGAATATCATTTCCTTAAATATAAAATATGTGCCAACTTTGTTGTTAGGTCAGAAAGTTTTTTTAATTGCAGATACACCACATATATATTTTATTTGCTTTGCAGAACTGAATCAACAAATTTTGATCTAAGAAACTCATAAAAAAGTGCAAAAATTCTACAGTTCTTATGCATAATAACTCTATCATAAAACACAGCTCAGAATTTATCTAAGAGTAATACAACTAAGATACCAATGTAAACATAAGATGGTGCAAGTTCTACCAATTTAAACTAATATTCCATTTATCTTTGCACAGTGACTGACCAAAGTTAATATAGTCCCACCTTTTTCCAAGATCCAGGAATGATTTCAACCAAAGATTTCAAAGCATATTCAATCTTTCTCACTGACGATCTATGACCTCCCTCTAAACTAAATCCCAAGAACAAAGAACTGTTTGAAAGGAAGTGCTAGGGGGTGGGGGGGAATACCATGAACACCTGGATAATTGTGAGGAAATTATGGGGGGGGGGGGAATTATAATTTTTCAGTGACAGTTTCCTTGCTTTTAGCAACTCCTAAAAGTATTGCTTTCATGATCAGACTTACAGTACATTTTCATGAAACCATCAACATTATCTCTAAATGTTGAATATGCTAGACATGTACCTGAATAATGTTTTTCTCCAGAGATTTTCAATTAAGGGAATATTTTCAATTAAGTGCTACATCAGCCTAAAAGCTTCATGAGTACATTTCTGTATCCACTTTTATATTGAAAATATTTGCCTCACTATCAAGCAATATAATTATTTATCCAAGCTCCTGAATATTCAAAAGGTTCTGCTTAGAGGACATATTAGATATTCTATTCCATGAATGTAGTCGTTTTGTTCTTCGTCCAGTTGACACGTTCTTTAAAAGTGTTTTTGCACTGCATCTTTTATGGCTTCCCACACATCAAAGACAAACTCATCTGGAAATCCAAAGTCTCCTAAAGCTTCATCAATTGCAATTGCAAACGCATCAGGGTTCTTTTTGCCATGTCCAGCTTCTACCATGGTTGCAGCTAAAAAAGAAGAAGAAAAAGAGTTGTCTGGTATACAGTATTTCAGAGGCACCAATGTAAAACCTAGAGGTTGTTTAGGTAATGCTTGTACAGTCAAACCTCGCATAAAGAGTGCCTCGCTTAAAGAGTAACTCACTTAAAAAGCAGAATTTTCTCTGAATGTTTGCTTCGCTTAACAAATAAAACCAACCAAAAACTCACTTAACAAATAAATCGGGGTTCGAAATCCCCCCCACCAGAAGTAACAATTGGTCACTTACAATGGTGTTTCGCTTAAAGAGCAAACTTGCTTAAAGAGCAATCTTGTGGAACACACTATGCTCTTTAAGCAAGGTACAACTGTATTTTATCTTTTGGAGAATGTGCAACTTGTCTAAGTGTAAATAAAAAATTATCAGAGGAAAATATTCATCAAGTTGCTAACAACTTCTAGACATGTTCTAGTGTAAGTCCATGGGAAATCTATAGGACCGAATTTGGCAACAGAACCCCTTATTGGGTTGGGACCTCAATATTTGTCAGAACATCTCTCTCAGAAATCAGGTACCAGTTTCACCTGGTCCTCTCAGCCCAAGGAATTGTACTTTTTTGATGGTGGCTCTCAGTCTTTGGAATAAGTCGTCAACTAAAATATGCTAGGCTCCATCCCTCACGTTCAGGAAATTAGTAAAGACAGAATTATTCAAAGCTGACTTCAATGAATGATTCTCCTGGATACTATTAATTTTGGTGGTTTCTCTCCCTGTTTTGTATGAATGTTAGACCTTTACTGTTTGATTACCATATCACTGAATGTATTCTGTTATTTTTGGGGACTGCCCTTATAAACTAAAGGAGAGGTAAGTAAGTAAGTAAGTAAGTAAGCAAGCAACCAAGCAAGCAAGCAAGCAAGCAAAGATTGCCAAAGAACCCTGAAATTGTTTAAAAACTCAAAAACAGTTGTTCATTCCTGACACAATACCATAAATTGACAAGAGTCCCTCTGTTGTCTCTCACTAGAGGGCAAGAGAGAGCATTATTTTTAAGTCTCCTTGTAGATTTCTATCCTCTGAAACAGGAAAACCAAAAGTAGGATAAAATGTACAGTAGTTGACACTGTGATATTGACAGCATGGAAACAATTCCCTACTAGAATTCCATTTCATCACACTGATTCTTGGATAGTAACTCTGTTTTGTCAGGCAGGACAGAAGCCAGAGAGTGAGATCTGGATATTACAACAAACAGCCATTGACAAACAGTTGATGACTTGTTTTGTTGTTCACGTTTACAGGGGGAATTCTGGAGAATTCTGGCTTATTGCTGCAGACAAATGCACAGGACTTTGGCTCTGATGTGGGGAAAATCAGACTCATTCTCTATCATTCTTTTCATAGGAAAAGCCTTTGTCTCTCAGTTTCACATCACAGTACTGCCACGGTAATTAAACCATGGAAATTAAAAAAAATTGTACCACAAATAATAAAAACATATGCAAAATTAATCTTTAACAAAATATAGTACATAGTAAAAGCAAACAAAGGACTGCACTGAACTTGACAACTGGAAGGTCGGCAGGTCAGAAGTTCAAGACCTGAGTGCTACATGACAGAGTGAGCTTCTCACTTCATTGGGAAGGTAAACAGTATTTCATGTCTAGTCATGCCTGCCACATGTCCGCAGAAATGTCTGCAGACACAGACAGCACTGGCTCTTTGGCTGTAAACAGATGAGCACTGAACCCTAGAGTTGGATACAATTGGCTTTTGAGCAAGGGTGACCTTTACCTAAAACAAACAGTAAGCTATTCTTTACCTTCAGCAAAAGACAGAATCCCAAGCATGCAATTTGAAAGTGTGGGGAAAAGGACTTTCCTTCTGACTTACACTCATAGTTCTACCTCCTTCCATGTAGCTGGTGAGCATAATAACATAGAATAATGTTTCTAGGACTGTTTAATTTAATTTTCCCATTTGTATGCCACCCAATAAGGAAGCACTACTCAGTGCGGCGCACACAGTAATCATTCTCTCTCTCTCTCTCTCATATATATATATTGGAGCCCCAGCCAGGGACGGGGCCCAGGGCGCCGATGGTGGGGTGGTCCTGGCGCCAGTTGCTGCCCCAGCCTCAGGTGAGTCCGGGGGCAGACTGTTCTGCATTTTCTGTATTTCCTTGTGCTTGATTTGCAATAATGCATAAATGGCAGAATAAGTGCAGATCTAGTTGTACTCATCAGTACTATGTATATATACAAATAGGCTCAAGTCTAATGGTTTTGATCCCAAGATAGCCTGACAGTTAGGAAGCCCCCTTCTCTCACAAAAGTGTCGTTCTTAATCAAGGTAAAGGTCTCCTTTGCTCCGAAGCCAGTCATATCAGTACATATTGTTAAATGTTTTTATGATTTTAATTTCCGTAGGGATGTTTTTAAACTTGAGTGTTTTTTATAGTTGATTGTAAGCCGCCCGGAGTCACTTCGGCGAGTGGGCAATGATAGAAATCAAATCAAATAAATATCCAACTCTAGTGCTCATCTCCATTTACAACCAAAGAGCCAGCACTGTCTGTATCTGCAGATGGTTCTATGGCCATGTGACAGGCATGACTAGAGGACATAGAACACTGTTACCTTTCCTGCCAAAGTATATTTATTTACCTGCAACTTCTTGCTTTTAAACTGCTAGGTTGGCAGGAGCTAGGACAGACAACATCACAAACCTCTGAGGTCTTGAACTGCTGACCTAGGTCTTAATCACTAAGCTACCATGGTCCCCCTCTTAATCTATTGCAACAAATCTACTGTGGATAGTGGGGTGGCGACCTATGATGACCCATAGAAAGGAGGAGAAATAAGCAAAATCTAGTAAAGTTGCTTATGTTGGTAGAAGAGCATATTTAGATTTAGCATAACTTTTCTTACATTGCACTTTTGCATTAGATTAAGCGTACTATGTAAGAAAATTTACCTCAAGCCCAGATATGCTCTTCCACCAACATACGTAAACTTTACTGGATCTTGCTTATTTCCTTCTTTCTACAGGATGTTACAGAATGTCTCCCCCCTCCCCCCCCAATATATGCAGTTCTATATTTTTCCATGGATGTCTGAAACCACAGAAAGCAATGATGGAAATGCCTCCGCTGATCTTCATATTTGCTCATGAAATGGTTCCCGTGGAAGCAATGCTCATTAGAATAACATTCCCTCTAAACATTACATTATATATAGTGGTCTCTAGTAAACAGTTCTGGTAATGTGCCTTGGAAATACATATACACAGTTGTACCTTGCTTAAAGATCATAATGTGTTCCACAGGATTGCTCTTTAAGCGAGTTTGCTCTTTAAGCGAAACACCATTGTAACACCATTGTAAGTGACCAATTGTGGGGGGGATTGCGAACCCCGATTTATTTGTTAAGCGAGATTTTGGTTGGTTTTATTTGTTAAGCGAAGCGAACATTCAGAGAAAATTCTGCTCTTTAAGTGAGTTACTCTTTAAGTGAGGTGCTCTTTATGCGAGGTTTGACTGTATTATGTATTTCAGGGATTTTTCACTGTATGTTTTCAGCTCTAGGATAAGTGAAATCAGGGATACCAAACTTGAAGATACCATGGCGGGACGGTAACCCCATACATTTCTCTAACCTCTAATAAACCAAAAAATGAATATAATCTAGTATGAGTACAGATATAGTGAGGCACTGATATAGTAGATAAAGGACTGGAATAGGAAAATTGAAACCAAATCTGTACCCAGTACTGGAAATATATCACTACAAGCATCACTACATTCATATTAGGATAGCCTTACTTTAGAAGTGACTTGATGGCACATAAGAAAAAGAGATTATATTAGTAGATAACATGCTTCTCATGCTGTACGAGAACTCTCAGCTAATTGAACATGCATCTTCGATTAAGTCCTCCCACAAGACTTCCATAAAATAGCATTAATATTTTCTCATTCTGCTCATGATTCTTCAGATCCAAGTCAGTGTGTGCAAGAGAGAAAGAACTGTTATAAAGCAAATGCAGTCTATCGAATATTCAAATACAGTACAACTTTAAAACTGTGTTAAAGTTAACATTATTAATATATTTGACTTCAATATACTACACTTAGTTTTACAAAAATGTAAAAAGACTTGCAATCTGAACTATCAGCAAAATTACAATTATTCTAAAGAAAATATAAAAATGGCGTGACTGACACCCTTCTTAGTCATATGTATTAAATTGTGTCTTCATATTTTGTAACACATAAAACTGATGCTGGCAATGAGGCTGATGTACAATGGTCAAATGCTGTCCTCTAGTGATCATTGTGGAGAACTGCTCTGTTTTCATGGCTACTACATATTATATATTTTGCTTGAACACACCCTGCTCCCTTTGACCCCTGAATTTGGTGTATAAAAACCTTCACTCCTTGTCTGAAGAAGTGGACTTGATCCATGAAAGCTAACAATAAAAATATAGCAGTTAGTCTTTAAAGTGCTACAGTGTTTTTATTTTGTTTTGTTTTGTTTTGTTTTCTGATAGGACTGAACTACAGACTATCACGGCTACTATTCCAAAAAATTCAAGTGTTATGAGTATTCACGATGAGAATAGGCACTGCCACCATACATAGGGAAAATGGGAAACTGTAGCTAAATGTACCTTTATTGACAAAATATTCATTACAAAATCTTACAAAATATTCTCTAGGTGTTGGCCACCTCTTTCTACAGACTGTTAAAGTCTTCTCCACCATTCGTGGCAAATATGCGTTTCAAAATATCTGTTGTTGTGTATGGTGACTTTTGGGGCACCTGGTCTATATAGTTCAATATATTGGGGGGGGGAGTTGCCCCTTTAAATAACTTCATTACATGAATAATCTAACCTATTCAAAGACTAGTCCATTCTCATGTTTTTTTTAAAGAAAAACATTCCCTCAAAACACTCCATAAAGGGATTATAATCACTTATTCTACATATTCAGCCTAATGCATGCAGTATGTCCACACCAGAGCCAAACATTTCCAGCTCCATTCCTATAGGCATATTAGCACTGAATGCATTTGTTTCTACATGCCATCAAACCACCTCTGACTTATGATCACCCTGTGAATAAGCAACCTCCAAAATATCCTGTACTCAGCAGACTTGTTCAGTTCCTATAAAGATCATGGCTTCCTTTAGGGACTCTCCAGAGCACATGGAATGCTATTACCTTTCCCGCCAAAACAGTATCTTTTTATCTACTTGCAATTTCTTCCTTTCAAACTGCTAGTTTGGCAGGAGCTGGAACAGACAATAGGAACTCCTTTCAAACTGCTAGTTTGGCAGGAGCTGGAATAGACAATAGGAACGTATTCAATTGTACAGTACAGTACTCAGGTCTCGAACTGCTGACTTGCTGATCTTCCAATTGTGAAGTTCAATGTCTTAACCACTAACCCACCTCAGCCCTATGAAAGTTGCATTACTTAAGAGGAAAACCTGTTTCTGTACACAGCACTGTAGGAATGGGCAATGTTAATCTTTTGTCCACTGAATACATATTTTACCCATGATGTCTAGGCTATCCTAGCATGAGTAATAAAAATGAAATTCCTAACTGAACATAATTGAATTTATCAGAAGTAATGCATTTTTCGCATTTCCATGGGTGAATGATCACAACTGGAATCATGGTGTGATATTACGCAATAAGTGAAATAAGTAATAAATTTGTGAGAGTTAATTTGTATATCTGGAATGGAGACTTTAAGACCTCTTACCTATAACAAAATACAGTCGTTTGGCTGTCTTGTTTTATCATTTTAGCCACCCCTGGATAGGGCAACAACAACTGGACTTCCAGATGACTGAATACATTCCAAATATCCAGTAAGACAATGTGATCTCTCTCTCTCTCTCTCTCTCTCTCTCTCTCACACACACACACACACACACACACACACACACACACACACACACACACACACACTTGCAAAAGATTCCATTCTTGAGTTTTTCTGGCACAATTTGAGCACAACTAGAAGTGAAACATAATTATATGAATGCTTACCTAATTCAAGGTCTCTTATTCCCATGTACATTTCAAGAAGATCATCCACTTTTTTAATAGCTTTCTCTTCACTATCTGAAAGCTTCACAGAAACAAACAAACATTTTTAGAAAGCTTTGAACTAATTTCATTTGAAGGTTTAGAAATGCACTTAATTAATTTGAAATACTGTACTGTATTTGCACTTTACAGTGCAATATTGTAAATGTTTTAATGTTTGTTTTATTTTACCTACTTATACAATGATTTTCAAATCACCTTCAATGGTGGAACTCTCTCAAGGTAATGTATTATTTTTGTTATTATATTATTTGTGTGTATTTGGGTTATGCTGTTTTAATGTAAAACCACCTTCTTCTTTTTCTTTTGCCATATCCGATTCCGACAGCCACGAAGATTGTCCGGCAAATATAATGCAGGTGCTTTTCATCTGTCTTCCACATCGCAGTGTGACCTCCATACCACTGATCCAGCTCCAGAAGTCACTTTCTGCTCCTGAGCCCTTTTGACACACAAAGTCCTCCTCAGCCCCAGGCCAGTATTGCTGAAGGTGCTACCCTCCATCAAGATGGATTCAAGTGGGATTTAATCCACTTGGGAACTATCATCCTTCCCTGTGGACTTCGCCAAAGCCACTAATCTTCAGGGTTGTCCGGTTAGTTAACCGCTGCCTGACACTCAACGTTGAGTGATTGGTGGTATGGTCTACTCTATTACCATAGCAGGATAACCTGGCCAGACTTGTGTGAACCACCTAGAGTAGCATTTCACACTAATCATGGTGGTTTATAAATCAAATAACTAAGTAAGTTGTCCCTGATATATTGCAACATATTTGACAGTCATTTGTTTTTCAGCAGACAATTATGGACCATAAATTTGCAAAGACCTTCTCCTTTTAGATCAATCAGTCTGCCTAATGTTTTGAAATATCTTTGAAGGAAGGTATGATGTTATGGGCATTTGCACTTCCAAGCTTACCACTGTATCACTGTTCATAATGTCTCGAGCCTAAACCAATAAGCTGCTTTAAAGGCTTCATCCACATCAAAAGTTCTATCCGTTACCTCAATGAGGCAGAGTCCTATTGCATGAACTCACCATTTCTTCTATAGTAGCAAGGCCTTTGGATCTCAGTCGAAGACTCTCTTTCTTTCTGGAGATTTTTCCTTCTACAAAACTTCCACCTTTTGACCTTGGTTCAATCATTTCTGTAGCAGATATAATTAGGAGTTTTAAACCAAACATAATTATTCTTGTTTTAGATATTGTTGAAAAGAAAGTCAATGTTCACAATTATATGATAGTATTTGGCAATCATCCAACTCAAACATCTTAAACTGGGTTTAATTTGGGTACTGCCTTTGCCATTGCAGACTGTTGCATCAGTGTCTACTGCTGTTTAGTTCTAGCACCCTAACTTATGAGAACTTGTTTTCCCAAACTAACATTAAAATATTCATCTTGAGTGTCAGCTTTTTTCTTCAAGCAGCCCCTCCCAGCTATTCAAGAATGTATATTGCACAAGATTTTGTTGGTAGGGCTTAAGTGCAAGAAGCATGGGGAAGAAGTAGAAAACTTGTAGGCAACAAAGCACATATTAAAAACTTGCACTCCACAGCACCTATCACACAGCATAAAGAGCCTTTGCTGCATTCTGAAATGGGGTGGTCCTGGTCTGTGAGGGTTTTTTTTTTTAACGTCATCTGGACATATTAGGTGCCAGAGTGGTCCCAATTGCATCCAATGCATGCCTTTCAAATCACCATCGGGGGATCAACTTTTTCGATGTGTTCCAATATACAGTATGTCATTCCTAGTGCTTGTAGACATTGGGAATAGCATACAGTGGTAACTTGCTTAAAGAGCATAATGCAGAATTGTTCTTTAAGCAAGTTGTTATTTAAGCGAAATGCATTTTCCCACAGGAATGCATTGAAAACCAAATATTGTATTATATTCCGGATCTCAGAAAAAAGCCCCCAAACCATTTTTTTGTTCAAAATTATTTATAAAGTAAACTTTAACGGCATAAATATGGTACAGGGGCATGTTAAACCAAACAATAACATTTTAAACATCAAACTTCAACTTTTAAAACATCAAACATCAAGAATAAAGTAAAAAAAAGAGTCGTTTACAGGGTACCTGTTCAAAACTCATTAATAAAGTACTCTTTAAAGGCATACAGTAGAACCCAACATAAGATACGCTTCAACAGGGAAACATTGCAAGCTGCAACTGTCCAACATTTTAAAACAATGCAAACACAATGCATGCAAAGGGCATATGCTACATTGAAGCCAACATAAAAAGCAACCCACCAGGCAGAAAATACATAGCATGCACAGTAAAATGCACACAAGGAGCTTGTGCCCACATAGAAACCCTACCCCCACCTCCCACACACACAAAACATAATGGTCATTAAAATCCTTTCAAAAATGCTAGGTACAGTATACAAACGCCCTCTCCCCCCAAAAAAAAGTTCAAAGTAAAAACTCTCCAAGAACAAACTGAAAATTGCTTCCACGCTCCATTTTATTACAGTAATCCCCCCCAACTCAATTTTTTTAAAAATCCTCAAAACCCCACAAATGTCAAATCAAATACTCCCTACCTTTGCACTGCTCGAGGAATCAAAAATTGCTCAAAAAATCCAGGAATAGAACTCCAGTCGCATTGCAATTTTGCTCATTCCATGAGGGTGCTCTTTCCTGTTAAATCCCAGCCGCTAAGCAATTTAGTCGCTCTAAGAGCCAGTCGTTCAGCAAGGGTTTACTGTATGTCAAAGGAGTTCTCAACCTTTTTAAATCAGGCGATGGGTCACACTCCCACAGACAGCTTTGGGGACCAGACAGTCATTTTACCCTTCCTCCACTACATGGCACTTCCTGGTGTGGTGGAGATGGGCCACAGGAAATGGTGCCGTGGGCCACAGGTTGAGAATCCCTGCTGTATATGAAACCCTTGCTGCCATCAAAGTACAAACAACTGGTGTCTGAGGGGGTAAATGAGTCTCTTCAGCTTATTGGATAACTAATGACTAATAATAATTGGATATTGAAATTAAACACATATACTGGAGGGAGAGATTTTTTTTAGTCCAGATGGCTGGACGATGCCTAATGGTTGCTAGCAGCTTAATGGCAGGCCTGTTTTAAGCTTTATACGTCATACAGCATATCCTCTGAATGATCAAACAAGACATATTTTAATTTGTCTGGAATCATATATAAAAGGAGACTTCAGATATAATATACCATGGATGTGTATCACTCACCAAATGATTTCATTGGCTCTGTCAATTTTAGCATAAATGTTTGACCCTTCTTCAAGTCCTTCAAATGCTTAGCAACTTCATAATGACGGCAGCCCACAACACTTTCCCCATTTATAGATTCTATGTGATCACCAACACATATAACTTTTATTTGGTCGATAAGGGTGCCTGCTTTAATTCTCTGTTGAATAAAAAGTCATTATATTAGTTGTGATGAGTGCAAGAACAAAATGACTGATCTACAGGGCTGTTTCATGGGTCAAGTATGAAAAACACACAGAGATCTCACTTTTAAAGCCAGATCAAGCAGACTAAGGTAAACAAAAAAAGTTAATTGCCCTAATTTCCATCCACATATATTTAAAAACCACATAAATACAAATTAAAAGTCTTCTGCTTCTTTTATATCCAGTAAATTTAAAGCCTAGAATAATGCTCATTCAAACTGCTATAAATTTATAGTGCAGACAATAATATCTCTCACTCCACATGTATTAAAGCACACTTTAGACTAACAGTGCTTGCAGAGGACTAATGTCCTGTGCCATCCAAAGCTCAAAATCAACCTACCCATTTATTTTTTAACAATATTCTTAGGTCTCTATTTTTTCCAAATATGAAAGCATTAAATATCCTTCTTATTTTCTGATCCCATAGCTGAGTGAGAAAACCCCTTTTTACAATGTTCCTCTTGTTTTTCTCTGGAAGATTCATTTCACAAATTTTGTTTGCACAAATGTGTTCCACAAAATCATCTTTAACCCTCAGTAGAAATATGAAGCTGAAGCTCAAATATTTCTTTTTGTTGTTGTTGTTCCATATCCGATTCCGAATAGTGGCACTCCTCGTGGCGATCAGCCATGAAGACTATCCTGAAAATATAATGCTGTGGCCTTTCATCTGCCTTCCGCATCGCAGCATGACACTTGTACCACTGATCCAGCACCATGAGTCACTTTCCACTTCTGATAACTTTTTGGCACGCAAAGTCCTCCTCAATCCCAGGCCAGATTTGCTGAAGCTGCTGCACTCCATCAAGATGGATTCAAGTGGGATTCAAGTGGGCCACCAAATGAGAAGAGAGGACTCACTGGAGAAGGCCCTAATGTTAGGAAAGATCAAAGTCAAAAGGATAAGAGGGAGGCAGAGAATGAGATAGCGAGATAGCATCATTGATGCAGTGCACATAGATCTGGGTGGACTACGGAGGATGGCAGATGACAGAGGAACCTGGCACGTGTGGTCCATGGGGCTGCAAAGGGTCAGACTGTGACACTGAACAACAACAAACGAAGCTAATTGTTTGAAGACCAGGTTGGGTTATGTGATCTCTGCCTTTGCCCTGCCTGGTGAGATAAAATCAGCTACATGATAATGTTGATGGAAGTTAAATCAAATCAAACCCACAGCACTGGGTGATGGGAATTAACATTTTTTCTGAGCTGAATATTGTCATCAGTTAGGATTCTGTTCCAGGCAGATATAGGGCAGCCACTTAGTATCTGTAAATATCTTCACATACACAAACAACTCCTACGAATAGTGTGTTTTTGTCCAAAATCTGTTTGCATAGCTATGGAAATGGGATAACTTTCAGAACAGAATTGCCATAAGTTATTAAATCTCTGTAGATATGATGTTTCATACTGAGCCAAGCAACTTGGTGTGCAACAGATAATCCCTACACTGTTTGTGTTACATCAGTGTCACAAGGCAAGATGAGTTGGACCTTGATTTGTTGTCTTAGTTCCAATAAGCAATGAAAGGAATTTGATACATTTAAAGAGGTAATTTGTCCACCCAATCCGCTGCCCTGCTCCAATGTCTTTGGGGTTTTTTCTACATTTGAGAAGGAAATGGATGGTCCAATTATAGATTTTCCAGCATCATTTCTAATTTTGTCCCATATTTCTGGCAGACACGTCTTGTCACTAGCACACATTTGTATAAGTGTATAACCATGGATACAAAATGCCATGCATTTCTTTACTTCTAGCCCTCCCAATAACAATCCAGTATGGTAAGGAAAGAGAAAGCAAAGAGTAACACTGAAGCTACGTATGGCCCTTGGTCTTTTGCAGCCCTCAGATTAATGTTGCTTTATTTGTTACAGATGTTCTGTAAATAATGTGTTATGTAAATAAAATCACTGCAAGGGTGAGAAAGGCATTAAAAATTGTATTTATTTTACTAATACACCTACATTATCCTTATACAGTATAATATACTGAAGAGTGAAAAACCAAATTTTCATATGTTTAGACCCATAGGAATCATTCTTGGTATAGCCTATGCTTATGAAAGGGTCTGAAAACTAAGTCTTATATCAGCAATCGAAACAACCTGATATGTTTAGTCTTGGTGAGAATTTTAAAGAAAAACATGAAAGCTGTCTTCAAATAGCTGAAGTGTTATCATGCTGAAGGTGGAACAGCTATTCTCAGGTTACTGAAATGGCTCATAGGCCTAGAAAATACTCAGCTGCCACTGCTTGTTGCTCTCAAAGGCATGAGTAGGACCAATAGGTTCAAAAGGAATCCATTATTATGTTCAAGGAATCAGACTTCCACCATACTGATGGTAAGAACTGTATGAGAGTGGATCCGATTATCCAAGCAAGTGGTAAGCTATTCTTCAGTGAAGATATTTAATTAGAGGCTATATCACTTCCCAGGCTGAAGATTCCACAAAGAGAAACATTGGGCTACTGTGTTCCCCTTTTCATCTGTGACACATTGAAAGAAAACATTAAAACGTGCAATCTCCGCAGTCTGCATTTTGAGTAACTGCACAGATACTTTTTACTGACATTTTGAGCTAGAACATACACCAGTGTGCATGCCCATTTTAAAAACTGCATACTAAATTTAAAAAAAACCATGACTCAACAGATGCATCAATATGCACTGTGCGATATACAATGAATTTATCACATGTGCAGAAAGGAAGCGGCTATACCGATCAAAGCACTCTTTCATCATTACCTGTGATTAAATCCAAATTTAGTCTTCATTAGAGTAGATCTACTAAAATGATTGGGGCCTATTTGCCATAGTTATGCAAGTCCTATTGATTTCAATGGATACATTCTAGTTCAATGGATCTATTCCAGATCACTGCAGATGGAGATTGCAGCCTTGAAATTAAAAGGTGACTGATTCTTGGGAGACAAGCTATGAGAAACCTGGGGAACATAGTTAAAAGCACAAACATCACCTTGCAAACAAAAATTTGCATAGTCAAAGCAATGGTATTCCCAGTAGTAATGTATGGTTGTGAGAGCTGGACCATTAGGAAAGCTGAGTGCAGAAGAATAGACGCCTTCGAAATGTGATGTTGGAAAAGAGTTTTGAGAGTCCCCTGGACAGCAAGGAGAACAGATAGGTCGATCTTAGAAGAAATCAACCCTGACTGCTCCTTAGAAGGTCAAATAGTAAAGATGAAGCTAAAGTACTTTGGACATCAAATGAGAAGAGAGGATTAACTTGAGAAAGCCTTGATGCTGGGAAAGGTAGAAGGCAAAAGAAGAAGGGGGCTGCCAAAAATGAGGTGGCTAGATGGTATTGTAAACACAATGGGCCCAGAGCTGGGCAGGTTGAGGATGATGGTGGAGGATAGAAGTGCCCAGAAGGCAATGGTCCATGGGGTCACACAGCTGTGCGACTGAACAACAAAAATTCTAGTTGGAATTTAAAAGAGATTTAGCATACAGTTTTATTCTTCTTTTAAATGCTTTCATGATGCATGAAATTTTAAGACTACATTCATATAATGGCTACAACATCCTACACTCAACTCTAACCTTTATGCTGTTTAGCTGATTTCTATAGTGCCAATGTAACCCCTATGGATTATTGGTTTAACTCAGATTAGAAAATGGCTGTTTGTAAAGTTTTGATTCTGAGGCAAACAGATAGAATGAAAAGAAGAAAAATCTTGTCTTCTAGAGAAGGAATTAAGGCCCTCTACACATTGATTTTGGAAAAGAAATGTCAGTACACTTATGCAGACGGAACAAGGAAGAAGTAAATTCCTTGCAGTGGTATTAGGTAGGTAGGAACGAACGAACAAACAAAATCTCTGTAATTTATTTCAGGGTCTAAAGTTTTTCCATTGGAGTTGCTGCCTTTGTACCTTCAATCATTTTACAAATAAGACTGAAAAAAGGGATGCACTGCTTCAATGAGGTTAAATAAGACTTTGTAGGATTTTTCTGCTAGGAACCCTTGTCCTGGCATCTTGCCAAATCATGGACCTCCAGGATATAGATCAGTATTTATGCAATATCCAGGTTGGTCTCTATATTATTGTTGCTTTTTATTAATAATTATGTGCTATCGTGTCAGGATTTGCTAGATAGAGAATACACAGAAGTAGTTTGAGATTTTCTTCTCCCGAGGGTACCCTATGATTGTGCAGTTTGCCCACAACTATGCTAGCTGGCTTCTCTCCCTGGAGGGAGAGTGGGGAATCAAACTCCCAAACTTTTGCTCTGCAGACAGATACATGACTTGCTGTTTTACTATCTAAAATATTTAAAATAAAAAGTTTAATGTGTTTACAATACTCATTTATAAAGTTATTCCTACAGAAACCAAAAGCTAGGTTTTTAGGCCTACATAATTAAAAACACATTGAAATAATTTCATAATCCATTTCTGTTGAAGCATCTTCCATACAAGAAGCTACTCGGTCCACTCTATCATCCTTACCTTAATGAAGACACATCCATTTCCATTATCAGCAATGGTAAGGCCAAGTGAATCCTCAGACTTGAAAACTTCTATCTCCTTTCTTATTCCTTTTATATGAGCGTATATGAAATCTTCAAAACCGATCTGTGCTCCCAAAAGCTTGCCCATGTCAATTTTGTGTGTGTTTAAAGTGCAAAACATTATCTACAAGGCAAGGAGAGGGAAAGCATTCCATTCACTTTAATAAAAAGCACTCATTTCTGGAATCACAATGTGGCTCATTTAATCATCCTATGGTGGCAGAAAGAAGTGGCAATACCCTGTATCTTACACAGCATTTTCTATAATGTTGCTATGGTTTCAAGCACATCACCCCTTTGATAAGCACAGGCAAAAGCCAGTCTATGAACAAAAGGTGGTACCACCTCCCTCCTACAGAAATATTGGCCAAGATCTTATTCATGCAGCTACTCTGCAAAAGGCAGAAAATGGCATCAGCTACCATGATTTTTCAGAAATCAAACCTCTGCAATCTGCCTTAATCTGCCTTTTCCTGAAAATCCTAAAGCCTCCAACGGAATCCCTTTCATCACTGGAAAGCCGCAGTGGGGAGTTTTCCAAAAACATAATCTCTGGGATGACTTTACCAGCAACCTTTACATTTACCTTTACAAGAAACAAAATAATTTCAATTTAATCAGCAAACAAAAGGAAGGAATGACCAATGAAGGAATGACCATGTCTAATTATACTGGGTTTGTGTAGCCTGTATTATCTTCTATGAGTCTGACACAGGAGACCGTAAATAATATGAACACTATCAGGTGTTGCCATTAGAGCAGGAGAAGTTCCAAAATTCAGACACGTTCTCTTCAAATGAGTATGGTAAATTTAAGAATGGCTAGTTTAAATTAAATGTTTACTGTTGTTAGTAATAACAACAAGCTTGCCCTGCCGCCCCGAGGAACTCCTGCGGCAGGGCGGAGAGAACGCTGAGGGCCAGCCGTTCCACCGGCGGCGGGAACTTCAAAAAGCCCCGTGCTGGATGGTCTGGCCACGCCGCTTGCCCTGCCGCCCCGAGGAACACCTGCGGCAGAGCGGAGAGAACGCTGAGGGCCAGCCCTTCCACCGGCGGCGGGAACTTCAAAAAGCCCCGCGCCGGAGGGTCTGGCCATGCTGCTTGCCCTGCTGCCCCGAGGAACACCTGTGGCCCGAGAACCACCTATGACCTTGGCCAGATCTATCGGCACTCACCTCCACTCCCCGCCCCGGCGGGGGTTTTAAAAACTGTGGAGGGTTGCTACCTAGCCCCATCAATACCGCTATGGGTCGAGACTGCTGCAGATGGGTGGAAAGACTATTGCGGCGGTTGCCGTGGCTGCTGCTATGGCCACTGCCAGAATTACCAGTACCTGTCCCCATATCAGGCCCCCCTGGCCCCGTCGTCATCTTTACCGCCAGGTGCAATGGCGGATGGGCAGGTCTGGGAGAATGTGAATGGGGGGGGGTCACAAGGAAGAGTCCGCCAGCCAGAGGGTGGGGATTGGACTCTGTCTGTTGGGGTTGGGGGTTCCCATGGGGCCCAAATTGGTGTGGTATTGGGCATGGGGCGCTACGACGGGAGCCGAGGGGCGGGCCGCACTCGGAGAACGCGGGTCAGACGTTTGGTTGCTGTCCCGTGTTCTGGCCCCCCGGCTACACCTCTGGGCCCTGAGCAGACGGTCAAGAGTGACCCCTCCCTTAGGCTGCTGCTGGTAAATGCCAGATCAGTCTGCAACAAGGCCCCCCTGCTTGCAGATACCATTTCAGGGGAGCAGGCTGATCTGGCATGCATCACCGAAACCTGGCTGGTGCCAGAGGATGGGGTTCCTCTATCTGAACTATGCCCGGCCAGGTTCGGTATTTGGCACCAGCCTAGGGAGAGGGGAAGGGGCGGTGGAGTCGCCGTGATAGCTAGGGAGTCATTGGGAGTCGCCAGGGCCACGGCTCCACAAATTCCAGGTTGTGAGGCCTTGCTCTTGCGTGTGGGCCCTAAGGGTCGGTTGGGAATCTTGCTCATGTACCTGCCTCCCTGCAGAGTAGCAGATTCTCTGCCTGAGCTCCTCGAGCCGGTCTCCATGTTGGCATTGGAGACCCCCAGGCTGATGGTCCTGGGGGACTTCAATTTGCCATCGCTGGGGGCCGGCTCAGAGGTGGCTTGGGAGTTCATGGCTTCCATGGCAACCGTGGGCCTGACTCAGGTAATTCAGGGTCCTACCAGGAGCAGTGGCTGCACCCCGGACTTAATCTTTTTATCGGAGCTGTGGCAGAGTGATCTGAATTTACAAAAATTAGATATCACTCCAGTGCCATGGTCGGATCACTATCTGGTGACTCTAGACTTCCTAGGGGCTGGACTCCAACGCAGGGAGGCAGGGCCGATTAAATGGACCCGCCCCCGGTGACTAATGGATCCAGAAGGATTCCAGAGGGAACTGGGGGATTGTCCTCTTGACCTGTGAAGCGATTCATCTGAGGCTCTTGTCGACGCTTGGGACAAGAAAGCGACGGCAGCCTTGGATGTAATCGCGCCACTACGGCCTCTCTGAGTCTGTGGGGATCGATCTGCCCCTTGGTTCTCTGAGGAGCTAAGGGAGCTTAAACGGGCTAAGAGACGCCGAGAGCGCCGCTGGGTGAAGACTCGGAGCGAGTCTGACCGAACACTGGTTAGAGCTGCTATTAAAGACTACCTAGTGGCGATGAGGGTGGTGAAGCGTCAATACTTCACCACCCTTATTGCCTCCACAGATAATCGCCCAGTGGCCTTGTTCCGGGGTGACCAGGTCCCTCCTCGGTAGAGGGGGGCCGGGCCCTGGGTGGCAGGGATCGGCTGAGGATTTTGCTGATTACCTGGCGGAGAAAATCGCTCAGATCCGCTCGAAGCTAACTCCCGGCGTGGATTGTACAGAGCTGGGGTTGACCATAGCACAGTCTAGCCACGTTATCTGGGATCGGTTTGATCCTGTTAGCCCTGAGGAAGTGGACAGGCTTCTTGTATCTGTTCGCGCCACGACCTGTGCACTGGACCCATGCCCTGCCTGGTTAATAAAAGCTTCCAAGTCTGTGGCAGGTGGCTGGGTCGAGGCGATCATCAACACTTCATTAAAAGAGGGGCATTTTCCTGCACCTTTTAAACACGCTTTAGTGCTCCCCCTCTTAAAAAAGCCGTCCCTCGATCCCACGGTAATTTCCAACTATCGTCCAGTGTCCAACCTACCTTTCTTAGGTAAGGTTTTGGAAAAGGCTGTGGCGCAGCAGTTACAGGAAGTCCTGGATGAAGCGGATTATCTGGACCCATTTCAGTCAGGATTCAGGCCCGGATATGGTACTGAAACTGCACTAGTCGCATTGGTGGATGATCTCTGGAGAGAGCGGGACAGAGGGGAACCGTCTGTCCTTGCTCTTCTCTATCTCTCAGCGGCTTTTGATACTGTCAATCATGGCATCCTTCTGGGAAGGCTCCAGGGTCTGGAGATCCAGGGCACAGTGCTGTCCTGGTTTTCCTCATTCCTGAGGGGCAGGACCCAGTCGGTGTGCCTGGAGAAGGAGAAGTCCAGCCCTAGGCCCCTGCAATACGGGGTGCCTCAGGGCTCGGTACTTTCTCCTCTCCTATTTAACATCTATATGAAGCCGCTGGGCGAGATCATCCGTTCCCACGGAGTGAGGTATCATCAATATGCAGATGATACCCAGGTATACATCTCCGCCCGTGGGGACCCAAGCGGTGCAGTGGAAGTCCTTTCCAGGTGTCTGGAGGCTGTTAAGGTCTGGATGGGGGACAACGGGCTATAGCTGAATCCCGGCAAGACTGAGTGGCTGTGGGTAAGGTGTCCTGTGTTAACCCGGGAGCTGCCATCTTTGGTTCTGGATGGGGCAGTCCTGCCCCAAACAGACCCAGTGCGTAACCTGGGGGTCCTCCTGGACTCACGGCTACTGTTCGAAGAACAGGTGGCAGCCGTGGCCAGGAGGGCTTTTGCACAACTTCGTGTAATTCGCCAGTTACGCCCACTCCTGGACCGGGACGCTCTGCTTATGGTCACACATGCGTTGGTCACCTCCAGACTTGATTATTGCAACGCACTCTACATGGGGCTGCCCCTGATGACCATCCGGAGACTCCACCTGGTCCAAAATGCGGCGGCCCGGGTAGTGGTGGGGTGTGGGCGTTATGCTCATGCTTCACCGCTGCTCCGGGAGTTGCATTGGTTGCCAGTATGTCTCCGGGTGCAATTCAAGGTGCTGGTTATTACCTTTAAAGCCCTATATGGTAGTGGGCCAGGATACCTAAGAGACCGCGTCACCCCAAGAACATCTGTCCGTCCCACCAGGGCGGATAGGAGAGGCTCCCTTGTTATTCCTTCGGCGAGGGAGGCGCACCTCGCCTGCACCAGGAGGAGAGCCTTCTCCGTGTCCGCCCCGGCCCTCTGGAACTTCCTGCCCACCGAACTGCGCCTTCAGACAGAGCTCCTACCCTTCCGGAAGGGCTTAAAAACCTGGCTGGCAGGACAAGTTTGGGGACCTGGGAACGTGGGTTCTCTTACCAGGTGGCTTAATTAATGGATTGCCACCTCTGGGTCTGAATGTGGGACTGTGTATTGTTTTTAATTTTTGTTGCTAACTTTTGATGACTTTTTAACTTTTTGATATTTTTATTGATGGAGATTGTTTTATGTTTTTATTTTTTATTTTATGCGATGTAAGCCGCTCAGAGTCGGGTTCTCCCGATTGGGGCGGGGTAACAAATACAATAAATAATAATAATAATAATAATAATAATAATAATAATAATAATAATAATAATAATTATATTACAGTATTTTTTAAGCCAATATTATTTTAAATGTCAATTTGGTTTTTTATTTTTATTTTTTATATTCTGTATATATTCTGTATATATTTGTATATTTGCTTTCTTTCCTGGAGGGATTTGATTAGTTGTATTTTGAAAGACATCTGAGACTTCTCAAGTAAATATCATTCCTGTCATAATGTAGTGACCATTTCACTCTGAAGTGCAGAACATGGACTGGCCTGAAACCAGATTGAAAAGCTATTGTAAGTCATGTTCATTTTGTGAAAAGCCAGTATACCTGTGTGGCTTGCAATAGAATGTACAGTCAAACCTCGTATAAAGAGCACCTCGCTTAAAGAGTAACTCGCTTAAAGAGAAGAATTTTATCTGAATGTTCGCTTCGCTTAACAAATAAAACCAACCAGAAACTCACTTAACAAATAAATTGGGGTTCACACACCCCCCACCCACAATTGGTCACTTACAATGGTGATTCGCTTAAAGAGCAAACTCGCTTAAAGAGCAATCCTGTGGAACACATTATGCTCTTTACGAGGTACAACTGTATATCTATTTCTCAGAAATCCTAATCTTTACTTAATTGGTTTATCAGCTAAACTAAAGTTTTCAGGCAGTTAAAGCTTTGTAGCCAGTGGTGGGCAGCAACAGGTTTGTACACACACACACCAGAAAAGGGGGGGGGGTAGTAAAATTGGGTGGCCTCTGGGCAGGGGGTAATGAAATTGGTGGCCACACCCACCTCCTTGCCCTGCCCCATCAGGTTTTGTCCCTGCAAATGGTTCAAGGTCTCCCTTGCTCAAAAGCCAGTCATATCCGACTCTAGGGTGCAGTGCTCATCTCCACTTACAGCCAAAGAGCAGTGCTGCCTGTGTTTACAGATGTATACATGGCCATATGGCAGGCATGACTAGATCTTCCACAACGTAGGCTCCGCCGATGACATAGGCTCCTCCCATTATGTAGGCTCCACCCACAACATAGTCTCTGCCCACGGTGTGGTAGCAAAATTGTTTGCTGCCCACCACCACTGTTTGTAGTCAAATTCTGGTGACCACGGTTCTTGTGTTTCTCCAGCCCTGGTGAAACATTGAACACTTCAGTAACAAAAGGGTTAGACATGCACTGGTCCCAAGTTGGGCGCACATGACTACC
Source organism: Furcifer pardalis (assembly GCA_030440675.1). NCBI lineage: Eukaryota > Metazoa > Chordata > Lepidosauria > Squamata > Chamaeleonidae > Furcifer > Furcifer pardalis. Next base: position 188,632,847 of record CP126891.1, read on the forward strand.
CACACACACACACTTATTATTCAAAAAGTGAACTCCTACTCACATGGAGGAAGCCTAAAAGGCCATTAACTTGGTCTAAACAAGCTTCCAATTTCCCCCCTTAAAAATCAAATTGCCCCCTTGTGGGGCATGTGGGAACTATGGGGGTTAGAGGCTTTTAACAGTACTGAAGCCCCTCAGATAATATAGTAGTGTTTCTTTCCATGAAATAAAGAATACTTTTCTGGTAGAAAATATTCTTAAAAGTTTGACCTTGTCAGCCTAAGTAGACATTTTATAACTGCCATCACATCCTTGACTAGATAAAACTGGAAAGTGGAGAAATGTGATATTTAGAAACATGAGACCATGTAACTCAATTTAGAACGGCAACTGGGCAACATGAACAGACTGCAGCCCCCGCATGAGCCAGTTTTATGCCACCTTCCTCTGGAAAGAATATCAGTCAAACTAGAACTTATTCTTTTTACTGCCTCCTTTCTTAGTATCTACTTGAATACAAGATTGCAAGGGGGGGGCAAAAGAAAACAAAATCTTGCCCTCTCAGGGAATAATTCCAGTTCTCAATCAGTTTGGCACCCAAACAATAGAAGCCAGAATGAGGGGAGGCTTGTGGGGGTCTGAGTGAGAGAAAGAGGAGGTACCCTTGCCCTGGGCAGAGGAAAGGAGAAAGCTGAAGACAGTCTGAAGCTCTAAGGCAAAGTGCTTAGTTGTAGGGTGGTCTCCTTAGTAGGTGGTCTCCTTAGGTGGTCCATGGGCCAAACCCTACAACTGAGTTCTTCCACAGCTACTAAACATCTACTGAGGTTCCAGCAGCCCAAATGTCTATTTTAAAAAGCTTTGATGACTGTAAACCATGGGAGTCTTACTAGATGTTACTTCTGATTCCTTGTCCTAGGTGACCTTTTGGACCACCTCTTTCTCACCTTGCTTTCATGATTTCTGGGCTGGCTTGACTTGAATTGTTCTACCCTGGTGGCTAACCTTGGCACTCCAGGTGTTCTTGGACTTCAATTCCCAGAAGCCCAAGTCAGCACACCTGCTGACCAGGGATTCTGGGAATTGAAGTTTCAGAACATTGGGAGTGGCAAGGTTAGCCATCAGTTTGCTAGACTCTTGCTCCTGGCCTCTTGTACCTAGTTTATCTTGTACTCTGGTAAACCTATATTTGCTGACCCTAAGGACAGCCTTTCTCTGGAAACGGACAGTGATAGAGCTCAAGCATTTTTCAGCAATACTGATCAGCTGCACCTGCTTTTATTGGGTTTAAGGTCTAGGTTTTGATATTATGTAGAGGTAAAGGTTGCCCTTGCTCAAAAGTCTTTTGTGAAGACTGTCTGAATTGTAAATTGCAGAAAATGGTTGGCATTGCTGCCTAAATGCAGAGCAGAATGGACATCATGTAAGCATCCCTCTGCTCCAACAGGATCCCTGTTGTGGAACCACTCTGAGAACAAGGCATCAGTGCTCATGGCAGGAGCCACAGAAGGTACTATCTTGAATCCTATGTGTTAAAAATTTCAGAGTATATAGACCAGGGGTTCGCAACCTACGGCCCGTGGACCAGAAGCGGCCCACCATGCCATTCCATCAGGCCCATCAGCTTCTCCCCTGCACCCAGAATTTGAAGGGGACCTATTTATGCATGCGCAGGCATGTGCCCGCACATACACAAATGCACATGTGACTGTCGTAAATGTGAAAGTGAGCATATTTATGACAGCTGTAAATCTGCCTGCTTCTGGAAGCATGGTCTGGCCTGCTCAGCTGAGCAGGGGTGTGGTCAGTCTCGTGGCGCAAAAAGGTTGGCCACCCCTAGTATAGACTCTAGTGACATCAACTATATGTGATAATTATGCTAACACAACACTATGCAGCTTTGCCTCCATTGAAGAAAAATTGTGTTGACACTTTTGGATTGTAGGATTCATGATGCCTGAGGCATAAAATATTAAAGGCATAAATCACTTCTCTCCCCTCCACCCACATGTATTTATTAATATGTTTAAGTTATACCTAAAGCATTGAGGAAACTCTAACTCACATTCATACAGCAGCACAAATGAGATTTTAACATTTGAGGGTGAAATGAAAAGCACAATAGAAGATTTGCTTACATTTTTATTGAGAGCACTTTAATACCCCCACTAGGTGAGAGCCTTGTCAGAGTGCGGGGGCTTGAGCAATCTAACTAGGCAGTGTTGCCCATCTCTTATCAATGATGTTAGGCCAGGACTAAAACTCACCAAAGTGTCCTCCATTGGATCCGGTGGTGGGCTCAAAAAATTGTTACTACCACACTGTGGGTGTGGTATGGTGGGCACGGCCAGAGGAAAAGCCCTTTTGTTGAACCCAAATTAGGACTACTTTATTTTAAAACTTGGATGGGCGGGGTCAGCCAGAATTTCTGCTACTGGTTCTGGTGAGCTGGTGCGAACCTGCTGATGCCCACCACTGGTTGGATCCCTTGGGCAAGGTGAAAGCGGAGGGCACATGTCATGGTCTGCCAAACCAGCGGGTGACCTAATATCCAAATGGCTAAAATAACCGCATGCAAATGGTCTTAATTTTTCAACTCCACTTTCATTTGTGGAATGTCATTGCAGAGATGTCTACCAATGCGCAGACTCCTCGCTGAATAATGACTCCAAGAAGCACTTTAAAAATAGCATGCTGATTCTTAATTTTAAAAGAACAAAGTAATAGAAGTGATCTTACAGGAGACAAGGTGAGATTTAATTTAATTTAATTTTTAGATTTCTATGCTGCCTCATTCACGAAAGCGACTCTAGGCACCTTACAGAATATACAGCAATACAATATACAGTATACAACAATTATACAATATACAGCCAAAGAACAGAAAGAAAAGGGGGAGACAGCGCTTAACAACAATAATGATAGAATATCCAATACACAGTCAAACCTCGCATAAAGAGCGCCTCGCTTAAAGAGTAACTCGCTTAAAGAGCAGAATTTTCTCTGAATGCTCACTTCACTTAACAAATAAAACCAACCAAAAACTCGCTTAACAAATAAATCGGGGTTTGCAGTCCCCCCCACACACACAATTGGTCACTTACAATGGTGTTTTGCTTAAAGAGCAAACTCGTTTAAAGAGCAATCCTGTGGAACGCATTATGCTCTTTAAGCGAGGTACAACTGTATAATAATACAGTATGCACAAAAATTACACAATACACATTCTACAAAAACGGCCCATAACAGCAACAATAATCAATACACAATACAAAAATTATGCAATAATCCATTCAACAATATACAATACAATCAAATACCATTACAACGCTAAACAACCCCTCTACGCCAACTGCAATTAAGTTCAGTTCAGCTGCGACTGTGGCAAAATCCTACAGCTCAGCCAGGGCTTGGGGGGGGGGGGCCAGGAACCAGATGGTGAAAGTGGTCATAGTGCGGTTGCCATAGCGGCCTCCCGCCCTTTCCGCAGGTGGTCCTCGGGCAGTGGTGGTGGCAAAATCCTGCTGTCACGGCAGCCTTGTCAAGTCCCGGGCAGGGGTGGGGTCTGGCAACTAAGTGGTGGAGGTAGTCCCAGTCAGAGGGGCCTCCAGTGGTGGAGGCAGTGCAGTTTTGAAGACCTGCCAAGCCGTGCAGGAGTCCTGCATCCTCCTCTCCGCTGGGCTGGTCAGGGAAGGCTCCAAAGTCAGCAGCAGCAGTGGCGCAGTTTTCAAAACCTGCCAAGCCATGCAGGTGTCCTGCTGGGCTGGTCAGGGGATGGAGTGGCCATGGCGCCCACAGCTGTGGTGGCGTTTCCATGTCCGGTCGGTCAGCCTCACATCTGCGTCTCCTTCCCTCAGCCCGGCTAGCTGCCACCAACAGAAGCTCTTTGTGCTAAATTCAGAAATAAATCCCATAAAATACAGATAGATGATAACTAGAGGGAAAGGAAGTGGACAGAAGTTCAACAAGAAACAGAGAAGATGATGACTGATGTTGTAGAGGAATGAATACAATATTACTTAATTAACTAAAGGAACTGAGTAACTAGGCAGATTGTTTTCCACAACATATCCACTCTCACCTTTAGAATGAGTAATTGACCTGTTCATAAATGACAATATGCCACAAGGTTTAGCAATATTTTTTTAAATTAATTTTGAACCTTTGGGTTTCAATTTCTGAATGTGTAGCGGTATAGTGGGATTGTTTAGTTTGTTTTGTACTCATTATGTATAATATTTTTCTTTTTCTGTAAGCTGCCTAGAGTCAGGTTTGCCTGATTGGGGCAGGATAATAAATATAAATAAATAAATAAATAAATAATAAGGAATCAAACCAGTGTAATTTGTGATTTGGTTTGTAATTAAAAAAACAAATGAAGGGAAGCTGCCACTGTTCTTCAAGAAAGAAAATAATTTATAATTTCACAAATGCAAACTATACTAGAAAAAATCATTTTGAAGTTCCATCAAACAAAAGCTAACCAAAACAGACATAGTGTTTCTAATCCTCCTGTCTAAGTAATAAGAGGGTTTTTTAAAACAACATTTTTCCTGGAAACTAAGCTGTTAGGATCTATTTATTTAATAGATTAGTTGTTTGAAATTACGTTTTTATATACCAAAATTCTGATAAGACTAACTGAAGACTCTCCCATTATTAAGCTAGAATAATTCTTCAATATTCAGTATTAAGAAGTCACATCATTTTGAATAATTTCTCTTTCTCATGTAAAGGTCATAAATGCAATTAATGTGAATTTGCAGCTCATCTAGAAGCCATTTGTTACACATTCAGTTTTATCATAATTCACAGTTCTTCACTGGTAAAAGCTAAATGTAGCTTTAAACATTCCATTACCTAGTTTACTTATTGCTTTTTGGTTTTTGCAGACCCAAACTCTGAAAGATATGAATTAAACAAAAGCATCAAGCATGTGTATCACAGTGTCACATAGAATTTTAATAGAATGATCAAAGCACAACATTTAGCAAGGGTGTTTATTTTCTATGAGGACTGCAGTGTGTGTATGAATAAAAATGTAGAAGTCAGCCATGGCATTAACACTTCATTATAATGCTGTAAAACATCTCCAACAGAATAGTTTTTAGCAATTATGCAAGTGTTTTGAATGTGTTCAAATACATTCTCAGAGCCAGATAGCTGCATCATGTTGTATTTAAATAATGGTGTTCCCTGGTTTTGTTCAAAAGAGTGGGGAAATACGTAAGATACATAGCGTTTCCCAAACTATGTTCTGCGGAACACTGACGGACTTCAATTCCCAGAAGCCTAAGTCAGTACATTTATTTATTTATTTATTTATTTCCTTCGACTTATTATCCCGCCCGATCGGGTAAAAAACCCAACTCTGGGCGGCATACATACACAATTTAAAAATACATAGCTAAACCACAACTCAATATAAAACCACAAATCAATATACGATAGCCTATTCACAGTTAAAATATAAATTAATACAATAATTAAAAGTTAAGCTAAAAGAAATTAAACATTTCCAAGTTATAAAATTATGCAATTATTAAAAAACAGAACCAGGGTAGGAAGGTAAGAACAACGGGTGGCTGTCTCATCTGATAAGCCACCCAACATGAGATCCGGTATTTCCGGATCCCCAAACTTGTGCTGCCAGCCAGGTTTTAAGACCTTTCCGGAAGGGCAGGAGCTCTGTTTGTTGACGTAGATCGATAGGCAGGAGGCGTAGATCGATAGGCAGGAGGTTCCACAGGGCTGGGGCGGTCACGGAGAAGGCCCTCCTTCTGGTGCTAAAGAGGCGAGCCTCTCTAGCTGATGGAATTGCAAGGGAGCCTCTCCGATCCGCCCTGGTGGGACGGACAGACGTTCTTGGGGTGACGCGGTCTCTGAGATATCCTGGCCCACTACCATTGGTTGATCAGTGCTTTGGGGAATTGACTTAGGCTTCTGGGAATTGAACTCCACCAGTGTTCCACAGACCTCCTCAGAGGTCTGTTTGTTCATGTGCTTTTGGCCCAATTGAGATTTATTTAGACGGTTACATCAATACCACACAAACAGATTTTCACTTATGAAACAGGACTTCTCTTTCATCTCTTTCCCACTTCATTCTCAACATGTTCCAAGGTGTTTCCCAACACACCAGATGAGATATGGGACATGTAAACCTTTCTCCAGCAGGCTCCCCTTCTATAATAATTACTTACTGTCGAGTCAATTCTAACCTATCACTTTTCTAGGTACAGAGTGCTAAAGAAGCTGTCTCCAGTTCTTTTTGTTAAACTGTCCTGGGACTATGCGATTTGCATAGTCTCCACAGGCTATTTAGCCAACAGGGTCTCCTTCTACTGGCAGACATACACCTTTGGATACAGCTCATTGTTATTTGTTGACTGAAGTGCAAAGCATCATAGATGATAGAAACAGTTTCGTATTTCTCAAGCACATCATAAGAGAAGTCTAAGCAATGCTCCTTTTTTTTATTCCCCCACATGGAAGAATTCTGTGTTTTCAGATAGTTACACAGAATTATAACTCACATGTATGCAGTGATGGGATGTAACAGGCTCTCACCAGTTCGCCAGAACCGGTAGCAGCTTTTTGCAGTGTCCCGGAGAACCGGTAGCAGCTGTTTTTTTTTTTTGGGGGGGGGGACACCACCTTTGGGGCTTACCTTTTCACGGGTTCCCCCACTGTGCATGTGCACCAAGCACTTGGTGTGCATGCACGCCTACAGTGCTTGGCACATATGCATGGCCTCCTTGCTGTCCTCCCAAGCGGGGAGAAGGAAGAGAAGCTGCTAGCCTGTCTGTGTGTATTTTAATGTGTATTTAATACCTTAACCTATATTGACGTACTACCACAGTTCCTAAAAAGACCTGGCGGCCAGCAGGCCTGGCTTGGGGTTTTTAAGCAAAGTCTTGTGTGTGTGTGCGCACACACTTATTTTTATTTTATTTATTTTAATATTTTTTATTATTTTTATTTTTTATTTGGCCCTGCCCACAACATCATGATGTCATGACAATGGCTCCGCCCATGATGTCATGACGTCATGATGTTAGCTCCGCCCACACTGTGATGACATCACGGTGGGGTAGTAAAATTTTTGATATCCCCGATGTATGTGTTACTTTCTCTAACATTCAACATATTCTTCTTTAAGATTCACCAGCATTCCTATGCACATAATGTAACATATAGAGAAAGAAGACCTCTTAAGGAATTCACTGTAAATTACAGCCTTTGGATAACATCAAATCTCTCAAAATCGTCTAAACTAATTGTTACTATTGCTTTAATGAAAATAAACAAACATGTCACCAGGATTTTCAAAATGCAATTTATAAAATTACATACCTTGAGAATTAATGCACACTAGCAGGTTTCTTACTTCAGAGGTACTAAGCCCTACTTTCTCCCAAATTGCAAGCAATGTGACAAACACTGTGCTAATTATGAACAAGGTCAAAACAATTTAACACTACAATTGTTTTAAGGCAAAACAAAGTAAAGTATGATCAGGTAGAAAATGTTGTTCAGCTCCTGTAAAAAGAATGTACAGTTCTGTATTTGTATATTCATTCCAACATCTTAAACTAGGGGTTCTCAATCTTTTCAAGCTATGGGCCAGACCATGCCCCCTCAGACAGCTGAGCAGGCCAGACTAGAGGTTCCCCTCCCATAAACGCTGCCATAAAATGTGTCTGCGGCTGTCATAAATGCATTTATTTCAGCCACGGGCACATTTATGGCTATCATAAACACGTCTGCTTCCTGCAGTGGCGGCAATGACAAGGGCAACATGAAATGGTGCCATGGGCCATAGGTTGAGAAACCCTGTCTTAAAATTTAACTTCATTTCATGATTGCAAGAACCTTATTTAACAATTCTTTGTTATCCAATTCAGCAGTATAAAAAAAAGGAATTTTAACCCAGAGTAGTCAAATCCATGCACATTGTGAGCACTCTTGAAAAACAATTTAGTTTTGCTGTAGCTTATTTTTCTTCTGATTTTCTTTATTTTTTTGACATGCAACACATAATTATTGCTGCACAATAACTGAACACATTTTAGTTCTGCACAAACTTCTTTAGCTTGCCAGCTACTAATAGCTTTAAATTGAGTAGAAAAAATAATGATAAGTAGAAAAACAAATGATAAGAGTTGTTCAATGCTGTGTGCAATAAGCTGTTCTAGGAATATATTCAATGTGAAATAATTTCTGCAATTCTTTGTCTCTGAAATAATTTCACTGACTTTCAAAAGCCTATTGTTCTTCATAATAATAATGAAGAGATACTTTTGTGACAAGCCGCAATGCCAAGGAAAAATGCTCCATGTACTCTGGACTATAATTACTTGTGTTCAAACTTGCTTCTTTTTCAATGCTCAGATGTACACAAATAGGCCAACTTGGATAAATGAAGAAAAATGTTGTTTTGTTTTAAGGTATACAACTTTGGCTAAAGTGCTAGCAAAGATGAATAGATATTACACAGTCTATACAGGAATTTGTCTCCAACGTGCCACAACATTTTTTTGTCTTCCTTTTTCTTTTTTCGCTGTTCTGTTTTGTTTACTCTCAGATATGCTTGCACAGACTAACACAGCTACCACTTCAAGCAGTCTTTGAAGTTTCTGTAATCCTATTAAAATATCTAAATACATTCCCTTTAAAAAAAATGTAACTGCATGACACTTGTACTATTCAACATGATAAAGTAACCTCACAACAGAGGTTTTCAGGTGCCATTAACAGCATTATTATATTCTGAGATAGTTCTACTGTATCATGCTTTTATCACTGAACATCAGTGGTGGGATGTCAAAAAATTTACTACCCCACCGTAATGTCATCACAGTGTGGGCGGAGCTAACATGATGTCATGACATTGTGGCCGGAGCCAAAGAAAAAATAATAAAATAAAAATAAGCACACACACCCCTCAACCCACCCACCCACCCACAACACAAGGACAACAAGGAGGAGAGCAAGGAGGCCGGGCCTACGCGCCAAGCACTGTAGGCATGAATGCACACCAAGTGCTTGGCGCACATGCGCAGTGGGGGAACCAGTGAAAAGGTAAGCCCCGAAGGTGGTTTCCCCAAAAAGCTGCTACCAGTTCTCCAGGACACTGGGAAAAGTTACTATTGGTTCTGGTGAACTGGTGAGAACATGTTACATCCCATCACTGCTGAACATGCTGTAATTTAGTGGACTAACTTATATCTGTTATCACTTGCACTACACCGGCTGTGTAAATTCCACTTTTAAACAATGCAAATAGAATTTATTATGGTTACTTCGGTAGTGGATTCCAAATGCATTTTGAATCCACATTTCATCCATACATATACAGTTTAGTAAAATCTATCCAAATTTTTACTACTTCTAAATAGTCCCCACCCACCAAAACCTGCAAAAATACACACAACAAGATGAAGACATGGAAGAATGTGACACCTGACCTGTATATAGCCCAAGTCTAAGCACGTTTACCTGGGAAAAATATTTCTTGAATTCAGCAGAACTCCAGGGCAGATGTGCCTCGAATCGCTCTGGGAGGCTTTGGGTGAGTTTTATGCAAGCCATTTTGAGCTGACAATCCCTGTGCTTATGCTAATAAGGCCCTGAGCACTAGCAGCTGGACAACACAGTGATGAATGCTGGCTAATACAAAGATGTACACTTCTCACATGCTCAGAGACCACTTATTTAAAAAAATACTCCTCATATTGTGTAGGGCAACATCACCTTAATATGGTGATGTTGCCCCACATGATAGGGCCTGCTGTGGCTCAGTGATTAAGAAGTTTGCCTTGTTAGCTGGAAGGCCAGCAAGTCGGTAATTCATGTCCCAGGTACTGCATCATTCAGAATTTTATTTTATTCAGAATATTATTTCTATCTCACCAACCATAGTGCTGTTTTGGATGTATAAGGATCCAGAATGACTTCACTATTAACATACAGGTAATTATACAGAGTGGGGAATGCAGTGGCTCAAGTGGTTAAGGTACTTCAATTCCTGAGTACTGCACAACAGAGGGAGCTCCCGTCTCTGTCCCAGCTCCTGCCAACCTAGCAGTTCGAAAGCAAGAAATTGCAAGTAGATAGATAGGGACCACTTTGGTGGGAAAAGATCTTGGGGACATGAAAGGAGCCTCATTCAGGCGTCTCCTGAGTGGAGCTTCTCTAGCAAAAATCCTTTCAACCCAGAATAATTTCTGATACAAAATTATTATTATCACCTTAACATGGTCTTTTGTGAGCTCTGGAAAAGAAAGGTGGCTTAGAAGTGTGGAGCAGATGAAATGCCCACAAAGGCAACCCTAGTCAACCAGGAGCAGGGAAAGCTGCCTTAGAAATATGAGCAGCACGGCTTCTGAGCAGATAAATATTGTATTGCATTTCCCCCTAAAAAAAACCTGCCCATGTATTGAAGGAAGCAAAGTTGGAGTCAGACTTTAGCTTGTGTGATCCCCATGATTTTCCTGTCCTGCTAATAGTTCCTCCTGGTAAAGATAAAGGTCACCCTTGCTCAAAAGCCAGTCGTATCCAACTTTAGGGTACTGTGCTCACCTCCACTCACAGCCAAATATGCAGATGTCTCCATGGTCATATTACTAGACACTATAGCACACAGAACACTATTACCTTTCCTGCCAAAGCAGTACCTATTTATCTACTAGCAAGTTCTTGCTTTTGAACGGCTCAGTTGGCAGGAGCAGGGGCAGACGGGCGTTAACTCCGTCACAGTCCTAGGGTCTCAAACTGCTGACCTGCCGACCTTCCAGTTGTCAAACTCAACATCTTAACCACTAAGCCACACTCTGTGTTCACCACCACCCTCCAGCTGACCAGCCTATGGGTGCAAGAAAAAGAGGGAGCCAACCCACCCATTCCCAAAGCATGAAACACATGGGGACTGTGGTGGCTCTGCTGTTAAAAAGCTCATCTTGTTAGCTGGAAGGCTGGCAAGCCGGCAGTTCGAGACCCGACAAATTAAGGGCCAGTCGTCTGTCTCAGTTCCTGCCAACCTAGCAGTTCGAAAGCAAGAAATTGCAAGTAGATAAATAGAGACCACTTCAGTGGGGAAAGGATCTTGGGAACCTGAAAGAAGCCTCATTTGGGCATCCCGAGCGGAGTTCCTCCATCAAAAATCCTTTCAAGCCAGAATAATTTCTGACGCGAAATTATTCTTATTAGCTGGAAGGTCAGCAAGTAGTCGGCAGTTCGAGACCCGCCGAGTACTGCATGGCGGATTGAGCACCCGTCTCTGTCCCAGTCCCTGCCAAACTAGCAATTCGAATGCAAGAAGTTGCAAGTAGATAAAAAGGTGGGGGAAAGATCTTGGGAACCTGAAAGGAGCCTCGTGCGGGCGTCCCCTGAGAGGAGTTCCTCCAGCAAAAAAAAATCCTTTCAACCCAGAAAGCACCCCTTTGTACTTTGTGACGGGATAAAATAAAATTTAAAAAAGCGACACGGAAGTTATCAAGGGGAGCAGCAGCACAGGCTCTCTATGAAGTGGGTAACAAGAGGGAGACGACGAGCACCCCGAGGGCTGGTGTGTGTGAAGCCTCGCCTGTATGGGAGGGTGGGCTGGGGGGTGGGGGATGAGGGGGGGGGTGTTTCTCAGTCCACGCGCCGCTTACCTGAGCCGGGCCAATGCCGAAGGCGTCGCCTATTTTGGCGTACAGCTCCCTCACGCTGGCGAAGCCCTCGACGCGCCCGGTGGGGCTGCCGTGCGCCAGCTGGGCGTGAAAGACCAGCTTCATGGGAGAGGCGGCGGCGGCGGCGCCTTGTTGTTGTTGCCGCCGCGGCGGGGGGACCTCGCATTCCACCAACGAGGAGGTCTCCCTGCTCTTGCCTTCCTTCTTCTTCTTCTTCCTGCCCCTTAGCCCCAGAGGCATCTTCTTCTCGCTCCTCCGAGAGATCAAAGAACCACCTGCGGCTGCTCGGGAGGCCCTCACTCGCCTTTGCTCGGACTCTGCCCCTGGGCGCGGAGGGAAACCGAGCACACCTCCCGGGCTCGCCCTATCATCACCCCACAGGCAATGGGCCAACGTTCCGGGGGCAACCTGGCCCTCCGACGTTTGGCTGCTCCTTCTTCGTCTCTGGCCCACCGTGTGGGCCGTCTCTGGCCTCAGTTCTTGCTATTTAATTGTGGGGTGGCTGTCAGGCCACGTTATCCTGCTGTGGCAGTTCTCAACCTTTTAAAGCTGGGGGCCCAGTCACTGTCCCTCAGACTGCTCCGGGGGCCAGATAGCCATTTTGCCCTTCCTCAGGGCCGTATCAATTATACGGGACCCCCGGGGGCCCCCAACGTGCGTAAGCAAAACAAATCTTTACCCTTCCTAAGGGCCCCCAAACAAATTTTTATACGGGGCCCCGCCAAGGCACGCTACGCTTCTGCCCTTCCTCCACCACATGGCACTTCCTGGTGTGGTGGAGGCGGTGTGGGGGGCCACATGAAATGGTGCGGCAGACCGCAGTTTGAGAATTCCTGTGCTATGGTAATAGAGGAAACCATATTGCCAGGGAATCAACACCGAGTGCCAGGCAGTGATTAACTAACCTGACCATCCTGATGACAGGGCCCTGGGTGGCGAAGTCCACAAGGAAGGATGATGGTCCCCAAATGGATTAAATCCCACTTGAATCCGTCTTGATGGAGAGCAGCAGCTTCAGCAATACTGGCCTGGGGCTGAAGAAGACTTTGTGTGTCAAAAGGGCTCAAGACCAGAAAGTGATTCACAGAACTAGATCAGTGGTACTGAGGTCATGTGATGCAGAAGGCAGATGAAGGGCCAATGTGCTATATTCTTAGGACAGTCTTCATGGTACGGGTACACAGAAAGAGCCTCCTTGAAGATTGTGCTATTTTTGAAACACAATCTGGCATACCCTGATAACAGTAACCTTGTGTTGCCAGCTAATCTTTCTCACACTAGGTCAGGTTAAAGGAACTGCAGAATGGACTCACCAAAAGGTGGCTTCATGGCAGTTTCACATATGGGATCAAGTCAGTTTGGAGTGATGGCAACCCTTTCCAGAGTTTTCTACAGCAAAATAGAAGTGCTTTACCATTCCCTTCTTCTGGGGGTGCCCTGGGACTTTGCATCTTTTCTCCCAGGAAGCTCAGTGGGGAATCAAACTCCCAGTCCTGTGGCTATGCAGCCAAAGTGGTACATTAGGTCAAAGGGGAACTGCCCCACTTGTGCAGCTGAGACTCAAACCCCCCACCCCTTTCCTCTTTGGTAAATTCTGTCAGTAGAGAGATAACATGAGAAATGTGATTGGGCTGAAGCTTGTTAAGAGATTCTACTCTCTCCTAGGACTGCCTTAAGAAGTCTCAACTGCAGGTAGGTGGTGTTATAGGGATTCAGACAAAGAAAACCAAGTTGCGTTGGGAGGGCTAAACTTTAATAAAAACTCTTCTTAGATCTAATCACAGTGCTATCCATATGCAGTGTAAAATCTCTCCAGTTCAGTGATCATGGGATGCCTAATGTTGTTATGTGCCTCTATGATCTAATGAATCCAATCATTAACACCATTGTCTAACTGTTGCAAATTCAAGGCCATGGTTTCCTTTGGGAGTAAATCCATTTTATATTTGGGCTACCTCTTTTCCTGCTGTCTTCAACTTTCCATAGCATAATTAGGGGTTTTCCAGAAAGTCTTGTTTTATCATGATCTGCTTAAAGCACAACAGCCTCCCTTTCATCTTTTTTTGCTTCTAGATAGTATTCAGGCTTAATTTGATCCAGCTTTTTTTTTCTTTCTGGTGGTCCATGGTACCTGAAAACTCCACAAGGTGTTCATAGGCTGTAGAGCAGTGCTTCTCAATGTGGTGCCCATGCCCCACAGGGGGGACATCAATTCCCAGAAACCTAAGTCAGTTCATTAGCTGATTAGTGCTTTGGGAAATTGACTTAGGCTTCTAGGAATTTTAGGGACTGCAGTGGCTTAGTGGTAAAGATGCTGAACTTGATGACTGGAAGGTCAGCACTTCGAAACTCGAGTGCTGCCTGACAGAGTGATCTTCCATTTCTGCCCCTGCTCCTGCCAACCAACAGTTCAAAAGCAAGAAATTACAAATAGATAAGGGATCACTTCAGTGGGAAGGTAAACAACACTCCATGGACTCTGGTGTCTAGGCATGCCTGCTACATATCCACGGAAGTATCTGCAGATGCAGACAGTTCTGGCTCTTTGGCTATAAATGGAGATGAGCACTGAACCCTAGAGTCTGATAAGGCTGGCTTTCAAACAACGATGACTTTTTTTCACCCCTGGGGATTTTAGTCCAAAAACCAAAGGTTTTTGCTGTAGAGGCTAGGGCATTTTGTGGGGAAGTGGCAAATGCCATCAGCCTTCCCAGTGAAATATGAAGATGTTGTGGTCTTGTAGCAATTTGACAAAGATGTAAAACTTCCTTTTTGCAAGCTCTGTAGCTGCTAAATGATTAATATGCAGTATGTTGCACCACTCAGTTCCATTACATTTAATAGTTGTTCCTTGCTTATAACCAGTATGAAGAGTAACACTTTCCCCAAAACATATCTGTAGAATGAACACCTCCTGAACCAACATAAGGGACATTCATTAGCTCAATTATATGTTAAATGTTAAAGAACGATACTGCAGCAGCATCACAAGAGACAGGAACAGCTGGTGCTCTTTGAAGTTACTGAAGTAGAAGGCACAGCAGGCAGCAGAGATGCAGGATGACAGGCAATGAAATGGTCAAAAGTGAAAATTCATATAAATACACAGGCAGCCAGTACTCCATTTGCCCTAAGCCGATATTACCAATCAGTAAGAGAAAAAAGAAGTAATTGGCTTTGTCTACTGTTGATTTTGGTTCATACTCTCCTGGCCACCGTTCTTCTGGCCTTTATGGACATCAGCTACCACTGCTTCACAGTACAAACAGAGATTATGTTAAAACCTAGAAAACTTATCTTCTGAGCTACCTTCTTTGAGCCTTGGAAACATGTACCAGGGAAAGATGTTGAAAAACCCAGTCATTTTAAAATTTGATTCTTGATGTATTTCAATTAGGGGATTTTGTTTGCTGAAGGTGATTTCTGCTTTGTGGTGCCTCAGTGTGAGTTGAGTTTGAATTGTTGTTCCTGTGTGCATGTGCTGCATGACATCAAGATGGAACTGACCTGTAGCAACTCTCTATAGTGCTTTCAACAAATATTTCAAGAGGCATTTAAGGAATGATTTTGCCAGGTTCGCTATCCCAAGGAATTTCCATGGCTCAGCAGGGGTTCAAACTCGGGTACTGTACCTGTATTCTGAGTCCTAGTCTACCACTCTATCCACTGTATTTCAATAGTATACAGTTGTACCTCGCTTAAAGAGCATAATGCATTCCACAGGATTGCTCTTTAAGCAAGTTTGCTCTTTAAGCGAAACACCATTGTAAATAACCAATTGTGGGGGTGGGGATTGCAAACCCCGATTTATTTGTTAAGTGAGTTTTTGGTTGGTTTTATTTGTTAAGCGAAGCGAACATTCAGAGAAAATTCTGCTCTTTAAGCGAGTTACTCTAAGTGAGTCGCTCTTTATGCGAGGTTTGACTGTAGTTGTAATTTGATGCAAACTTTCCACTTGGCAATGCTTGTTTGTAATGCTCATGTAGAAATCTCCATATAGCAGAGATCAGTCAGAATGCATCTTCATAATCCAGTACCTATTAATTCTTTCACTTCTTTGATTTGATCCTAGTCAACATTTTTATGTTATCAAATATGTTGTAGTTTTGATCTCTTTCAATGTAGTCAGCCTTCTGTAATCCACCCTCCTCCACTGCTCCCCCCCCCCAATTTCTTATGGCAAGGTAAACTTGCTCACCTCATAGTCCCGAAAGTTTGGGAATAACCATTCATACTTGTTGCAAATAGCTCATTTATCAAACTTCTATCAGTTTCTGTTGGATAGACAGATAGCTCAGTGAATTGTCTGTGGAGCCACAGATCAGGAGTTTAATTTTTCATTGTCTTCCCTAGCTAAGAGTTTGCATGTTGTAGCCTTAGGCAAGCTTCACAGTACTAGAGTGCCTCCAGAAGAAGGGAAGGGTAAGCCATTTCTGAATACAGTTGTACCTCGCTTAAAAAGCATAGTGTTCCACAGGATTGCTCTTTAAGCTAACTTGGTCTTTAAGCGAAACACCATTATAAGTGACCAATTGTGACGTCTGGTGGTGGGGGGGATTGCAAACCCCAATTTATTTGTTAAGTGAGGTTTTGGTTGGTTTTATTTGTTAAGCGAAGCAAACATCCAGAGAAAATTCTGCTCTTTAAGTGAGTTACTCTTTAAGCGAGTCGCTTTTTATGCAAGGTGTGACTGTACCTAGAAAATCCTGGAAAGGATAGTCAGAAGTCAGAACTGACGTGATGTCTCAACAGTCAATGTGATATAGTGGACAGAGTGGCAAACTAAGACTCAGGAGTCCGAAGCTAAAAAATCAATGGCAGGTGGCAGTCCTTAAATGTCTCACACATCTTAAAAATCCTATCAGAATTGGTATAAGTTAGATTGATTGATTTATATAATTCAATCTGATACACCCCAATTAATGCACAACTCTGGGTGGCTACAAAGTATGAAATATAACAACCAATACAATAGATAAATTATAATTAAAAATGCATTAACTATAATATAAAATATCAAAGAGATATACATCATTGATGCCACAAACATTCCAATAACGTTTACAATTCACAAATTAAAAGATTAAAGGGACAAAAATTAACAAACATTTGTGAAAACAAACAAATATATTCAGACATTTGTCGATTCTTACATATGATTTTTTACGAGATCTTGTAGATTGGAAAACAACTGAAAGAAAATAACTTAGTTCATTAAAGTTAAAATTAGTCAGCTAAGAAAAGATCCACTACTGTTGAAAAATGGAGAAACTTTGCACTGGAAGTCTTATTTTTTCCTATTTTATTTTGAAGAAATAAAACTAAACATTTTTAAAAGTCATCATTGTGACTAATAAATATCAACAGTACCACAATTAAAAGGCACCCACATATAAAAGTATGGACACAAGGATCCCTGCCAATCAGCACTTAAATACATTATTTATATCATGTTCAAGGCATTGCAATAAATTACTCAAGGTCACCAAGTTTTTAGAAACTTTTTTGTGAATAACACTACTTTATGCAAACTTAATTCATCAGAAAAGGTTATATTTTGCCAGGTTATACATACGAGGAAGATAACTAAATGATCTGGTTCCAGTATCAGGTTAGAGAGTCTGATGCCTGAACATTTCCTTGCAAGCATTACAGAGCTTCATGGACTTCTGGAGGAGAGGGGGATCATTATAGCTGGTATTTACCCCAAAAAGATTTAAGTCCAGTATGACCAAGAGAAATATTTTGCACCTTGTACAATGTACTCTTCTTCTGAATGTCTTTTAACTTCTTTCCCCCATGCAACACAGATGAATTGAATGCCCAGGAAGATCTCTACTTTTTATTTTTATTGAACAGGCACATGCAAACAAATATATATGTACAGCATTACATTTCTTTCTACCTATTTAATATCTAAAAACTGTAACTATAAAAACTTACTATAAAGCTTTGGGGATATAACTATCACAACATAAAGAACTAAATGGAAGCAATAAGTAAGTACTCCAGCAAAACTTAATATGGTGCTTCAGAATGGAATAAAATATTAACTAAAGCATTACAGACGTTTAATAGTTAAAAATGGTATCACAAAAACATACTAAGTTAGGAAAAATTAACTCTCAAAACATACTAAGTTAGGAAAAATTAACTCTCAGTTAAATCATATCTATGTAAATATCTTAACAGACTATATAATTAACAGACTAGCTCTGAATGTGTTATTTGTATTCTAACTGTTGTGTCCACGTAAGAAATATGTCTCATTCCGTACAAAATACAAGACACCTGCAGAGAAAAGGTGAAGAGAAATGGAGGAAATACATTCATCTTAATAAAAGCTTTGTTTCTTAGTCAAGTTACTTGTAGAAGAGGATAGTAAATACCTTTTAAGACAAGATGGTCTTTTTATTTTAATTCAAAATGCATAGCAATTAATGCTACTGAACAAATAATGAATGTAAATACTATTGCAACATACAATAATGAAGTGTAATTGCCTTGACGGAAAAAATATATATCTACCATTAGGATGTTCAACTTCAAACTTAACACAAATTACAAAAGCAAATTATCTTACAGTTCATATATGAACATCATTTGTTGCATTGATTCTATTAATACACCAGACATTTTGGAGAATAACAAAGAAGATAAGATCATTAGGCAAGAAGTTTATAGTCTAGAAGTCAGTAAAATTAAAGTATGGTTCAAAAATAATTCTCTGCTGTACAAGATCAGTGACTCAATTTACCATAGCTAGATTAGTGATTTGTCCTTTTAATTATAAATCAAATTAACACTTTGGATTTTGAAGATTTTAAAGTACAACTACTGTATAATTATAACTGTTTTTGCAGTTTGTTTTCTTAGATACATCTTTTTCAATTTGAGCTTATTTTGTTCTCTTATTCCATTTATTAGATTAATTTAATAAAACAAATTTGACTTCATTGATAATTCTAGTTTGTTTATGAACAGTCCTTTCAAAACCCATACCCATTAATTCAAGTATAAATTATCAGATTATTCCACTGCATTCTTTTCAATCTAGTGAAATGATTATTTGCAACAGCATAGTCTTACTCAACCCACTGTTCTATACAATCTACCCACTGAGATAAGTACTGTACTTCTTTTAAAAATCCATTTTTTCTTTTGGCATGCATGCATACACATTTACACCCAGTATGGTTTCTGCATGCATTTCAGAAGCAGGTATAAGTGCTAGAAATCTGACCATATTACACATTCTCTGCTACCAACCAACTCTCCTCTGAACTTCTGCTGCTGTCAGCTCATTCTGTTCCCAAGGCTACCTTTCCAAGGTTTCTGGGGCAGGACATGTCACCTATGATGGCTAAAGGCATGAAGAGATATAAGACATGATTTCTACTAAGGATACCATTGACTGAGATTTACAAAATTATGTATTACAAAAAGTGATGAAAATGATTCTTTTGCACTCATAATGCTAAATGATCCTCATATTATTCATGGATACTGTACTTAACACAAACACAGAACAAAATACTTTAGCCAGATTCTCATTAGAGATTTATGTCAGGATAAGGATAACTGCATAAATGGCAGCAGCATATTGCCTCTAATGAATGAAGTCACTTGCCTTCTTGGTCATGTGCCAGTCATGCAACTTGGCACATGGTCTGGAATGCAAAGAATAAACTCATTAATTAGCAGCAATTTGCACAATTACACTGATGTCAGGAATAAAATTATTTCCACTATTTTATACTATTCTTAGAAATTAAACCTATACAATTAATTTTATGACAAAGACTATAAATGACTATAAGCTATCAGATGCTTAAATCAGCTATGCATATCTTCTGCCCATTTGGTACTATAAAAACAGGGGTACCTGTATTGGTATATTCAGTAGCTTGGAATACATGGCAGATAATTTAAACTCAGCTTCCTATGTCACAAGATAAAGCAGGCTAGTCTGAAACATTTAATGGTCTAAATTCATAAATTTCCAGAACAGTATAACTGGGATCTATTTACTGTATATATTTTTCACTTATTCTCAAAAGTCTGATTTGTATACAGTATTTACTTTTCACTTGCTTTTAGAAACATTGTTTACCTTTAATATATAATTACTACTGAACACTTAGAGCATGCATTCTAATTCTGTGCATATTTAGTTAGAGGTCCAACTGAATTCCATGGTACTTGAGTAAAAAATGCATAGGACCAATCACAGTCTTAATACCGTAGCTACAACATATGTCATTGAATACTATGCTATTACAGAAAGAGAAAAAGACAGTTTAGAAACAATATGTTTATTTAAAAACATACAAAATGCAATACAGACCATAAAGGATTTTAAAATGCATTAACAATGTGTAAAGAAAAAACATCATTTTCTACTCTCTCATTTACAACAACACGAAAACCAGCATCCTGGATCTTTTCTGGTTTTATGTTTACTGTATTTTTATTTTTCTGTGGAAGTTTTTTCATCCTTACATTGAACTGTACAAAACCTCACCAATTCACTTAATTGTGTGCAATTTTTAGCATGATTTGTCCTCCACTGTCCACAGGATTAATGTACAAGTGGAACCTCATACAACAATTGCCCTGTATAGCAACGAAATCGCGTAACAATTAGGGTTGGGGGAGGGGGGAATGGCATTAAGCATAACAATTTTTCAATGGGAAAAAATTGTACATCAATTTTTCAATGGGAAAAACCAAGTAGTGAAAAAAATCGTTGTACGATGCATCCCATAGGGAAAATCGCTATAAGATGCATGCATTGTATAGAAATTGTTTTGTACAACAACGATCCCTGTGAAACGGATTAAAATCATTGTATGAGGTACCACTGTAACTGTTTTGGGTTTTAAATGTGCTACTACATATTATTTTTATCTAAAGAAATGTAGTTACCTAGCAGGTTTGTCTGGAAATAAAAATATTTTCTTAGAAACAAAAATGATTTACAAATGTTAATATAGTAGATTAGAACATTTTAAAAGACAAATTAATTTACCATCCAGAAGCACCAGTTATAAAGACAATTCTGCAGCTTTTTTTTTCTTGTTCATCCCCAAATACTTCATGAAAGGTCTACAAGTCCTTTTTTGGACTCTGTTATACCAACTTAGTGTTTATAGAACCTATATGAGGATTACATTTGTGAAAGACTAACTAACATTGGTCAAGTGTCAATAATGATTGCTCTTTCTCTAAATATTTTGTCAGGGACATGAAAGACATGGTTTTTAGAGCTGCTTCTGTCTGGAAATGTTAAACCTGGAAGGGAATACTTTGGAACAGTGTGGCTATTTTCTATCAGATCAATATACTGTACTCATTATTATAGAACGGAGCAAAAGAATACATAAAACATCAATGATAATGCAGGGAAACTTCTTTGGGTTTATGAACATTTCAAGTGCCATTTCCTGCCTTCCGCTGTGTGCAACGTAAACAGAGTTGAAGGATTATGAATACAACATAAATACTGCAAACCTTACAAAGATTCATATCACAAATTTTGATTTCTAATCATGAAATATCATACCCTACATAGATGAAGAAATATCTGTTATAAAGCGCTTTGAGGGTAAAGCACTTTTAAAATATATGGACACAGGCTCTCCCCATTACATTTTACATGTAAGCAAAATACAGTATTGGATAAAATGTTTTGAAAAAGACCCAACACAGCAAGTGGTTTTAATCTTATGTTTGCAAATATTCTGTATGTTTCCTCCTATTCTCATGCAGCACTGCATAATTACCTTCCCCATCCACACACACAAGAAAAAGTTCCACAGTTAAAGATTCTGCTTTTATAGTATAACCCTGAAAGTTTTAAGTGTCCTCTTGAAACAGTTTGGTGAAATTAATTTCTTATGAAACAGGAAGATTTCTCCTGAGTACTTCTTTTGATGCTGGAGCTATACTGTCAGGGAAAATTACTTCAAATTCTATAATTAAGTCACCTCGTTGGTCAGGATTTTTTGGAAATGGTAAGCCATATCCTATAATTCTTCTTCTCATCCCAGGCTTTACAACTTCATTTACTGTCATAGGTATGGTTCGACCTTCTATTGTTGGTACGTTGATTGAAGTGCCACATAAAGCCTGAAAATATTTAAGAAGCCAGCAGCATGTAATTATTGTATGCAAAGCACTTAAATGTGAATTACTGTATGTACCGTACAGAAAGACATATATCAAAAATAAGTTATGGAACTCCTATGTGCACATTATACTTAGTGTAGAAGGAAGGATAAAAACACTACAAGAAAAAATTACAAATGAAGCCCAGTACAGTACATAGCTGGTAGAAGTCAAAGCTCCTTTGGGCTTCATGTGGAGCTAGCACCACTTATTTGCTTCTTGATGATAAAATGGTATATGTAATGCAATTAGAAAATCCACTGCATTCATCTTATAATAGAATGAAATATTCCACACGTGCATAAAATTTAGGGTGTGTATCAAGAATCTGTAAAGATTTGATGACAATCTTTGATTTCAAACAAACTACCCAGGATACTCACAAAATTTCAGCCAAAGTCCAAGTATAACTTTCCATTCATTATTCCCTGGTAAACAAACAGCTATTGTTGCAATTCCCTAAAAGTCATGGCACTAGCACTTATTTTGTTAGGGAGGAACAGATGGAAAGGTATCCTTGGGCTTCAGCTATGAAAAGGATTTTAGCTACTGATTATCTTTTTAAAAGCATGTGATAGTAATTTGTATCAAAATTATCATTAAGAAAACAGTTTTCTTCAGTTTGCATGGGACAAACCTCCATCTACAAAATCACAGAACATTATGTCTTTTTCTTATTACTTATTTCTACTGGTTCATTCTCTTAACATTTTGAGCATGGTGGTTTGTCTACTTGCATGTTTTTGTTTTTTCATAATTAAAAAAGAGAACCTATTATAGGACATAGCCCAGGGTAGCTGCAGATGTGTGTTAAATTTTTTACCAATTCATTTAAAATTGTTCTTTTGTGCAGTTTTAGATTTAACATAATATACATCTGGGGTGCTTAGCATCTGGAGTGCTAAGAGAGCTGTAATGGGAAAGAGAATGGATACCAGCAGAGGAGACAGCCTGCTGCAGCCAATCATGAAACTGATTTGTCACATTGGTTTAAAATCCAAGTTCAGTTTATTGCTGGTCAAACTGGCATAGTGCTCTTTAGAAGAACTATGCCACTTTTGTAGTTTTTGCTTTGTGTGTGTGTGGTTTTCCCCAGTCATTTCCTATGATAATAATTTGAAATAGCACTATTCTATACATCAGGGGCGCCCAAACTATGGCCCATGGGCCCAATTAAGCCTGTGCATATCATTAATGCAGCCCACAGTGAGTACCCCGGCTCGCTGCAGACTGCCCCTGCACCCGCCCCCACCACCTGATGTCAGCAGTGGCAGTGGTTGCGCTTTTCCCTCGCTGCTCCGAGTAGCCTCTGGCTCAGTCCCATCCCCTCTGCAGCCTTTGCCAAAGCTGAACACTGCATTGGAGAAATTTTCAGAGCCTCCTCCATTTCAAAATCCACGGCACTGGAAGGGTAAACCTACAGTAGCGCACTGCACTGACGTCAGTCTTGCTGCGCCAAGGGGCTCTCCTAGCACTGCAGATTTTGAAATGGAGAAGGCTCCGAAAATTTCCCCAATGTGGCGATCAGCTTTGGCAAAGTCTGCAGATGATGGGACTGAGCCAGACGCTGCTTAAAGCGGCTGGGACAAAGCGCGATCGCCGCTGCTGCTGCTATCAAAACTGTCATCAGCGGGAGCAGCCCGCCTCCGGCCCCCGCAGCTGTGTGTCGGGGGCAGGACCGGCCCAGCAAAAAAAAAGTTTGAGCACCACTGATATACATAATAGCAAACACACAATCAAACTGCAAATTACCACAATGGAAGGTGCAACCTCAGAAAACCTACCTACCAAATTAATTTTAAATCACCTGACAGTGGGTTCAGCCAATCTGAAATGGACTCATCATTTTTAACCGATAGAAGAGATAAAGGCAATGAGGAAAACCAAGGAGACTATAAGGACAGACTGCTTGGCCTATAATCAGCCACCAGAACAATGAAGTATAGGGCTAACAGGATATCTGCCCCTCATTTTGCTATCATGTTATGTTTTAGAAAGAGCTGCTCTTCCAAATGATGCAAACTGAACTATCCATTGCAGTGCTGTTGCCAACCTAATTTGGCATATTTTCATTTATTAGCTATATGTTATATTAGTTTAATTTACCTCTCAAAAGAAAGTATTAACAAATCCACACAACTACCAGCAATATAGATCAAAAACTTAACAGAACACTTACCTCCCTTAAGCTGATTTTGACAGGGTAGACAATATTTGAACCATCTCTCTTGAAGTGAGGATGAACTTTATCTTTAATAACAAACACAATATCAGCAGGGATGGTATTAGGTGTTTCATCACCCTCTTTGGGAAAAGTAATTTTGGTACCCTCTTTCCATCCTTTCTTGATATCAATTGTAAGGATTTTATCTTCTGTTCTGACACTTCGGCCATCTGGGTTGAGTCTTTTCCGGGAAATTCTCATTCTTTTTGTGCAACCATGATAAATTTCTTCCAATGATACCTTGAGTTCATGAATGACAGGGGGATCTTGCTTACGACGGGGTTGGCTACCAACTGTATTTCTTTCCCTTGGAAAGCCATTCACATTGAAAGTAGTAAAGGAACTAAATGGATCTCCATCCACTTCCATGTCTTCAGTGTCCCTACCACCAGGCATTCTTCTACCAAAGAACATCTCAAAAGGATTTGCTCCACCAAAAAATGCTGCAAATGTAGCATGTGGATCCCCATGAAAGGAGTACCGGAAGGTACCACCCTGCCCATCTGGTCCTCCAGCTCCTCCTTTTAGACCTAAAAATTAAAGACAAACACTTTCAGCAATTCCCAGCTAAAGTACTAATGCTTGCTAAAAAATAAAACTAACACAGGCTGCAAACCTATAAACATTTTCATAGAGCTAAGATTTCAACAGCTCCTCTTTCAATTGGTAGCATATCTTTTTCATATCAGCATCCGAAAAGCCCAGTATTCTCTGTTTCCATGTTGTCCACAGGAGGAGGAAGAAAAATAATTTGCAAGCTACTAATTCTTACAGATTTATTTATTGAAATTTTTGAAATGGTAGCAATGTTAGTCTGTGTTTAAAACATATCAGACAGTAAACAAAACAAAATGCTGAAGTGCCACAAATCTTATAAAACTAGTTTTATTTTTTAAAAAAATCTTAAAATTATATTATCACACTTATGCTGACAGTTACCTATTTCAAGCCTGGCATTTCTTTCTACATTATGACACCCACCTACTATCTATGATTAATTCCGCCAACACTTTGTTCCTAATTTTAAAGTTTCTAAGCTCTCTAACTATAGAAAAAGCAGCATACCTCTCTTAAGATCAAAAGACATTCTAATCTGTAGTGAACTTGATCTACATCTTAGCAACAAGCATCCTTAACTATCAAATGTGTTAGAAAAGATAATGGTAAAGATTCTGTTCATTTGAACTACAGTACAGTACTTGCATAATGATGTACTGCATAAGTAGTTTCATAGTGAAGGGCTCTTGAAAGGAAACATCTAGTAATTTCTAGTGCAACCTGAAACTCAATTAAAAGGCAGTTTTTGTTTGCACAGAGAGCAGAACTACTTGAAGTACTTCCTTATTAAAATCTGTGCATTTTCATATTCTCAGAATGCATATAACAGAGAGTTCAATGTTAAACACAACAATGATTACACTGTATGTATTCCACTGCCTATCAGTAAAGAGCACAAGCCTGGTAGGCACTCCTAATTTTCTTAATTTTTTTACAGTTATGACTGTATCTTGCTTGAATACTGAAGTAGAAATGCTTCCACACATTTCAAGTAAGTAACAAAGAGTCAAGCAAGATTATTTGTGGGAAGCACTGAAACTTAGAACTGATAACAAATATAACTCCATTGTATGGACACTCTGTTCCATTTGTTCAGGTGTTCCTATAAAGGTTGTTGCTTTAATATACAATGAAAGTTATAATCATTAACTAATTAAACTTCATTATGTTATTCACTGAATTTGAAGAGGTTTCAGTGCCCCAGAACCAGAGGCTGATAACAAAGACTAACCCTATATAATATGAAATGAATACCCCAATGCACACCACTGGATCACCTGCATTGCTAAGAAACAGGTGGAGCTATAGATGGTAGACGGACACACACCCCTTCCACTGACAGAAGCTGCTCTATCAATGGAATCAATTAAATTGGATTCCACCCTTAATATTGAACCAGGTGGATTCACTGTAGTCATACTTGCAGCAGCTCCACTGAATTCTCTGGCACTTAGGTACATAATGTTTATTAAGATAAAAGAATAATCATATACAATAATTGTCCAAACAAGTCACAGTGCATATATTTAAGCATATTTATAGTTTCTTTCAAAAGTAAGAACCATACAATTTTAATTTCTCATATGGTAAATTGAGGAGTTTAAACAAGTTTAGAGTTTATATTTTCTTAGAATGAGCACACCAATTTTGATAAATTGATGTTTTCTCAGTCTTACATGTGTGTGGGATTCAATAAAACCAAGTACATGTGTGCAGTGTGCTTTTAAGATCTATTTTAAGGACATTACCTTAAAAGAAGTCTGTGCTTACTAAGACTCACTAACACAAAAACCAAAATTCTTCCCTAGATTCAGAAAATTGACTGTAAAATAGCATTAACTAAAAGACATTTCAAGCTTAACCCTGGTCTTAACTGATAAGCATGGTGCTAGTCACTCTAAATTTACAGACGCAGTACTAATGGGTAATGCCAAGACTGCTGACAAACCATACCAACATGCCTGTTTGAATGTCGTTTCCTAGAATAGATAACAACTACTTTTTTGCTGAAAGGACATCAGGTCTCACAGCTATTAAAGAGCTCTATACCAATTGCCTCAATACATTCTGGAGTGCAGCAAATAGTGTCAATAATTTTTATATAAAAATATTTGGACTTTATTTAAAATCAGTGATTCTCACTTCTATTACTGTCACTTCAATTTATTATATGGAAAAGTATTTTTTTACATTTGTTGGAAAGCTTGGATACATAGTAGCACACTGAAATTGAACTACAGGAAGGAACTGTGATTACAGGAATAAGAATGAAATTGAAAAATATAGAGAGGTCTAATCCTTGATTTTAACAACAGAACTTGTTTGTTGCTATTTTACTGTTTCCTTCCCATAAGTACTATAAAAACAAAAATCTTGAAACAGTAGAATCAAAACTAGCATACACAATGTATGTAATTTTTTTTCAGAAATGTACATTTTTCATAACAATCAGAATGAAGTTACCAATAGAGTTCTACTATTAGAAAGCTCTCCATATCCTAAGCATATTTTTAAATGAACAATTTTGTCCTATTCAAGAATCTGCTATTAAAACACTAATATTTAATTGTTATAATGAAGCCAATTTTGTCTACAGAATAAAAACTTGTTCAAAATCCCAAATGCTTTTAATGAGGAAGACTGCAGCTCAGTTCCCAGAATTCTCAGAAACCATATGCAGAAAACCATAAATAATTCTTTTACAATAACTATATTAAGGTTCATACACACTGTTTCTGGGCCTCATTCCCTTGGCACATTAACACTGTTTACAATTAAACTGAAAAATTGTCCTGGTATTTCATGACATCAGGCAAAAGCTTTCCTTTCCAGGAAAGATGCCAATATTAGCTGAAATCTGGCTGGCTGAGAAACAGCCAAACGTTCATATAAGGCTATTTTAATAAATATATTACATTCCTGTAATATTTTTCATCATTCTGAAAGAATGGGACAACATAATCCCATTCAGCGTTACAGCTCCAAAAGGCACACCACTATAGAAGTTCTTGCAACAAAAACTAGGATACATCAATGCATTTTTAAATACATGAGTAAAATAAAAGCTTTACAATCACAAAACATAAAATGTATATAGTACAGATCAGACTCTCAGAACATGATTTAGTTGGATCTTCAAACGATATTAGATCAAAAGCTCAAACATGCTCTTTAAACTATCGTACACATTAGATATTTAAATACGGAAGGTTTCTGTTTTAAGCCAAAATTAATAATAAATTTATCATCTTACCTTCTTCTCCAAATTGATCATAAATTTCTCGTTTTTTGGGATCACTCAAAACTTCATAGGCTTCTGCAATTTCTTTGAATTTTTCTTCTGCATGGGGTGATTTGTTTTTATCTGGATGCCATTTAAGGGCTTGCTTTCGGTAGGCTTTTTTTATGTCTTCATCCGATGCCCCCTTTTCAATGCCAAGCACAGAATAATAATCTTTTCCCATTTTGACAGTTCAAAAGTTTATTTCCTTTGATATAAAAGAGTTCTGTATTTCACCTATGCAATGCTGCTGGAAAAGGGTAACCAAAAGTCACAAGAGCTGTAGCTGTATTAAGAAACTGCAAATCACTTTCTCCCCCACCTCGTTTTTTTTTTCTACAGTTAAATATACACAGTGGTAGAGACGCCACCATCCAGAGCCCTCCCAATTATACTACGTATTCCAGCTTCTTCGAGAACAACAAATGGTAGAAGATGTTGCTTTCCAATTTAGCTACAGCTAGAAATCTTCAGTCTCTTCTCTCTCTCGTTAACTATTCGATGTCCATCTGCCTCTGATGACGAATTAATTCCTCATTTAAGACAGTGCCACCACTTCATCTTCTGTAAGGACCTGTAGATTATACATCTTAGTCAGATATTAAACAGATGAAAAACTCATCAATGCTGCAAGATTCGCATTCTTATATGGTGGCAAAGCGAACAAACTCAAAACATCATATCACCACCCACGTAGAATTAGCATAAGCCTATATTCAACAAAAGCAACTGGTTATAGCAATTATCTTCCTATAAAGGAATTCACAAATCAACCAACTGCTCTAGTACATACATGTAGATACAGGAGAGAAATAAGAGAATACTGTGATGCAGTGAGATATGTACCTAAGCTGAAATTGAAAGTTTTGGGGATGAGGCTGTAAGGGATGTGTGATTCAGACAGGTGGTAAGCATATGAAACAAGATATAAAAATAATGAGTAAAAAAAAATATGTTGGGAGATAATTCAAGGTAATGCATAACTCCCAGTATAGCTCATGTATCTGGATACAAACTTCAGGGTGATCATTTCAAGTAATATTAGGAACACAAAGCTCAATCAAATCAGCAACAACAAAAATCACGAGTGCCCTGGAAACAAATACATTTTGTGGATAAATTCTCAGTTATGTGAACCAGTTTGTAGGATAGAGGTACAGAACATTAAGAAAAAAGCTTTATAGAGGATAAAGTAGTAAAGATAATATGAAGCACCATTTTCTCTTTCGAACTAACAGTACATCATGTTTGATCTCATGACATTCAAGTTGTTTAAAAAGTGTTTTAATACCAGTCCAATTTAATAATCATCTCTATAAGATAATTAAACATGCTAACCTCTAGGCCAGGGGTTCACAACCTTTTCAGGCTGTGGGCCAGGCACATGGTTGAGCAGGGCGGGTACATGGTTCCTCTCACCCAGAAGTGGAAGTAAAATGCACCCAGGCATGCGCAAAACTGCCATAAATGCACCCACGGTTGTTGTAAACATGTTTATGACAGCCGCAGGTCATTTACAGCAGCGTTTTGAGCGTGCATGGGTGCATTTTACTTCCGCTTCCATGAGCGGCGTTGGCCAGATGATTTGGCACTGAGGGCCAGATCCAGCCTGAGGTCTGTAGGTTGGGAACCCCTGCTCTAGGTACTGTCCAAACTGGCTCAGTGCAGGTCTAGGGAGTGTGCAAACTTGTATGTGGATTTTCTGCATACAGAATCAAATATTCAAAAAAACCAAATTGGTAAGCAAAAACACAAACTGCCACTTTTCAATTGCTATTTGTCTCCATTCAGATACTTCTACTATGGCATTAATATCTAAAACGGTACAGTACCAACAGCAGAAAAGTAAATGATGAAACTTGGCAAGAATATGACAGCATCCACCATTGACTAAATAGGCTAGGGCACTAAGAAGTAAATACCAAAAACATGTTGAAAACCATAATTGTTTACCCCTTCTATTATCTATGGTTTTAAAAGCCAATCAGAGATCAAAGTACTGACATCATTTTCACAATTGAAACTCACTTTTTCCTTTTTGGAAACATAGCATTTGATTTGCTGATTAGACTAAGTACAGTATCTCTCAACGACAACCTCAGAGCATCCACAGGTTTTTAACTGGTAAATGAAAATAAAGTATGTTGCAAAAGGCTGCAATTCTACAAACAGTTTGGCAGTTGAAATAGCCTGCATAGACTTGATAATTATTACACTTGAGCTATATTCTTCTCTAATATGTCAACTGACTTGACTGTTGATAAAGACCATGGTCATTTATTCCATCTGTATAAGTTTTTGTTAGCCGGCTGGATAGATTAGTGGCTGTGAAGCCAGAGGTCAGAAGTTCCATTCCCCATAGTGCCTCCTGGAAGAGGAGCCTGTGTGGGGCTAGGGCAAACTGCACCATCCCATGGTCTCTCCAGAAGGGAACTTTAGTAAACCACTTTTGTACATTTTCTACTTTGAAAACCCAGAAAAGATCACTAAAAGTCAGATTTGACTTGACAGCATGCAGTTATTATTGTTGTTTGTCAATCTGTGTTCTAGCATTTTGTTGTTGTTCAGTGGCACGGTCGATTCTGACCCTTTGCGACCCCATGGACCATTGTCCTCCAGGTACTTCTGTTCTACACCATCCTCCACAACCTGCCCAGCATTGTGCCCATTGTGTCTACAATACCATCTAGACATCTCATCTTTGGCTGCCCCCTTCTTTTTTGCCCTCCACCTTTCCTAGCATCAAGGCTTTCTCAAGAAAATCCTCTCTTCTCCTTTGATGTTCAAAATATTTTAGCTTCATCTTTACTATTTGACCTTCTAAGGAGCATTCAGGTTTAATTTCTTCTAAGATTATTTGTTCTCCTCACTGTCCAGGGTACTCTCAAAACTCTCCTCCAACACATTTCAAAGGCATCTATTCTTCTGTGCTCAGCTTTCCTAATGGTCCAGCTCTCACAACCACACATTACCACCGGGAATACCATTGCTTTGACTATGCATATTTTTGTTTGAAAGGTGATGTCTCTGCTTTTAACTGTGTTCCCCAGGTTTCTCATCGCTTGTCTCCCAAGAATCAGTCGCTTTTTTATTTCATGGCTGCAATCTCTACCTAGCATGCCTGTAGTAAAATGAATAGTTTTCAAGAGCATCTTAGTGAAATGTAGAACCTGTCAGGGGAGAAGTTGTACTCTGGTTTTAGCCCCATCCAAGATAGGGATTTCAAGGGGGGGGGATCCTTTAAAAAAACATCAGAGGGGTTGGTATGTGTAAACATGTTGGCCTCGTGGGTTGGAAAGAGATGAAGCCTAATGTGTGATGGACAAGTTATGCTGTAAGATCATTGGTTGGAATTATTTAGGGGAATGGCAAGTAGGCGGACCATGAGGGAGGAGATAAAACCTGGAAGGTGGGGGCCAAGAATCTCTCTTGGATGCAATGCTTTGAACTGTCAATCATGTAGTTGCTTTAACCAGAAAGGGGGGCACTGGGCTTCCCCTCACAAAGGAAGCTTTCTTTACTTTGATATGCTTTCTGAACTTCTGCTGGACTTTATTCTGTAACTTACTTTGATTTCAATATACAGTTGTGCCTCGCTTAAAGAGCATAATGCGTTCCACGGGATTACTCTTTAAGCGAGTGTCCTCTTTAAGCAAAACATCACTGTAAGTGACCAATTGTGATTTATAATGGTGTCACTATTTTGTTTTAAACCTTCACAGAAAATGTTTCTGAAGCCCGATCCAAATTGTATAAGTATCAAAAGAAAGGTTATTCTGTCCTCTTTCAAGCACAGTTTAGATCACTTTGATTGGTCAATCGGTTTTTCTGTTGGATCACCAGCAAACACGTCCCCCGTGGAAATGTCATTTCAATGCGTCACATTTTTCCTCAATATTTTTGTGGATTCCTGCTTTGACATAATTTTTCTCCACATGTTGTATGTGAACTGTATCCACCTCGGGAAGTTGTCATATTCATTTTTAAAATTGGGTTTCCCTCCTTTTTGGGGGGTTTGTGTGACCTCTTTTTAGTGGGTTTTTTTCATAGATTATTTTTCCGAAGTCCAATTCCAAATCTGAAAATGTCCCCACAAAGTTTAATTTTTCCCCTTTCAAATGTGCTTTGGATCATCTGAATTGGTTGGGTAGTTTTTTCGCTAGTCCCACGACAACCAGCAAAACTATCACTTTTCCGATGCTGCTTCTGAAAGCGATGACGTCATTGCTTTGCATTTTCAGATTTTGTGTTCTTCCAATTCTTAAAGTCACAGAGATGATCTTTCTAATGACATAACCCTTATTTTCATGGGTGCTTTAGTTTTGGTGTTACAGCTTCTCAAAAGTACATGATTTTCATTACATTGCAAGAGATGTCAGACCAGCCAACCGAAAGGTAAGACATTCATAGAATTCATGTCAAAAAAACCTGAAGCTACCACTATGCTTTCTAAACATTGCAGTTTTTCAGAAAGTACTCTCCATGAGACTAAAAAGCAGTGAATTTACAACTCTTAGAAAGCACAGTCATAGCATTCTCCTCCTCCTCCTGTATCTAGACCAGACATGAGACTGTCAAAATGAAGCCACCTTTTGGTGAGTTCAGATAGACATGAAGCCTCCATGTGGGCAAAATATAGATATGCAATGGTATTTGTTGGTGTTGACTTGTAAGCTGAAATGCTCCAAATTATGATTGGTACATTTCTGAAACATTCTAGGAGCTGGAATTTTAAAAAAAGGAAGGAAGGAAGGAAGGAAGAAATGGCACAACCATACTGACTATCAAGCAGCCTACCATCTTCCACGTGTTCCTACATTAATGCTGTTGCCATTATATGAGCTGATCCCTCAGCCTCAACATATCAATCATGTGATGTTTTTAATGTTTTATTATTGTAATGTTTTCACTGTTGTTATGCCGTCCAGTCGCTTGTTCGATTTGGGTGGCAATATATAAAATTGAATAATAAATAAATAAATGACCATGAGGTTGAGAATCATTTCAATGGTTGCATCCACTTTTCATGATTCTACGCCAAAAAAGATTCACAAGGAAAACTGACAAGATGCTAGTTATGTGCTTGGTTCCACACAACCAGCACAACTTGGCAAACAGTTTCAATGGTTCCTGCTTCACTAAAAAAAGTTTTTGGCCATATTGTTTTATGGACTAAAAGAATTCAGCTTTTAAGGAAATAATTTGGTTAAAAGTTTTAACAGCCCTTGACAGTGCTTTAGCCCCGGAAAATTAACTACACTTTATAAAGTTTTTATATATTTAGTTTTGCAAAAGTGTTAATAATACCAACCTTTCTCACCATACTGAATATGAATAAGTGGGTATCTAAAATGAATGAAATAAAATTACAGTACTGTACATATGAATTTCTAGGGCCATTTCCCCACCTTTCAAAAACAGTGATACTTTGTAACTTGCAGCATTTATACAATCCTTTTTGACTATTTTTTAATTGCAAAATAGATTGAAATAAGTAAATTATACTTTCAAAGAAAAGGTCAATATGAGTAAATGCATATTTCATTAAGACCCAAATCAACAACAGTAAGACAATATCATTACCATAAACCGTGACAGAATGTTGTAATTAATCCTCACTCTGTTAACAGTTATTGAATAAATAATTGTGTGAGAACACAGCAACACCAATGGTGGGCTCCAAAAAATTTTTTATTACCACATTGTGGGCGTGGTATGGTGGGCGTGGCCATGGGGAAAGCCCTGCGTTGCTCCCGAATTAGGACTACGTTATTTCAAAACTTGGCTGTGTGGGGCAAACTGTTCTGACAAACTGGTGTGAACCTGCTGATGCCCACCACTGAGCAACACAACTGCCAAGATGCAGGCATTCAAACTATGTACAGTAAAACCCCGAGTGATGCAAAAAGTCAATTCCGTGGCAATTTATGTAACTTGATTGTTTACATAATTTAATTTAATTTAATCTTCCCATTTGCATGCCGCACAATCAGGAAGCCCAACTCAGGCGGCTCACACAATAATCGTACAATATATATCTAACAATAAAAATATGCAATATACTCAATACACAATATACAATACACAATAATTATACAGTATTCAATGCAAACAATATACAGTATCCAAAACAAACAATATACTGTACCACATTACTCGAGGCATTCCCATAGGGATACATTGAAAAAGTTTAAAAACCACACACACACCCCAATTTAAACATAGCGATCTCCCTACCTTTTGCATGCTGCTGCTGCTTCCTCCTGCTAGTTGGGAGAGTGGGAACCGCCCCCGCTGCCCCTACGGCTCTGGTAGAGTACAGGGAGCATATCTGCATGGCCACACTGGTTTTCCAAGGCGTCTACGGGGCTCTAGTTTGGCTGGAGACGAGCTTTGGAGGCAAACCACTCAATTCCCCTCTTCATCCAAGATTTCTGCAGGGCTCCGGTTCCCTCCAAAGTGTGTCCCCAGCCAAACTGGAGCCTCACAGAAGCCTTGGACAAAGAGGGGAATGAAGAAGTTTACTGCTGAAGCTTGTCCCCAGCCAAACCGGAGCCCTGTGTTCTCTGGAAAACTCGGCAAAAGTGCTGCGATCGCTGCCACCCTCTGCTACCTCCATGGTAAGTGATTTCTTTAGACTTTTGGCAGTGGGGCGGGTGGCAGGGGTAGTTTTTAGCAATCAAAATGACAGCACCACCATTTTGATCGCTAAAACATGAATTTTAGAGATCAAAATGGTGCCACTGCCATTTTGATCTCTAAACATTTACATAAACCCCTTACGTAACTCGAGTTTTTTGCATAAATTGGACACAGATATACACAAAAATCCCTTACATAAGTCGCATCTTACGTAACTCTAGGCGTATGTAAGTCAGGGTTTTACTGTACAGTCAAAGATTTAGAGAAAATATTTTGTTCTCCGTATGCTAGCAAGATAAAACAGTACCAAACATGTCAACTAATGATGAAGGAAGGACATTCGTATGCAATGTCATTAACCTGAACAGCTCTCTGTTAAAGTAAGGAAACACACTTTCATTCAACAGAAACATATGTATAAAACGCAATGTCCTGTGTTAGTTTAAAAACTAAGAGGTTTTATATAGCATGGACTGAAGCCACCTCATTCAATTCCAATCAACAAAAGCTCATGCCAAATAAAACATCAGATACAATCTACAAATATTAATTATTTAGTGCTGTGCAGTCAATTCCAACGTACAGCAACCCCTTTCTGGAATTTCTATTATTATTATTAAATTAGATTTATATGCCCCTCTACTCACCTCACTGAGGCGACTCAGAGGGGCTCACATAACATAAACGTTTACAGTATCACAATCTCAAATATAAATACAGCATAATATAAAAATATAACAACAGATGCAGCACAGATAACACAATCAATCAATTTTACATAAAAGAAAAAACAATACAATAAAATACAATAGCAGTAGCAGCAAGGTCTTTATGGCTGAGCTAGCTGGTCCACACAGCTGGTCCTCATTCCCCCTCTCCAGCAGGCAGAGAGAGTTCTGTGATGTTCCTGAGGTGGTCATGGAGGCAGCAATAGCAGTAGCAGCAAGGTCTTTATGGCTGAGCTAGCTGGTCCACACAGCTGGCCCTCATTCCCCCTCTCCAGCAGGCAGAGAGAGTTCTGTGATGTTCCTGAGGTGGTCATGGAGGCCACTTAAGAAAAAGAATCATTAAAAACTTTATTTTCAGCAATCAAAATGTTTATCCGATACAAAAAAAGCCTTTCTTTGGAGAAAAGCAAAATACAATTCAGTTGCATAGGTGAAATCTCGAAATAAGTTTAATTATATTCATTTCCATAATACAACTACATAGTAACATTTTGCTGGAAGACAAAAGACACAACAGCAGAAAAGTAAATTGTAAAAAGGAAACACAAGATGATAGGCAAAATGGTAGTCAGCAATAATTTGGGTAAGTGGGATGGCATACCATCAAGAACTGATTTGTTTATGGGAGTACAGAATATGGTCCATACAGGGATCAGCAAGCTCGGCTCTCCAGATGTTCCTGGACTTCAACTCCCAGAAGCCCTGATCAGCAGGTGTACTGACTTGGGCTTCTGGGAATTGAAGCCCAAGAACACCTGGAGAGCCAAATTTGCTGACCCCTGGTATAATAATGTTACAGCATCTGCAACTATCCAGATGTTGTTGATTCCCGGATCAGCATCTATGCTGACTGAAAATGATGGTGGTTGAAGCCCAAGAAACCCTTCATTGGGGCTATAAATGCTGCATACATCAACCTGGAAGTAAATAACATTTAACTGTCTGAAGCTTGCTTCCATGTGCACACACAACTGAACAGTTATCGTGATTAAAGGACAAGATAGGAAACAATCGGCTTATTTACAATATTTAAAATACAGAGGTTTTGATGCTGCATAAGCTGGCTGGATAGTTCCATGGTCTGGGTCAGTGGTGGCCAACCTTGGCACTCCAGGCGTTCCTGAACTTCAATTCCCAGAAGCCCCGGTCAGCTGGTGTGCTGATCAAGGCTTCTGGGAATTGAAGTCCAAGAACACCTGGAGTGCCAAGGTTGGCCACCACTGGTCTAGGTCAGGGTGGGGGAAACTTGAGCCTGGGCTTCTGGGAATTGAAGTCCAAGAACATCTGGAGTCCCAAGGTTGATAAACCCTAGCCTAGTGGAAATAGGCTATTTCTCTAGGTGTTTCTAGCTACAGAGTGATTTGCCATTCCTCTTCTGGGGGTACTAAAGACTGCACAGCTTGCCCAATGCTACTCATGCTCGCCTTCTGGTCTGGGAGGCACAGCAGGGAATCAAACTTCTAATCTCTTGTTCCACAGCCAAGCACTTGAGAAAGGCCCTTGATTTATGGAGTTATCCAGCAATCCTTGATTTCGTTGTCGTCTGCTACTTGTATCCAAGTATACATTTTCATGGAAATCAGGAAAAATGCCACTGCTGTGAATTTGTTTGAAGTGCATCCCAGCTTGCCATGAAGTGACCAACACACTGAGATCACAGAGCCATCTCCTGCACATGAAATGAGACATGCAGGATTTAACACCGGGACTGCAATGGACTACCACAGCTTTCAGGATATTAACAAGGTGCCCCTTCACAGCCAGTCCATCTGGCATGACCTCTTCCATCTCCATAACCGTTGGGAATCAGAATAATGAAGTGGTTCCTCCTCCGCTTATTTTGCCACTGGGCCCAGTGTGATGGTTTCCAGGGGCATTTCCTCCAATGAGGGAAACATCATCCCACTCAAAGGGGATCATCCTCCTGTAGCCATTGGCCCCTTTTGAGGAGTTAGTTTATTTACCACCACCCAATACTCGGCATTCAGTTGCTGGCTGTAGGGTCTACTTCATTATCGTAGCAGGATGTCTGGCCAGACAAGCCTGATCCTTTATTTACTACCCAGCTTCAATCTTATGTCAAATAAAACTTTTTCAGTTTTAAAGGCTACAGGATTGTTTGTAAAATATCATTTCCCAAAGAGCACAGGCATGGGGCAATAATATCACTTCGTATTATTTAAATCACAGGTTCAACTGGTGCTTCTTATGGTTTCAGAAACATATTTCACATGTTCTATGGATACAACATTGAGGCACAAATGAAATATGTTATCTAGAATCTAGATCATGTTCAATGAAACTGATGTTGTTGTTGTTTTAATCTGAATCAGGACACAAACATTCTTATACGGTGGCTTCGAATAATCCCTGGATAAGATGACCTACAATTCTCATTTGTACTGCTTCAGTTGTGATGAGTTTTGTAAAAACCAAATATCACTTCCGTCCTATTACTGGGCACTATAAGATCCCAATTTTTGTTTTATCATTTCAAGCTTACCTCTAACAACAATCAAATCAGTATGGTGAAGGCAGAGATACATACATATCTCTACAGCTAACACTAGGAAATGAGAGTGAGTAGCCAAGCACTTCCTCACTTGCTCTGAGAAAGGTCCTTGATTCTTTCAGCTGCTTCTGATAGTAGAAGCAAATCTAGCTGCATTCATGCCTTCTACTGAAAACAATGTGAAAGCCCATGAACAGATTTTCTACAGAACAAACTTTAGTTATATTAGCCTTTCAGAGAGTAAACAAAACAGAACAGCAAAAAGAAGACAAAAAATGTTGTGGCACCTTAAAGACTAACTCCTGTATTTAAATGTGAGCTTTCATGGCCCAAGTCTACTTCATCAGACATAAGAGTGAGGCCTCATGACATCAATTTATACACACCTTGATGCCATGAGGCCTCACTCTTATATGTGATGAAGTGGACTGGTCTACGTAAGTTCACATTTAAATACAGGAGTTAGTCTTTAAGTTTCAACAACATTTTTTGTCTTTTTTGCTGTTCTGTTTACTCTCTGATATGCTTGCAAAGACTAACATAGCTACCACTTCAAACATTTCAACTACGTATTTAAGCCTGTTACAGGAAACATGAACAAGGAGTCTTCTGCCACTTTAAGAAGAAGTTTTATTTGAAATCAACTTTTGTGGACTGTAGCCGATTTCATATGCATTGCAGGGAATCAGATGAACAAAATCAACTCGTTACTTATTTCCCTCTGGTTAGATCTTATAAGTAGGAGTCAATGAATAGAACTTAGTGTTCCATCTCTGTCTTTAGCACACCACTCCCTACATCACATCTATTTCTGCTATCTAATTCCTCACCATGCAGTAGGGAAGAAATGAGTTAGGATGGCTAGGTTCCAAACTGCTGTGTTAATAATGAACAGTCCTCCATCTTGTATACAACCTTTTACTTTGAATTCATACTAAATAAGGATTTGTTTTATAAACAGCGGACTTAGGAGCTGTCTTTCATCCAAAATTTTAAAAATATTCTTTAAGGAATAACATAATAGTCCATTAAAATCAGATTTCCTTGGTTTCATATTTGAGAAACCAAGTCAGCGTTTTCTGTTCTAGGATTAAGTGGGGAACAATTGTTGTAAACATCCTCCATTTGACTTTCAGCTGCTAAATTAAAGCACAAATCATACTAAAAATATTTTCACATCATACTGATGTGTCTAATAGTTTCAACGGAGAGTTGATATGCAAGTGTATGAAAAGAGGTGCCTCACTGTTGCTATTCATGCTATTTGTGTACAGAGCAAAGAATTTTACTGATGCACTCAGTCCAATGTCACACAAAGGATACTGAACATTGAACAGCTGAAATTAACATGACAGAACAACTGCATGGAATCCATGATCAGCACAGAAAGGTTGCGTCCTGAAAGCAAAGAATTTCCCCTTGTTTTATTTTTGGTTTCTTGACTGTCACCACAAAGAAATACTATTTGCCAGATACTATTAGAAATGTTAAGACTATTAGAAAGGATACAGTACACTTCTCTACTTTTATCTGCAAGAGACTAGATCAGTGATGGTGAACCTTTTAGAGACCAAGTGCCCAAACTGTAACCCAAAACCCACTTATTTATCACAAAGTGCCAACAAGGCAACAGGGGAGGGAGGAAACTCTCCCATTTGGCTGCTGGACAGAGGGCAGGACAAACTCTGTGCTGGGGCAACTGCATAGGTACCCAGAGAGAGTGATCCGAGTACCACCCTGGCATGTTTGCCACCACTGGACTAGGTTCTAAGAAATATTAATCAGTTTGGGGATTACCTACGACCTCCATCTTTTCCCACCAGCTGCATGGTTACAAGAAATTCTGGAACCTTTCAATTTTTGGTAGCTTGCAATATTATCACATCTTGGACACAAGGAGATTAATTGTATCTACTGTATATACTCCAGTATAATCCTAGTTTTTCAGTCCTAAAAATGAGGTAAAAAAAAGTGGACTTGGCTTATACTTGGGTCACTGAGTGTGATGGAAAAAGGTGGTGGCAGCTAATAGCCTTCACCACCCACTTCTCCCGTCCTGTCATCAGTGCATCTCAAACGGCATGGAGAAAACTCCTTTCTGCTGCATCTTATTTTCATGTACAGTATCACATTTTGATTATTGAAACTCACTAGCAGCTGCTGCACTTTCCACCCTCGACTTATATTCGGGTCAATCTATTTTCCTAGTTTCTCAGGTCAAAATTAGGTATCTCGGCTTATATTTGGGTTGGTTTATAATCGAGTATATATGATATGTGTTTTTAAACAAGTCAACTTCAAGTCACAGTTTTATACAGCTGGTGTAATAACCATATTTTAGGGTTACGATGAAATGCTAAACAATGGTTAACTGTGATTCATCACTACATGAAATACAAACAGTGCAGTGATGGCAGGCTAAAAATATTATGACCAAATATAATGGGGTGTAGCAAAAAAGAATCATCTTATATACTGTATAGGTAATGGGTGGAATTATTGTTGTTTAACTGCTGGGATATCTAAAATAGCATTTTATAAATTTTATCTAGAAACAATAACATCAAAGTATATTTAGGCTATAACCTTATACATACTTCCCTGGAAGCTAGTCTAATTGCACTTAGCATAGATGGTGTCTGAAAAGAATTACAATATAAAAGTGATATATTTTGAAATAGTAGCCGTGTTAGTCTGTGGTTCAGGCATATCAGAAAACAAAATAAAAAACACTATAGCACTTTAAAGAGTAACTGATATAATCCACGAAAGCTAACAATAAAAATACAGCAGTTATTTTGTTTTCTGATAATATAAAAGTGACCACTTTAACCTATTACATAATTTTATTCCATCTAAAATAGAAGGAAATTGATGCTATCAATACTTTACCAAAAAAGGAACAGCACACATTTCAGCTGTGGACATGTCATATATACAAGAGGGTGGTGTACATTTCCAAGTATCCACACCAGTTAATTACTCTCAAGGGCTTTTCTCCACCCACACTCAATGATTCACAGAACTAAAGTTAAAGTTTGCATGCAGAAGCCAGATTCTGCTGCATTATTAAGTTCAGTTAAAGATATAGAAGGAATTGGATTGCTCAAGACTGCTTAGACCAGCGTTTCTCAACGTTTTCAGATCGAGGGCCTGACCAAACCTCTTGGACAGCTGATTGGGCCAGTTACATGGGTCTTCCCAACCGGAAGCGGAAATAAAATGTGCCCCGCATATGAGCAGAATGCAACTAGCAGCATTCTGCAAATGCATGGGGCGCGTTTTACTTCCACTTTTGGGAGCGAGGGTGTTGGGCGCTGAATGATTTGGTATTGGGTCTGGGTCTGGCCCACAGGCCATAGGTTCCGAATGCCTGACTTAAACTAATATCATACTCAATAATTCAATTTTGAAACACATTCTATATTGACACTGCATATAGCCATACAAAAAGAAAAAGTGATGTAACCCAAGGTATCACTTGCCTACACATGAAAACTTATAAAGCTGCCTACTGTCGTATTCCAGCTTCCAAAAACTATTCTACAGTGGTACCTCGGATAACGTTTGCATCAGATAATGCAAAATCAGATAACGTTGGGAAATTTGAGGCACATATCTGTATCGCACAACGTTAAGATAAAACTGTGCAATGCAAATGTTTGCCTCAAATTCCCCAACGTTGAGATCGCTTGCTGTTAGGTTTGCGTTTCTCTGGCCAAAGGCTAACAGCAAGAGATTCATCCTACCCACGCTGTTGTTTCAGCAGGGAGGCAGGGCGAATCTCTCTGCCTTTGCCTTTGGGTTGGGGGCTGAACAGGTTCCCATGTTCTACCACCAACCCAAAGGCTAACAGCGAGGGATTCGCCCTGCCCACCCTTGTTGTCTCAGCAGGGGAGGCAGGGTGAATCTCTTTTGCCTTTGCCTTTGGGTTGGGGGTTGAACCAGCTTTTTTTTAACATTGTGGGATCAATGCATCACACAACGTTAAAAAACAGATAATGTTAAGACTTGTAGAACCAAGTCTTAATGTTATCCGAGGTACAGTAAAACCTCGCATAAAGAGCACCTCGCTTAGAGAGTAACTTGCTTAAAGAGCAGAATTTTCTCTGAATGGTCACTTCGCTTAACATATAAAACCAACCAAAAACTCGCTTAACAAATAAATCAGGATTCGCGCACACACACACTGCCAGAAGTCACAATTGGTCAGTTTCAATGGTGTTTCGCTTAAGGAGCAAACTCGCTTAAAGAGCAATCCTGAGGAACGCATTATGCTCTTTAAGTGAGGTGCTACTGTACTAGTGTATATTTCATATTTGGCCTTAAAGTTGTTTCAAGAACTCATATATTCTGTGCTAGGTCATTCTGAAAGGAAATCTAATGCAGCATTCTGGACTATAATTAATAAGATGCTCCTGGAAATGCCTGAATCTTACAAACTGATACCAAATCACCCTCTATTTACTTGCCCCAGTAACTGATGTTAGGATGAATACTGCTTGAGAAAAGATTTAATATAGATTAGAATATTTAATTCCAACACTTAACTAGCACACACAGTAAGGTGTTCATTTCTTTTTTCTATAGTAAAATATTTCAGAAGTTATCAGAATAGGACTTTCTTGTTATATAGTGGGCAGAATCTTCTTGCATGACCATATCAACTTAAGCCCAACAACATATCTTCGTTAAGTGAAATGCCTGAAAAATTATGAAATCACTGTAGACATTATCTATTGCATGCTAAGTCACACAACTGAGTATGTGGCAGAAAATATCTTCATTGATTTTGTAATCTGAGCCAATCCACCTTTAAATGTTAAATCAGGGGTCCTCAACCTTTTAAAGCTGGGGGCCAGTTCACGCCCCTCAGACTGTTGAGGGTTCAGACTGGTGGTCCCACCACCTCTGCCTTTGGTGGTGGTGGGTCTAGAGGGAGGTGGCAGGATAACCACCCCAAGCCCCCACCACCACAGTCAGTGGCAGCGAGACAACGCTTCTCTGCTTACCAGGTGAAAGAGAGGTCCAGGCTATCCTTCTCGCTCACGCTTGGCCAGAGTGGCCCCAGGGAAAGACACAGGAAGTCGTGTGAATCCGCTGCTTCCACCTCAATCCTAGTCCCCTCCACTTGGCTTGGTGTATTCCCAACAGTGCTCCATAGCAAGGCAGATGTTGTAAGCCTTAGACCGGGACGCCTTGCTCATGGTCACACATGCTTTGGTCACCTCCAGACTTTCTTACTGTAATGCGCTCTACATGGGGCTGCCCTTGGTGACCATCCGGAGACTGCAGCTGGTCCAAAATGCGG
The DNA here is from genome assembly GCA_030440675.1 of Furcifer pardalis. Classification (NCBI taxonomy): domain Eukaryota; kingdom Metazoa; phylum Chordata; class Lepidosauria; order Squamata; family Chamaeleonidae; genus Furcifer; species Furcifer pardalis. Next base: position 188,675,926 of record CP126891.1, read on the forward strand.
CGGCCCGGGTAGTGATGGGGTGCGGGCGTTATGCTCGTGCCACACCACTGCTCCGGGAGCTGCACTGGTTACCAGTATGTCTCCGGGTGCAATTCAAGGTGCTGGTCATTACCTTTAAAGCCCTATATGGTAGTGGGCCAGGATACTTAAGAGACCGCGTCACCCTAAGAACGTCTGTCCATCCCACCAGGGCGGATCGGAGGGGCTCTCTTGTTATCCCATTGGCTAGGGAGGCTCATCTCTCTAGCACTAGGAAGAGGGCCTTCTCTGTGTTTGGCCCGGCCCTGTGGAACCTTCTCCCAACGGAACTGCGCCTACAGGCAGAGCTCTTACCTTTCCGAAAAGGCTTAAAGACCTGGCTGGCGGAGCATGTATGGGGGCCTAGTAACACGGGATCCCACATAGGTTGGCTTATTTAAGGGACAGCCACCCCTCATGCTTTTGTTTTATTTGCTGCACCGTTTTAATCTTTTATAAATTTTAAGGTTTTGAGATTTTAAATACTATTACTATATAGATTTACTTGTGATTTTAAATTCATGTTGTAGGCCGCCCAGAGTCGGGTTTGCCCGATTGGGGCGGGGTAGTAAATGTGAGTTAATAATAATAATAAATAAATGGAGCACCGTTGGGGACATGCCAAGCCAAGTGAAGGGGACTAGGATTGAAACGGCAGTGGCGGCAGAAGTAGCAGCAGATGATTTGGTCCTGCAGGCTGTAGTTTGAAGATCTCTATGTTAGATCATTAGTCTTACATTAGCACAACTATGCAAGATGATTTTTGGACAACCAGTAAGGCACCATCTACTTTGTAATGAAGTGTATAAAGTGTTGCCTACACATATTGAAAAACACAAGCTGATTAAATTTGCTAACTATTTTGTTGTTCAGTCGCACAGTCGATTCCGACCCTTTGCGACCCCATGGACCACTGTCCGCCAGGCACTCCTGTCCTCCACCATTCCCCTCAACTCGCTCAGCTCTGTGCCCATTGTGTCCACAATATCATCTATCCATCTCATTTTTGGCTGCCCCTTTCTTCTTTTACCCTCAGCCCTTCCAAGCATCAAGGCTTTCTCAAGCGAGTCCTCTCTTCTCATTTGATGTCCAAAGTACCTTAGCTTCATCTTTACTATTTGCCCTTCTAAGGAGCAGTCAGGGTTGATTTCTTCCAAGATCGACCTATTTGTTCTCCTTGCTGTCCGCAGTCAGAAACCCTTTGTCACAAGCTACAAGTCATTACTGCATCTTTTGAAAATACTAACTTCTCTGCTGAAATCTGATCTTTTAAAAATATCCTGTAGCCCTTCCTCCTGACACAGGTATCTAAGATTACATACATCCCAAATAACTCCCAAGTATACACATACAGTAGAAGACTCTCTATTTTTGTATAGTAGCAAAGATATTTTTCCTTTTTCTGAATAGATGCCTTTAAATTCTGAATTAATGTAGAAGATGCTAGGCCACCCACCTTTGCAGGACCCTCTGAGTGCAGCAGAATAACACTACACTTTCTCACGAACAATCTTCTCTACACAATTTCCAAAGAAATGTTGCAGCTGATAAGCATTAGTGAGAAAACTACACTGTGAAGATGCAGCCAGGGGAGAGAAGAAAGAAAAAAAGGGGGGGGGAGAGGTTAGGTAAAGGTCCCTTGCTTGAAAACCAGTCATATCTGACTCTAGGGTTCAGTGCTCATCTCTGTTTATAGCCTAAGAGCCAGTGCTGTCTGCGTTTGCAGGTGTTTCTGTGGTCATGTGGCAGGCATGACTAGACACCAAAATTTACCTTTCCACCAAAGTGATACCTATTTATCTACTTGCAATTTCTTGCTTTCGAACTGCTAGGTTGGCAGGAGCTGGGACAGAGATGGGTGCTCATTCCATCATGGAGTACTCGGGTTTTGAACTGCTGACCTTCCACCTCCAAGTCAGCATCTTAACCACTTGAGCCACTGCAGTACTTTGTCCTGTGCTACTGTTCTTCTTCTGTATGCAAGACATGAAACTGCCAAAACGAAGGAACCTTTTGTTGAGTTCATTCTGCAGTTCCTTTCGCCTGACCCAGTGTGAGAAAGATTAGCCAGCAACATAAGGTTGCCATTACCAGGGTACGCCTGATTGTGGTTCAAAAATACCACCATCTTCAAGGAGGCTCTTTCTGTGTAGCCCATTGCTGTTCTTAAAATACAATGTTTTAAACTTAAAGAAGACAGCATTCGAAGAGAAAGCAAGTTTAACAGAACTGCCAGACTCCAGCACTCAGATCTACTAATGAAAACATTTCTGCAACTAAACATGGACATTCTTCTTTCTCACAGCTTCTCTCGCATTTCTGCTCCTTTCTTAGACATAAAAGAGGAAAACCCACATTACTTTCAGGAACAATAAAATGGAATGTACTTATTGCACAAGAAAAGAACTCCCACGATGTATATTTTGTTGAAAACAACGTTCCAATTCAACTAACACTTCTTTACTATTATGAAGAACAGAAATAGGCCATCATTTTCTAAAATTCATGTACAATTTAAGCCATTATGAAGTATATATAACATCTGTCTTTTACCTTCTAAACAGTTCGCCTTGCAGAAGGGGCAAGTGTAAAATAGATTTGGCCATCTGTACATCAATCATGCCCACCAGCCAAAGCTGTTCCCATGCTATAGACCTCACCTTACTAACCTCTTCACATAGATGTGCATGTGAGGAACAGGATTTAAGAATTCCATAACTTCAAAACAAAAAAACACCACTTTTAACACCTATTATAAATATTTTACATTGTTTTTAGGATACACATGCAGGAAACCTTGCTCCTGCCCTAACACAACTACCCATTTCCCTCTAAAATGTTGTATAAACAGACACACGAGGTGACAAAGTCTAGCTAAGTAAAGCATGGAGAAAAACCACAACCACCACCCCCCCTCTCTCTCTCTCTCTCTCACACACACACACTGCTGAAAATCACTCCTCTAATTTAAAAATCTACTTTCTCAAATTCTGCACAAACTATCCTCACACCAATCTCTCCTACACTGTCAAGTTTTGTCCTGATTTGTTGAGCTATTTCTGAATATAATGACTGAATACAATTAACAAAACTTCAGCCATATTACTGTGAGTGAAAAGCAGATACAATTCTGAGCAGATAAATAGGCAGCAAATAAAAAATTAGGCAGCTCTCCCAATTGCTCATGCAAGGTTCTTCTGGTCTCTTGTGGATGTCCTGTGGAGAAAACCATTAGGCAGAAGAATAATTTAATTACATCAAGGAGTCTGTCATCTTAAAATTAAAAAGCTTTAATTACTATACACTTGTTGTAGCCTACATCCTAATTACCCAGTGGTAACTCATACTTTTGCTCCTAAATTACAGTATTCTATCTCAAGTGGCTAAGACGCTGACGGGAAGGCGTCAGCAGTTAGTCAGTCAGCTGACTGGACAGGTCAGCAGTCCGATCCACGACTACTGCAGGATGGAGTGAGCTCCCGTCTCTGTCCCCGCTCCTGCCAACCTAGCAATTTGAAAGCAAGAAATTGCAAGTAGATAAATTGGGATCAATTCGGGGGAAGATAAACAGCATTCTGTGCGCTATTCATGCCTGCCACCTGAGCACAGAAACGTCTGCAAACACAGACAACACTGGCTCTTCGGCTATGAAACAGAGATGAGCACTGAACCCTAGAGTCAAATACGACTAGCTTTCGAGCAAACATGACTTTTACCTTTTATAGAACTAAATAGGGAGAGACCCATGAAGCATGTGTTCAAGGCAGCATTGGTGGCCAGAGGCATGCAGGCTACAGCAGTTGCAGCCTCATAATCTACAGTGAAAATATAACCCGCTGTTCAGATGTCTACACAGCAAAGGAAAGCATCTTCTCACATACCAAGTATGAATATAGAGCAGTGGTGCCCAAACTAAGGCCCTGGGGCCTTAGTGACCGGCATCCTGAACCACATGATCGGCCCACGGCCCGAAAAGTTGGGCACCCCTGATATAGACCTTAGCCACAGAATGAAGGCACCAACCATAGAGCCAGTCTATCCTACAAGTATGAGCCTTACATACAGAAGGCCTTTAAGCTCGTTGTCCAAATTCACAGACCGTAAGTATCCATTTATGTTGTGGATGAGATGCTAGATACAGAGCAACAAAAGGCAAGAATATCTTGTAGTTAGTGCCTTCTGTCATGTCCTTTCAATACACGGGGTGAGTATTCATACTTGCATCCTTAATCTGAAAAGCACTGCAAGGTCACATAATTAAACTATACTAAAAACAAAGCCCAAAATAAACCTTGTCATAATCAACCAAACATGCAAGGCATTTATTATAATGCACACAAACACAATGTCACCCAATAAGGAAAACACAATTACTGTACACAGTACTTAGAAAACAAGCCCAAATATAACATTCATAGTCCAGAAACAATATTTACATTTTTCTCCACCTTCTCAACTAAAAGGCCAAAGTAGCCACATATCAATATTGGGGATTGTGTTATGGGCCTCAACACATTTCCTCATCACTCTCCCTCAAAAACCGTACCTTTATTCATCTTTGGAAGATCATCAATAAATGCTATTACAGTAAAACCTCATATAACACTAAAACCTGGTTCCACAAGTCTTCGTGTTATATGATTTTTAGTGTTATCTGATCCTCTATGGGATCCATAAAGATACATTGTAACCACATAGGCTTTCGCGGTTGTTATCTGAAGCATCCCATAGGATCTTAATGTTATCTGATGCAATTCTTCCCCCCAGATTCCTTGATGTTATGCGATTTTCGTGTTATTCGATACTAATGTTATATGAGGTATTACTGTACTGTACTTTTTAAAAAAAAATACACATGCACACACACACCCAAACTATTACACCTTTAAAAAGTTAACAATAACATTGTATACTGCCCCATAACACTGGAGGCTGTTCACAAAATAGATTCCCCCATGGAAGACAGCTACTCTAGAAAAACCAAATTGCTATGGTTTTCGAGAGTAACCAAAATAGTCATTCTCGTTTTTTATTAGTTGATTAGTCTGCTGACTATATCAAGTTAAAATGCAACAAGACAGGTTGCATAAAATACAACTGTTGAATTAAATAAAATGCAAAAAGTTGGAGTGAATAAAACACAACTGCATAAAAAGGTATATATGAGATGGTATAATATCGATAAAAACAGATGCATAAGAAAATACGACACAATAATAATTTAAAATAGCAAAAAAAAATCAGAAATATTTCATTAAATCCATCGCTTTGGCATGCCACCCCTATCTGATCAATAAAATGTCCTCTCAATTGAGTAGCTCCGACTATAAATTTAGCAGTTCTGGTAATCTCGTTTTTGGGCGTTCCCTGAGCAGAGTTTCTTACGCAAAAAATCCTTTCAATAATTTCTGGCACGAAATAATTATTTATATTTGTTTGTGTCTTGTAGTAAATAAATGCCGGAACCCTACTGGGGTCTTCTTGCTGTTGCATATAACTGACAATAAAACATACGCAATATATTTTTTAATTCTGATGCTTCCACGGATACGAGTTCTCTCGGGGTTCTAACAGAATAAAATCCATTTATGGGGGGGGGGGGAGATATATATATATGCCAAACCTGCGGCTACGCAGCGAAAAACCAGAGGTCCTAACTCCGAGCCCAGCGCTGTGAAACCAGAGCAAAAGGTAATACCAGAGGTTTGTCTTTTCGGCGCCTCAGAGGGGCGGGGGGGGAGGGCGCGAGCAGAGCAACCCCGCCCCGCGACCCCTCTAACGGTCGCAGAGGAGGCGTTTCTCTGGGAAAGGGGGCCACGCCCACAAATCCCCTCCCCCCCCGAACGTTTCGACTTGGAATAAACGGTCAACCCGCTCTGCATAGACAGAGGATGAGCCCTCGCCTCTCAGCCGACGCGAAACGTACCTGCCTTAAAAGGCCATAGGGTGCATCTCTCGCGCTCCCTTCTTTCGCCTCCTCCGCTTCTCCCCCCCCCCCCACTCCTACTGCCCCGCCCATCATGGAGATCTCGAGCGCGTCATCCAGCGAAACCCCGCCTCTTTCGAAGTCCCGCGTTCCCCCCCTCTTATTTTTTCCCCTTCAGTGACATGACGTCTCGCGAGATTTCCACCCGGCTCTCCTCCCCCCCCTCCTCTCGTGGAACACGATGCGACGCAGGAATGCGAAAGGCTCCCGCCCGCCGCCATTTTCTTTCTTTCTTGGCAGGCGAGGATCACGGTCGGAAGGGGTGAAGCGGACATGTCGGATTACTCTACGGTGCCTCCTCCGTCTTCGGGCGCTCCCGGGGGTGGCGGAGGAGGAGGTGGTGGGGCAGTTAACGATGCTTTTAAAGACGCGCTGCAACGGGCTAGGCAGGTGTGTATGTGATGACGGACGGTGGGCGCCCGTTGGGCTGGCTGGCCGCCTCAGGCCCTCACGTAGGTAGGCCGCTGGTCTCTTCCCGAGCCGCCATTCGGCCTCCTGCGCAAGGGCGGACTGGGCATGCCCTGCCGCCACCCCGGAGGCCGCTGTTTCCGCTCTTTGTTAAGGGTTCGGGGCGGGATTTCTTCGGCCTTTTACGGCGTTGCCGCCGCGGGAGCCGCCATCCCTCGTGGACGACAAAGACAGGAAAAGAAGGCCTCAAGTAAGGCCTTCGTTTCCTCCATGTTAAATTAGACGAGCAGATTAAGAGTGGGAGGATCGGATGCAACTGGTCAATTCTCTGAAATTATGCGGGAAGTTCTTTCACAGCTACTCGTTCTTTTCCCTTGTTTTAACGGCAGTGTCCTTTCTATGAGTAACGAACCGAAGCAGCAGAGGCGGGTGTGTCAGCGTTTCTAATTCTTTTAACGATCTCTTTTCCCGTATCGGAGTAAACAAAAAAAAAACACCCCCAAAATACGGCACCTTAAATACTAACTCTTATATTTTAATGTTTGTCCCCGCCTGCTGTGCTTAAGATCGCCTGGCTTTCCTACATTTGATTTTTCTTCGCATAGGGATTGGTCTTTTAAACGTTTCAGCTGCGAGGGTTAGAAAAGGAATTAATCAGCATTGATAAGCGACGAGCGGGTTAATATGCGTTATTTATTATTTATTAGTTCAAATGTATATTGCCACCCACTCGCCGTGGCGACTCAGGGCGGCTTACAGACAATGCATTACATTACAATACAATATGTTGGTATTTTAGGTATCTTCTCAGGGTTTTTTCGAACCAAAAAACATTCTTTTCACCCCAAACAATTAACAGAAAGAAAAATAGGTTCCTGGGGTTTTTTCCTCCTCTCCTTTTCTTGTCTTAGTCACTATAGAACCATTCTTCTGTTACCCTTACGTGTTCCAGTTGGTGTACTGTGTTGGTGGGTGGGTGCATGCGCTATAAATCTCTTTTCTCCAGGCTGCAAATTAGGTAATCAATAAAAAACCCAACTTACAAATGCCCCGAGTTACATAAAATTCGACTTACATAATAATTTTGAGCTAAAACCATGTCCCAATTTACATAAATGTCCCGATTTACATAAATTTATGTAACGATTTCCTATGGGTTTGCTTCAAGTTACATAAAAAATTCATTTCCCCATGGGTTTGCTTTGATTTACATAAAAAATTCATTTTCCTATGGGTTTGCTTTGATTTACATAAAAATTCCATTTTTCCTATGGGTTTGCTTCGAGTCACATACAAAAATAATTTTCCTATGGGTTTGCTTCAAGTTACATAAAAAATTGATTTAAGCAAAAGCCTATAGAATGGACTTTTTGCATAAGTAGGGGTTTTAGTGTAGTTCCTAACAAAGTACAGTCATACCTCGCAGAACGAATTTAATGCGTTCTGAGAGGTTGCTCGCTATGCGAAAAGTTCGCTATGTGAGTCTGACTCGCATAACGAATTTTTCGCTATGCGTGTTGGACTTTTCCCTATGGAAAAACTCGCATAACGAGCGTTTCTATGGGGAAAACTCGCATAGCGAAAAAAATTGTTATGCGAGTTCCCCATAGAAACGCTCGTTATGCGAGTTTTTCCATAGGGAAAAGTCCGACTCACATAGCAAAAAATTCGTTATGAGTCAGACCGTTTAGAGAAAAAATTGTTCGTTATGCGAGTTTTTCGCTAAGCGAAACGCTCATGCGAGGTTTGACTATTGTTTTTGCAGATAATTATAAAAGTAGAGGTTATGCTTCTGAGAAGAAATAAGTCGTTTCCTGGTTAAGATGTGGTTTGGATGGGGAGCCCACTGTAAACTGAACAGGCTGAGGTCCATAAATTTGTGCAAATATCAGGCACATTTTTGCAGTGGGGTCATAACTCAGTAGCAGAATAATATCCTGTGTTCGATTACCAGATGGCAATAAAAAAAAAGTATCCTGCTTGCATCCCTCTCCAAGAACTGTTGCCACTCCGAGTTGACAAGAATAGACAGCATGGACCAGTGATGTCATTCAGCCTAACACAAATTTTTATGATTTTAAGGACTTTGATGTTTCCCTGCAATTAGAAGTTGTTGAGATTTTTTGTAGTAAAAGATCTCTTTTGGTCTCTTTTGTTGCAAAGTTTTTTGTTTCCTAATAACATGTTTAGATCTGTTGGAGTTGATCTCACAACCTGAACTCACGTTTTGGGACAATCTTACTGGGAAGAAAATGGAAACCTTGCTAGTTGTTTCCCCCCTTGGGTAGCAGTTTTAGCATAACCAGTTCATCAACCACTTTGTGACCAATTGTGCAATGGATACTCCAACAAGAGAGAATTGCATACAGGATTCTGGCCTCAGTGTGCAACACAGTAATTCATGTGTAGCACACTCCCTCAGATAGTTGAGGGGGATAGACTGGTGTCCACCAGCTGTTTACGGCAGCCATAAATGATTCTGCGGCAGATTCTGGCAGAGGCGGCTGGAGCAAGAGTGCAGGCTGGATGATTTGGTGCTATGGGCCAGATCTGGCCCATGGGCCATAGGTTGCTTGCCCCTGATGTAGAGTTTTAGAATCTTCTGTTTCACATGTCTCAAAAATTAAAAGAAAATATTTATTTAGAATTGCTTGAGTTTGACAGTAGATAGTTTTTGTTCACAAGAGAATACTTAACAAAATAGTACCAATATAGGCACCTCAGTTCATTTTCTGTGTTTAGGTAAGGTTGAGTTAAGAGAAGGCTTGTAGGATTAGTTGTTACTGGAAATGTGGCACAAGAATTCAGACAATTTGAAGCTTCTTTGGCCTCTGACGAGATCTTGAATATGATTCCTCTATAAGATCAAAGAATAAGTAAAACCCCATAGTTTCAATGTATATGCAGTAAATATGGAATATTTCTGGTAGAATGATTAAGTGCTGCGTATCTTCTGGAGAAGGTAATGCTAAGTTGGAAAACTGCTGCATTTCAGCTCTTTAGTGGCTAAAAAGAAATCTTGGAAATCAGGCAGTTGTACCTTTCAGAGTTGAGAATGCAAGTAAGTTAGTGTGCTGTGAGACTTAGCAAAACACTTTAAACTTCAGGAACTGTGAAGGAGTTTGTAATTTCATGTGCAACCTCATTTTGTTATACAGTAGTTGAAAATTTGCCTTAATTATCTACAATGCCTAATCCTAGTTTGGTGCTAAATAAGTGAACCTGTCAGATATCTGAGTTTACACAATTAGTCTTTATTCTGCATTTTGTAATGAAATGCCCTCAACTGTACTACAGTACTTTGGGACATATTTTTTTTAAACTTGAGCTGGCAAGTAATTATTTGTTTCATAGTAAGAACGGAATTGCAATGTTGTAAATTGTTGGAAGGAAGGCATAGAAACAGAAGGCTTTCTGTGCAATTAAATGCCAGCGTTCATGTTTTCTTTGCATGAATATGGTCCATGATTTTGCCTAATTAGTGGTGTTGCTGTGGGAGCCCTAGCATGGCAGATTTTCTTTCATTTTTCTATACATTATAGTTTACAATCTATCACAGAGGAAGTTGGCAAGCTGCTGATGGTAACAGTCAACCAAAATATTCACTCTAGTTTTCCCAGTAGCGGGTGATAGAAACATAAATGCTAGGGAAAGATTCCTGTGTCTTGGGATAGATTGGGTCTGTGCATTCATGTGCATGCTGGGAAAGGTGGAGGGCAAAAGAAGGGGGCAGTCAAAAATGAGATGGCTAGATGGTATTGTAGATGCAATGGTCACACGCTGGGCGAGTTGAGGAGGATGGTGGAGGACAGAGGTGCCTGGCAGGCAATGGTCCATAGGGTCGCAAAAGGTCGGAATCGACTGTGCGACTGAACAACAATTCATAGACTGAATATGTAGCTAGCTCCCTTTACACTTCTCAAGCATATGAGAATTTGTCACATAGTGAGGCTTGCCACAAATGAACATACAGTACTAGTTATAGGTACTGTTATAGATCCCTGGTGGCACAGTAGTTAAACTGCTGTATTGCAACCAAAAGGTTGTGAGCTCAATCCTGAAGAAGTGGACTTGATCCATGAAAGCTCATAGTAAAAATATAGCAGTTAGTCTTTAAAGTGCTGCAGTGTTGTTGTTTTCTGATATATCAGGCTGTAATGACCGTAGATTAATTATTTGTATATCTATTTGATTACAAGGGCAGGTCTCTGAAGAACTAAATACGTATATATTTTAAGATTTTTACTCTTAGCGTTACTGTGTATCAAGTTCACTTCAGAAGAAGTGGACTTGCTCCACAGTAAAACTCACAGTAAAAATATGGCAGTTAGTTTTTAAAGTGCTGTAGTGTTTTTGTTTTTTGATATGCCTGAACCACAGACTAACATGGCTACTATGTCAAAAAAGACAGCTTGATAGCTACTGAACATAGCTTGATGGTTAGGAGGTATTCTTTACAGTTAAAGCAGATAATTTGCTTCTTTTTTACAATGGTGCATTTATTTTTGAGAATTATGCATTCATTTGAACGGTTGCTGTGTAAAATATGAAAGTGATTTTCTTTACCTTTGTTCTTTTTTCAGATTGCAGCAAAAATTGGAAATGAATCAGGGTCATCAGTGAATTCAAATGATTACAGTTATGGGGGACAAAAAAGACCTCTTGAAGATGGAGGTATGGTGTTGATAAATTCCAGATGCTAATTTAATAAGTTCAAATATGTGTTAGAGTGCATATTAATTTTTTCTTCTTATTTTTTAATAAAGTGAAATAGTCCATCTTAAATGTAGGTATGGACTTTTGTGTGACTAATAAAATTAGTTGAGTTATGGAATTATGTCTGTTTAAGGGATACTGTGGATATTAGTGATATTCGTATAGAAATCTGTGTTAAGGTAGGTAAGCTATCAAATGTATCTTTTTAGTATGCACTTTGTTTTAAAGATAAACTCTGTAACCATGAGTTCTGTGTTTATGCTTTTTCAAAGATTAATGAGATTTTGGGTTTAAGTTGTATTGTGCAGGTGGACCATTTTAAAACAATACATTCCACTGCACAGATGAGCATTAAATCTGTTTCTGTTGTGGAGGAAAATGAGTTTTTTTCTCTTTAGATTCTGATAATACCCTGATGAGTTTTTTTATTATTTTAAGACACATAGCAATATGTAGCAAGTTTTTTTATTTTGTAAGAGTAACTGGTCTTAATATATTTAGGATTTTAATATATTATGTAATATGTTTTAAATTCATGAAGATGGTTTCAGACCGTGGAGGATTATGTAGGTTTTGAAGAAATATGGTTTTGTTTAAAGAAGAGTTCTAAGGCTCTTGAGAAGGAGTACTCATGTACTTTATTTAAGTGCCTTTTTATTAATAGTGAGGGTTTTAATATTCAAAAATGAGCTAATGATGCTTCAAATGATGTATGTAATGTATTCTTTTTATTTTATGTGTAGATGGCTCTTGGACAAGTCCGAGCAGTACAACACACTGGGAGGGAATGCCCTCTCCTTTTAAAGGCAGGAATTTTTATTTATTACCTGTGTTTAGTATGTAAACGTGAAATGAACTAGTGGATCTTTTGAAATGGATGACACAGATATTTCTTGGAATATGTGTCTGACTTTTACTGCACTTAATTATGGTGGTTCATCATATATTCCTGAATATGGGGTGGGAAGGACACATTCAAAGTAATTTTTATCAGACATTGGTTATCTACGACTTTCACTCATACTAAACGTATTAGGATGGTAGTGATGGTAGTAGTTTTGAATCTGCTGCTTTGAAGCTTTATTTCATGAAATTTTTAGTGTATGGCCAAGATGTCTGTATGACAGTTCCCAAATTGCAATTACATTGCTATGTGATGGTTAAATTTTGATTTTCTATTAAGTACTGTGGTTGTTGTCAGATTTAATTGTAAAATGATTATTTCTCACAATTATGGTCATTTCAGTTTTTGTTACAGAAGCATCATTAGCTTTAGTGTCAAATTACTAATCATAGTTAAATGTTTGTTACTTACAGTTAAGGGACTAGAGATACCGTATATAATAGTCTGTTTAAATCTGAGTTCTGTATTAAACTGTTGAATACCTTACCTTACCTGAGAAATGGAACCACTTGTTTTTCCTGACTATACTAACCACATGTTAAACACAAAAGATTTTTCCTTGTTTAGATGACCTATTCCGTGAAATTTTAAAAACTTGCTAAAATGCATTGGACAAGTTGCATTTTGCACTTCTGGAACAGCCATTTGTTTTAGTAGCCTATATTTATTACAAAAAATATTTTTAAAATCTTAACCTTTACAGATCAACCAGAGCCCAAGAAAGTTGCTCCTCCAAATAATGATTGTAAGTATTACTAATTTTGAACTTTTTTTGGGAGGGGGTGTTATTTTAAGAATGAGGTTTTCGTGTTCTGCCTTTTAGATAATGGTTGGCATGTTACTATTCATTTTCATGTATTGTTTGTTTGTAGGCATCATAGCTGTTGATGTTTGTCTTCCATTTTGACACAATAAAACTTAACAGTTCTGCATTATAGATGGAGTTTGAATGTCCTGCCTTAATTTTCATCCTGCATATACTTGAATTCAAATTTCTGCTTTGTCTGGGAAACTTACAGAGAAGGAAGTGGCACTGGTGAAACCATTCTAATGTTAAAAATCTGATTTACATTGAAAACCCTGTTAGGTTTGCCAGAAGTCAGAAGGATTTGATGGCACTTAACACAGAAAATTGGGGCGAGCCAGAGCAGGAGAGCCAGGCCAATATGCCACATAGCTCTGTGAATAATAGCTAACACTTTATTTTTAAAACCAATATCTTGATATTATATTTTCAAAAAATTTCTTATTGGAATTTGATTGTAAATTTCAGCTTTTGCCTAGAATTTAATTCTTCAGTAAAAGTGTGCTGACTTGCCATTTAAATAAACATTGGATGTGAAGAAAAAAATAGTATGTAGGATTTTACAAAGAGCTCCTTTTAGTGAGTTAGACTGTTGCTCTATCTAGATCAGTGTGTCCCAACGAGGGGCTCTCGCCCCACAGGGAGACTTCAATTCCCAGAAGCCTAAGTCAGTACATTGGGTGATTAGTGCTCTGGGGAATTGACTTAGGCTTCTGGGAATTGAAGTCCAAAAACCAAAAGTTGGGAAACACTGATCTAGAGTTTGCACAGTCTGAGATGTAGCTCCTCCTTTCTGTATCCTTAGGAATATTTCACATGTAATTTATGTAGCTCAGTGCTGTTTTGGGGAAAACTATATCAAAGCCAGTATTTATAATTGACACTGACTGCCTGGATTTGCCACATAAATGCTGTTTTTTAGTGGAAAGGTAGGATATAAATATGATAATAATATTTGAGTTCTTCTGCAATGCATTTTTAAACCAAACTTGCTCCAAATGATATAGATGGCATGGGTGGGAAAAGTTGTTTAAAAGGCAAAATTAACAAGTTATTAATTTTGTATACAGGGAGGAGTTACCAGAAGAGAAACTACTGTACTTGTACAACCTAATTTTGTATGAATTAATTTAATGTCCAAAACACTGTAGTTTATTAAAAACGTTGCTAAAATTAGTAGCAAATTTAGAATAATTAAAACCTTGTTTTAATTTAGTAGCATACTGTGCTAGTAAGATTATATACTGGTGTGGAAACTGGCACCTATATGCTAACAGAATTCTTTGGTAAATTGTTGCTGAAATCCTCTTGACTTAATGCTGCAGAACAGTGATAACATTAGTGGTAGATGTGAGTATTTTTTAAAAAAATAACATTTCTGGCTTACCTCTTAGGCTGCTGTTAATCCATTTCAGTGTTGGAAGCTGTGTAAGCCACAGGAAGTGAGAGATAAGTCTTTGATTTTCAAAAATTACTGTCGCCTGAAAACTTATCCTGGCATTAGTAACTTTTGGTAATTAAAGGCTTTCTCTTTCTGTCCTATAGTTTCCTGATAATTACATTGGAGCCTTTGGGAAGCTCAAGAGAGAAATTGGAACTATTTACATGACATAAATGGGATGGCTAGATGGTATTGTAGACACAATGGGCACAGAGTGGGCAGGTTGAGGAGGCTTGGTAGAGGACATTGGCAGGCAACGGCCCATAGGGTTGGAAAGGGTCAGAATTGAGTGTGCAATTGAACAATAACAAACAAATAATAATGGCAACGGGGTGTCAGACTGTAATAGATCTCTTATATGCTGTGAATGCCTGAAAGAGCAAAGAGAGACATGTCTTTATGCCCTAATATTCAAAAGACTTGTTATTTCCAGACTGTTTGATATTGAAAATATCAAAAATATGTCTATCTGAGTAGATGTGTTTATAAAAGGACTAATTTCTAATTCTTTATAGAAGTAAGAAATTCCTTCATGATTCTATATAATATAATCAATATCAATGCCAACATGTAGTGTAACATGTAGAAAAGTTGAGGGATTCCTTTCAGCTCATTTAAATATTCAGTGTACATGACTCCACAAATATAAAAAAGTATGATATCTTAAGTTGTCTGTTTTTCAGTGTTGTAAATACTTGAATTATAGTGGTGTTTTCAATAGTTCGTACTGTTTAGTAATATCATACCACTTACTGACAAGTGTTCTGACAAGTACTGACAAGTAAGTACTAGTACACTCAGTGGATGATGCTACAAACTGCATCCTATATAATTTGAATTGAGAAATTCTGATCCACTGAACTCGTAAAAGCTCAAACATATTAATGTATTTAGTCTAACACCCCACTCTTCCTCAGAAAACGCTTGAGGCAGGTGTGCTGTGTGAACAAATGGGCTTTGATATACGTACAGTAATACCTCGGATAACGCTAAAATTGCATAACAAGTAATCTGGGGTGGAGAATTGGATCGAATAAGGTTAAGGTCCTATGGGATGGATCGGATAATAACCGCTAAAGCCTGTGCGGTTACAATGTACTGTATCTCTATGGAGCTTTAACATCCGATGCATCCCATAAGAATTTAACATGCATCGGATAACACTAACAATCGGATAACACCAAGACTTGTGGAACCAAGTTTTAGCATTATCCAAGGTTTTATTGTATCTGGAACCTATTTGAACCAAAGCCCTATTTGAGCATTACTTGGTGAAATAAGAGATTGTGCAACACCTCTTTCCATCATTTTTTTCATGCACAAAGTAGTACATTGTCAAAGATGATGCTCTTGTGTTTTTTTGTGCTCTCCGCACTAACAACTACAGTATTTTGTGATTCTTATTTGTGGGTAGGACTTGCACACAAACAGGAATGTCTCTGTAAATGTGTAACTTATACAGTTGGAAGAAAAAGCAAGTGCTGGAGCAGGGAGGGACTTGATAGTTTTCTATGAAAAATGGCTGATTGGTTTCCACAGTCAAGTTTGAAGTGTTGCCTATGGATGTATTAAATAAAGGATAGATTGCTGATGAAATACCATGTTGTTTTGAAGTAGAAAGCAGTTATGAAATAGATATGAATAATACAATAGCTGACTAAGCAGTCATTCAGTTTCATAATTTACAGTATTTTATTTAAATATTGTACCTAAATGTTGGGGTTAGGGTTGCATTGACCAGCATTTCACCATCACCTCTAGTCCTATTGGTGGACAGTCTTTGCTACTGCCAGAGTTTTCAGTACCACAGCACTGACCATGTTCCAAGGGAGAGACATAGCATGTGAGACATGCATTTTTTATTTTGATGATTGTGGAAGACATAATGAGACCTGGGTATACAAATGGCATGGAGTTTGTGCATGTAGTCGGCAGGTGATATGTTTCCTTCATCTGCACTGTTCAGTGCTTTGTTGATAAAGTGGTCAGCCGTATGCAGCTCCTATCACTGAAGGGAATGTGTCGTAAACAGGGCTTTGGATTATGTCATTATTTATATCTTAAGCTTGTGTGGAACGATCTACAGAAGGGGAGGAAAAGAAATATTGAGAGACAGTCCAATTAAAAGTGGATACAGATACAGGCTAGAGGCATTCACTTATGGATTAAATCATGCATGTGCCAATGCTAGTTTTATAAATCAGTACTTAAGTAATAATACATGGGCTCCAACTTTAGGTAATTCAGTGAGCTTACTCCCTGGTAGGTAAATGTTGACAACTTTTAGGCATGACACTTTTGATTGACTGGGGAGCTTTAACCATGTCTATTTGTGATCATAAGGCATACTGTGTGTTGCATGCTTTAGTCGTTGATAATATTTGGTGAAATTGATGATCTAAATATGTAATATTTAATTTTAGCTTTTGGAAATCAGATGCCACCCATGCATCAACAGCAGAGGTAAGGAATGCAACATACATCCTTCATGTTTTTTTTTCTCATTTGAATCTACTGCATTTCACAAAATTAAAGCTATAGGGCCATGATGGTGAACCTTGGCACTCCAGGTGTTCTTGGACCTCAATTACCAGAAGCCCAAGTCAGTATTTCAGCTGATCAGGGCTTCTGGGAATTGAAGTTCAGGAAGTTCAGGGTCACCATCAGTACTATAGGGAATGAACCCAGTGTGTTGCTATTATTGAGATATGTGAACTTAGGTGCTTTAATTATCTCAATTAGAATCTTAAATTTTGGGAGGCAAGATATTCTGACTGAATACCACAGCTGCATGTAAAAAATTACTAATATTCTGGTTTCTTAGTGGTCTAATAGAAGAGATCCCCCATCTTTGTCTTCCAGTTGTATAACAGATCACACCTTTCCCCCCCCCCTTTCTTTTTTTGTTTTTTGAATGTTGGGATATTTGTGTTCACTGCCTGCCTACTGAAACTCAGTAAAGGCATTGGTCCGATGATGAATGTTTTACTGAGTAAAGTTAAAATCCAATGCTTCTGGGACAAAATCAATAAATTCTCCTCAGATATCTATTAACCGATGCCTACTACTGGATAGAAAAACATCATGTTTTTACTGGAGGTGTTGGGATTGAAGTGTGTAGATTAGCCCAGTACACTAGTACCTTGGATACGTTATGACTTGGTTCCACAATCCATAACATTATCCGGTTTTTAAGTGTGATGCGCTGATCGCACAATGCTAAAAAAAGCCCTGTTCCCTTTCCGAAGAGGAAAGGGAACATGGGGGTGATCCGGTTTGCTTCGGGAGGCACCTCCAGCCACCCGGATCCCAAAGTGGGCAGCCCAGGCGGGGGCCTGCTTTGGGATCCGGGTGGCTGGAGCTGCCTTCCACTCCCAGCCACCTCGATCCCAAAGCACTGGTTTGGCGGGGGGGGGGCATGCCCGATCTTTTCCCCCTCCCCCAAACTGGCCTTGGTAGATCTCTGCCCCAAAGCCCGCAGAGCTGATCTCTAGCCCTGCGGGCTTTGGGGGAGAGATCAAAGTTGGGGAATTTGAGGCAAACAATTGCATCGCACAACGTTATCTTAAAATGTTTGCTTCAAATTCCCCGACGTTATCCGATTTTAGCGTTATCCAAGGCAATCGTAATCTGAGGTATTACTGTATTCTGCATTGACTGCTGTTGAAACAAAGTTAAGAAGTTCTGAATTGGGAGAATAAATAATTACTTAGGTCTGGACCAACATGGAATTATAAGTAAATTAACATTTAAGTCCGTAAGGATAAAGGGAAAGTTTTATAAATTAGTTTAGAGATGGTATTTAATTCCAGTCAAGCTAAATAAATTAGACACATATTCTAAGTTATATTGGAGAGGTTGTCAGCCGATAGGTACTTATTTCTATATATGGTGGAAATGTGAAAATATGCAGAAATTTTGGCAGCTGATTTTCAATGAAATAATCAAGGGAAATCTAGAAGTACAAGTCAAACCTCATATAACACTAAAACCTGGTTCCACAAGTCTTGATGTTATATGATTTTTAGTGTTATCTGATGCATGTTAAAATCCTATGGGATCCATTGAGATACATTGTAACCACACAGGCTTTAGCGGTTGTTATCTGAAGCATCCCATAGGATCTTAATGTTATCCGATGCAATTCTTCCCCCCAGATTCCTTAATGTTATGCGATTTTCGTGTTATTCGATACTAATGTTATATGAGGTATTACTGTAAATCCAAAAATTGTGTTTTTATTAATATTTGATAAGGGGCAATAAAATTGGACAATGAAAGCATTAATTTCAAATGTTTTTAGAACAGCAAGATAACGGATAGCCAGGAACTGGCAAATAAAATGTAAATGTCAGTTGAATGACTAATACAAAGAAGTTTGAAATAAAGCTACTAATGATAACTTAATGAATAATATTAAAATAAAGAAGGGTTTCATAAATAAGGGTATTTTTATAACTATCTGGGAAGAATTTATTGATTAATAAAGTGAAAGTTTTGTGCACCTTTACTAGAGTTAATGCATTTTAGGAGGGGTACGGGGCTCTACTGTCATGGAAAAATTGGTCATATCTCCAAATGATCATGATGGAGGGGAGCATGCTTTGGTTACTGGTATTCTTAATTTTTATATTTTATGAGTGCATGCTTTGTTAGTATGTATTTTTGTTATAAAAAATAAAATTTAGATTTCTCAGCCAATTTTTAAAAGAGAAATTGATTTCTTTTTCATCTGCTTGAGAACAGGATGTCTATTTAGAATGATGCAGGCTAGTTGCTATCTGCTTTAATAGAATTGTACATTTCATGAAGTACATCAAGTGCTGCACTCTTCAAAGAAGAAAAGCATGCATTGCATTTTAGAGCTGTTCATACTTGCATTGCAGCTGTTCTCAAGTGGTATCAATTATACAGTAAAACACCGGATAACGATTGGATCGGATAACGCTAAAATCACATGTTAAGTAATCTGGGGAGGAGAATTGGATGGAATAACGTTCAGGTCCTATGGGATGGATCGGATAACAACCGCTAAAGCCTGTGCGGTTACAATGTATTTCTAAGGAGCTTTAACGTTATCCCACAACAACGGCCCGAGAAAGAAGATGCCAAGGCCTAGCAGTGGCTGAGAACATCGTCCCCTCCTTTGAGCCCACAACAACCGCCCAAGAAAGAAGATGCCAAGGCCTAGCAGTGGTTGAGAACATTGTCCCCTCCTCTGGGCCCACAACAACGGCCCAAGAAAGAAGATGCCACGGCCTAGCAGTGGCTGAGAACATCGTCCCCTCCTCTGGGCCCACAACAATGGCCCGACGAAGAAGATGCAAAGGCCTAACAGTGGCTGGGGACCTTGCCTACTACTCTGGGCCTATAACAACGGCCTGACGGGAGTTAGTTTGTGTTCTGATTTGGTTGTTTTATGTGGTTGCATTTTATAATTTTTATTGTACTGTTGTTTTGACTGTAAGCCGCCCTGAGTCGCCTCGGCGAGTGGGCGGCAATATAAATCTAAATAAATAATAAATATCCGATCCATCCCATAGGATTTTAACATGGATTGGATAACACCAAGACTTGTGGAACCAAGTTTTAGCGTTATCCGGTGTTTTACTGTATATAGATGCAAGCTACAAACTTTGAACTACTGTAGGTGGTGTTATATTTAGGAGTAAGAAATGAAGCCATATTGTTAAAATTAGTGTGCCTTAAAGTTTCATTTTAGAAAATAGAATAAATTAAAATGAGTCATGTTCTTTTCTGAGACCAGGGAAGTGTACAGTCCCTTCCTTATAGGAATACAGAAGCCCCTGCTTTTACAGACATTACTGTTACACAAGCAGAGCTCACCATTACAGATATTCATTTGAACATTTTTGCAGTAACGTCCTGGATAACTCATTGCAAAGGTTGTAAAAGAGTCAAATCACTCAACCTGTGGTCTGTTAGCTGAGCAATTTAACTATACAGTAAAACCTCAGATAACACTAAAACCTGGTTTCACAAGTCTTGGTGTTATACGATTTTTAGTGTTATCTGATGCATGTTAAAATCCTATGGGATCCATAGAGATACATTGTAACCACACAGGCTTTAGCGGTTGTTATCTGAAGCATCCCATAAGATCTTAATTTTATCCGATGCAATTCTTCCCCCCAGATTCCTTAATGTTATGCAATTTTCGTGTTATTCGATACTAATGTTATATGAGGTATGACTGTACTGTGTTAGGAGTGTCTGCTTCAGCAGGCTCAAAATTCAGTTTACAACTCCTGCAATCTTCCCAGTACTCATTGATCATCAAAATATGTCAAAGCCCAAAATGGGGAAAAGCCTATTTTCAGTTTTGAAAAAATGAAGGGAATCCGGGACCTAGAACCAAATTAAAGGTGATTTGCTTCTCCTGAAAGCTCCTGGGAAAAATAGTTCTCAGTCTTTGCCAAGGAAAAGCAGTTTTTGACAAGGTGGTAGAATCTGTGCCTTGGTGCTTTCACCAAAAGGGCGGGATATAAATGTGGAAAAAAAAGTAATTGTTCAGATCTGTTGGACAAACAGCTGTCATAAGCTCTGTATACAGACTCACACTTTACCCACTCTATCTTGTATGTTTTGTTTCTTAATGAATTCTTTATTTCTCCCTCCCTATGTGTGTACTGATTATTTATTTGGGCCTTTGTATGGCTTGTATTCTTTAATGCAAATTTATACAATCATATTTATGCTGGAGTTTAACCTAGATGGAAATGATTTTTTTAATTATATTTTGTTCAGATCTGTAATGACAGAAGAGTACAAAGTTCCTGATGGAATGGTTGGATTCAGTAAGTAACAAATGTACTATAATGTTTTAGAAACTATAACTAACAGTAGTAGTGCAATAATGACTTCTTTCTCCATTTCTTCAGTAATTGGCAGAGGAGGAGAACAGATATCTCGCATACAGCAGGAATCTGGATGCAAAATACAAATTGCACCTGGTAATTATTTCTCTTCTGTTATTTTTAGCTATGGAATGCTAGCAATTCATGTTGAAAATCCTTCAACAGATGAGCTTAAATTATTATTGAGCAGTAATGGATTGGTTAAATAGTAGATTAAAATTCTGACACATTTTGAACTGTTAGTTTTGAATATTTGCCTGGAGGCTGTGTATTTTCTGCATATTGGCTTGTTTGCTATTATTCAAAATATACTCTTCCATTTTGTAGATAGTGGTGGGCTGCCTGAAAGATCTTGCATGTTAACTGGAACTCCAGAGTCTGTACAGTAAGTTTCTGTGTCTGTATTCATATCTCGTAGCCATACTTTGCCCAATCACTGAGATGACATTGTAGTTGCTTTGAATATTTTGTATTTGACAAAATACAAAATCTGTATTTATACTTAGACTATGACTGTAATCATAACTAGAGTCAAGAATAGTAATTCCACTGAAGGATCTCTTTCTGATAGTACTATTTGGGAGAAGGGAATACCCCATCCTTACTGTGTTCTACCCAAATCTGAAATAGAGGAAAGAGCCTTTCCAGAGCTAGTTTTAGTATAGTGAAACAACAAAAAGTTCTAGTGATGATCATTTATTTAATAAATGTAGACACTAGTGCTCTTGAATTCTTTGTAATGAGTAAAATTTATATATGTTGTACTTAATGGAGGGATCCAGTTCATATGTGTTGGCTAAACAGATGAAAGAGAATTAATGAGCAGTTATCCCTATATCTTGTGGTTTCATATAAATATTTTCTGGAATTAGACATTTAGAAACAGGTTCAGAATAAATATAGTATTAGGAATAATTGAAAAACACATTATTTCAGAATAGAGTTGTATTTTAAAGGGTTAATACATATGGACTTCTGTTTTCATGTATGTGATGTTGGACACTGGAAAAAGAATTGATACAGAAGAAGCTAGGGGGGTTCAGCAATAGATTGCTGTAGTGGGCCCAACAAGTGAAATTATTACTTTATTATTAAGAATTTAAATAGGACAGTATTTTATGGCAGAATTTCAAAATTCTTTCTGCAGCAAGTAAATTGCAGACATTATAAGCCACAGTTCAGTTATATTAAATCCCAAAGCAGAATATACTTGTGATGAGTACCACATCACTGTGTGGTGCGTTATGACTGCTGGTACTGTGAATCTGCATTCTAACCTCTGTCCCATCGAAGTCTCATCCAATATTAATTTTGCATCCATTGCTGAATGAAAATATGGTTGAAAAACTATATTTAAGACAACAAGTTCATATTAATAAAAGTACAGCTTTGAAGTAGATTATTTGATGATTTAATATACTATTTTAGTCTGTCTGTTTTCAGTAGTTAATTATTTTAGTCTAGTAATAAAACATTCTCTTTTTCTAGGTCTGCAAAGAGATTGCTTGATCAGATAGTTGAAAAAGGAAGGCCTACACCAGGATTCCATCATGGTGATGGCCCAGGAAATGCTGTCCAAGAAATCATGATTCCAGCAAGCAAAGCTGGATTGGTTATTGGAAAGGGTGGCGAGACAATAAAGCAACTGCAAGTAAGTGGATGGAGCATTACTCTTTAGTAAACGCATGAAAATTCTGAATTTGCATGATCAATATGGATTAATTTCTTTGAATAGGAGCGAGCAGGTGTTAAGATGGTAATGATTCAAGATGGACCACAGAACACTGGAGCAGACAAACCTCTTAGGATCACAGGAGATCCTTACAAAGTTCAAGTAAGGAATTTTGAAACTTAAAAAAAGCTTTGTGAAGTAATTGCAAGATTACAGAATGCAAATTATACTTAATTCTCTTTTAGCAAGCCAAGGAAATGGTTTTAGACCTAATTCGTGATCAAGGTGGATTCAGAGAAGTACGCAATGAATACGGTTCAAGAATAGGAGGCAATGAAGGGTTGGATGTAAGTATGATAACATTTTATGCAATTTATCTTTTAAAGTCTCTTTGATATAATTTTTTGTACAAAAGTTTTGAGGGATCAATATATGTGAATGTTTTGTTGTCCATAACTTTTTTTGCAGTGTGAAGAATTTTATAATCCTAGAGCCATTTCTA
Organism: Furcifer pardalis; assembly: GCA_030440675.1. NCBI lineage: Eukaryota > Metazoa > Chordata > Lepidosauria > Squamata > Chamaeleonidae > Furcifer > Furcifer pardalis. The sequence continues at coordinate 188,699,256 of CP126891.1, forward strand.
AGCACCTTCTCAAGTTACATTTCATGCCCAGTATCATATTAGGGAAAACCATATACAAAAAGCAGGTGGTATTCTACCAGCTTGCCTCTTCTCACACAGCTGGGCACTTAGTCACCAATAAATGCAGGGCAGTATGAAAGATAGTTAACTGGAGAGATTGAGTCATTTGCACAATTGGTCTTTTGCAATTCTGTAAGGCTATTGCATTAGTTATTGATGAACAGTTTGAAGGGGTTTAGAAGAACCATTACCTGCCTGTTTTCTTTTGACATCTTTGCTCAATTCTTTCCCCTTTTCTTCCTCACAATCTCTAATATGTTGTATAAAAATAGTGGTAATTCTGTCTGATTTGAAATATTAACATACATCATTTCTTAAGGTCCCAATACCACGTTTTGCTGTTGGAATCGTAATTGGGAGAAATGGAGAAATGATTAAAAAAATACAGAATGATGCTGGTGTCCGCATCCAGTTTAAACCAGGTAGGTGTTTTTCATGTGCAAAACTGAAAAATGTACATGGAATAATTTCCTTACTCTTTAAACAGATTTTCTTCAAATACTTCATTCCTCTTCCAGATGATGGAACAACTCCGGACAGAATAGCCCAGATCACAGGTCCTCCAGACAGATGCCAGCATGCAGCAGAAATTATTACAGATCTTCTTCGAAGTGTCCAGGTTGGTAAATAACTTTTGAATGTTTTTGATTGTGTGTAAATATTATTCTAATTTTCTTATATTACTCACTTGGAATTTTAGGACATATTTGATAGATGTTTCTTATAGTAGTGTTTGGATGATTTATAAATCTTTGAAATTGGAAAAAAGAATGAATTGTATTTTAAAGGAATATAATGTGACAGAATTTAGATGTTGAAATGAGAAGTTTTATTAACATGGTTGCCTGTATACTGCTGTAGTAGTCTTTTGAGTTTAGCAGCGAAGAAGCGCAATTCAGACAGTTCAGAGTCTAGTTAAGATTTTCTGCATATCACTGTAAAACTTCAGAAATTTGTAATTTGTAAATCCACTAAGGTTTCTCAGCATATGTCATAAGTGTGAATCAGTATCAAACAAGTGTTGGATCAGTTTTGGAGGCATGTCTTCACATATAAACCTTAAAGTGCTAATTTTTAGTTCTAGGATTAGTTGGATTTTACCCTTTTGGCTTTCATTTGCAAAAAAATTTCATTATCAGTTGGAAAATGGATTTGTGAATACTCAGTTTTGGTAGTAAAGATTTAGCAAATACTATCTTTGACAACCAGTGCTTGGTTTGGGCAGTGCTTTTTTTGGGGGGGGGGGGAGGTGCAAAATGACAGCTCTTACGCAGTGGAAGTAAAATTAGGTAAATGTAGTTTTAAAAGGTTTTTGATCAGTAGCCTATTTCAGCTATATATGTGGAATCATTTCAGACTAGAAATAAGTTCAACATATTTAACTGTCCTTTACTATGAAGAACTTGCATATGCAAAAGTAACATACCAAAAAGGTTAAAAAACAGCATTCTTCCATGATACTTTTCTAGAAGTGTGATTACTTATATGTATAATTTTACTTCAGGAGAGAACAAAACATGAGAGGAGCTCAAACTTCTCATATTTTACCTTTTTAATGGGCTCTTTGCTAAGTACTTTCTGCCAAGTTCCACCAGTATTAAAAGAGCCATAGAAAGATTTACCAAATACTATGCCTTGTATAAAGATGCAATCATGCCTCACTTGTAGAAGCAGTTGTGTTTAATATAATGTTATATCATTTACTCATATCTTGATGAAAAGCAATAGCCGACTTCTCCACAGTTAGCAATAACTGGTCTTTTCTTTTCAATCTAGGCAGGTAACCCTGGTGGTCCAGGGCCTGGTGGTCGTGGAAGAGGTAGAGGTCAGGGCAATTGGAATATGGGGCCGCCTGGTGGACTGCAGGAATTTAATTTCATTGTGCCCACAGGGAAAACTGGATTAATTATTGGGAAAGGTAATACATTTTGTTTGTTGGTAACATGGCTTGTTGCATATAATTTCTGTTTTGTTTTTTGTTACCATTTGTTACTCAGAAGATAGTCATTATGTTGTTGTTTTTCTTCCTATTCTATAGAGTCAGGAACGTGTGGCCCATCAGACGTTAATGGACTATAACTTCCATAAATCCCAACCACCATAATCTGTAGTGAGGGTTGATAGAAGTTGCAGTCCAGCCCCATTTAGAGGACCACACATTTCCCATTTTCTGTTGTCCTTTCCCAGTGCTTGTTATCAGTTCTGAAGTGTGACCCAGCTTGTAGAAAAGGCTGAAAAACCATTTCATAGTTAAGCACACAGATTGGGCCATTGAGGAAATGAAGCAAAGCTATTTGCCTGCAGGAAATTCCAAGAGTGCATTCAAGTGGAAAGGGCATCCTCCCACCATTTCCACTATGATGGGGGGAAACCTCAAGACAATATCATGATTTATTTTTTAAGGAAATTTAGATACAGTTGTACCTCGCTTAAAGAGGATAATGCGTTCCATAGGATTGCTCTGTAAGCGAGTTTGCTCTTTAAGCGAAACACCATTGTAAATGACCAATTGTGGGGGGGATTGTGAACCCCGATGTATTTGTTAAGTGAGTATTTGGTTGGTTTTATTTGTTAAGCGAAGCGAACATTCAGAGAAAATTCTTCTCTTTAAGCGAGTTGCTCTTTAAGCGAGGCGCTCTATATGCGACGTTTGACTGTATTGACAAATTAGCTCTCAGCAGATAGGAGGAGCAGATGTAGATCCATTTGCCAGGAGACCACAGTTTTGCCTCATTGGTGTTAAAATGGCTTGGATCTCATCTGTGTGTCTAAAGAGTCTTTAGAGGAGCATATTTAATCACTAGCTATACATTCCATTCTTGGGATATACAAGATGTTCATTTTGTTTGTTGTTTGATGTTTTAAACATTTTTAATCCTGTATACTGCCTACTGTGGGAAATTACCCAGATAGGTGTTATATAAATGTAATAAATAAAATTAAATACCCTACTCCAAACCACTCAAATAAATTTAACTCAATTTTCTGTCCACCAAGTTAGCCAATCTGATTGCATTATGCCAACCATAATAATGTCAGAACTTAGCTTTTTGTTAGTTTAACAGCTATCAAGGACAGGCTAATGTTCAGGTAGACCCCAACTTAATTCTATTTTTATTTATCTTAAGAACTGATAATTTTGCTTCCAAAACAGCCACCCTTTCGAACATTCTTTGCAATAGCTAAATGTTTGGAATCTATAAGTGTAGCAAACTTTACATTTAAAGAGCAAGAGATGTCAACATTTTGCTGCTCCTGCTCGTAGTAATGTATAATAAAATGAAAATGATGGCACCATGCATCCAAGCACTGCCTCAAGTGTATGCAAAAATATATTGTAAAACTAAGATATCTGTTTTTTAAGGCTGTGGCAAATTCTCTTGTGGGTACTACAGATTCATTTAACAAATTTACTCTACATTCTGAATTTAAAACCTTTCAGAGAGTATAATTTAGTAATTTATATCTGTTTTTATTTCAGGTGGTGAAACTATCAAAAGTATTAGCCAACAATCTGGTGCTAGAATAGAACTTCAAAGAAACCCTCCACCAAATGCAGATCCCAATATGAAATTGTTTACTATCCGTGGTACACCTCAGCAGATTGATTATGCTCGGCAGCTCATAGAGGAAAAGATTGGAGTGAGTGTCTTGGCAAACTAGCTTTGTTATGTTTAAATGGGATGAAAGCTATGGTTGTTGTGCAAAATGGGCATGGGAAATAACTTGGGATTTCTAGCTTATCTTGGTGTAGAATATTTCATTTCATTGTACCCCTCCCTCCTCCGAAGACTCAGGGCGGTTTATTTTTATTTATTTCATTGTTTTATGATAGATCATTGGTAGCTTTGAACATAAGTACAAAAATGTACATGTACTTGTGTATCTGACAGCAATCTGAATGACAGGTATGATAAGCTATTTGCTATAAAAGCAGTAGTTCTACGAAAATGAACAACTGTGTTGAGTACAAAACCAAGATTAGGTTATGTACAGTTAACAGTAAGCATATCCATATGTTAAAGTTACAGTAATACCTCGGATAACGCTAAGACTTGGTTCCACAAGTCTTGGTGTTATCCGATTTTTAGTGTTATCCGATCCATGTTAAAATCCTATGAGATGGATCGGATAACGTTAAAGCTCCATAGAGATACATTGTAACCGCACAGGCTTTAGCGGTTGTTATCCGATCCATCCCATAGGACCTTAACGTTATTCGATGCAATTCTCCCCCCCAGATTACTTAACGTTATGCGATTTTAGCGTTATCTGAGGTAAATGTTATCTTAGATATTACTCTATCTTACAAAAAACTGCAAGAAACGTGTGCATTGGAGAGAATACAACTTCCAAATTTGGAGGAGTTTTGGAGAAGAATTAAGAGGCTGTATAGAGGAGGAGAATCTTTTGTAATCAGCAGTGGCTGTTCTGCTAACAAATAGATACGTTTGTTTGTAGTCACATAGTTGTAGAAGAGCTGAAAATGCCTGGTAGGAAAATTTTAGAATACAGTAATACCTCATATAACATTAGTATCGAATAACACGAAAATCGCATAACATCAAGGAATCTGGGGGGAAGAATTGCATCAGATAACATTAAGATCCTATGGGATGCTTCAGATAACAACCGCGAAAGCCTGTGTGGTTACAATGTATCTCTATGGATCCCATAGAGGATCAGATAACACGAAAAATCATATAACACGAAGACTTGTGGAACCAGGTTTTAGTGTTATATGAGGTTTTGTATAGAACTACTTCTGTGTCTAGGCCTGCCTTAGCTGAACATTTGTACAAGCTTGATCTTTTCACTTGATTGAAAACAATTTCTGTTTTACCATTTTAACCTGTAGGGTCCGGTGAATCCTTTGGGTCCACCTGTGCCACATGGACCTCATGGTGTTGTTCCAGGGCCACATGGACCTCCAGGCCCTCCTCCTGGGGCTCCTATGGGGCCTTACAATCCAGCTCCTTATACACCTGGACCTCCAGGCCCTGCTCCTCAGTAAGTAACTTTCCTGTTGCCTAAATCACTTACTTGCCTTCAGCAGCAGAATAGTAGTTTGCCTACTGATATATCTCTGAATTTCAGAAGCACTTTTGTAGGAAATAAATTGTCAAATTAACTGATGGGAAATAGTTAGAAAATAAAACTTTCTGAGCATTTGAGGAAGAAAAAAATATGTGGGTCTTTTTTCAACTTTGTGGTAATTTTAGAAAGTCATAAAATGGGGACATGATTGTTGCAAACCCTTTCATTTTTTATGTTTCAGAGTCAATTGACCAGTTTCTTTAACAACCACAGCCCCCCTACCTCTCCTCCTTTGAAAAAAAACTTAAACAAAATAGTGGCAATCTGCTCCCAGTTTGGCCTGATGAAACGTCATGAAAGTTGGTTTTGCTGCCAGATCTAGGCTAGGAATAGATGCACTGAAGTAATATGTGGTTTCCGGGTATTGTAGGACAGCTAATCTAGTCTTCTCAATGAAGGAAGTCAGAGCTATAGCATTTCTAGCAAACTACTGCCCTGTTTCTGCTAGAGCATTTTTTAGTCATCAGTAGCAACTATTGTTTCTGAATGATCTAATTGAATGTCATGCTTCTGCTTTAGTGGGCCTCCAGCACCATATGCTCCTCAAGGATGGGGTAATGCTTATCCTCATTGGCAGCCACCAAATCCTCCAGATCCTGGTAAGAACGGGCTTCTGTATTAATTTCAGTCTTATTGGATATTCTTGTAATGTCTAAACGGGTTTTGTAACAAGTGAATGTGAGAATAAGCGGCTTGACTCAGTGAACTATCTGGGTTAAACACTGCATAGGTGCACTGGCAGTATTAATATGCTGTGGCCAAAAACACAGGATTTGCTGCACTTGACCTGATAGAGTTACAACCTGGTGCTTTTAGATGAACTTAGAGCATGAATAGACCTGATGCTCTCCAGATATGTAGGGCAGCAGATTCCATCAGGTCAGCCAGCTTTGCCAGTTACCAGGTATCATTGGAGTTGTAAGTCAGAACATCTAGAGCAGTGTTCTCCAACCTTTGGGTTTTGGACTTCAATTCCCAGAAGCCTAAGTCATTTCCCCAAAACACTGATCAGCCAATATACTTACTTAGGCTTCTGGAAATTGAAGTCGAAAACCCAGAGGTTGAGGAACAAATTCTAGGGGGCTTCAAATTTCTTCTCTTGATTTGTAGTACTGAAACACATGTACCAAAAGAGCAATTTCAGGGATTGTCATAAGGAATAATGTAAAAAGGTTGGCTTGTTCTGTGTTGAATTGTGTGTTTAAAAACCTGATGGTAGAAGCATCTCAGTACGAAACTTAACATGGTGAAAAATGTCATTAAGCGAAATTAAATATGTCCAAAATATTTTGAGCTGAAGGTAATGCTTAATTTCTTAGGTAAGCCAACAGATCCAAATTCTGCAGCGTGGGCAGCCTATTACGCTCATTACTATCAGCAGCAAGCACAGCCGCCACCTGCAGCTCCACCAAGTGCACCACCAGCCACTCAGACCAATGGACAAGGTATGGAACTGAATGATATAACCAGCAGATAGTTTCTTGAGGGATGGTTGGCACTCATAGACAAGTAGATTAAACTATTATTTACATTGCAAAGTCATATTCACACTATTTTATACAGTAAACACAAAATACATGTTTTCTTAAATATAATAGCTCATATAAATTTTCTTGAGCCCTAGGGTAAATTCCTTTAAATTCTGGGAAGGGAAGTTTTCAGTTTCCCTGCAGGCAAACTCACTCAAAGAGAAAAGCCTCTTGGCAGGAATGTTACGTAACATTGACAGGGAATCTATTAATTTCTACTTTCTTTTCAGTCATTCTGTATTTAAGAGGAGCTTTTGTCCTCCAGCGAGGTTGTATGAGAAATTTCAGGGAGTTTAAGTGTAAGCAGTCAAGAAGCTTCCTTTTTAATGACATGCTATATCAGAGCCACATTATTGCCCAAGCTGTCAGATACAGCACACCAGTCAGACACCACTTTGGCTAAAGGTATATGGATTGTTGTTTTAATGTTTTTTGTTTGCTAGAGAGATACATTGCAAAGTTGAATAATAATATTCCTTTCAAAAGAAATAATCAAGAGGAAGAATTTTAGAGAATGGGATTGTTAATTATTAGTTCAAATTTATATTGCCGCCCACTTGCTGTAGCGACTCAGGCAGGGCTGCGGAGTCGGTAGATAAATGTTCCGACTCCGGCTCCGACTCCTCAGTTTGTTTACTCCGACTCCCGACTCCTCTGTATTAATATGTGAATTTATTTTATGCATTCATTGAAGGAAAAAAAAGGTTCACAGATAGTATAGCTACTCAAAATCTGAGAACCTTGAGGATTCAAAAACAAGAGTTTATATACCCAGTAGTAAACAGGAAATGCATGGCACCTCGACCATGCGATGGTGTTACAATCTTAACACCTTGGTATTGGTCCCAGGGACAAAGGAATTCAAACTACACACTAACATTGGCTGATGGCCAAAACAAAACTTAACACTTATCTATCCTCTACCATGGGGTACTCTTCTAAGCCCTCTATTCTAATGAGGAAAGGTTTTATTGCCTCAGCCGAACAACAGGCAGGCAAGTTTTAACTGAATCACAGTCATGCCACTTTGTAGGTTATTGGGAGGGCAAAGATGGGGTCTCTTTGGTTTTATATTTTTCTATTTTCCAGCACACTTCTAAGCTCTTCTAGCAGAGAGGTAGTTGGGCAGAAGCTGAAGATAGGGCAGTGGGAGAATCTAGGAAAGGGCATTTATTATAAAAGATGATTTCCCTAGTAGAATCCCATAGTCAAGTTTAAAGTTTAAGCTAACAATCAGAGTTTACAAGTTTTTATAGTCTTAGCTGAATGACAGCAGTTTTTCCAATGGTTTACAGCTTCAGTCTTGGAACTATTGACCCTCCATTCCCTTCCCTTATACAAGTGTCTCAAGTCCTGCCAAAAAACATATTTACTTAATCCCTTATCAGTGAGAGGCTAGGTTACCCATGGGTGCTGTGTTCCCTGCAACAGCAGAACACAACACTATAGAAAGTATTAGGTTGGCAACTATGGTTCAGAAGTGTGGCGCATGAGTTCCGCATGCTTTAAGTGACGATAACAAAAATAAATGAGCCACAATCTCCACTGGTTTGCTTGTTCGTATGGTGGGAGAGCTTGGTTGGATGAATTTTTCGAGTCTACACCAGATGATTTCTACCAACGAGGTATTGAAAACCTTGTTGAGCGTTGGAAAGAAGTTGTAAACAACAAGGGAAAATAAATTTACAGTAATACCCCGGATAACGCGAGTATCGGATAGCGCTAAAACCACATAACGTTACAAGATTTTCGGAAAAATCTTGTATCGAATAATGCGATTTTAACGTTATCCGATACAGTCGTTCTTAGCAGCAGGGTGGCTGGAAAGCTGAACAGGGTTCTCCGTTCAGCTTTCCAGCCACCCTGCAGCTATGGAGGCAGGGGTGGGGAGGCTGGAAAGCTGATGGGGGGCTCCCTCGTCGGCTTCCCCAGCCACCCTACAGCTGCGGAGGCAAGGGCGGGTGGCTAGGGAAGCCGACGGAGTCCCCGTCAGCTTCCCCAGCCACCCTGCAGCTGTAGATCGGGTCCTCTGATCTCTCTGGAGCAGGCAGGGGACACGATCTACAGCTGTTACTGGGCTTCCCCGACAGCCAGTGCAGCAAGCCAGAATGTCAAGAGTTCGAATCCCGACATTCTGGCTTGCTGCACTGGCTGAGGACGTCTGGAAGCCCAGAAACACCTTGGATCGGGTCTCCCCACCTCCCTAGACCCGGCAAAATTGGTTTTAAAAAAGGACTTTTTTTTTACCAATTTTGGGGTCTCTGGACCCCCCCCCCCCCCGGCCAAGTCCAGGGAGGTGGGGAGACCCAATCCAAGCTGTTTCCAAAGTTCTCCCACCTCCCTGGAGGCTGCAGCAAGCCAAAATGTCAGGACTCAAATCCCGACATTCTGGCTTGCTGCAGCCTCCAAGGAAACAGGGCTTTTTTAACATTGTGCGATCAATGTATCGCACAATGTTAAAAATCGGATAACGACGAGACTTGTGGAACCAAGTCATAACGTTATCCGGGGTACTATTGTATAAGTATTGGTGCTCCGAATTGTGTGTTGCGTGCCATATAGTGAAGCACATGAAAAGCATGCTTTTTCACGGTCACTTAATGTGTTCGTTTTGCAGTTACGTGAGGCACTACATGCATTGGTCTTTATTCTTACAGTAGAGAACTCATTACAGTAATTATAACTTTTTGTGAATTGGGATATTTAAACTTGCTTTTTTTAAAATTCCAATCTAAATCTAGTCGGAGTCGGAGCATTGTTTGCCGACTCCGACTCTGACTCCAGGTGCCCGAAATTCCCTTGGACCCCGACTCCCGACTCCGGCTCCGACTCCGCAGCCCTGGACTCAGGGTGGCTTACAAACAATACATTACATTACAATATATTGATGGGGGTCAGGGGGAGGGGCGGCGAAGTCCTCAACCTGCCCTGGCTGCTTCTTCACTGGCCGTTGGTGTGGGAGCATGGGTACGCTGCATGCATTATTAGTATTATTACTACGCGTATACGCAGTAAACCCATTCATGTGGATTCACAGGGACTTGGGCTTCTGGGAACTGAAGTCTAAGAACGGAGTGTATGCACAATAAACCCATTTGTGTGGATTCACAGACTTGGGTTTCTGGGAGTTGAAGTTCAAAAATACCTGTATATATAATTCTTAGGCACAATTTCTAGGATGAGAAGGGAGAGGAAGTGCCTGTTGTCATAGAACCAAGTTATTTAGCCAGTTGTTTGCATGCTGCTCCCTAGGCCATTTTCATGACAGCCTCCCAGCCAGGCACTGAATTTGGACTGCAAAATACCCTTTAAAATCAAAGTTAGAGGCATTTAGCTTGCTGATCTGAAGTTGCCCCTTCATGTTGTACAGGAAGGGATATTTACATACTTCATAGAACCATGTTGATACCATTTAGAGTATCCTTTCCTTTGTGCTGTGTAACTGTAAGAAGCTGTAATATTCACAGCCAGTCTATTACACTAGTACCCTGGATAACGTTATGACTTGGTTCCACAAGTCTCGTCGTTACCCGGTTTTTAACGTTGTGCGATACATTGATCACACAATGTTAAAAAAAAGCCCGGTTTCCCTGGAGGCTGCAGCAAGCCAGAACGTCGGGATTTGAATCCTGACATTTTGGCTTGCTGCAGCCTCCAGGGAGGTGGGGGAACTTTGGAAACAGCTTGGATCGGGTCTCCCCCCTCCCTGGACCCGGGGGGTGGGGGTGTCAGAGATCCCAAAATTGGTAAAAAAAAAAAAGTCATTTTTAAAAAAAAACCAATTTTGGGGTCTCTGACCCCCCCCCCCCCGGCCGGGTCCAGGGAGGTGGGGAGACCCGATCCAAGCTGTTTCTGGGCTTCCCCGACGTCCTCAGCCAGTGCAGCAAGCCAAAACGTCAGGGTTCAAATCCCGACATTCTGGCTTGCTGCAGCCTCAAAGAGGGTGGGGGAACTTCAAAAATAGCATGCATCGGCTCTAGGGAGGTCAGGAGACGCGATGCGCGCTAATTTTGAAGTTCCCCCACCCTCTTTGAGGCTGCAGCAAGCCAGAATGTCGGGATTCGAACCCTGATGTTTTGGCTTGCTGCACTGGCTGATGACGTCGGGGAAGCCCAGAAACAGCTTGGATCGTGTCCCCTGCCTGCTCCAGAGATATCAGAGGACCTGATCTACAGCTGCAGGGTGGCTGGGGAAGCTGACGGGGACTCCCTGTCGGCTTCCCTAGCCACCTGCCCTTGCCTCCGCAGCTGTGGGGTGGCTGGGGAATGCGGCAGCACTGACAGCAGCAGTTCCCGCTCCCCCAATGGCCAGACAAACAGCTCAGGAGGAAGCAGCAGCAGGGAAAAGGTAGAGCGATCACTGTTTACATTCCATTTGTGCGGGGGTGGGTGGGGGTTGGAGGGTATTTTTGTCCAGTAGGCACCTTTTTTTAAATAGATTTACGTAAAAAGCTATGAAACAGATTTTACGTAAATCGGAGTTTTACTGTATGCCTGAACCTGCAAGTGCAGGTAAAAACTATCTACAGAACCATAGACTGCAAAGTGACTGTGCTGGATTTGATTTTAAAAAATCAAGCATTTATCTTTGATAAACCAATAAAAAAAATTTCTCACCAAGGCTTGTACCAAATAATTTAAATCTATACACCACTTTTTCTTGTTTCTATTGTGAATTTTTTCCCAGTGATATTGTAGGGTTTTACATTTCTGCTATTTAAGCTATTACATTATAAAGTAATACCTCGGATAACGTTTACCTTGGATAATGTTAAAATCGCATAACATTAAGTAATCTGGAGAGGAGAATTGCATCGAATAACGTTAAGGTCCTATGGGATGTATCGGATAACAACCACTAAAGCCTGTGCGGTTACAGTGTATCACTATGGAGCTTTAACGTTATCCGATACATCCCATAGGATTTTAACATGCATCGGATAACACTAAAAATCAGATAACACCAAGACTTGTGGAACCAAGTCTTAGCGTTATCCGAGGTATTACTGTATGTGTAAATTCTGAATATGAAATTATGTGTAAGTATAAATACTTGTAAAAACATTTGCTTCTTTTGATTTTCTGATTAGGAGATCAACCAAATCCAGCACCAGCAGGTCAAGTAGATTATACCAAGGCATGGGAAGAATACTATAAAAAAATGGGTATGTTTACTTTTGTCTTTGGATTTTTTAAAAAAGAGGGTTTTATTATTTGTTTGAAAAATGTATTATTATTGTTTATGTAATATTAAAAGAAAATGGTAACCATGCCACTCAAGGTACTTATACAAATCTATATTATATAACTTGTTTTTGCTCTGTCACCTTTGGGAAATAAGAATTGAGATGGCATTTTGTGAATTTTTCTGTTTAGTTAGGAAATGGGTACTCAGTAATCTTGGCATGGTGAAACTAGAGTTTGTAGTATAGTTGTTTTATGTAGATAATAGAACAGGATGTTCTAGGTAGCCTTTTATCTTATGGAGAGCTCACGCTTCACATGTGCCTTGTGGTTGTAGCTGTGCCTGTTGGGAATACAATTGCAATACACCCTTCCATTTCAGTATATTTCTAGGGGCTGCGGTGGCTCAGTGGTTAAGAAGCTCGCCTTGATAGCTGGAAGGCTGACAGGTCAGCAGGTTGGGACCCCAATACTGCATGACGGTTTGAGCACCCTACTCTGTCCCAGCTCCTGCCAACCTAGCAGTTTGAAAGCAAGAAATTGCAAGTAGATAAATAGGGACCACTTCAGTGGGAAAAGATTTTGGGGACATGAAAAGGAGCCTCATTTGGGCATCCCCTGAGCAGAGTTCCAGCAAAAATCCTTTCAACTCAGAATAATTTCTGACACAAAATAATACTTATTATTATAGTATATTTCTAGGAGTCATTGTGTATTCAGCTAAAGAATGGCAAAATCTAGATTGTATGCGATCCAACATTAGCTATATGGAGTTGGATTGAGAGAGGATCCATGCTCCTCTCCTCCCCCATTTCACTCTTACTTTGCACAGTGAGGTTAGGAGTGTTTCAGTCACTTTGCAAGGAAAGAGGAAGTGGGAGGCATGCAGCTTACCGGTGAAAGACATCAGAGCAGTGTAATAAAGAACTGCAAGAAAGCAGAAATGGAGTCCCATGTTTGATCAGAAGAAACTATAGCTCTAAGCCTATATATTTGAGACACAAATGGTGCCCCTAATTGTCACACAGCAGAGTCCAACAGAACAGAGAAGAGTAATATCCTCTTCCGTGCAGTATTCTTAGTGTTGTTCAAACCTTTGAGTGCTGTGAGAGACTCTCATGAGGTGTGGGGTTGATGATGATTTGATAGCGTAAAGTTCTGGGTGGGAAAAGAGGGAGGAAAAGTCATGTTGTGACTACTTGAAACAACATTCGATTTAACTTAGTGATCCAAATCTTTGAAGCAGACTCCAGCTTTACGCTGGTATTTGTGTACTAGAAGGTAATCATAAGGAAAACTATATAGAGGCAGATTACGCCAGGCGTCTTTAATTATCCTTACATTTACAGGTTAAATGCAGCAGTTCATTGTTTTTTTTCTACAAAGAAACTGAGAGCCAGTCATCTGTATTCTAAATATTTCTTCGTATTACACTAATTATGAATATGAACCATAGTTCTTAGTCTCTATATCACGGGTTCCCAACCTACGGCCAGTGGTGGGATGTCAAAAAATTTACTACCCCACCGTGATGTCATCACAGTATGGGCGGAGATGACATCATGACTGTGGGCAGGGCCAAAGAAAAATAATAAAAATAAGCACACACACTCCTCAATCCACCCACCCACAACACAAACCCATAAATAAATTAAATTAAATAAAAATTAGATTAAAATACACCCACCCACCCACCCCAAACATAAATCAACCCACCCACCCCAAACACAAACCTGTCACTTACCGGTTAGTATAAGTGCCTGGGCAGCACCATGTTGCAAGATGGATATGGTCATCGTACCAATTTGCTAGGATAATATACCTTAAATGTAAAACAGCTCTACCTCCTTAAGGGTTCTCCAATTGGAACAGCACAGGTGTAGCTTATTGATAAGGTAACTCCAAGAATTTGCTTAAAAACCCCAAGCCAGGCCTGCCGGCCGCCAAGCATTTTTTAGGAACTGTGGTAGTATGTCAATATAGGTAAAGGTATTAAATACACATTAAAATACACACAGACACACCACATCCAAAGGTGAGTCACTTACCCTTGGGGGCATGCTATAGGGAGCTTCAGGCTAGCGGTGTCTCTTCCTCCTCTCCGCTTGGGAGGACAGCAAGGAGGCCGTGCATACGCGCCAAACACTGTAGGCATGCATTCACACCAAGTGCTTGGCGCGCATGCGCAGTGGGGGAACCAGTGAAAAGGTAAACCCCGAAGGTGGTTCCCCCCAAAAGCTGCTACCGGTTCTCTGGGACACTGGGGAAAGCTGCTACCGGTTCTGGTGATCTGGTGCGAACCTGTTGCATTCCATCACTGCCTATGACCCACAGGCCAAATCTGATCCAAGGCGCCAAATAATCTGGCATCTGACTTCGCTCCAGGCGCTGTTGCCAGAATTGGCTGCTGTAAACACATCTACAACAGCTGCAGATGCATTTTATAGCAACAGTCCAGCCTGCAGCTGAAAAATGTTGATAACCCCTGCTGTATATTTTCACAGTGAAGTTCTTATTTTACTTGAGCTACTTATTTCATAGTATGGCATATTACAGTGGTTTGGTTCCAAAGGTCCACTTAGGGAGGTGCAGTGTTTGTTGTTTCCTCTCGTGCGGCTCCGTAAATTTATTTTAGAGTTACCTTTGGCATGGATGGGGAAGGGAGTCAGCAGCACACATATGGACAAGCAGAAAACCCTTCCACTGAAACACATGGCATCTTTTAATTCATGATGCATTGAATAGTCATGGTCATATTGGGCGGTCTTTAATGCTTTTGCTTCAAACAAATTTTCTGCAAAAGCTCAATTTGTATGTGTCAAAAAAGTTCAGATTTGATTTATATAGCCTGACTCAATGTTCTAGTAGGTCTTCAGTGTTAAATGAGCTGTTCCTAGTCCATTCTTTGAGCTTGTATAGTAATTTATATGGCATGTGGATGGCACATAGGGTTTAATGAGCAGCATAACATAATTCTTATTTAAAAAGCTATATTGACATGGAGGAAGCCTAAAAGGCCATTAACTTGGTCAAAGCATGCTTCCAGTTTCCCCCTTAAAAATAAAATTGCCCACATTCAAAATCATGGATGTAAAGGTTTTACTGCTGTCTTACAGTCTAAACTACCTCATGGGATATGTTGTAAATATAAATGGGTACCTCCATTAATGTCTTAATTTCCTTTTAGAGCAGGCAGGCTATTGATGTGATATTCCAAAGTGTTTTGGATGCCTTTTGCCAAGATTTATATAAAAATCTGTTCTTCCGTGTCTAGGTTAGACATGAAACTGTCAAAATGAAGGCACCTTTTGGTGAGTTCATTCTGCAGTTCCTTTCACCTAACCTAGTGTGAGAAAGATAAACTAACAACACAAGGTTGCCATTACCAGGGTAAGCCCAATTGTGGTTAAAACATACCACAATCTTCAAGGAGGCTCTTTCTGTGTAATTAAAACTTTGTAGATAATTCTTAAATTAGAAAGGTCATGAAAAAATATGAACAGCATTTGGGGGAACATAGTCAATGGCTATGGATTTTAATATTGTGGTAATTTAATGCTCTGTATTTTTTAGAGTTTCATATGCCTCTGTTTTATGTTCTTAACGACAGCAATGACCTTGTTTTATTAAATGTATGTAAAGTGCATACCTGGGAAAATTCTAAAATGTTTAAAGTATGCAAAAACCTGTAGGGTTGTTATTAGAGTCACTTTCTTTCTGCTTCATTATTCTATATGCACTTACTTATAATCAATAATTGAAAGCAGGATACATGTGTTTATTTTTGAAGTAGTTCTGGCAGAGACTATAATCTACTCTGTGCTATTGATGGTTGGCATTCTTTCTGACATAACATTTGTCTCTTCCAAAATGTGAGAACTAATGGGTTTATGTGGCTAAATTTGTGCATATGATCTGTGACAGTGGATGTGGACTTTGCCATAGACTCCGCATTCAAAGGGATGGGTCTGTGTGAGCCTATACTGAGATTGAAAATCAAGCATATGATACTAAGCAGTAAATCTCAGTTTTATGTTAAAACTCTGGAGAAATACGGCACAAACCTGAGGTTTAATGTCTCTTATATGAAAGAGCAAAGAACTCTTCCACTGTATTCTTGTCTGTAATTTTGGTGTACCTGGGAGCTGCGTTTGCATTAAATAAAATGTGGGGGGTTTTTCAGGTCAACAAGGGCAGCCACAGGATTATTCAAAGGCTTGGGAGGAATATTACAAGAAGCAAGGTAATGTTTGTTAGAAATGAGATTCTTTTGAGCTTCTTTTGTCCATTTTACGGCACCAGAGTTGTGTAATCTGCATTTGTTCCAGGTCAAGCGGTCCCAGTTCCAGCCGGAGCTCCACCGGCAGGTCAGCCAGATTATAGCGCAGCGTGGGCTGAGTACTATAGACAGCAGGCAGCCTATTATGCCCAGACAAGCCCACAAGGAATGCCACAGCATCCTCCAGCACCGCAGGTATGATCATCTTGAATTATTTGGCTGAGGTTTTTTCCCCCTCTTTGTTTTTTCCCGGCATGTCTCCCACTTTGATATCTTTCTGGAGTGTGCTTTATTTTTTCCTGATAAAGGGTAATTAGTAAATGACTACATGCTCTGATAACTGGACATCTTTGTCTTTCTTGGCATACATTCAGTGTTTTTGATCTAAAAATTTCTCCTCCCAGGATTTTTCAAAGCCATGCAGGAAGCCCACCACCATTACATTAACCAATTTTTCTTTCTTAAAGGCTTCACTCCTGAGTTAGAGTAATTTAAAAAAGATTTTCTTTAACTTTTTGTGTATCTTTTATGTATTTCTTCGCACAGGGCCAATAATAAGAAGTGGACAATACAGTATTTGCTTCATTATGTGAGGGAAAAAAACCTTTGTTAAATGTATGGATGCAGACGCCTTGATGAAGATCATAATTTTGTTTGGTTTAATAGTGTTTTTGAAAATGTACAAAATATCTATCACTTCTGATAGGAGGTAATATTTCTGTGTAGAAATGGAAATTGGTTTGTTTTTAGTACATTAGTGTAGATGTACACATTCCAGCAAATGTATTTGCAATTATGTGGTCAATGCTTTGTGATATAAATGTACTTTTTCAATGTATACTTGATCACTTTTAAAATGCCTGTTTTGTGCTTTACAATAAATAATATGAAACCTCCTGTGTCGGTAAGTTGGATATGTGGGTACTCAGAAAAGTCAGAAATTTGTTAGTGATACTGTACATGTACACAAATAAGATTTTTTTTCCCCACTGGAAGTTTGAGCTTGATGTTGGTATTCTCCCTTTGCGAAATAGTTACATAAGGATCTCTTTTTGTGATTGTATTTTCTGTTTAGCATCTTGGTCTTCTCTTCCTCTTTGATTAAAAAAAACTGCATGTATGTGAAGGTGTTTCTTGACATACTTTGACTGTGTTAACAGTTGCAATTTCTTTTTTGTTTATGACCACTTTCTCAGACCCATGTAGCTGCTATAGTTGACATTTGTTTTTATACTTGATTTAATTCTTCAGCATATTTTTTCAGGCATATTATTAAAATCATTCACTGTTAGAAGGCAGAATGTGCTACGCAATCAGTTTTGCAGCACGTTTCTTCAGAATTGAGTGTAGTAAGGATGATATGCTTTTTAGTTACTGAAATTGCATTTGTGTTAGAAAAACATGCTATTGGAGTCTGGGAGTGCTTAACAAGAATGTTTTGCAGATGAGATCTGTTATTAAATGCTGAAGACTAGCCGTTAAGTTATATCTTGAAAAATATCCGTAAAACTTTTTTTTCTTTTCATAATTCATACTGAAAACTGATAAAATCCACTGTTTGCTTTTTTGCATATATTAGATTCCATGCAATACAGTCTGTCTTGCCATTGTCTGTTGAAGTGCAGGTTTGATCCAGCCAGTATAGAACTAGCTCTGTAGGGGTGAGGAGGACTGTGCTCTGTATCATCCTTGATTGTTCCTTCAAGGAGCATTGCACTGTAAGTACATCAGAATGACAAAATGATGAACTGCAACAGTATCTTTTTGTCAATGTTCCACATAATGCAAATGCTATACCTGTGTGAATATTATGTTGGAATACATACAACACAGTGCTGATACTTTAGAAAATTATAATTGTTTCTTAACCAGAAACCTAGATATGTATAAATATTTGTATGAGTTTTATGGTAAGTATTCATGAGACAATTAGCCTTAGGTTAAGAAACTGTCATTTGCCTAAGTAACATTGTTCATAGGGATTCATGAATGAGATACATTCAGATACAAACTTGTGCATTGTTAAACTTTAAAATGCCTGTTAGGAGGAAGTTGTTTTGTGCTGAGTAGTCCTCAATGTTTGCTGATATAGGCATATATTAATGTTATAAAACTTTATTAGCCTTATCTTTGGAACACCATTTTCTAGTCTTGGCAGATGTTCTTCGGGTAGTTGCAAGAAAATAGTTTTACTGCACAGATAATTAGAAATGCATTTTCTTGTACTGTAAAATCAGGAGGGAATTATTTTTATCCCAGTTTAGGTTAGGATTTAAATTTTGGAGGAAAAAAATATTCTAGGAAGTTGTTAAACATATGTAGAGTAGGCTTTGAAAACTCTTATCAAATATTTTGCATGATTAGTCTGTAGTTTATTGGAGAATGGTGTAGTTACTAACTAAACAGAACAAAAATTCGCCAGATTCTTTTATCATTCACCAAATGGAGGCTGTTGATTTTGATTCATTTAAAGTATAAAATCTTTATTAATTGCAAACAGTGCAATTATTTATACTTCACAGTGCCTTCCCAGACCTTCCACCTTAGGTTCTGCTGCAAAAAGCACAGGTAAGCACAACCTAAGGAAGTGTATAAATACATATTTCAGTATATTAATGTTGTCCCTGTGAGATTTTTTGTGCTTGTGTATTCAAAAGCAATCTGCCAATATTTTTCCCCAAATGTATTCTGCTATTCATGGTTTCATTCCAGTGGAAAGTCTGAATCAATATTTACATTTCTGGGTAAATGTGTATCTTTATTTTTAAAAGATAAGTGGATTGCTGCAATAATTTTTGAGTAAGTCACTTTTACTATTTTTCCCTCAGTAGCTGAGTTGTTACAAATGCATATAAAATACTTTTTTCAAGATGCAGGAAATATTGGTCAGAACTTCAACAGCCTTCAAAAATGCTTTTGTAATGTTAAAGGATGTTATACCCAGTATTTCTTACTCAAGCATACTGTGTGTTTCTTAATCCCAAAACAAGTTTAAATTGTACATCATCAAATATAAATTAATCCAACTTGCTTATTTCATTCAGAGGAAAATTAGACTTGAATATTGGAGAATAGTTTTAGAAAGCATGTGTACCAGTAAAATGTTAACAGTTGGGTGGATCTTCCTTTTTTATAGTAATTACTTTCCTATCTTGCTATTTCAGCTGAACTGCTGTATATTTTTCCCAGTTTAAATGTTTTGTATATGGCTTATCTAGACCAGGTAACTGGTAAAATTCTTCAGTTTAAATAGACAATTTTAAGCACTACCATCAGCTCTCTTTTTTTGTTTGTCACTTAAATGTTTTGGTTTCTATCAAGTCCTGCTTTTCTCTGCAAGAAAGTAAAATATTCAAAAACCCTGCCTTCATTTTCACACACAGTGCTGAAGATGCTGCAAGTACCAAATCATAGCTCATAAAATCAGGTCCTGAGGTAGTTACTTCCAATAAAGAGGATTCCTTTGAGTGTATGGCCATGGTGAGCCGATGAGCATGGACCATAGAAGGGCTCCATGTAGAAGGTAAAATTGGCAAAAGAATACCGATTTTAAATGTCTCCCATACTTAACGGTGTAGGGTATAATTTGCCTGTTTTAATCGCTTCTCATTCTTTAAAGTGCTATTTGCTTGACCATAAATGTTCCATAATTTGTTATGTGATAATAATATAAGCCATCTATCAATTTGCACTTTGCTAAATAGTCAAGCATAGATATGTTTTTTGCAACCAAATTAATAGTTGCATTTGAATCCCTGGAAGCCATGTCAGATTTCATTTTGCTATAAGAACTAGGTATGTGCTGAGGAGGTTTGTCTTGGTTGGACTGTTTCATCATTTTAAGTAAAGATTATTTTTGCTACAGTTTTAATAAATGTAGCGTAAATCAAAATTAACTTTGGTAGCAAAGGATGAAATAGATAAATGTTGGCATAAGAGATGACAGATTATCTTATTTACTAATCCTTATTTCATTTTAAGTTTGCTGATAATCCTATAGGCATCTTCTTGCACTAAGCTTAGTTCTGTTCAGTCTGTCTGATTACTCCACAAAATACTGGCTTGGATTGAATTTTTTTTACACTCATTAAGCAGTATATTGGGGTCTACTTTCATAGATTGTTAGTTTTCCTACAGCATTTCATAGCAGGAAAAGTATGTAATATTAAAACAGAGAGTGCTAGGCAGAAATAGAGTAATGAATGTTTTAACATAACTTTTTATTTCAACTGATGGTAATGTTTACAGATCAGCCTATTGTGTGTAGAATATGCTTTGCTGGGTAAAAGAGCAGTCTCTAGATTAATTGTGTGAATTACACTTCAGTGATTTTTAGTTGATAGGTAGGCTAATTCTTTCTTCTGAGAAATACTTACAGCTGCTAGAAAACCTTTATTTTGATATAGTAGGGAATAGAGTTTTTGGATTTTCTTTGAATACTAGCAGTTGATCAAGCAGAACCTTGAGCCCTACAGATTTCATACTGTAGAATCACCATTCCTTCTGGTAGCTCCTTGTAAAAACGCTTGTGTTTATGCAACCTTTGTGTCATATGCATGCAAGATGCATTTTCGTCCTGAGATAGTGTTCTCTACAGAAACTACCCGTGTTAAAAAAAGAAGACTGTCTTTAAAAGGCTACTGTGATGGGAAGTATCTTAGGGAGATGCAGCTTGGACGTGAGGTAAATCAAAGGCTTTAAAGTACGTTATGTTGAGCTTGCAATATTGACATTGTATGTACTCATGATTACACGTTAATTGTAACATTTTTGTATGAGTTCTCAATAAATGTAAACTAATGGATAAAAACCTTTGTTTTCTGTTTTTCATGTGTGGAGGTGTGGGTGTTTTGCTTTTGTGAAATGAAAAAAACCTATTCAGCCTTAGGAACAACATATTTATTAATCATCTAATCCAGAATACAAATATGTGATTTTGGTACATTACCCATAATTCAAATAAGATCCAGTTATCTCCTGCATAAAATACAAATCTGGATTATTCTGACCAGTGAGTAAAGTGAGCCAAAATGAAATTGAAGAGTCTGCAGATTCATTCAATAAGCTTCAGTCTGAGCTTCCAGTGCATATTCTAGCCTGTATTTTCCATTTAGTTGGCCATATCATATAGCAAAACCATACCTATGTGTTCTAGATACATAGCAGCCAGATGCATAATTTTTGCAAAAACTAATGAAGTGAAGCCATATATCAATTAAAACAGATGAGATGTAAACTGAAAATTCATCCACTGTCAAACTAACACTTTCCAGTACTACAGTAATTATGAAGATATGATTCAGTATCCAAGCGAGATACTGGAAATTGTCTATCATCTAACACAAAATAAAAGCAATTATTATGTCAAAGAACTTGAACTTAGCAATTGTTTGTTTTCAAGCCATTATCACCTTGACTTAATTTTATTAACACAGATTAAAAGAAAAATGTTGGATTAAAGAAAGCATAGTTTAAATAAACAACTAAATTATTTTTAGCTACTTAATAGTTTAACCAAGAACATACTTTTTTACCCACAAATCTTTGAGAACCACAAAAATGGACATCAGCTTTCATATAGAGTGAACAAATCTGTCTGCCTTTGGGATCAATGCTTAAATTTTGCTTTTCAATATAGTTTTGGCCTAGTATCACATTTCGCTAACAGAAAACCACTGGCACTTGAAGCAATGCAGTGACTTAAACAAGTAATCGTGATGCTGGTTGCATGTGTAGAGATGCTGTATGTCAAACAAACCTCTGTTGCCAATGTTCAGTTTGAAACCAATGGAATCAGGCAGTGGTATTTTATTTGAGGAATGATAAATAACTTCTTGTTGGCCCCACCACAGGAGAGAAAGAGAGATGGATGCAGAAAATTTAAGGGAGGAAGATGCCAGAAAAAGGATATTTAATAGTCATCAGCTGAAGAAAAGAGAAGAGATAAGAGTTAAGAAAAGCTTATCAGAATTTGGAATAAGAACTGAAGATGTGAGAAATTACTGTGCTAACTCTTACTTTCAATAGTGAGAATGCAGGTGCTTGCCGCTGTGCCTCTACTGTTAACTGCTTTACACATATATTCTCCTTCATCTTCTGGGAAGGTTTCTGGTAAGTATAGGCAGTAGGTTTCTCCTCTTTCAATATACTGATAGTCCTCACAGTCCTGCAACATTTCCCCTTCAAACCACCATGTAACTTCTGGCTTAGGTTCTGCAGATATTTTAACAGTAAACCTCACAGGTTCTCCATCCACAACAGACACATTTCTA
Organism: Furcifer pardalis; assembly: GCA_030440675.1. Taxonomy (NCBI): domain Eukaryota; kingdom Metazoa; phylum Chordata; class Lepidosauria; order Squamata; family Chamaeleonidae; genus Furcifer; species Furcifer pardalis. The sequence continues at coordinate 188,721,676 of CP126891.1, forward strand.
AGGGGCTTCTTGAACCACGGAGCACCTGACCGTGCTTGCTGTTCTTCATCTTCATAAACAGAGCCATTAACAATACTCCCATCTTCCTCATCTTCCTCTTCTTTTTTCTGCATTTAAAATAAACATTTTGAAGCAATATGTTAAAGTGACAATATTTGAGATAAAATGAGTATTGAACGTATTTATCTCTTCCATTGTTTTATTGTAGTGTGAAGAAGAAAGGATCTAGAATGGAGATTTAAAAGAGCAAGCTTATGTCTGTTCAAAATTAGATCAGGCCAATGACTTGACCTAAAAATATGTTTTAAATAATTTGATTGTTTTAATATAAAGTTCTCAAATTATGGTTTAGTTTTCAGATTGTTCCACTGACTTGGAGGGGGAAATGCAGGATATAATCTGAGGAAGTGGGCTTGATTCATGAAAGCTCATATTAAAATATAGCAGTCTTTAAGATGCCACCATCTCTCTCTTATATTTTTGTTGATATACTTACACAGCTGCTTCTTTGAAAGTAAACTGGTAAGAGATGTCATTTAATTTTGTAACCAGAAGTAGAGAATTGGATTCTAAGTGCCAGCTATGAAACACTGAGTACTGTTGTGCCAATGACTATATATTTCTTAACTTTTCCAACTCCAGTTTCTGAAAATGAAACTAGAGCAGTGAAAACCTTGGATGTGTAAAGAAGGACTGTAAAAATGAACTTCTCAGAAGCAAATTTTGCCCCTTAACTATAGTAAAATCTCCATGGTACCATCAGATGTCGGGGTTTTCCTCCCTATGGTAATGTTCTGCATCTTGTATGCCCAGTGATGGCCTAGCCTGGCACTGCCAAAAGAGCACAGAAAGGATATGTTGCATAACAATGCAAGTGCTTTTTCTCAACTGGCACACCTCAAGGGTAACAACTTGGTTACTTTATAGAATACATTTGTTACTCTTACAGAAAGGCTGCTAGGCTCTGATACCTTTTGCAATGCTGCATCAATCTCCTTCTGTTCAAACTGCATGCGTAGCAATTTTTGTTCTTCAATTCTTCTCTGTTCCTCCTCTTCCCTTGCCTTTGCCATTTGTTCAAACCGGGCCTTCATGTCAACTTTGTGTGTGAAGGGAGCTTCAGATTTTGCAGCCGGTTTCACATCTACTTCATCCTCCTGGAGCAAATGTAAACAAAAGATGCTAAGATGCATTGGAAGATTGAACTAAAAATAGTCCACAACTATTTAAACTAAAAAGACCTGGCACTAATTTACCACAGAAATTCTGAAAATACCTTTGTAATTTACATTGATGGCAATTTAGAACCCATTACTGCCATAGGCACTCATTACTCACTGAATCCATTGCATTTAACAAAGTACAGTAAAACCTCATATAACACTAAAACCTGGTTCCACAAGTCTTGGTGTTATATGATTTTTAGTGTTATCTGATGCATGTTAAAATCCTATGGGATACATTGTAACCACACAGGCTTTAGCGGTTGTTATCTGAAGCATCCCATAGGATCTTAATGTTATCTGATGCAATTCTTCCCCCCAGATTCCTTAATGTTATGCGATTTTAGTGTTATTCGATACTAATGTTATATGAGGTATTACTGCATTTGAACACTTATTCAGTACAATATTTGGGTTTAAATTTTACAGATACGCCAAAATGGGGCTTTTATCCAATTATGTCACTGCTAACACACTTGCCATGGTAATAGTTGCTGTTTGCAGTGAGTACAATCATGTTAACCTGTTCAGTTTTGTTGTACAAGAGGCGGGGTGATTTCACCACCTCATGTCTATATAATTCTTGCACAGTAGTGGACTCAGCAGTAAACTGGCAAAGATTCTCTACTAGTGTTAAGCTGGATTTAGACTCAGTGAAAAATAATACACACTTTCTATAAATAATAGAAAAGAAACAAGCAGACATGATGGAAGGATTTGGCCAAAGGGGAAGTGAAAATAAGTAAGTTAAGGAAATCTTTAAAATTGGGGACATTCTTCCATGATTTGCATAAACAATTTATTAACTCAAGGTTTTGTAATTTTATTACTGCTTATTTTCAAAGGCCTTTGGGCTGAAGGAGCTTTCACATTCTAATAGGGAAGGGAAACAGTAATACCCGTGCTCTGTCGGCTATTTCACTTAATAGTGCTGGCCAAAATCATATTCATTTGCATATCTAACGTTCCATGCCTTCTTCCATGTCTTTTAACATTTTGGAAGCCAGTTAAAATATGTTGCTGTGCTTTAATGGAACCTTGTATCTATGTCAGGGATTTTCCTGGCGGTATGTGTGTCAGCGTAGCAGAGTAGCGATTAAGCTGTTGCGCAGTGGAAGGTTCGGGTGCAAAGACACACTCACATACAGCTTCAGTGAATAGTGCAGTTTACTTGTGAGTGAGGGAAAGACAACAAACACAGAACTATATACACAGGTACCAGTCTGTCTCCAAGCCCCACAGTTGCAACAGTGCTTGGAATCCCCTGATGGCTCTAGTCTAAAAAAACATGTACAGAGTGCTGGTAGCAAAAGCACTGACTGCAGGTTGCCAAAGTCAGTGTGCTGCTTCTCAGTAGTATGAAGTACCTGATAGTTCTCAGAGAAACTGAGCTTCACGCAGCATGTCTTTCTCCTTTCGAGTCAGTGGTCAGTCTGTCACAGTTCTTCCTTCACAGTAGAATATCCTCCTCAGTATAACCTTACCCAGTTGGCCATAGTTATACTGTGCTGTTGCTATGCTATGCCACTAAGTGGCTACAGCTGTGCTGTTGCTGAGGCACATACACCAGGTAGACACAGCCATGTAATCAGTCTGTGCCTCAATCCCAAACACCTGTGTTTAAAGCTCTGCAAGAGTCTTAGAGCTATACTAACACATTGGGCAGAAATCTTGGTACAATACCACTCAAAATGACCTAACCATCTAGAGAAAATAATCATGCTTAAAAGTACAAATCATGATAATGGAAAATGTAGTTATATACTGTTCTAGCAAACATTGTGTGAGGTCATGTGAATGAAGTGGCATTTTAGAGGCATAATAAAGCCAGAGAATACTGAGAATGTCAATGTTTAAAAAAGTTTTTTAACATTTGGCAAATCATTTTTTTCTTCTGAAGCCTTACGCTATGGTGAGGGACAAATGTACTTTGTGAAAGTTTCCTTTTTTGTTTAGCTGCTATTTGTACCTTTTAGTAATACAGTAATCTCTGTATATGTTTACTTTTCTCCCCAAATTTATTTTATTTTTCCCTTGACCTAAAGGGGCTCATCTGCCCATAGCTGTTGGCCCCTTTATGGAGTCAGGTTACGTACTAAATAAATGGGAAGAGGTGTATTGTCATATGTCTGTTCACCCTGTAACCAATGGACTCAAAACCTGCACTAAAAATTGTAACTTCCTCCTCTTAGCTCAAGAAAACTGGTTCATATGCCAAGCAGATAAAGGTACTAGAGCAGTCTGGGTTTTGTCTAGTTCAGGAGTTCTCAACCTTTTTAATCTGGGGGTTCGGTCATGCTCCCTCAGACAGTTTTGGGGGCCGGATGGCCATTTTGCACTTCCTCCACCACATAGCACTTCTTGGTGTGGTGGAGGCAGAGGGGGGTACATGAAATGGTGCTGTGGGCCCCAGGTTGAGAATCGCTGATCTAGTTAAACCATATTAAATACTAAATATGCACTGTTCAGTCTTTGTACATAGGCTCTATAAGAAAATGTGCAAGTATCCTACACAGTAGGAAAGAAAAAATATCTTGCCAATCTCAAAGTGATCCTAAAGTTATTCATAGCTTTCTTGGTTTTATAATCTGCAGGCATGGGTCCAAAAGTACCAACTGCCCACAGATCCAAATATGTACAGTACTTCCAAAGCCAAAACAGAAAACTTTTTGTTGTTCAGTCGCACAGTCGATTCCGACCCTCTGCAACCCCATAGAAGGCACTCCTGTCCTCCACCATCCCCCTCAACTCGCTCAGCTCTGCACCCATTGTCTCTACAATACCATCCAGCCATCTCATTTTGGGCCGCCCCCTTCTTTTGCCCTCGACCCTTCCAAGCATCAAGGCTTTCTCAAGTGAATCCTCTCTTCTCATTTGATGTCCAAGGTACCTTAGCTTCATCTTTATTATTTGACCTTCTAAGGAGCAGTCAGGTTTTATTTCTTCTAAGACTGACCTATTTGTTCTCCTCGCTGTCCAGGGGACTCTCAAAACTCTCCTCCCAACACCACATCTCAAAGGCGTCTATTCTTCTGCGCTCAGCTTTCCTAATGGTCCAGCTATCACAACCACAACAGAAAACTACCCTTATGCTAAATTTAAAATCCCAAACAAACATGATGGGTTTACCTGCAAATCATCAGCACCACTGACACTCCTATTTCATAGTATCAATGGCTTCCTGGCCCTGTGCCAGCTTGAACAAGTAACTTGTCTGTGATGCCACATAATGGTATGGCTGAACTTAACAGCTTCCCATTATATTTTGGGTCTGGGGACTTTTAACCAATCTCACACTCACTCATTCTTGCATACTTACCTGCAATAACCAGATCCACACAAACTAGGTTTCCCATATAAGTACAGTCAAGCCTCGCTTAAACAGTAACTCGCTTAAAGAGCAGAATTTTCTCTGAATGTTCGCTTCGCTTAACAAATAAAACCAACAAAAACCTCGCTCAACAAATAAATCAGGGTTTGTAATCCCCCCCACAATTGGTCACTTACAATGGTGTTTCGCTTAAAGAGCAAACTCAAAGAGCAATCCTGTGGAACGCATTATGCTCTTTAAGCGAGGCACAACTGTATCTAAAACTAGGATTTGCTAACTTGTAGCTACCTTTCCTTTCTGTTCCTCTTCCTTATCACACTACATGTTAATTCCTTTTTTTTAATTCCATTCAAAGTGTGGGGGTGGTATAAGCACAGATGGCCCTTCTGCTTCTAAAAGTATCAATATTTCTAGAACTGAATTATCCTTGTTGGCTGTAACTCAACAACAAAAACTGAATTAGTGGGAAACTTCCTCCAACAACCTTGTTAAATGTCTCATGTTGACAAAGCACGCCTTGGGGAATTAATTGATATCTCAAAGAATTGGCTTTCCAATAACAGTATGTCAAGTTTCAAGCTGCTTGGTGAGATTCTTGTCTAGCCCTCATTCCACCCAAATGCCACATACTGAAGACTGACTCCAGGACAATTGGGGGTTTTTCAGTGTAGTTAAACAGTAATCTGTGGAGTTCACAGGATTCAGAAAAGAATCGTGAGGAACCAGAATATGCTTTCTTGGTAGACAGCAGTTAGGCTGAGTGTCAACATGACTTAATAGCACGTTTCAGCCTCATCTAAATCCAGCAGTCACATAGAATCTCTCCAAGCCCCTCAGTTCCTAGATGTCACAATTTTTACAATTAACTCCACCATAGCTTAGTGGTTTAGGTATCTTGACTCTGGAGATGCAGGTTGGAAGTTCAATTCCACACTGTTTTCTGCAAGTAGAACAACAACTTCACAGCGTTGATCAAGCTACAGAATCTGAGGGAACCCCAAGGAGAGTAAAAAGAATGGTAAACACATTTGTGTATTCTCTACCTAGAAAACCCTGAAATGGGCCACCACAATTCATTGCTTGATGGGACGTAGATATTATGTATTCCGGTTATGAAAAGATAATATACATAGCACTAGTTTATACCAGCTATGCTATACAATCTTAGTGTGTTGCATTCCTGGAATACAGCACATGGTAGACCATTGGACTATAGGAAAATGTAGCGGTGGAAAGAACAAGCTTTTAATTTTCCAGTGAAGACAGAAAATCAACATACCTCTTGAAATTTCTCTGCTTCCCTTTCTTTTATTTCCTGATCCATAGCTCTCCTCCTTGCTCTTTCTTCATCAATTTTTTTCTGTATTTCTTCTTCAGACAACTGCCCAATTTTTTCAAACTTTTTCTTCAAGTTCTTTGCTTGAATCGAACCACTTCTTTTCAGTTTTATGAGCTCTTCATATTCCCTGCTTGGTTCAAAGGTATCACACTCCTCCTCTTCCTGTTAAAGAAAAATTGTGCTGGGCAGTTTAGTTTCTGGCAGCAAATATTTTTATAATAAAATGGTGTTTGTATTTCCAAATTAACAAAGTGTTAACTATGTAAATTATAGTAGTCTGAAAATGACCAATTAGAGATATAACATTTTCCCTGCCTCGGCGAGTGGGCAGCAATATAAATCTAAATAAATAAATAAATATTTGCTCTTTTTTGTTAGTTCTTGATTGTGTCCTGAACCTGAAGTTGCCATTCTATGTGAAGTAATTAGTAGCTAGCATATGCTGTCCCAAAACATTCCCAAACTGCAGAGTGTGGTGTTTTATTTTAGCAATAGCAATTACATTTATATACTGCTCCATAGCACTTAGTGCACTCTCTGGGTGATTCACAAGGTAGTTGGCATTTTGCCCCCAACATGCAGGGTATTCATTTTACTGACCTCAAAAGTATGGAAGGCTGAGTCAACTTTGTACCCGGAAGGATTGAATTCACATCAGGAGTAGTTTTTGGCTGCATTACAACAGTTTAACCACTACACCACCCGAGATCCTGCTTTTGTTTTCACTCTGATCCCCATTCACCAAAGAACATCCTATGAGCTGAGTCCTGTTCATGGAAACATAGCTTCTACACCAGTAGTTCCTAATGTGGGGCCCACGCCCCACAGGGATACTTCAATTCCCAGAAGCCAAAAGTCAGTACATTGGCTGAACAGTGCCTTGGGGAATTGACTTGGGCTTCTGGGAATTAAAGTCCAAAAACCAAAGGATGGGAAACGCTGCTCTACACCCATCATTTTCAGTATTTAGGGACAAGCTTGTAAACAAGGAATACTTTTCTCATGCTATACTTTATTTTTTAAAAAAATAGATCATGGGATGGCAACATCTTATATCAAGCAGTGACAAACCTCTCCCATCTCTTGTCTGAGTTGTTCAAACTCTTGTTTCTCCATTTCCAGTTTTTGTCTCCGCTCTTCTTCTGTGCGTTTCTTTTCCTCCTCCATTTTTTGTCTCAGTAACTCCTCAAAGTTCATTTCCAGTTTTCCAGGTATGAGAGATTCTTGGGATACAGTTTTTGACATAGGTGAAAGCTGATCATCTAGGCCCTGTTAGAAATAATTTATCTCTCACTAATGATTTAGCACAAATATCAACAATCCTTAAAATACAATTTAGATACCTAGAATGACTTAAATCCGTTTTCTAAAACTATGCAGATCATGTTTCTTGTGGTCTGATGCACAAACATGCTTAAGGTTAGTAGCTACTTTATCTTTAAAGACACTTTGGATTTTCATATCCCAGACTGCTAAACTAAGATAAGAATGATCTTTTGGCAAAACAAAGTCTTAGGAATTCTCCATTACTTTAAAATTAATTTCAGAAATTCCACCTATGTATCTCTACCTCCAGAAGAGTTTATGCTGGTGTAAATACATTACAGAGCCTTCACTGTTGTGATATCCATATATCAAAGCTCTTCCTGGACTGGTAAGACCAGGCTTAAACGGAAGTTATAGAGCTATCAAAGCTGGACATATTGGCTGAAATCCTGATGCTTAATGTAGAAAGTTCTGTGATGGTTCCCTTCCTGTTAAAGAGCTCATGATTCTCTATTTTGTCCTAATTACAAGTTGGTCTTGCCAAGCTTCATAGGCCAGTGATTTAATAGTTAAGCGAGATAATACACAGATTCTAATTCTGTACTTAAAAGTTATAATTAAAGCTCTTATCTCAGACTGCAAACTTCATCTAACATTTATTCAAATGTTCAATTGTGTGGGCTTAGGCCTAGTTGTGGCAGCCTACTACCTTCCTCAAAGCCACAAAGTTTATCTAGGTAAATTAGGTTTGGATACTACTTCCTAGATGTGTTTGGTATTATCCTGGAGCATTTTGTAATTGAATTTTAAAATAACTGTTACTGTATTTCTCATACTAATACTTTGAAAGCAGATCTGTAACATTAAAAATTATTGTGAACAACCTTGAATTTGAGCTAGTAAATTAGGAAAATACATGGAATACGTGAACAAAATGAAAGTAAGAAATGTTACGTTTGCTGAAATGTAGTAAAGCTGCAACTAGAGTAAGTTCAATGAATGAAACATGGAGGAAATTATTAACCAAATCACACCTATTGTAGTGTGACATGCTACACTAAGCGATAGGACTTCAGCCAAAGTGTCAGCCTCATTTGGTTGAAGCCACAGCTGCTATTATTTTTAAGACATACCTATTGCCATCCATTAAAAAAAGCTAGCAGTTTTATGATTCTGTTCCCTGTGTCTGTCCCTTCTAATTGTTCAAAATATTTTGATAATGCAAATTGTTGAGGGAAATGAGTAAAGGAAAATGGATGACTAATAAGTTTCTGTTCCATGCAGTTATATTTTTGTTATAAATAATCAAAAATCCTCACTCTTTAAAAAGCTGAAAAAGACATCATTTCTACTACTACTAATAAAAATAGAATAGCAATAATAAATTAAAAACAGAAAGATGCCACATCCCCCTGAAGATTCCTTTTTCTGCAATTCAGTCATTTGCCAAAATCTTGTCTGAAGAGAAAGTCTCAGGGAAAGACAGCAAAGAGAGGCCCATTTACAGTCAGGAATGTAAATATGAAGCTTATCACTATAGTACAATGGTGGTGAACTTAGGGAACATGTGCCAGAAGGGCACTCAACCCTTTGGGCATGTATTCCATTGCCCCAGCACAGAATTTGTCCCGCCCCTCTGCCTAGCAGTCCAATGGGGGCGTTTCCTCCCTCTCCCTCCCTCTGTCCAGCAGACCAATGGGAGTGCTTCCTTCCCCAGCATAGAGTTAGCCCCACCCCTCTGTGGTATGGATGGCAGCCTGTTGAGTTTGAGCACCCAGTTTTCAAAAGGTTTGCCATCACTGCTATAGTAGGTCAGCATCTTTGTATACCATGCTTTTTCTAGCTTCAGCAAATGCCTTCTTCTCTTCTTCTATACGCCTTCGGGCCTCTTCCTCTGTTCTCTTTTTTTCTTCTTCTTGTCTCTGCCTTTCTAGTTCTTCAAAGGTAAATATCAGCTTCCCAGGACGGAACTCCTTGACAGAATTTTCAGTTTCTTTCCCATCATCTTCCTCATTTACCTTTCAAAACAGCATTAATTTCAAAACATTTTTGCAAATAATGTTCATAAAAATATTGACAGATTGGAAAATTATCCCTAAAAAAGTTCAGTTTTGTTTTAAATATGCATGCATAGATGTATTATTACTTTTACTATGTTCTTAATCTAAAATAATAGATTGCCAATTTGCACTTAAACTAGCTTTGTAACATTCACGATTCTTGAGTTTTATACCAGCTGGGGCATGAATAAATCTAGTTGGCACTCCAGGCCAGAGCACTTCTATTTAATGTTGGTGGTGAACCAACATGTATCCAAATCCCTCTGATTCAATCTGTGTCCAGCACGATACGTGAACCTGACATAAACCCAAAGAATTCATGTTACAATTAAAGGGGTAAACAATGAGATCCATGAACAAAAATAAATAAATTCTTGAAAGGTTTTTTTATCCACCAAAGTATTTGGTTGGTGGAATGAATGGAAACAAAATGATATTGATTTATCCTCAATTCCTTGCAAGACCCAGTATTATTTCCCATACTCATCGAAAGGGTCTCCCAGCCTTTTGAGAGCAGAAATTTATAAGTGGAAGTAACCACAAATGAATTAGGTAAAGGTAAAGGTTGCACTTGCTCAAAAGCCAGTCATATCTGACTTTAGGGTTTGGTACTCATCTCCATTTATAGCCAAAGAGCCAATGCTGTCTGCATCTGCAGACATTTCTGTGGACATGTGGTGGGCATGCCTAGGCCCCAGAGTAAACAGAATGCTGTTTATCTCTCCCACCGAAGCAGTACCTATTTATCTACTTGCAGTTTCTTGCATTTGAACTGCAAGGTTGGCAGGAGCTGGGACAGAGCCGGGAGCTCAGTCCGTCATGCAGTACTTGGGTCTCGAATGGCTGACCTGCTGACCTTCCACTCATCAAGTTCAGTGTCTTAACCACTAAGCCACCACATTCCTTTATATAGTCATTGTACCATAAGACAATTCAACTTACAACCACTTTTTGTTCTTGTACATTGGAGGAACACAGCCTGATGCTTACCATTTTTTGTCTTGCTTCCTCAAAGGCACGTTTCTCTTCTTCCAAACGTAGCCTTGCCTCCTCTTCTGCTTGTCTCTTCTGATACTCCTGTCTTTGTCTTTCCAGTTCTTCAAATGTTAACTTCACTTTACCAGGAGATGGAGAGTCTCCTTCACTGTCCAAATTTTCATCTTCGTCCTATACGAAATGTTTATTGCTCAGAAGCAAACTCTTACATTTTTAACGCACATATGCTTTAAATATCAGCTTTCTCTGCAATCCTAAGCCTACTCACCTGGAAGCAAGTATCTCCATTGTTAGCGAAGCCTAATTTGAAGCAAGCATGCTTATGCTCATCATGCAAAAGAGTTCCCCCCTATTTTGCTTACCACATCTGGTGAAAAATATTTGACTTCCCTGAGAGCTTGCTTTTCCTGCTCATATCTCAAACGTTTTTCTTCTTCAAGCTTTCTTCTTTCTCGTTCTTCTCTGTCTCTTTCTAGGTCCTCAAAACTTATTTTCATCTTCCCAGGTGTTTTGCTAGGTTTTACAGGAACTACTGTCACTAGCAAAGAATCATCACCTTCCTGTTGTCAAAAACAAATGTTGCCATGAACATTTGGACAGTGTAGCTAATACTGCCTGTGAATAATTCAGCTCCCATAGAAATATTCACTTCCTTGGCAAGTGCATGGACAAAAATGTGTGGCCGCAATAGAATTAAGCCATCTTTTGAAAGTTGCTGTTCCAACTCTGATTACAATGGCTGGCAAAGAACTTTAATTGTGTTGTATTTATGTAGCACTTTAATGAACAGTTATTTCCAAGCATGGACTTTTGTGAATGGAAGAGCTCCTTCCATTTGTGTGTGCCACTGGAGGAAGCCAGGCGGCTCTTTTTGCCACTTCCTTTCAAATCTATAACATCCTGTTCCCTGAAGAGAACTCTTTCAAAGAGTTAGGAAGACCCTACAGAACATTGTGAAATGTGATGATGGAAAAGAGTGTGGAGGGAGCTGTATTTGGAAACCAGAGAAAATGCAAACCATATTCCCTTTTCTTCAGAACATGTCCTGGGTGGAATTCTACTCACAAAGTCTGGAACATATGCAATATATATGTGTGTTTTCATTCTTGCAACAACTCTGGTAGTTCAACATAATTCTTAAATGACTAATGGAGAAGCTACAGGTCAAAGTGGACAATATGCTTGGCTCTTATGTAGACATGATGCTCCCTTAAGCAGGGAAAGACATTTGTTACAGCAGATAATTTTCCTAACCTCAGCTTGCTATCTTCTATTATAGCGTGCTTTGTTTATGATTGGTCACTGGAAAATAAACACGGGTTTCATTTCTAATTTTGACTGATAAGTCACATACTTCTGAGGAAAACATATCTGGAAAGAAAATATATGCTGAGAGCGATTTAATCAACAGAGCCCTGGTAAGTTCATAGCACAGGCTATAGAATTTTAACACGCACACACAAAGTAACACCTTGCCCTAAAACAAGAGTTCTCAACCTTTTAAAGCCGGGGGCCAGCTCATACTCCCTCAGACAGCTTTGGAGGGCAGGTGGCCATTTTACAATTCCTCCACCACATGGCACTTCCAAGTGTGGAAGTAGGGGGGGCACATGAAATGGCACTGTGGGCTGCATCCAGACCATGAGCCAAAGGTTGAGAAACCCTGCCCTAAAACATTACATGATCTACAATATGTTCTTTGAAACCAACTTAAAAACTCCAGTAGCAGAGCATTATACTTGCTATTCATATCCTGATATCAGGAATCAAAGCTTATGGCTGTTGTCTTCAGACTGGTATCTCTGAAACATTAGAAATAAAAAGTCTAGACAAAAATTTGATACTTTTCAACTGCCTCTCAATGTGTTAGATGTGATAATATCACCAAGAAGTGGTCTGTGTCTATCAAACAGATTTTATTTATCAATAAATTTATGAGTAAGATAAAAAAAGGATTTTCAGTAAAGCAAAGTATACTATAGAATATAAATAATTAGAAAAATTGTATCTAACTGGGAATGAATTTATAGCCTGCCTCAAGTGCGTCATGAAGCGCAATGTTGCAGTGCATTACAATTGCATGTCTGACAGCTCTGCCATCTGGCATTGAAAATCTTGTAAAAACCGTCATTCAAGAGACAATATCCAGTGGTCCTTAAGGATACTGTTGAGGATACTGTTGCCAGTCTCACGTTCTTTTCTGCTACCTATTGTTTTATTCCAACTAACCTTCCTCTTTAAAGAAAAAACTACTCCATATAAAGTGTTTTAAGAGTACAGTATACTAGTCCAGTGGTACACAGAGCATGACAAAACTGCCCAAATTGCACAACAGGGCTTCCCAGCAATTCTTACATTGACTTTGTGCCTTACCCAGTGTGCAGATGAACTTGCATCTATGTAGGAGCTGCCACCTGATGAATGCTAGCACACGGATTTCTATTTCCAACAATGGAATCGTGATAGAATCATTGAGTAACTGAGTTGGGAGGAGCCTTTTAGGTCCTCAAATCCAACACCCCTACTCAAAGAAAGAATCCAAATTAAAGCAGATCTGACAGAATGCTTCCAGTGTAGAGCACTGTCAAGGTAGTTGCTTCCACTTTTGTACTGCTCTAACTGTTAAGAGGTTTTCCCCCCCTGATATTTAGCCAATACAGTATCTGCTTTCTGTAGCTTCAGCCCATTATTATGTGTCCTGTACTCTGGGATAATGGAAAGCAGATCCAGCCCTTCCTCTTTATGGTTATCTTTCAGGTACTGTATTTGAAAAGTGCTACCATATCCCCTTCACAATCTCCTTTTCTCAAAGCTAAACATGCTCAGTTCTTTCAGTCTTTCTTCATATGACTTGGCTCCCAGTCCTCTGCTCATCATTGTTGCCCTTTTCTATAACCTCTCTAGTTTGTTTGCATTTTTATTATTTAAGTACAGCATTCAGAAATATGCACAGTACCCTAGATGTGGTCTAACTACAGCTGAATAGAGGGGTACTAATACTTCACAGGTTTTGGAGACTATACTCCTGTCAATGCAGTCTGAAATAGCATTGACCTTTGTTGCAGCCACATCGAACTGTTGGCTCATATTTAGCTTGTGATCTACAACAATTTCAAGATCCTTTTCATTCACAGTATTAATGAGCCAAGAGTCTTAATGAGTCTTGTAACTGTGCATCTGGGTTTTTCCCTATATGTAAACCTCACACTTATCCTTGTTAAATTTAATTCTGGTGGTTTCAGTTCAGTGTTCAAGCCTATCAAGATCTTTTTGAATTTTGCTCCTGTCTTCCAAGGTATTAGCTATTCTACCTAGTTCTGCATCATCTGCAAAATTGATTATTCCTTGCACTCCCTCCAAGTCATTTATGAAAATGTTGAAGAGCACTAGGCATTGTGGTACTTCACGTGTTACCGTCTCCCAGCTTGAGAAGGAACCATTAATAAGAATTCTCTGCGTACAATTCTGTAACCAACTATATATCCACCTGACACTTGTGGTCTTCAGGCCACACTCAGCTACCTTGCTAAACAGAATATCATGGGGTACTTTGCCAAAGGCTTTGCTAAAGTCAAGATCTAGAGTACAGTACTGTGCATATTTTTGAACACTACAGTTACATAAAAATGCAAACAAAGTAGCGAAGTTATAGAAAAGGGCAACAAGGATGGTCAGAGGACTGGGCAAGATATATTGCATCAAACAGCATTCCCACTGTCCACTGTGAAAGTTACCTAATCAAAAAATGAAATCAGATTAGTCTGGCAGGATTTGTTTTTCCCAAATCTATTGGCTTCTAGTTACTATTGCATTGTTTTCAAGTTGCTTGCAGAGTGAGGCTCTATGGTAAGATATCTTAAAATTGCTGGTTAAACATTTTTAGCTAAAATACAAGTATTTCTGCTTAATAACATTATAGCCCTGATCATTACTTTGTATTCAAGTTTAAATATTACACACAAGTGTTTGAAAGTTAGATTCTTTTAAGTACATTGCAAATATCAATCCAGTTTTACATCCCAATCTTTTTTCCATTATGGAGTTTGAAGTGGAATGTCATATCAAAGCACTGACTAAACCAAGGGCTGTATAATTTCTCCAAGTCACATAATGCCTATTTGAATTTTAATAATTAAAATTTAACCAAAAGACTCAATGACATTCTAAAGATCCTATTAAAAGAAAAATTAATAAAAGAAGCTAGAGTTTATGGGGGGAACTTTAGAACCCATATTAGACAGTAGTAGAAGACTGAAAGCTTCATTTTAGCTGATTTTTACATTCTGAGACTTACAGATCATTTAGTAATGACTTTTTTCAAAAAAAGAAATAAACAACTGCCTGATGAATCCTAATTTTGTTGCTACAAATAGATGCCTTCCAATTAACATAATGGTATCAAGAATAGAGCTATTTGAAGACATCCAATGACATTTTACAGTATAATCCATTGGTAAACAGAATAGGTAAACCATTGGTAAACAGAATAGCTGGGTTTTTTAAAGTGTTATTTATACCAACATTCACTCTGGAGCTATGTAACACTAATTCGTGAAATTCTAGTAATGCACCAATAAAAATCTAATTACAGTGGAACCTCATACAATAATTGTCCCATATAGCAATGAAATTGTATAACAATTAAGTTTTGGGGGGGGGGGGAATGGTGTCCTGCATAACAATTTTCCCTATGCAAAAAATCGTACAACAATTTTTCAATGGGAAAAACCACTTAGCGGGAAAAAAAGTTGTACGATGCATCCCATAGGGGAAATCTCTATACGATGCATGCATCGTATAGCAATTGTTTCATACAACAACAAGCCCCATGGAATGGATTAAAATCATTGTATGAGGTACTGTACCACTATACTGTATCCATCTACCTAGCTCAAAAGTCTTACAATAAATTGTATCCTGTATCAACCAGCAGATGGCATTTTAGTATTCCTCTCACAAATAACCAATCTAAAGTAGGTAAGACTAGATATAAGCAGGAAAGTATGGTAATGTATACCAACAAATGCCAAAAAGTCAAGAAAAATCATCACATAACATGAAAACAGTTAAGTACTGAAATTATATTTATCCCATTGTGGGCATTAAAAAAATTATCAATGTGAAAATATTATTACATCAGGTATGAGCTCATGTCTTTCCCAAAATACTGTCTTTAGTTTTAAATAACCTAGTATGTTACTAATACTCAACACTATGGAACACAGCTAATATTACAGCAATAACAATTAATTAAAGGTCAATGTTGCATTGTAAAGAAATCTGATTACCTCTGATGCTGATTCACTCCCCGAATTGTTTAACTGTTCATCAATCTATTAAATAAGAATTTTACATAATAATGTTACTTTGGCTCTTTGCTTTCCCTTTTCAAAAACATGAAATAAAAATACTGTGCAAGTGGGTGCATCAAAATGTTGTAAAGGCAGTGTACTTCCCCTTTCAGTTGAATCTACACAATCCTTGTCAGATATAACTTTCCAGAGATACACCTTGATTCCTTAAAACTCAGACTTGAATATGTCCTCCTGTCCAGCATCAAGTAGAACAGCTCACAATCTACCAGACCAAGTACAGTTCACCAACTTTGTACAGTATTATGGATGGCTCTGTTGTCGTACTTTCAGGCAAGCAGCAAAAACAAGAGACTTCACCCTACTGTAATAGGTACTATTAGGCTGCCTTTAGCTTGGTGAACTACATGCGTACAAGCCTTGGTAATAAGTAAACAATGCTGTGTCCTTTATTTTAAATTTGAAAGCCCAGTTTCCCTATGCTTTTTTCCTTTTCTGTGATCTGTAAAAGAATGGGTCAACCTCTTGAGCAAGGATAGCCAGTGTTCACATGACCACAGTACAATTCAGTTAATATGTCTCCTCCCCCACATCATAATTTGCTTACTAGGTTAAGATTTCTCTCTGGAGAGTAATATACAACCAAGACTTCAGCTTGCCTTTTTAAAAAGAAAGCATTCATACTTCATCCCTGCTTGAACTGTATATGCACATACAGTAATACCTCATATAACATTAGTATCGAATAACACGAAAATCGCATAACATCAAGGAATCTGGGGGGAAGAATTGCATCAGATAACATTAAGATCCTATGGGATGCTTCAGATAACAACCGCGAAAGCCTGTGTGGTTACAATGTATCTCTATGGATCCCATAGAGGATCAGATAACACGAAAAATCATATAACACGAAGACTTGTGGAACCAGGTTTTAGCGTTATATGAGGTTTTACTGTACTCTTTTGTGCTAGCTATGGGAATACATATATGCATTCTCTTTCTACTAAGACATATATGCCGTTTGGCATATATCACTTTTTAGAAAGTTCGAAAGCAATCAGAAAGGATCAAGTTTTGCCTCCTAGTCACCATGATATCATTTGTCAGTCTCACACAGGAGTGCACTTCATAATTACTCAAGCTAGGGTGTAAAGCCATTCTCATGTGGCCACTCTTAATTGAATGAAATATACTGAAATTTAATTGGCAGTGCCCTCTTCCTCCAGTTAATAGAGCAACCTGATTAATTACACAAGAATTAGCAACATACAATTCATTTTCCATTATGACAATGCTGATAATACTTGAGAGAAATCCAGGCAGGCTGACTTCACTGCATTATCAGTGCTCTCAACAACAACAACAGGCATATGGTTGCTTTGTAAAACAAATAAATGGCAACAGGATAGACTAATTAAAAGTTATGTCCAATATAAACAGTACAGTGCCTAGATGGACGTTACTGAAAAGCACCACTCAATGACCCATTACTCACAGTACACACAGAACTCAATCCTAATGTCCTCCTGTCCAGCATCAAGTACAACAGCTCATAATATACCAGACTAAGTACAGTTCAACTTTGTATTATGGTTGGCTCTGTTGTCATACTTGCAGGCAAGCAACAAAAACAAGAGACTTCACCCTATTGTAATAGGTTTCTTTCCAATTAGACACAGTACCTGTAGTTTAGCAATGGTACCACCAGATATAGTCATCAATTTTATAGCAACTTCAAGGGGTAGGGGACAATTAATAAAGACTTGACAGGAATGACTTTATAATGAAAGTATGGCCACCCCAGTTAATCTACAATGGGGGTGCCTAAACTACAGCCCATGGGCCAGATACGGCCCCCAATGCCAATTCATCCGGCCTCTGCCACTATCACTCCCGGAAGCAGAAGTAAAACTTCTGTGAGCGACAAGGGTGGCACAGGCCAGATGAATTGATGTTGGGGCCAGATCTGCCCCATGGGCCATAGTTTGGGCACCCCTGCTTTAAGCAGAGAAAATGGCAACATAAAATCTATCTCATCCTATTGCAAAACAGATTGCAAGGCACATTTTGCTTCAGGTGGGAGAACCCATATGACCAGCCTGTGGCCTGAAAAGTTTTGGGACCCCTGATCTACAAGACATTTCCAATACATATAGCGAATGGGTGGTTCAATCAGCTCCAGGGCCTACAAGAGGATTATGGCAGTCTTTAGTGCTACTAAAACTGGGTATAACAAACACAGGAACTCTGTCCAGCAATTACTTTTTATAAAAAATGAGATGGTAGTCATCATTGAGGCCATAAATACTATGAAATCAGCATGAAGTCACTCATTTCAATCACTTAGCTTCATTTCATCTTTTACAAGCAAAGCATGTAATTATTTCCACAAAACCTTTGAACTGATCAGTTGCCAATTTCAAAATCCAGAAAATGCTGCCATTCTTTATAGATCCTGTAAAAAGACTCCCAAGTACAATTTATTTTCTCTTTCATATGAAGTTAATACATAGCTGGTCTTTCATTCTCTATATGCCCACAAAAAGTATTTTTCCTTTTCATTCAAATCAGACAAAAATGTGTTGTATCTTTCCAATAATGTATAGCTCTCAGATAGTTTGGCCAGACATTCCACTATGGACATCCCAGCTAGCGACTCAATGCCGAGTGTTAGGCAGTGGTAAATAACCTGACTCCCTAAAGGGCCCAGTGGCTATGGGCAGATGAGCCCCTTTAGGTGGGGTGATGGTCCCTTCAGTGGAGGAAATGCCACTGGAAACCATCATATTGGGTCCAACGGCAAAATGAGCAGAGAAGGAATCCCTTCACTATTCTGATTCCCAATGGTCATGGAGGCAGAAGATGTCATGCCAGATGGACTGGCTGTGAAGGCACACCTTGTTAATATCCTCAAGGCTGTGGCAGTCCATTGCAGTCCGTGTTAAATCCTGCATGTCTCATTTCAAACGTGCCGCAGGAAATGGCTCTGTGATCACAGTGTGTGGGTCACTTCATGGCAAGCTGGGATCCACCTTAAACAAATTCATGCCAATGGCAATTATACTCGGATGCAAGTAGCAGCCGACAACGGTGATAGCTTTCACTTGGCTCCAATAAATACTGTGAAACATTAGTTCATCCTTCCAGCCTCAGTTTTGGACTATGTTACTTGAAAAGGTTCATATTTCTATCTCCAATCTTCTAACATGTTGTATTGGTATCTCAGGCTTGTTACTAGAGGCACACAATTTGTTTGCCACGTTTGTACTGGCACAATATAAATTTATACTAATAACCAATCTACTCACATAAGAAACATTAGGAACCTAAACCCATTGTCTCAAATGCTAACAGACATTTATATGCACAGTACAGTAGTACCTTGGATAACGATGAGACTTGGTTCCACAAGTCTCGTCGTTATCTGGTTTTTAACGTTGTGCAATGCATTGATCGTACAACGTTTAAAAAAGCCCTGTTTCCCTGGAGACTGCAGCAAGCCAGAACGTCGGGATTTGAATCCCAAAATTTTGGCTTGCTGTAGCCTCCAGGGAGGTGGGGGAACTTTGGAAACAGCTTGGATCGGGTCTTCCCACCTCTCTGGACCCGGCAGGGGGGGTCAGAGAGCCCGAAATGGGTAAAAAAAAATGGACTTTTTTAAAACCAATTTTGGGCTCCCTGACCCCCCCCCCCCCCGGCCGGTCCAGGGAGGTGGGAAGACCCAATCCAAGCTGTTTCCAAAGTTCTCCCACCCTCCTGAAGGCTGTAATAAGCCAAAACGTCAGGATTCAAATCCAGATGTTTTGACTTGTTGCAGCCTCCAGGAGGCTGGGGGGACTTCAAAATTAGCGCGCATTGGGTCTCCCAACCTCCCTAGAGCCGATGTGCGCTATTTTTGAAGTTCCCCCACCCTCCTGGAGGCTGCAACAAGCTTGTGACAGCTTTCAGGAGGGTGGGGGAACTTTGGAAACAGCTTGGATCGGGTCTTTTTTTTTACCCATTTCAGGCTCTCTGACTTACCTGCCTGCTCCAGGGAGATCAGAGGACCTGATCTAAGCTGTTTCTGGGCTTCCCCAACGTCCCCAGCCAGTGGAGCAAGCCAAAATGTCAGGGTTCGAACCCTGACATTTTGGCTTGCTGCACTTGCCGAGGATGTCGGGGAAGCCCACAAACAGCTTAGATCGGGTCCTCTGATTTCCCTGGAGTAAGCAGGGAGGTGAGAGAGCCTGAAATGAGTAAAAAAAAGGATTTTTTTTAAAAAAAAACCAATTTTGGGCTCTCTGACTTCCCTGCCTGCTCCAGGGAGATCAGAAGACCCGATCTACAGCTGCAGGGTGGCTGGGGAAGCTGACGGGGACTCCCTGTCGCCTTCCCTAGCCACCCGCCCTTGCCTTCGCAGCTGTGGGGTGGTTGGGGAAGCCGACGGTGGAGCCCCCCATCAGCTTTCCAGCCACCCCACCCCAGCCTCCGTAGCTGCAAGGTGGCTGGGAAGCTGAACGGAGAACCCTGTTCAGCTTTCCAGCCACCCTGCTGCTATGAAGGACTGTATCGGATAACATTATCCGATTTTAGCGTTATCCGATGCATTCGTTATCCGAGGTATTACTGTATTAGGATTCAGGATCCACAGAGGTCACAGATACAGAAATTATCTCCAGTGTCACTAAAAAAAGTTTCTTTCCTAAGTTCCATGAATTAGTAGGTAACTAGACCAGGCAAGGCAATGTAACTGACCAGTATCAAATTTTATGTATTTACTCACGGGGCAGTGGGACATTAATATGATTTCTAGTAAATGTAGTATTAGTGTGAAATAAAAAAATAGGATGCTTTTTTTTAAAACGCTACATATACAACATGATATTTCAAATGTTCTGCAATTCTCTTCAAAGCCTAAAGTGAATATTTCCTGTACATTTAAAATTTATGTTACCACTTCAAATATTTAAAGAGTATTCTGTCAATTGCTATAAGCCTACCGCTTGTGCTTTTTTTGCCAGTTCTCTTTGAATTTTCTTTTTCTCTATCAAGTCTTGTTCAATTCTTCGCTGCCTTTCTTCTTCCATTCTTTTTCTTTCTTCTTCTTGCCTTTGTTTTTCCATTTCAGCAAACCTCCCTTTGACAGTTCCTGCAGACAGGAAACAGTACAAAATGGGTCACCTTAATCTCTCGGGCTCATTTGTTGGCAGAGAAGTAATGTAGAAAAGTAATTTCTAATCATTTATTTTTATGAATGTCCCAAACAAGCAACAGGTGGCAATCAACAAAGGAGAAAAACTATCACAATGGAAAGGCTAAAAGTTAATTTTAAAATAAAAGTTAAGATAATATGGAATAATATCAAAGTGAAAAAGATGTCCTTAAAACACTAATATAAAAATGTCCATTTTTATATCAGACATTAAAATGGAAGAATAGAAGTAATAGGATCCTCTTGAGCAAAAAGGCAGAATTCCTTCACATGTTGATACACTCCACCAAATGATGGAAACTAGAATTACACATCCTGTCTAGATTTAAGAAAGTAATATGGTGAAAGAGTTTGTAAGGATTCAGAAAATGGAGAGCTTTAAATGTGTTCAGTAGCAATTGGAATTGGTCTCGGAAACATGTAGGCAACCAATGATGTTGGCAAAAAACAGGCTGATAATTTTACCTCCTGAAACTTTCAGAAGCAAACCACAGCACAGTGGACTAGCTGTAGCTCTCAAGCTGTCTAGGAAGGCAGCTCTAAAGTTGTGTTCTATTAATAGCAAAGCACAGATGATGGACTTTATAACATAGACTTTAATGTTTAATTCTTACCTGTCAGCTTTGGAACATACGCTTTCTCTACTTTAGAAGATTGTTCTTCATCTTCATCAGAAGCAAGTAGTTCCTTCATCTAAATAATGGATCAAATATATTAATTTTTTAAAGTCTGAAATCAGAATTCCATAACTTCTCTATAAAATTAGCAAACATTTGTTGGAAGTATCAAAATAAAGTAATACAAAAAAGTATTTGCAAAAGAAATGACCTCCTGTTTTCGCCTGTTCCATTCTTTCTCTCTAACATATTGTTCTTTTCTTCTTTGCTTTTCTTCCCTAGATCGTCTCTGATTTCTTTCTTCCCTTGCTTTCTGCATGGCTTCAAATTTATCCTTTACATCACCCTTTTGAAGTTTTGGCACATAGGATTTTTGGATAGGTTTAGACGAAGAAAGCAGAATCTTTGTACAGACGCAGAAAAGGAAAAGATGGTAGAAGCCGATGAAGAGAATTGCAGAGAATATCAGACAGATGGTAAGATTGATAGATAGAAACAAACCATACAAACACATTTCAGTACAGTATTCCCAGCTGCATTATGCAGTCTAAATTTATAGTATTCATGTAGTCAAAATAATCATTTTGCTCTTGCTTGTTATCACAACATCCCTTTCTCACTAGATGGTGTTTCATGTACCCCTGTAGTCTAAGGGGATCGTAAAAGCTTTTTAGTGTTCATCTGTCATTCAGTTTTGATGCTTTCCTCAATTATAATGAACAATGAATTGCCATCCCTAGCATGTGCAATCTAATGTGAAACTTTCAAAAAATATTTTACATTTCTTAATACTTTTAGAACTAATTGAAGTGACCAGAAAAAAATTGAAACTTACAACCATGTAACTATCCAATGCGAGAGTGTGACTACATGTTCAAATACTGTGACACTTGCTTCACTAAAAAATGGGTAAATTCAAAATACTTTTTACTGACTCATGACACAAAAGCTAATTTGATTTGGCCCGGTTCCTTTTTGCTCCCAGGGCGTCTTTTTCTCTCAGTTACTGTGTGAATCTGGGCATACTTTCATATATATTTTTTACATCTGGCTTCAGATGTTCTCTTAATTAAACAAAAGTAGTATTTTTGCCTTTGTTCCCTGGCAACTACTCTACTTTCTTAAAGATAACCATGCTCCATGTTGTAAATCACACATCAAAGGTGTCTTGCCTTATTTTACATGGTAAAGCTAGACTATAGTAAACATTAGTATAGTAACTTTTTCTGAATACTTCCCCTTAAAACTTCAAACATACCTCTGCCTTCTGTGCGACGTCATTCATGGCTGCTTGTTTTAATCCAGAAGCAAATATGTGCAAATTTGTATTTCTTCAGCTTTTGCCTTGATAAAAAGGGAGAAAAGGATGTTAGTATCAAATGAAAAATGTGTTCTAAGAAATATTTTCATAATCATCTAGGCCAGGAGTAGAATACATTCTTGATTATACACTTTCCATGGGTTTGGTCAATATTTTGCTTTAGTTGGTATTAATCTAGTGAATATACACCGTATCTGATAAATATAAAACAATCTTTACTAAGACAAGAAATGGCAACTCCTTCCTGTAATATCTAATGAAAATTCAGAACATCCATGCATTTGGCTATATGCCAAACAGCTGGATCTTTTCTGAATTTAAGATAGCTTAAAGGTATGAAGGTGATGCTTCTTACATTTGAATAGCAAATACTGTAACTCCTTTTAGGTCATCCTTGCTTGAAAGCTGGTTGTTTTCGACTCTAGGGTTCAGTGCTCATCTCTTTTTATAGCCAAAGAGCCGGTGCTGTCTGCGTTTGCAGATGTCTCTGTAGACATGTGGCAAGCATGCCTATATACCAGAGTGCATGGAATGCTTGTTACCTTTCCGCAGAAGTAGTACCCATTTATCTACTTGCAATTTCTTGCTTTCAAACTGCTAGGTTGGCAGGAGTTGGGAGAGAGACTGCAGCTCATTCTGTCATGGAGCACTCAGGTCTCAAACTGCTGACCTGCCAGCCTTCCAGTCATACAGTTCAGTGTCTTAACCATTTGAGCCACCACAGTCCCCAACTGAAGTACATGGAAGGAGCCTCCACAAAGATTGTGAATACAGTTGGGCAAACCCTGAGTGGTAACCTTGTCAGCTAATCCTTTTAACACCAGATCAGACTAAAGGAACTGAAGAACAAATCCACCAGAAAGGTCTTTGTCAATGATCTCAATCAATATTAACAATGATCTCAATCAATATTGAGAGATTTTCAATTAATAAGAATGTCCTTCTTGCAGACATGTGCAGGGAATACAAATGTGACATAATTCTGCTGCAGGAAACACATCGGGAGACAGCAAAATACAGACCCAAAGTGGCTGGAATGGAGCTAGTGATTGAGATACCTCATGACAAGTATGAGAGTGCAATTTTTGTTAGACCTGGCCTCAACGTAATATCAGCTGCATTGACAGAAACAAACAACATTGAAATTTTCACCATCCAAACCCCACAATTCTCCATTCTCTCTCTCTATAAGCCACCAGAAGCAAATTTTAGTTGTAATGAACCGGACAAGTTTACTTATGGCTAAATAAACTTTGTTATTGGAGCTTTTAATTGTCACAGTGAGGCTTGGGGATATAGCCAAACCAATGACAGTGGTGCAAAACTTGTATCATGGTCAGACACCAATTACCTCCAACTTGTTCATGATCCAAAACAGCCTGCATTCTTTAACAGTGGTAGCTGGAGGAGGGGGTATAATCTGGACAACATCTTTGTTAGCAAGAAAATAGCAGCACAGTGGATGAAAGTTGTTGATGATCCAATCCCACGCACTCAACACAGCTCATCGTGTGCATAGTAAATGTTGCAGTGAAACTCCATGAAGTGCCTTTTTGCAGATGGTTTAACTTTAAGAAGGCTAAAGGGGTGAATTTTTGAGAACAGCTGGACAAAAGTGTGGAGAAGATCCCCCTGCATCCAAATAAAATACAGTAATACCTCGGATAAAGCTAAGACTTGGTTCCACAAGTCTTGGTGTTATCCGATTTTTAGTGTTATCCGATGCATGTTAAAATCCTATGGGCTGGATCGGATAACATTAAAGCTCCATAGAGATACATTGTAACCGCACAGGCTTTAGTGGTTGTTATCCGATCCATCCCATAGGACCTTAACATTATTCAATCCAATTCTCCTCCCCAGATTACTTAACGTTATGCGATTTTAGCGTTATCCGAGGTAAATGTTATCCGAGGTATATGTTATCCGAGGTACCATGAATTTGTCCATGATTTTAGCGTTATCCGAGGTACCATGAAATGTTATCCGAGGTAAATGTTATCCGAGGTACCATGAATTTGTCCATCTTGTGAAAATAATATCAAGGACAAATATTCCAAGAAGTACATCAGGGCCTCACAGATGATATGAAACCTCTGCTAGCTAGGTATCAGGCACTCTACAACCAGGATCCTTTTCAGGAAGATACTGTTGAAGCTGGGAAGAGCTGATACAGGCTCTAGCTGAAAATTGGAAATAATGATGGTGCACATTAGTCAAGAACCTGGATATGAAACAACAGTAGACAAGCTTGGAGATGCCTTAAAAATTTAGGTGGAGATTTAACCCAGACACAGCAAAACTATACTGGAGTAACAACAGACCAAATAGCTAGTTAGTTGCTAAAGAATGGAAAAACATAAGACAAAAAGGTGTGGGGGAAAGCTATCCAACCAGATGAACAATAGGGGGGGGGTGTTACTTAATAGCCCCTTTGTGGCATCTGAATTGGAGGAAGTTATAAAAAGCATGAAACTGAATAAAGCAGCAGGTATTGATGACATAAGAACAGAGCAGATAAAGCAGTTTGGTTCCTGCACTTTGGAATGGCTCCTGCAATTAATGAACAACTGCATAGACAATCTTCAGGTTCCTAAATTGTTGAGACAGGCTAGACTTGTTGCTTTATTGAAACCCAGCAAAGACCCAGATGACCCAAAGGGCTACTGACTCGTGTCACTCGTTTGCCATCTTTATAAGGCACTGGAATGGATGAGTCATAATCACATTTTCAAATTTATTAATGGAAAGATCATAAAGGAGCAAGCAGGCTTCAGGCCAGGCAGATCATGTTGTGGTCAAATCCTTAATCTTACACAATACATTGATGATGGTTTTGAAAGAAAACAAATTACAGAAATGGCTTTCATTGACCTGACTGCGGCATACAATATTGTCAATCATAGGATTCTGCTCCATAAAATAAATAAGCTTACAAAAGATAACAAGCTTTCTAGGATTTTTTTGGAATAGTAGCCATGTTAGTCTGTGGTTCAGGCATATCAGAAAACAATACAAAATAAACAAAACAAAATAAAAAACACTGTAGCACTTTAAAGACTAACTGCTATATTTTTATTGTTAGCTTTCGTGGATCAAGTCCACTTCTTCAGACAAGGAATGAAACTTACAGGCATGGTTTTTATACACCAAATTCAGGGGGTCAAAGAGAGAAGGGTGTGGTCAAGCAAACACACCCTGCTTGAACACACACTGTGTGTTTGTCATTTTGCTTGAACACATCCTGCTCCCTTTGACCCCTGAATTTGGTATATAAAAACCATGCCTGTAAGTTTCACTCCTTGTCTGAAGAAGTAGACTTGATCCACGAAAGCTAACAATAAAAATATAGCACTTAGTCTTTAAAGTGCTACAGTGTTTTTTATTTTGTTTTGTTTTCTGATAAGCTTTCTAGGGTCATTGGCAGCTTCCTCCAGAATTGGAGATTCTATGTGACAATGAATGGAAAAACAGCAGATGGAGGTTACAGAAGAATGGACTACCCCAAGGAAGTGTATTGTCTCTTAACACTGTATAATATATATACAGTAAAACACCGGATAACGATTGGATCGGATAATGCTAAAATCGCATAACGTTAAGTAATCTGGGGAGGAAAATTGGATCGAATAATGTTAAGGTCCTATGGGATGGATTGGATAACAACTGCTAACGCCTGTGCGGTTACAATGTATCTCTATGGAGCTTTAATGTTATCCCACAACAACGGCCCGAGCATCGGATAACACTAAAAATCGGATAACACCAAGACTTGTGGAACCAAGTTTTAGCGTTATCTGATGTTTTACTGTACAACTGATCAGCCAGTTCCTGACAATACAAAACTGTTCATCTATGTGGATGTTCAAGGGTCAAGCTTTGATGAGGTAGCTGGAAAAGTTACTGGAGCACTTGAATAATTAGAACAGTATTACAACATCAACCATTTGAAGCCTAATCCAAACAAGACTCAAGTGTGTGCTTTCCACCTTCGAAACCAAGAGCAAAACTTACATATACTGTTACATGGCAAGAAAATCGATTACAGTACAGTTCAACACCAAAATACCTCAGTGTGACGCTTAACCAGACACTGTCTTTTAAACAGCACTGCCTGAAAACCAAAGCCAAAATTAGTACAAGGAACAACATCATCAGGAAACTCACAAACTATAAGTGAGGAACAAAACCATCCACACAGCACACATCATATTTGGCCCTGAGTGTCTCTGCAGCAGAGTATGCCGCTCCAGTATGGAATGCATCCACACATGCAAAAAAAGATGACATTGCTGTTAATGAAGCCATGCTGATAGTGACAGGATGCCTTAAACCTACATCAGGTGAGATAATATACACTCTTGTTGGTATTGCTCCACCTAAGGAGAGAAGTAGCAGCAGATGCTGAGAGAACTAAGCAAGAGAATGACCCTTGACACCCTCTGAATGGATATGAGTCTCAAGTCCACCAGCTTAGATTCAGAATGAGTTTTATGTCAAGAACAAATATTATTGAGGGTACACAAGAACAAAACTAAACCAGAAGATGGAAGAAGGAGCTCACTGGTCAAGGAACAACATTAAAGGTGGATATAGCTGACGATCTTAATCTCCCCTATACGTATCACCTGGAGGACCCTGAATAGGCTGAGGGTTGCAGTCCCTAAATGCAAAATCAGCAGTGTAGCATTGATTTCAGCCACCCGGGGCATAAGCCAAATGTGCCACCCCCTGGTGGGTGCTGGTGCCCGCTCCTGCTAGGGCTTCTGGGAATTGTAGTCAGAGAACACCCATAGCCCAAAAAGTGTCGCTCGGGCCGGGCCGCCCCCTGGGGCCCCCCACCCGACACCACTGTGCAAAACCAGCATGATTAAGTGGGAGCTGCTGGCAGACAACAACACACAGTGTGACTGTGGAGAGACACAGAGTCCAGCCCATTTGCTGATCTGCCCATTGCCACCAGAGACATGCACCGATGAGGACTTGCATTTGGGCAATGACAAAGCAAAGAAAATGGTTTCATTTTGGCAGCCCAGGGTTTGACAAGGACACGAAAGAAGAAGAAGAAGAAGTCCCCAACTCCTTTTAAACCAACTAAATGCAAAATTGGGAAACCCAGTGTGCTATAATGAGTAGAATGATAGACTAGGACTCTGGAGAGCAGAGTTCAAATCCCTGTACAGCCATGGAAGTTCTGGAAGAGCATAATGCGTTCCCTAGGATTGCTCTTTAAGCGAGTTTGCTCTTTAAGCAAAACACCATTGTAAATGACCAATTGTGGGAGGGATTGCGAACCCTGATTTATTTGTTAAGCGAGTTTTTGGTTGGTTTTATTTGTTAAGCGAAGCGAACATTCAGAGAAAATTTTGCTCTTTAAGCGAGCTACTCTTTAAGCGAAGCGCTCTTTATATGAGGTTTGACTGTATATAACTGGTAAAACTACTTCTTAAATATCTGACTTACATTGAAAACACTATCAGGGTAACTGTAAGTTCCCACTTGACGGTACTTAACTAACTAAATATGATAGTAAGGAATATACTGTATAGGTTTTGGTAAAAAATATTAATTCCACTGTAAAATAATGAACATAATGAACATGGAATAAAATAATGAACATTATTTTAATAAACCATTGCATAAATATTTCATCTATTATCAGAATAACATCCTATAAAACCATTTGGGTTAACAAATTTACTACAATAAATTCTGAGAGAATCCAATCTACAGATATTCAGTAAAAAAAAATCAGTAAAATGTTATAGTGTAAAGTCTACCATATCTTTTACCTTTTTTTTAGTTCTACTTCCCAATTCAGCCTTCATATGTCATACATTAACACAGTTTACCCAGAAGTGACAATGTGGCCCTCTTGAGAATATAGGTACAGTACTGGATATTTATAGGTCTTTGAGAATATATGTACTGAATATTGGTGATATAAAGTATGCACTTTTTAGGAGTGGGTAAATTGCTACTCTCCATATATGTTTTTTAAAGAAAGCAATGCAACATCCAGCATATTTCCTCATCAACTATGCTGTGTAGGACTGATGGGATTAAACTCCCTCATCTGGAGGGCTGCAGATTATTGTGCACACAGTCTTTTGCAAGCTATACTTACATGCTACATTTTTAGGTATCAATCCAGAGTGACTTCAGTACACAGTATAAACTGAGCACTGAATCCAATCAACACATATTTGGAAAACGATTTCCAGAAGACGCACACAGTAACAAAATATTCCCACTCCACCCAACTGTATGTAAAACAAATCAAAATTTCATCCTTACTATGTACTAATGCAGAAGCATTTAATCCTAGTCAGTTGTAATAGTTGAGGGGAAGAAGATAAGCTCCTTGCCCTTAAAATTAGGAAAGGGGGAAAAAGTTTTTTTGTTGTTGTTCAGCTGCACAGTCGATTCCAACCTTTTGCGACCCTATGGACCATTGCCCGCCAGGCACCTCTGTCCTCCACCATCTTCCTCAGCTCACTCAGCTCTATGCACATTGCATCTACAATACCATCTAGGCATCTCATTTTTGGTCGCCCCCTTCTTCTTTTGCCCTCCACCTTTCCCAGCATCAAGGCTTTCTCAAGTGAATCCTCTCTTCTCATTTGGTGTCCAAAGTACTTTAGCTTCATCTTTACTATTTGACCTTCTAAGGAGCAGTCAGGGTTGATTTTTTTAGAATCGACTTATTTGTTCTCCTCGCTGTCTAGGGTACTCTGAAAACTCTCCTCCAACACCACATCTATTCTTCTGCGCCCAGCTTTCCTAATGTCCAGCTCTCACAACCATACATTGCCACCAGGAATACCATTGCTTTGACTATGCGAATTTTTTTTTGCAAGGTGATTTCTGTACTTTTAACTATGTTTCCCAGGTTTCTCATAGCTTGTCTCTCAAGCATCAGTCGCTTTTTTTTCTCATGGCTGCAATCTCCATCTGCACCATCTGATCTTGGATCCTAAGAAAGTAAAATCTGTCACTGCTTCTACTTCTTCCCCATCTATTTTCCAGGGACTGACAGGGCTGGTTGCCATTATCTTGGTTTTCTTGATGTTGAGTCTCAAGCCAGATTTTGCACTCTCTTCTTTCAACCTAAGCAGCAGCTTCTTTAGGTGTTCCTCACTTTCTGCCATTAGGGTACTATCATCTGCATTTCTCAAATTGTTGATTTTTCTCTCAGCAATTTTGATCCCAACTTGTGATAAGTCCAACCCTGCATTGTACATTATGTGCAGTCTCTCAAACAGAGTTGCCTGTCAATCAGTGATATTGGTTCAAGTTTGTTGTTTGTCTATTAACTAATTAAATGTAGTAGGGAAAAAGTAATTATATCACTTTAGAACAGGGGTGCCCAAACTACGGCCCGCGGGCCGTATGCGGCCCGCGACGCCAATTCCTCCGGCCCTCGGCACCCTCCCAGCTCCCAGAAGTGGATGGGGAACGCACCCATCAATGTGCAAAAGCGTCCGTGCTTGCAAACACACCCGAGCATTTGCAATCAGAAACGTGTCTGCAACAGCCCGCTCCCTCCACTGCCTGGACTTGGGGGGGGGGGTGTCTTTGCAACACTCACAGCAAGGCTGCAGGACAGGACAGGCTGGTGGTGCCACCGTGCCAGGAACCCCCCTCCTCATCTAGCCTCCTTGGAACCTTCCTTCCTTTCCTCCTCCATCCCCTTCTCTTTCTCCCTCCACTTTCTTTTTCCCTTTCTGTTTTAAAGTTTGCTTCTTGGCAGTTTGTCTTTCAAAACAGACTTTTGTCCTGGGTTCACTCGCCAAGCTCACCTCCCTAGTTTGGTGGGGGCCACCTTTTCCCAAGCCAGCCTTCCTTTCACTTTTAAGGTCGCCCTTGTTTGAAATGATTTGCAGGCTTCCTTTCTCCCCCCCCCCTCTCTTTTCTCTTTTGGTTTGCTCTGTCACTTTGCCGTTTTGAAGCAGACTTTTCCTGGAGCTCTCCTCCTCCTCCTCCCTAGCTCGGCCGTGAGCGGGGGGGGGGGGGGGAGCCTACTTTCCCAGTAGGTTTCCCTCTCCTCTTTAAGGTCGCCCCTGCTCGAAAGCCAGCCGTATATCCGACTCTAGGGTTCAGTGCTCATTTCAGTTTATAGCCGAAGAGCCAGCGCTGTCTGCGTTTGCAGACGTTTCCATGGACATGTGGCAGGCATGACTAGACACTGAAGTGCACAGAATGCGGTTTACCTTCCCACCAAAGCGGTACCTATTTATTTACAGTGCTATAGTTGCAATGCCTTGCTTTGGAAAGGTTAGGCTGGCAGAAGCTGGGGCAGAGACAGTCACCAGTCATTTCTCCCCAGGTGGAAAAAGATCTAAAAATTTCTCAGTGGCTTCAGAATTTGGAACGTTGCCTTTTAACACTAATTTTTTGGAGTTCCTTGTTGAAAGCAATTTTTTTGAAGATAAATCTCTTTGAAAAGCATTTTTTTTTTGCCATCACTGAGTAGTTGCAAAGAATTTTTGAAATGCAATGTGCTTTTTCTATTGTTTTTCATTACCTTTTTAAAAATGTTTAAGATTGTTAACAGGGAATGACGTATAATTTGACTAAAATGCACGCAAATGCATGTAAAAGCAATCTTCATAAACATCAGGATGTCTGGATACTTTTCTTAGGAGAAATGTGGTTGAGCTTTTGGAATTCTACACAGGGTAGAGACAGTGGGGAAGACCAGCAATGAAATGGAGTCAGCAAAGTTTGGGGAATTGAAGAAGGAAATTTCTTGTCCACCCAAGGGTCAATGGGACTTTGGAACGCATGGCTCCAAGATATAATGACAACTTTGAGCTTGGGTGTTTTTAAAATGTGGGCTGGGCTAATGTATGATGCAGGAATGGTAGGGGGAGGTCTGGTAAAGGTAAAGGTCACCCTTGCTCAAAAGCCAGTCATAACCGACTCTAGGGGTCAGTGCTCATCTCTGTTTACAGACAAAGAGCTAGCACTGTCTGCATTTGCAGACATTTCTGTGGACATGTAGCAGGCATGCCTAGACACTGGAGTGCATGGAACACTTTTTACCTTTCCACTGAAGTGGTCCCTATTTATCTACTTGCAATTTCTTGCTTTCTAGCTGCAGTGGCTCAAATCACTAAGACACTGACTGGGAGGTGGAAGGTCAGCAGTTCGATTCCCGAGTACTGCAGGATGGAATGAGTTCCCGTCTCTGTCCCAGCTCCTGCCAACCTAGCAGTTAGAAAGCAAGAAATTGCAAGTAGATAAATAGGGACCACTTCGGTGGGAAGGTAACAGCGTTCCGTGCGCTCTGGCGTCTAGTCATGCCTGCCATATGACCATGGAAACGTCTGCAGAAGCAGACAGCGCTGGCTCTTCGGCTATAAACTGAAATGAGCACTGAACCCTAGAGTCGGATATACGGCTGGCTTTCGAGCAGAGGCGACCTGTTTCTAAGCTGAAGAGCCAGCGCTGTCTGCTTCTGCAGACATTTCCATGGTCATATGGCAGGCATGACTAGACACCAGAGCGCACGGAACGCTGTTACCTTCTCACCGAAGTGGTCCCTATTTATCTACTTGCAATTTCTTGCTTTCAAACTGCTAGGTTGGCAGGAGCTGGGACAGAGACGGGAGCTCATTCTATCCTGCAGTACTCAGGAATCGAACTGCTGACCTTCCACCTCCCAGTCAGTGTCTTGGTGATTTGAGAGCCACTGCAGTTAGAAAGCAAGAAATTGCAAGTAGATAAATAGGGACCACTTCGGTGGAAAGGTAAAAAGTGTTCCATGCACTCCAGTGTCTAGGTATGCCTGCCACATGTCCACAGAAATGTCTGCAAATGCAGACAGTGCTAGCTCTTTGTCTGTAAAC
The DNA here is from genome assembly GCA_030440675.1 of Furcifer pardalis. Lineage (NCBI taxonomy): Eukaryota > Metazoa > Chordata > Lepidosauria > Squamata > Chamaeleonidae > Furcifer > Furcifer pardalis. Next base: position 188,754,189 of record CP126891.1, read on the forward strand.
AGAGATGAGCACTGACCCCTAGAGTCGGATACGACTGGCTTTTGAGCAAGGGAAACTTTTACCTTTAACTGTTAGGTTTGGCAGGAGCTGAGGCAGAGACAGAAGCTCAGTCCATCATTCAGTACTTGGAAATCGAACTCCGACCTTCCACTTGCTGCTTCCAAAGATAAACACAAAGGCCAAACCTTCCCTCCCTCCCTCCCCCTTCCTTCCTCTTCTGGTTTGGTTTGTCCTTTGCATTTGTCTTTGGAAGCAGAGGTGGCAGCGATGGTGGGGAGGGTTAGTAGCAGTGAGGCCGGGAGAGCAGGGCAGAGATCCCATTGAAAAAATAGCCCGGCCCTCGAGCAACCAGAGGGACTGTGATCCGGCCCTCGGCTTTAAAAGTTTGGGCACCCCTGCTTTAGAAAGTTGTTGTGAGGAAGAACACAATTGTATTCCCATCAGCACTTCTACAAGAAAAAGCATGAGGGGATGACCCATGACAACTTTTAACTCAGGGCAGCCAATCCCAGTGATATGCCCACTTGCCTTACAAAGGGGCTTAATGCAGAATAAAGGTGAAGTCTCTAACATTCAACAAGCTATTACAGGGCCTCTAAAAGACATTTGTGTACAGTACTATATCTTCCTATTAAGGCTGGAAATGTATCAAAAACCTTTAAGGTTTCAGCTTCATATGGGTTCTTTATTTATGACACTGGTATCTCACCTTTCTTCCTTATTGCTAATCTTCACACACAAAAAGCTGTGAGGTAGATAAGGCAGAAGGGAAGTACCCCAAGATCCCAAAATTTATATAATTAATTCCTGCTTGAACCACCATTCCAGCTGAGATGACTGCTATGGGCTCTAGATGAGGCTGCCCTTGAAGACTGTGCAGAAATGTCAGTTGATTCCAAATGTTAACGTCATCATTCTAACTGTACTCAGTCAAACAGATCAGATTACATCAATCTTGTATCCGTTTCACAAGATGCAAGTTTATTTTCACTCTCAGTTGTAGGGTGCTGTTGCTAATCTTTAAAGGTCTTAATGAGACACAACCAACCTACCGACACACAAACAAACAAATCATACTTAAATGAAACTTATTGTGCATGCTCACAAGTCTTCCATGTCAAAAAGATCCACAGGTCCAGTTATAAAAACAGGAGTAAAAGCTTCTTTTTCAACACATCTTTATCAACCAGACCAACAAAATAGCTCAATGTGATGTAAATCATTTCAATCTGTCTTTTCAGTCTGCCCCAGCCTGTCTGTTTCTGAACAGAATTTATAACCCAAGATAGGTTACCTCATACTCCCTTATGAGCCTTTCAAAGCATAAAATCCCCAGCCACTGTCCTCTACAGGAGGCATATGCCATCCACTGCATGGCTTGCACCTCTGGCTCTAGTCACAAGAGGCCTTGAAACTGTCTCTGGCTCCTCTACTGTCGTACAATGTTGGGCACGTACAGTGTTGTAGGTGTTTTTAGAGTGGCAAGAGGCTTCTGATGCCTTCCTTGAGCTACAACTTTGTGTGGCTACCTGGAGCAGAAGACTTAGATGATCTTAGTAGTTCAGGTGGGGGCCACACTTAAGCTTCCTCTGACTGTTGTCTCCCACCTCTTTCTCAACTGTCCATTTCCACCACTTCTCCCCCTTTCCACTATCCTTGTCCCCCTTAACATCCTCAGGGTCTCTTGCCTCTCTTGTAGATCCTTCTGACCTCTGCAAATCATCATGAGCATTGCTTCTTCTAGATAGTTCTTTGCCCTTTGGACATTCAGGGCATGCCCCTTTTCATTGCTGTATCTTCTCCATAGGCAACTCTTGTTGAGTTTGTGGCTTCACTGTCTGCAGTATGACCACCTTCCAGGGGTAAGGTGTTCCTGGGGAGACCACATCAGGAATGGTTGAGGTGGAAGATATTGGGGTCAGAGACCACAGTTAGACACACACATTCCTCCATAACAAAAAGGTGTCTAGTGTTACTTTAGTCATTTCAGCCAATGGCCAGCTATAACACAGGATCCACATAAAGAAAGTAGATGCAATAGTGCCTGCCTATTAGAACTTTAAATAAAATAATAAATGCTTTTGTTTTACACAGATGTGAAAATTTAGGGACAAGATTTGAAGTATCCTTATGATAGGTGAACCTCCACATATCCAGCCACAGCTGGATATATTCATTGGCTTTAAAAGTTTTTAAAAGGGAGGGGCTACTGGATAATTTCCAGAAATACTTCTTGCTTACTCAGTGAGAAGCTGTCATCCAGAATCCCATCTCTGGGAACAGGCTGCAAACTTAACTCAATGGTTTGTTACTCACACAGTAAAGCAAGTGTTGTCTTATGCTACCTCTCTTGACTGTACTGTATTATGGAAATATAGTATACCCTTGTTATAAACAATATATCAGTTTCTATTCCTTAGCTTTTGGATAAGCAACAAATAAGATTGTTTGGCTTCTCCTGCATTCTACTTTGATCCAAACTTGATTTTATCTGGCACAGTTTGCTTTTTACACCTTATTAAGTACTTTGTTTAGAGATGACCCCTTGGTCTATCTCGCCTTATAAAACCCCAATTTATGTAAAAAGTCAATTCCGTAGCTTCTTATGTAAATAGGGATTTTACATAAATCAATGCATCTCCATAGGAATGCATTGCTAAGAGGGTAAATATAATTCTAGGACTGCTTGGGAGGAAATGGGAAAGGTTCAATGGTGGTCATGAGCAGGTTTGAACCAGTGTGCCAGAACCGGTAGCAGAAATTCTGGCTGGCTCCGCCCATCCAAGTTTTGAAATAAAGTACAGTACAGTAGTCCTAATTCGGGTGCAATGCAGGGCTTTCACCTTGGGCATGCCCACTATACCACGCCCACAGTGTAGTAGTAAAAGTTTTTGGAGCCCACCACTGGAAAGGTTGATTATGTCTGTCTTTAACCTATGATACTCAGTCTCAGAGTTAGATAGACCTTCTTCTTGACCATTTCTGAACTTATAAACAAAGTACAAACCATCGGATATGACTGGTTTTTGAGCAAGGGTGACCTTAGTCATATCTTAAGAAATTATAAATCGACATCATTTTCTTTGAGACTTGACAGTGCTTACTTTGCTTGATTTCTCATTTTAAACTCTTATTTTAGATGGATCCTTAACTTACAATTTTCACATAATTTTGGGTGGTGGAAGAAGGACATACAAACCCCACATAAAGAGCACCTCGCTTAAAGAGCGCCTCGCTTAAAGAGTAGAATTTTATCTGAATGTTAGCTTTGCTTAACAAATAAAACCAACCAAAAACTCAACATATAAATTGGGGGGTCTCAATCCCCCCCCACCAGAAGTCACAATTGGTCACTTACAATGGTGTTTCACTTAAAGAACAAACTTGCTTAAAGAGCAATCCCATGGAATGCAATGTGCTCTTTAAGCAAGGTACAACTGTACTCAATTATGCATAATCTCAAGATATGAAGAGAGTCAGCTAGTAAGAAACAATGTTAAGATGAAGCCCAATGTATAAATCCTATTGCAGTGCACACCTATAATAGGAATGGAGGCAACCTGAAAAGAACAACATGGAAAATAAAATTCATACTATTCCTGTTTGAACACAAGTGACTACAAGTACTTCTGGCAAACGGTACTGCTTGAGCAGCTGTGTGAACAGATATAACAAGACCTGAATTGCAGGTTTTTAAAAAGGCTAGAACATTTTCTTAATTAGGAACCCTGCCCTTCTTTTCTGGTTTCTACTTTGCACTTTGAAATATCACTTTACACTTAAAGAAGATGGAAATTCAGCCAATTGCCTCTTCTTAATTTGTTAATTTTGGCAAAACCACTACTAACAATTTATGAAACTAATACTGTACCTGGATGTTTCCCATACAAGCAAGCTGCTGTAAGGCTTTGACAGACTTCTTTTGTTTGGCAGAATTTGTACCTCTTTTACAGAGGTATTTCTTTGCATGTTTTAATACTTTCACAAATATTTATTTTATTAATCTAGAGTAATTAATAAATTATCATTTTTTTTCAAAGTAGCAGCCATGTTAGTCTGTAAAGGCATATCAGACAAAAAGCAAAACAAAAGTAAAAACAAACAAAAATAAAGAAGACAAAGATGTGGCACCTTAAAGACTTAATTGCTGTATTTTAATGTGTTTGAAGAAGTGGACTTGATCCATGAAAACTCAGATTAAAATATAGCAGTTAATATTTAAAGTGCCACATCTTTGTCTTCTTTATTTTTGTTTGTTTGTTTTTACTTCTGTTTTGTTTTGTTTTGTTTCTTTTCTGTTATGCCATTACAGACTACCACAGCTGTTACTTTGAGGGGGGGAGATAGATTTATTCATTATTCTGGATTTAAAAAATATTTGTGAAAGTATTAAAACATGTAAAGTTAGCTTGTACCTTTAAGTTCTCTGTAGTCCTTTTTAAAAAGTACAGAATGTACATGGGGAAACATTTTAGTTTCAGTATATCTGATTTCACTGAAAATTGTTGAAGTGATGCAGTTTCAGTGTCCCACTCCGCACATGTTTTACTTAGCACTGTAAAGGAAACAATAAAGGATTTTACAAAATTATGGAAATGGGTTGGATAGAATGGTCAGGTGGATACACAGTTGGCTACAGAATTATATTCAGTGGGTGCTTATAAGTGGTTCCTTCTCAAACTGAGTGGAAATAAAAGGAGGAGAATCACAAGGTTCAGTTTTGGGTCTTGTGGTCTTCAACATTTGTACTAATTTCATTCTCTTCAGCACTGCTTAGGCTTCATCTCAAGTACTGGATCCAGTCTTGGGCATTGAACTTTAAGAAGGATGTCAACAAACTGAACCAAGTTCAGAGGAAGGCATCAAGGATAACCAGGGGATTGGAAACCAAAGGCTACGAGGAATGCCTTATTACTTCGAATGAATTCAAAACTCCAGATTTGGATGAACTGCATCAAAGAGTATCGAAGGAACTTACTAAAGGACTCTCAGAACCACTATCTATTATTTTCCTAAAACCATGGATAATGGGTGAACCGGGCATGTTTAGCTTGAGAAAAGAAGACAAAAAAGAGGTATGATAGTACTTTTAAAAAAACACAAAAAAATTAAAGCACCTTAAAGACAAACTGGTATGTTTTAATATGAACTTTTGTTGATCAAGTCCCCTTTCTCTGACAAAACTTTTTAAACACTTAAAATGTCAACATACAGGGCCAAGATCCTTTCCTGATCATCCAAGTGTACAAGACACGTCATAATGGGCCCAAGTTAGAGGAAGCCATATTTTGATTGAATATCAAGAAAAAAGTTTGGATACCTACAGCGAGAGTCACCATGTTGAGGTGCTTAGAGTTCCTTCTTCTTCTTCTTTTATGCCCTGATAAAACTCTGGACTGCCAAAATGAAGCCACTTTCTTTGCTTTGTCGTTGCCCAAACTTAAGTCCTTATCAGTGCATGTTTCTGACAGTATAATCAGCAAACCAGTAAATAAGCTGCAGTCTGTATCTCTCCACATTCACTCTGTGTGTTGTTGTTTGCCAGCAGCCTCCACTTGAGTATGTTGGTCTTCCATTTAGGGACTTGAACCCTCAGCCTTTTCAGGGTCCTCCAAGTGACATAAGGGAGGTTGAGATCCTCAGCTATGTCCTCCTTTAATGTTGTTCCTTCTCCAGTGAGCTCCTTCCTCCATCTTCTAATTTGGTTTTGCTCTTGTTTTTAGAGTTCCTCTGAAGAAGCTAGTGGCTTGCTACTAACTACAACTTCCTCACTGCTAATTTGAGAAGTCCATCACTTAATGAATGAAGATGCTACTGCAGACTACAAACAGATTGTAATTAACAGATCCATTCAAAAGGACAACACAACTCCAAACTGTGTAGTTCTAGAGTGCTCTTGGCATCCATGTTAGATTTTACATATCTAGTTTTTTAGGGTTTAGGCAGAGTAGCAAACATATATAACTAAGGTAATTTTGACAAATGAGAGAGCTGCCTCAGAGTCATCTGTTTTCCCATCATTCCAACTATTTGATGTAAGCTGGTCACATGCCTGGAGCTAGCTGACTGCTTTAAACAATTTCCATATGGTGTTTCAATAAACTTTTCAAAAACCACATAGGGCTAAAGTTTACCATTCTCCTTACAATTCCAGTTTGAGATGTAAAATATGTTAACACTGTAGTAATTGTCTAGACATCTCATTTCTAGTGATACATGTATACACTCCCCTTTTCTTAACAGTATGTTTTAGAAAATTGTTGCCAATTTCCATTTCATTGAAAACTTGCAGCACATAAATTAGAAAAGGCTAAATGTTGTTCCAAGACTTATTCCTTCAACTTCTTAAATAAACCACATTCATTTTCCTTCATCCATGTGTGGAAACCATCATACATACTCTACGCCATTTTACCCCTTACCGATTTCCCATCAACTTCTATAAACACAGATGTTCAACTAATTTATGATACAAAGGATAAGAGGCTGCAGAAAAGACAAAGTATACATCAGCTACTACCAGTGAAACCAAAACAGGAACAATCAAACCAGATTCTTTGTTTAAGAAATGAACATGAAACAGAAATTGGCAACTATTTCATTTCAATTAAGATTTGTATATGATGAGTTAACTAATATTGACTGCCACTGGATTCATAGGTTGAATTCCAAAGCATCTGTCAGCAAATAGAAAACAAGTATTGAAAACAATATTTCCCGGTACTGTATATGGAAGAACCAATAGTCTCTCCCCCCTGCCCTGCTGTCTTTTATCTCCAAAACAAATAAATAAACCCAATAACAAAATCATTTGTGTTATAGCTTTTTAAAATATATATATCACTTTTTGGTCTTCCTTGACAAGTCTTACAAAGTTCAATTCCTATGCCAAGAGGCACAGATTTGAAAAGTCTTGCTTCAGCCAAATGAATGTTTTACTTTAAAAAAAAAAGCAGCTGATCCCCATGTCATAATCAAAAACTGATTTTGTAACTCCCTTCAATTTCAAAAAGAATTTGCCATTTGACTCAGGAACATTGCTATTCAACAAAAACAAGAGAAACAGTCTAATACAATGCATGTCTGTCTGATAATAAGGCCAAAAGATTTCAGTAAAACCAACTCTCAATTAGATGTGGACAGGATTGCTGACTGGGATGCTGCTACATTAGCACCCAGGAGCGCATTAGCTGTGGAACAGTGGGGCTTGATTAGCATGAACTCCTAGGAGTCACAGAACTTGTGTTAGAGAAAACTATACACAGAAATCTGTGACCACTTTTCCATTGGCAGAGTTTGGAAGATCCGTACAGTCAAACCTCGCATAAAGAGCACCTCACTTAAAAAGTAACTCGCTTAAAGAGCAGACTTTTCTCTGAATGTTCTTTTTGCTTAACAAATTAATAAGGGTTCGCAATCCCCCCCCCCCCAGTCACAGTTGGTCACTTACAATGGTGTTTCACTTAAAGAGCAAACTCGCTTAAAGAACAATCCTGTGGAATGCATTATGCTCTTTAAGCGAGGTACAACTGTATCTCAGTTTAGGAACTGAAGGTATGAAAGCAAACCTTAAGTTAAGCATGCAGCTGTTCTCCTCATGTTTTTATGAGAGCCAAGTACAAATCACCTTTCATTATTAACCAGAGTTTTTTCTTGTGTTCAAGTGAAAAATCTATGCCTGGCCATACATCTGCATAGACAACAATTTAAAACCAGTTCAAAAATTAAGTTTTAAAAAAAGCTTAAAAACTTAACATTAAAAACTAGGCGTTGTAGCTAGGAGGCACTGGGGGTCAAACCATCCAGCCGGCTGAGGAAATTGATCCTTCCATTCCCCAGACCTGACCTGCCAACCTGGCTTTCACTCTTTTCCTGAAGGACAGCAGCTCCGTCTGCAGGCGTATTTCTATTGGGAGGAGGTTCCATAGGGACCTTAGAGATTTATTCACATTATGCTTCCATATTGCTATTTGTTTAATACAGGAAAGAAGATAGAGATGTTGGTAGCATTTCCACTATTGCCTCACTCACAGTGATGGGCTCAAAAAAAAATTACTACCACACTGTGGGCATGGTTTGGTGCATGTGGCCAGAGAGAAAGCCCTGCATTACACTCAAATTAGGACTACTTTATTTCAAAACTTGGATGGGCAGGGCCAACCAGAATTTATGCTACCGGTTCTGGCAAATTGGTGCGAACCTGCTGGTGCCCACCACTGCTCAGTCACATTATGGAGCCAACGCACAATTCTGGGGTTTGTAAAACAAAGCAGTGCAATTACCATATACAACTTCCCTGAACAAATGAGATCTTTGTTGATTAACAAAACATCAGTTGTAGATTGCCTGGCATAGCAGTGCTCCTTTTTCCACATTTCACCTCCTTCTTTGCTTTCCATGTCTTTTCCTAAATATCTGTTATTAATAGTACTGCTTTTCAAAAAGCTATTTATGTCTTAGTAGACTTTACAGCAAGTTCACAATCTTCCAAAAGTGTATCTTAAAAAGAAGAAATAATCAGTCCTTTGATACCATTATGTGGTATCTCAACCTCCCCTGCGTCACTTGAATAGGCTGAGGGTTGGAGTCCCTAAATGCAAGACCAATACCCTCAAGGGGAGGCTGCTGGTGGACAGCAACACACGGTGTGAATGTGGAGAGCTACAGAATCCAGAAAAGTGGCTTCATTTTGGCAGACCAGGGTTTGATTGGGACACAAAAGAAGATTATGTGGTCAACCATTATATAGATTTCATATCATTTATTGATTATTTTATAATATTTTATTTTAATCTCATGTAACTTTGTACAGAGCCTTTCTTGGAAGAATAGCATAGAAATATTCTAAAACAAATACAACATTTAATTATAAAATGGCTAATTATTATTTATATGGGGGCATTTGTCTTTGTTAGGGCATTAAAGACATCATAATCAGTTTGTATATGCTGACATGATCACAAAGAAAATGGGATTCTGGGAAATAAGAGATCAGTATCCTTGGGAGAATCCAGATTCAAAAATATATGATTTTTCCAATATATGATAAATCATATATTTTTAATCTGGATTCTCCCAAGGATATATATAAGAAAACTGAGGTGCAAAGAATCTTATCTTTAAAAAAACAAACAACCCTATATTACTATTTAGTAATCAGGACTATTGCTTGTTTAGGTCAGCATGCTCCTAAAGTGATAGATACAAAGGGAGGAAGGCATTAATAGTAAAAGTGCATCCTGCCAGATGTTCTTAGATTGCAACTTCTAGAAATCCTCACCTTTGGCTTGGCTGCTTAGCATGGCTGGGAATGGCAGTCTAACAATATCTGGAAACTTGCCTTAAGACACAGTGGTTTGTTTTATATTTTGTTAATTAATTGCAGAGGTACGTTTTGGATGGAAATCTTGCTATCCAGAATATAGTTTTGTGATCTGCTACTGGCTGATGGCACATGCACTTTGAGTCCTTTACAGAGAAAGAGACCAACCTGGATGTGAAGGTAAACTCGTTTCCATTCAAACCAAGTTTCTGAGAACTGCCAGATTTGAAATTATTTTAAAATAAGTAACAATACCAGCTATATAGTAACATAAAATGCATAACACTGATTTCTTCCCATCTCTATCTTATTTAATGTATGGTTGAAGGTAACGTGGCAGTACACAAAATATATTCTTTGGTTTTAGCAGTCAAATTAATACATGCACACACAGAGGAACAGATAAATACACTTGTTTGAGGAATGTTTAAATATTCAGTTCTTTGTTCATACATGGAATATACCAGCATGATCCTTGATTTAAAAGTGATGCTTGTATTTTATTTTATGACTTAATATCTTCTTTTTTAAATGGAATCCATATAAATTGCTTATTTTTATTTATTTATTTAGATTTATATTGCTGCCCACTCGCCGAGGCGACTCAGGGCGGCTTACAGTCAAAACAACAACAGTACAACCACATAATACAACAGTACAACCACATAATGTGCAACCACATAAAACAACCAAACCAGAACACAAACTAACTCCTGTCAGGCCGTTGTTGTGGGCCCAGAGGAGTGGGCAATTTTATTCTATTATAATGGTGTCTGTCTGGCCTGACATCCTGGAGTAGACCGTACAGTGAGTGACTGAATGCTAAGCATCAGGTGGCCGTTAACTAACCAGACTCCCCAAAGGGGTCAACAGTTATGGGCAGATGAGTCCTTTTAGGTTGGGTGATGGTCCCCTCAGTGGAGGAAATGCCACTGGAAACCATCATATTGGGACCAACAGCAAAATGAGTGGAGGAGAAACCATTCTGATTCCCAACGGTCATGGAGGCAAAAGAGGCCATGCCAGATGGACTGGCTGTGAAGGTGCACCTTGTCCATATCCTTTTTTGTTGTTCAGTCGCACAGTCGATTCCGACCCTCTGCGACCCCATGGACCACTGTCCGCCAGGCACTTCTGTCCTCCACCATCTTCCTCAACTCGCTCAGTTCTGTGCCCATTGTCTCTACAATATCATCTAGCCATCTCATTTTTGGCTGCCCCCTTTTTCTTTTGCCCTCCACCTTTCCCAGCATCAAGGCTTTCTCAAGTGAATCCTCTCTTCTCATTTGACGTCCAAAGTACTTAGCTTCATCTTTACTATTTGACCTTCTAAGGAGCAGTCAGGGTTGATTTCTTCTAAGATTGACCTATTTGTTCTCCTTGCTGTCCAGGGGACTCTCAAAACTCCTCCAGCACCACATCTCAAAGGCATTTATTCTTCTGTGCTCATATCTCATAAGGCTCCGTGATCATAGTGTGTGGGTCACTTCATGGCAAACTGGGATCCACCTTAAACAAATTCACGCCAATTACATTTTTCCTGCTTCAGGAGAAAAAAATGCATTCTCAGATACGAGTTACAGCCGATGATAATGATATAATGGTCTTTGGCTATCTATATACAATAAGATGTTACTTTCTTAAATATAAAACATTTTAATTATAGTTTTGATTCTTCTTTTCAATCAACTTACATTCTCAGCTCATTTTTAGAAAATGGATTCTGTTAAGAAGAAGCACTTGGTTTTTCAGTTATTACATGTACCTCACAACAACCATGCAGCCACTGTCTGCTTCACTGGCTTTCTGCCTTTATGTTTTGTAAAATTAGCATTCTTCGTCACACACTCTGTGAACCATAACTGGACAATGGGTAAAGCCATTAAAGCCTGGCACTTTTGGAAAACAGATTTAAAATATGTTGCTGTTGTCAACGTCACCCAGAAAAAGCTTTTTTTGGTTTAGTCAGGGCATAGTGACTTCCACCAGATACGCAAATGATGAGAACAAGGGTTTAGAGATCACCCATCCCCTTATCTGGTGACTCTATCACCAACACAACTGGGACCCTAATATTAGCTCAGCACCCTATTCCTTCTTGTCATCTCCCTAGTTACTTGTCAACTCCCACAATTTTCAGTGAAAGGTTTCCTTTCCATTGACCTCTGGGAAAGACATCGGCATAATCCAAGCTGTTCTTTTCCAGAGTCATCCTTTAAACTTCTCTAACTCTTGCCCCATTTGTTTGCAGGAGGGGAAGCTTAATTTTAATTTGATCACAATGTAATATAAAACTGAATGGTGGGGGGAGGGTATAGGCAGGGCCATAGCCAAGTTCTAGATGAGAGGGGGGTTTCAGGAGGCGCAACAATATCACACACACACATATAACATTGGCATCCAGGGAGGGTTGGGGAGGGAGCCTGTTAGGGAGGGTTTTGCCGCCGCCCCCGCGCCCCCCCCCCCAGGCCTCACACACACACACACTATGGTCCTGGGAGGGCATCTTTCTACTTGATGGTAAATATTTTAGACTGCTGCAATATGTTCAAGTGAGGTTTTTCCAGTATAAGAGCGCCAGCCCTTGAAATGAGAGACATCTGGGAATTACCCTGTTCAAGATGTCACACAAGAACAGTTTCTCTAGGACTGTTCTGCCCTTGCTACAACAGCTTGGGTTTGACCGATTGGCACCCCAACCCCCTTGGTAGATGTAACTCTATCCCACGGAGCCTCGAAGTCTAGAATTTTCTCCCAAGTAAGCAATGATTGTTTTAGATTGGAATCTTTGCCTGTTGCTCTTTGGCACAGAGAGGAATCACCACGACCACGAGATGGGATGGGATGGAGATTGTATGAGTGTGTGTCAGAGAGTGAGGCAGAGACAGAGACAGTTAAAGAGTCAGTCAGTGGGTGAGTGAGTGAGTGTGTGTGTCTGTGTGTGAGAGAGAAAGAGAGAGTCAATCAGTCAGTGGGTGAGTGAGTGAGCGAGTTTGTGTGTGTCTGTGTCTGAAAGAGTCAGTCAGTCAGCGAGAATGAGTGAGGGTGGTGGTGAATGAAGACTGAAACCTCTGAGAGTGTGTGTGTGGTGTATATGCGTGTGTGTGTGTGTGTGTGTGTGTGAGAGAGAGAGAGAGAGAGAGAGAGAGAAAGGGTGTATGAGTGTGTGTGTGAGAGAGACTCAGTCAGTCAATCCGTGGGTGGGTGAGTGAGTGAGTGTGCTGGTGGTAGTGTTGAATGAAGACTGAAGCCGTTGAGTGGCTGCCTTCCCCTGAGGAGACACTAAACAGGCGCAGGGAGACCTTGCCAGAGGGCGGGAGGAAGAGAAGCTAATTTCTTCTGTGGCAAAAAGCTGCGGGAGTGGGTGACTAGGGGGGGAGCCACCACGGCCTCCTCCTCCTCCTCCAGACAAATACCAAACTCTTAACTGCCCAAAAGACGACGCAAATGAGGCGGCTGCGAGACAAGCACCCGGAGACCCTGTCTAACAAAAGAAAGGCACTTTCGAAGTGGTAGCCCTGTTAGTGTGTGCAAGCATATCAGAGAGTAAACGAAACAAAAAAAAAAGGACAAAAACCGTTGTGGCACCTTAAAGGGGGGGGGGGGGAGCTTGTGTTGAGACGGACTCAAGTCCAGAGACCATGTCCCTCAAGAGACACACATATACCCCGCTCTCGTCCCGCCTTTCCACCGCCCTTCGCTTTGCGCCCTCACCTCCGCGCGCTCCAGACAACCTTTGCGCCAAAAAAACACCCTCCCCGCCCCGCCGCTTCTCGTACCTGAAAGCCCCTCAGTGCGTCCCGCTTCGCCTCCAGTTAATCCCAGCGGGCTGAGCTGGGCGTCAGAAAAGCTAGCGAGAGCCCGTCTCTGCTGCTGCTGCTGCTTGACGCTCGCCCCTTGGCTGCGGCTCCAGCGTCGGGCTCTGCAAGTTTCCATAAAAGTCCCGGTGCGCAGCCCGCGCCTGCATTCCAAGCGAGCTCCAGCCCGGCTGCAGCTGTCCCGACACACACACACATACACACACACACACACAGCGGCTGCCCCCCTTCCTTCCACCCACCCCTACTCCGCGCCCTCGTATGGGGCCTCTCTCGGGCCCAGCAGGGCTATTTTGGGCTGGAAGCGCCGTGAGGCTATTCATAGACCGGGGGTGGGGTGGGGACTGTCGACTTTTCCTGACCACCGTCGAGTCCTGAGAGGGGTTCGTCGCTTGCACCCCCCCTCCCCTTAGAAATGAAACAGAATAGCGAACATGGGGTTGTGTGTGTCTGGTTTCCTGAGGAACTTAACCTGGCACCTCCTTGGCGCAAAGTATGCATGGCAGGCGCTTGTTCAAAGCAGGAAGAGTTCTCCTGAGCACATGCAGAGAGCACCTCCTCCCCTGTGTCTGCTTCAAAATGATCCCCAGAGGATCATGATTTTTTTTTGTCAACTAAATTAGGGCCATTGAATCACTGGACATTACATAGGTATTGACTCACCTGCCAATTCAGTGGGTCTACTCGAATTGCAGCTGGGAGGCCACAGAATTGTGCAAATCTGTTTAACCAGTGCATATATGGTTTCTTATAGACACAAAGATTAAAAACAGAAACTGAACACAACCTTCAAAATCCTTAGAAACATTTCCACTACTACAGACCTGTTCCAATATAGCTTCAGCTCCATCAAAAAAGCACCCATATTGCCATATTTCTTGTCTTTTAAAAATTACTTACTATTCCGTTTTAAATTTAATTTTCCCCTCCTTTTCTTCCAACAAACAAATATTTCTGGTCCAGTTGGTGGCACTTCTTTAGGACAGCAATTGACCACCGAGAAGCATCACTTTTGTACATTAGAAAGGATAACTGTCTTGAGAAAGTTCTTGGAGGCTTTTTTATAGTATGTACTAAAGTCATAGAGCGTAAACAACTAATAATAGAAACTTACAATGAAGTCCAGTCAGCACCAGATCTGTGCAACGACAGGTCTGTTCTCAGTATTTTGTTTGAGTGAAGAATGATGTGTCAGCCCATCATCATATCAGCATTTCCAGTGACTCTCCCGTTGAGGTGAAGTTCATGCTCAATCATCCAGGACGAAATCCTTCTAACTCCCAGATTAGATTATGAGCACTTCCTACAGAATCTACAGAAGGCTGCCTTCTACTAGTGTGAATATTAACCTGGAATGCTGAAATCGGGGTTCACTATCCGCCCACTAAAAATCACAATCCCGTGGAACACATTATGCTCTTTAAGCGAGGTACCATTGTATTTTAATTGTATTTCATTCTACATTGTGGACCACCCAGGGATTAATGACATTAATGGCATCGTATAGAAGAGGAAACAATAAATTAGCAAATATCAGTACAGAGATTTTATTTTTCTTCTGCCTCATTTCCATCCCTGCTTCCAACACCAAAGGATGTTAATACAACATCTTAATGAAGGAGAAGCACAGAATAAGCTTATTTATTACTTTATTCAAAGCATGTTATAATAGTGATTCAGGAACACTAATCATATTAAATCTCCCCACCCCAATTTCTTAGGTGTTAAGAATACCCTATTTTGCCATATATCTTTTGCTAAAATTGCTTTACGTTTATTCACAAATCTAAAGTTACACTTATCTGTAAAACAAGTGCCTACTTCCCCTTGTGCCTTTACAAAAGATGAAGTAATCATGTGGATCTAGACAGAATGATGCATCTGAGAGCAGAATTATAACAATCCCTGATGTTTGGAGGTACATGTGGGCTAAAATATGGATGTCTGGGGAAGAGGATTATTTTTATAGAGGGCTACCTAGAATTCCTATAAAAAATTACACCTGTGCCTACCTCTTTCTAGTTACATTGGACATTCTATAGATATTTGGGAAGTTTCTAAGAGAAATGAGTAAAGAATTAAAAGTTATTTGGAAGTAAGTCTGGTCTATTGGAAAGCACACAGCTGTGCTGTGGTGCAGCTGTTCTGTCTTGATCATGGTATTTATGAGTCTTATTTTCAGTGTATCTGTTGCATTCACCAGCACACAGCTGGACAACTGCAAATGAACACTGTAGCAGCAGCAGTAGTGCAAAAAGAGATGAAAATCACATGCTGAATTGACTATTTTTGGTCTTTTAATTACCAGGACAAGTAGGACTTCACACCTTAACATTACTACAGAAAATAGTCTTCATTTCAAGCATAGTTGTTTAAGTCACATTCTAGTAGTGCTACTTTATTTAATTCCGTCTATTTAAGGAAACAAAGACAAATCACAAGTTTGTATTCCCAGTGCATTGAAGGCTTATTTAATAATACCAATCAATAAAGAGCAGGGATAGATCAGCTAATGCCCAAAGTTCTAGTTCCATTCTATGTATGCTTAGCCTGAAATTATATCCAGCTTTATCCAGTGCTTCTCAAGAGTGCATGCAGGAATTTAGTTGTGGGGAGAGAAACTGCATAGCAGTACGTTAGCATAATTCATACATACAGCATGTAACACTATCACACACTGGATTTGACTATGCATACTGAAATACAGTAAAACCTCGCATAAAGAGTGCCTTGCTTAGAGAGTAACTCGCTTAAAGAGCAGAATTTTCTCTGAATGGTCGCCTTGCTTAACAACTAAAACTAACAAAAAAATTGCTTAACAACTAAACTGAGGTTTGCAATCCCCCCCCCCCCATCAGAAGTCACAATTGGTCACTTACAATGGTGTTTCGCTTAAAGAGCAAACTAGCTTAAAGAGCAATCCCGTGGAATGAATTATGCTCTTTAAGCGAGGTACCATTGTAATAGATTTAGGATATTCATGGATGGTGCTGTTTTATATGTATAGAAAGCTGGCAGGCTCTTCAAGAGAAAGCATTTGTGACACTGAAAGATCTGTACAGTTATAAAATTGGTTCTCTCTGGTATAGTGCATAGGCCCTTATTCTCTTCAATTTGCTTAACTTAGGATGCATCTTGGTTTGCAAAAAGTCATACATTTGCATTGGTTTTGCCAGGGCTGGAATTGATTCAAATACTGTACTGAGAAATGCAGAACACACAACTAGGATGTGCATTATTTTGCCAAAACATGGTTTATATTAAAACACCCAGCAGGGGACATTTATTTTGTATCAATTCCTAAACCACTATATTCATCTATGTGCCTGAGTGTGTTGACACATATTGTGTGTTGTTCCTCTTGCTCTGTAAAGTTTACGGGATTCCCTGCAGCTTAAAAATGTGCCCCCCTCTTCCCCTGAATTGACAGCAGTTCAATAGTCAGCTGTCATGACAAAGAACTGTTGTAACACTATAAGATTAAATTATAATTTAAAAACACAATTGTTACCATGTGCTGGATTCCGAGCAGCAGCAATGGGGCCTTCCTCCAAACAGCTCAGCAGCAGAGGTGGAGGTAGTGAGTGCAGTAGCAGCAAAACTCCCTCCCCATCCTGATTCTTTTAACAATTAAGATACAGCCTTAGAATAACTGCTGGGAAGGGAAGTACAAAAACACTGATGATATAAAAAACATCTATCACACAATCCACATGCTCCGCATACGGTACATGCAAATTTGTGATTCACCAGAAAGGAGTAGCCAGTAGAAATAAAGAGAGTTTGCTGGATAGCAAACTCTACCATCCCACAAAAAAGATTATTTTAAAAACAGCTGATCATATAGAGGCTTTTCTGGAAGAACCTGCAGCACCAGGGAGCAATGGCAGGTGAGTCCACTAGGGAAGACAAGCCAGACATATTTCATCGTGACAGAATAATTATGTTGTAGAACTATGCAGCAGTACACAGGTATATTATTCACATGAGAGGTTTTCAGAAGTACTTTCAGGAAATAACTATTTTAGAAAGGGAAACCTACAACACCTTATCTGAGGTATAATTAGAGTCCTCATTCAGATAGAATCCCAGATTTTTTGGGGGGAAAAGACAGAAGACAAGTATAAAGCGATAAAGGAACATATCTTTATGTGGATTTTTTGCATGATTATCTTTTTTGACATATTCCCTTCTCCCCCCCCCCCAAAAAAAAATATTTTAAATGCTACATTCAATGAGACAAGATCATAATTTATTCATAAATAGTATCAAGTTTTAAAAGCTTTCTAAATAGGTAAGGGATCAACCAATAATTAATTTTCCAATTACTAATAAATTTACCATTTAAAACCACTTTTAAGGCCTCACCAGACTCTGATTTCACAAAACAAAATATCAGTGAAGAGTAAAGTTACATAAAAACACATGAATTAGCACTTAAATTTTGTTATACTGCTTAAAGAATGTCACTTTTTGCCTAATACAGTAGTTGAATGGATTTGTTCATTTTGTTACATTATAAATCACACATCATGGACACAAAATGTCAAGACAAACTTAAATAATTTGCCATTGTACATGTTATTTTATTGCACATGTCATTTCAGACCAAAAAAAAAAGGTGTATAACTTGGTAAACAAATAGTCAGGTAGAGCTTTTGAGACTTTGTAATGATTAAATCATATACCGAAATATAAACCTATGAGATAGGATATCTCTATACAGTATATATCACTTTCAGTCACAAATAATTTATCTGAGGCAAGTATATAGTATATCCACCTATACATCCAACATAATCATGAATAAAAAGTTTGGCATATATTACTTATAAAGTTGGTCCTTGGTAGATACATACAATACTATTTTAAGTGGGGACTTCCATATTTTAACCACCCTGAGACCATATTTAACAAAATTGTAGATTTTCATGTACTTGCTCTGAAAGGAACAGAAGCAATGGGAGCTTTCCTTCATGGAGAAAAAGGCAGAACGTGTTGTGCTCATGTTAAGAACAAATAGAGAACCCTAGAGTATTTTTGCTTCCAAAATGCCACCGGCAGTGGAGGACCCAAATCCACCAACACAGTCACTGACATGCCTCAGAGAATCAGTTCCAAGATAAGCCAAGAGAAGTTCAGTATGACGAATTAGCAACTGCATAAGATCTTCGGCTAGATTATCCAGCGTTGAATATCGCACTTTTTCAAAGTCGAAAATGTCCCTCAGGAAATAAAGAACCTGATCCTAGTTTAATTTTAAAAAAATGCAAAATCAACTCAATTACGTAAAGCAAAACAAAGCAAAGCAACCACACTTACATACCACCCCATAGTGCTCAATGCATTATCTGGATGGTTTACAAGTTAATTGCCATTTTGCACCCAACATGCTGGGTACTCATTTTACTGACCTTGGAAGGATGGAAGGCTGAGTCAACCTTGATTCTGGTCAGGATCGAACTCACAACCTTTTGATTGTGGTACAGCAGTTTAACCACTGTGCTACATGTAGTGTAATCTGCATGTTCAGTAAGAATTTCTCTATAACCTTGGCCATTCACTCATTGGTACAAAATAAGTTCTCTTAAACTAATGAACTCAGGAGAAGATGATATCTTTATTTGATCACTAAATTTTTAAAAATTAGCATGTGCTTTAATGGATAAAAATTTACTTTTTCAGGCTTATACACCAATATTTTAAGGCTGGTGCAGAAAAATTGTCCTAAAAATTCATGGCAGATGTCTGTGGCAAGTCTTCTTGAAGTGAGTCGAGACCCTTCTTGCCTCACCTCTAAGAACAACTCCGGCTGCTTGGCTGAAATTTTCCACCCTACTTTCCAGACGAAAGTTTGCAAACTACTGTGTAGCCGCCGCCCCCCCCGCCCCCCCATATCTTCCATCAATTTTGTTGTATTTAGGCAAAAGTGTAATCCCATGATGCCAATTAAAGCCAAATTGGTAGAAGCCAATTAAAGCCAAACTGCAGCCAAATTATTGAAGTTAATAAATTAAGCAACCTACCTTGAAGAAGTTGCACAACTCATACAGAGAATTTTTAGGGCCCAGAAAGCCCCATGCGAGAACAGGACTAATGTGTTCACAAATAGAATAGAAGTGTGCAAAGAAACCATCAGGAACCTAGAGATACAATCAGCAATTGTTAATTACCAATTAAGAATAGTGTCAACAACTACTGCATCAGAGAAAGCCATTTTGGCTTAAATTCAAAGGAACATGTCTGCTGATACTCATCAGTAGGGGGAAGATTTCTATGACAGTGGTTTTTTTCCTAAGTAGACATATGGAGACATATGGATTATTCTGAATAGACATACAGTAATACCTCGGATAACGCTAAGACTTGGTTCCACAAGTCTTGGTGTTATCCGATTTTTAGTGTTATCCGATGCATGTTAAAATCCTATGGGATGTATTGGATAACGTTAAAGCTCCATAGAGATACATTGTAACCGCACAGGCTTTAGCGGTTGTTATCCGATCCATCCTATACGACGTTAACGTTATTCGATCCAATTCTCCTCCCCAGATTACTTAATGTTATGCGATTTTAGCATTATCCGAGGAAAACGTTATCCAAGGTATTACTGTATGGATTATTCTTCAAGCAGTCAAAACATTCTGCAAATTAAAAAGAAACACCAACCAACCACTTCATAAGTCTTTGGCTGTATCATAGTATGTTATTATTACAGAGTATATGATCCAATAAGGCACAGGTGAACAATCTCCAGAGATCCAAGTGTCTACCCAAGATCCCGGAGGATTGCACACACTTCTGCACCCTGGCCAAGCCAAAACATTTTTCTTTTATTATTTATGTCTAATTTTCTATTTTAAAGAGTCTTTTAGTATTTTGTAAGCTGCCCAGAGTGGAAAATGTCCTAGATGTACAGGACAGAAATGTAATAAACAAATAAATACATTTGACTGTTTCTTCAGAGTCATAGTAGGATTTTTGGAGTAACATAGATTAGATGAAAAAGATCATGTTGAACAACATGAGGCGATCATTCTCTGCTACTACTCATGCCCAAGTATACTTCCCCCCACCCTGAAAATCAAACAGGAAAAATGCCATTGGCATGAATTTCTTTATGGTGGATCTCAGCTTGCCATGAAGTGACCCACACACTATGATCACGAAGCCATCTCCTGTGGCACGAATTAAATGATATATGCAGGATTTTTAACACCGGGACGCCATGGATTGCCACAGCCTTGAGGATATTAACAAGGTGTGCCTTCACAGGCACTCCATCTGGCATGTCCTCTTCTGCTTCCATGACTGCTTGGAATCAGAGTTCCTCCGCAGCTCATTTTGCCGTTGGGTGCAATATGATGCGTTCCAGTGGCATTTCCTTCACTGAAGCAGACCATCACCCAACCTATAAAGAGGCTCATCCACCTGTAGTTATTGGGCCCTTTAGGGAATCAGGTTATTTATCGCCGCCCAACACTCGGCGTTGAGTTGCTGTCTGTACAGTCTACTCCATTACCATAGTGGGATGTCTGGCCAAAAAGTCATGAAGTGATAACTTCTGAATTATTTCCTCAGCTTTTCATTGGATGGAATATCATCTAGTGTAATTATGGTTCTTACCAGCATACCCGCTGAGTACTACCAATGGGAAAAAGATAATACCCATTTTAGCCATGTATTAATCATGAACTACTTTACAGTGTTTCACTGCACCTTAATAATGACTCTGATGTAAGGATCTTGTATCTCTCTTTTCATATTGATGAAGTCTGTTATTTATATATACTGTATATTCCTCACAGCTGAAGTCAAACATAGTCCATAATTGCACTGACTTCCAGATGTACATATCATAATTTATATCACTTGATGCTGACCACAATCTCTACAAATATAAAAATTAGATGTTACTCACCTTCATTTTTTGCTTTTTTTGTTTTAGGACTGACCAGCAACTGGAAGCCACAGCCTAAATATGAACAAAAAGAATACCTCAAACATTTCTTATTGATATTGTAACTTAATACAAAGCTACCTAATATTTTCTAATTTTATAACTTTGTTGCCAAAATCCTATTTCTACTCCTAACTAAAGTACTGTATATCTATTGAATGGGGAGTCAACATTGACATAAATTCTGCTGATTCAATCCAGTCATACCTCGCATAACGAATTTAATTCATTCTGCGAGGCTGTTTGCTATGCGAGTTTTTCACTATGCAAAACAAACTTGCATAGCAAAAATTTGTATGGAAAAACTCGCATAATGAGCGTTTCTATGCGGAAAACTCGCATAGCAAAAATTTTTCGTTATGTGAGTTTTCCCCACAGAAACACTCGTTATGTGAGTTTTCCATAGGGAAAGTCTGACTTACATAGCGAAAATTTTCGCTATGCAAGTCGGACTCGCATAGCAAATTTTTTTGTTATGCGAGTCAGACCGGGTAGCGAAAAACCCGCTCATTATGCGAGTTTTTCGCTAAGCGAGTCGCTCGTTAAGCGATGTTTGACTATATATTTATCTTACAGCAACTAACAATAGGATACTGGCCTCACCATTTTTTCTTGGTAGTATTATGTAAGTCAACTGAAGGAAGTAACCTACATTTATTGGTGGGCCGTACTTTAAATTATTTGGTTAAATATACATGGTATTCAGAATAGCCTATGGCAGCTTTTCACTCAGTATTTTGTTTTCCAGAGGTTAATCAGTCAACTGGATACCTCAATGATTTAGGTATTTGGCTGCAGAACCAGAGGTTGGAAGTTTGATTCCTCGCTGTGCATCATAGAAGAGCCACCCTGTGTGGCTTTGGGCAAGCTGCACAGTCCCAGGATGTCCCCAGAAACAGGGAACAGGAAACCACTTCTATGTGTTATAAACTGAGGAAAATGCTGGAAAGGGTTGTCATAAGGCACAATTGACTTCATGGCATGAAACAACAACAAGAGCAACAGCAACAGCAGCAGCAACTACTACTACTGCTGCTACTGTTATGCACTCCTGACAAGAACAGGTTTGTGACTCACTCCAGAGTTAAAGGGTAGCTTTGCATGCACAATGAGACACATATGCAGCTGCTATTTATGTGTAGGTACACTTCACACAGCTGCTACTCATACTGTCAGAAGCACCTGTGTGAATACTTCAGTTAGGTGTGTGAAGCTGTGAAGCTGATCACATGTTTTTTTTTCCACAACCTTTTCTTCCAGTAAAATGCTGATTGGCTGGGAAAGACCCATGCACTTCACCAGACAAACATTCCCCAGCAGCCATTGGCAACAGTGTCATGGGAAAGCTTGAATGTGCTTGAAGGAATGAAACTTAAATGGAGAAAGTTGCAAGCTATAACCTGAACACAACATCTCATGTATAATGATCAAATTTATTTGAGTAAATCTTGACCAATTCTCAATGTACAGTACAGTAATACCTCAGATAACGCTAAGACTTGGTTCCACAAGTCTTGGTGCTATCCGATTTTTAGTGTTATCTCATCCATTTTAAAATCCTATGGGATGTATTGGATAATGTTAAAGCTCCATAGAGATACATTGTAAACGCACAGGCTTTAGCGGTTGTTATCCGATCCATCCCATAGGACCTTAACGTTATTCGATCCAATTATCCTCCCCAGATTACTTAACGTTATGCGATTTTAGCGTTATCCGAGGTAAACATTATCCGAGGTACAGTAATACCTCATATAACATTAGTATCGAATAACACTAAAATCGCATAACATTAAGGAATCTGGGGGGAAGAATTGCATCAGATAACATTAAGATCCTATGGGATGCTTCAGATAACAACTGCTAAAGCCTGTGTGGTTACAATGTATCTCTATGGATCCCATAGGATTTTAACATGCATCAGATAACACTAAAAATCATATAACACCAAGACTTGTGGAACCAGGTTTTAGTGTTATATGAGGTTTTACTGTATTACTGTATCTCAATGTATACCTATTGATTTCCTTCTGTTTTAATAAGCTTCCTTCCTAAACTCTCTTTCCCTCTCTCCCCCCCTCCCTCCCTCTCTCTCTCTCACACACACAGAAATTAAGAGAGCATTATGAAATAGCTGGGTTGTTTGCTCAACTGCCAAATTTAATTTCTGCTATGAGAAACTAGAAGAAGATATACAGTAAATGAAACTATGATGCACTTCAGTGCCTAAGAAAAGAGGTAATAAAGGAAGGATATGTAGAATTGTGCCTATTCACAGGGAATTTCTGAATTTGGAAGCATCCTTAAGTATAATCCATAAGGCTGCTAACAGTGCAAACAGATGAGCATATATTTCACAACACTGCAACTAAATTTTATTACCCTGATGAATAAAAAGATTAGTGACGTCACTTTCTCTTGTGAAAGGTTGCAGCCATGTTGGCTGCTAATGAACTTTGCTGTTCTGAATTTCCTACAGAAGTGGGATCTGTTCACTTGTTTTCAAAGTATATATAATGTAGCAACATATAAAAAGGGACTTGTTATTTCAAAACAATGTACAAGCTTCTACTCTAAAGTATTGGAAACTTATTTTTCTAAACGGAGAATTGCAGTCAAAATCCTACTGCAGAAATTGTACCAACAGAAAGTGATGGCATCACTGGCATAGGAGAGTTTTGGTAACTAAAGACTTCTTATTTCTGTTCTGCAGCTTGTCTGACTCATATGTAACCAGTGTCATTATGTGCGAGACATGAGAGCCACAGGCTGGAATGAAGAAGTCTTTAATCATTAAAAAATCCCTCTCTCTTCCAGTAATAAGAAATTTTAAATTCAGTGAAACCTCGTATAATGAAAATAATTCATTACTATCACTATGGAAAAAAATCATACAGTATAATGAAAATCACTATGGGGAAAAAATCGTATAATGAACAAAAAATTGCTAAGTGGTTTTTCCCATAGAAATTTTAGCTATACGATCCCCCCCTCCAATAGGGAAGTTGTATTACATAATGAATTTTTTTGTTGTACAAGTTTTCTCCATAGGGAGCACTATTTCCGCATAACGAAAAATTTCATTATATGAGGCATAATTTTTCCCAATTCTTTTTGTTATGCAATTTTTTTGCTATAGCGGACATTTGTTATATGAGGTTCCATTGTACTGTACTTCTTCCTATCCCAGGACCCCTACACCTTGCATGTAATGAAACTGATTAAACACAAGTCAGAAAAGTTACAGGCTTAATTTATGCAATAGAAGTCTGGCCTATATATAGTTTACAAATAACTTTCCTGATTTTTCTCCTAAAAGAAGTCTGCTGAAACTGCGGGTGTTCATTGAAAGAAAAAGAAAAACGATATTCTGCTACAATAGTAGGGTCTAACTATGGTCTATTTTTAATTGCCAGCTTGGAGAAACAGACTTTTTGCCAATGTGCTGCCAAATTATTTTTGGCCTAAATTTTAAAAGAAACCCTATCAATTATTGGTCCTCCAAAGTCCACTTCAGGTCTTGAAAACTACACCATGGTTTGGTTTTACTCTTTTCTTACTGCTAATGTTTTGCAAAACGTGGCTTTTATGCTAAGTTTTTTTCAGTTAACAAACCTTTTCTAATGTTCATGTTTTAAACTTAAGAGAGCTTAAACTCAATTCAAAGTCGTCATTACTTTTTATGTGAAAAAAATGTTTTAGAACCAGAAGTATTTGTAGCCATAAAAAAGGAATAAAATCCCATACTTTAGGTTTGACTTATATTGGGGGGGGGGGAACTACTCTAAGGAAAATAAACATACTTTAAATAGTTTTTGACACAGCTAAGCAGTTTAGTCCTAATAAGGATTGGAATAATACAATATACAGATGTCAAACCTAGACTTTTGTCTCCCATGGGGCATAACAGAATTTGAATGGAATGAGACTTCTAATACTAGGAGGTAAAATGCCTCTGATAAAAAGCCATCTTGAGAAATATATAATTGAGATTTAAAAACCAGTACTCTACACATTGAAAACAACAATGACAGCTTCCTCTACCAAACTAAACTAAATGTAAGACCCAGGGGATAATACTGCCTCCTTTCTGTGGGGAAATCTAAGACCTATCTGAACTGATCAAAAGGGATGGGAAGAACAGAACATTAACATATACACACTGGTTCATCTCTTCCTAAAATTAGAATAATGGATGGGGTTGGTTCCTAATTTTTTTCCACTTGAGACAGGGGAGGAAGAGGCTAATTTGCACATCACAGACTATTTGCACAGAAATGAGGAATATCGGGTCACCATGAGAATAGTACATAGGACAATAAAGGAAAGACGCTAAAAGGAAGAGAATTGTTTTTCTTTGCTTCTTTCACAAAGGAAAGAGGTAGGCATGGGACTTTTTGAATTCTTAGATTTCAGCTCCCACAATTCTCCAGGAATTTTCCCAGGCAGAATTTTGGGTACTTTAGCTAAGACATTAAAGTTCTTACAGAGCAATTCAATTAATTAGACTTGAGGAATGAAGGCTCCATCAGCCATTTTGTTCCTGTGAAGACAGAGGGAAAGGGTGGAAGGTTTCAAACTCCACGGGAGCTGCAATGGATTAGAGACTGGTAGTGTTTCTCCCATTAGACTTGAGAAGGATGCCTCTCAAAAAACTACCAGTCTCCTACTCCCTTTGAGTTCCCACCAATCTTATCCCCTTCCATTCATTTTTTCTATTTTTGTCCCCACCTTCCCCAGTTTGGCAGGAATTCCAGCTACTAGTGGGACAACTTTCTTTTTTCACAAGATTCTAGGAAGAGCTAGCTAAGTTCTGCCACAAAGCTTTTTACCTTGGGGCTTTCTCTCAGGTGAATCACATTTGGATATCAATAGGTGTCTGTCTGATAGACTCTATTCTCCCAGAATAGAGAATTACGAGATCTGTATTTTAGAAATCTGAAAATCCCATGCTTAGTATCCTGTTGAAATGTTGACAAGCAGTAGTTGTGCTATTGATTTGCAGCAAACTACATGATTAGTGCAGTGGTGGACACGCAATGCATACCTGACATAATATCAAATGGTGGAATTACTTGTGGGATTAACATTGCATGCATGGTGATTTCAAGAAGATACTGGCTTACATGTTTAACAACACCTACCTTTTTCTGTAACTGACACAGCACTTGAGTGGTGAAATATACTTCAGAGTAATTTGAGTTGCATGTCTGTTCTAACAGCTAAAGTTGTATTCTTCTGATTTCTAATAGGTACAATGCAAATGAAGCTAATCATAGGTGTCCTAGAAGAATCTATCTGTGGTGCTTTAAGTTGCCAATGGCAGCCAGAGAAACAGGACCAAAAAGAAGGATAAATTGTTCTTTGGGCAACATACTGTACAATATTGAAAACCCTTGAAATTGCATTTTAAAAATTGGTAGACTTAAGTAACACAGTTAAAATGCAAAGTGTTAATCTCTGCAGCTAGATCTAAGTTTGACGGTTAGTTTTTGGACAGCTGCATAATCTTGGAAAAGTCAGTGAAAGGATGAAGATCAGTCATTATATCGCAAACTGGTAGATCATAAAAAGCGTAAGAAACATACAATTTTCTCCACATTTAAAAGTCCATAAAGGTAGCAGTAAAGGTTTCCCTTGCTTGAAAGCCAGTTGTATCTGACTCTAGGGTTCAGTGCTCACCCCTGTTTCAAAGCTGAAGAGCCAGTGCTGTCTGCTTTTGCAGACGTTTCTATGGTCATGTTGCAAGCCTAACTAGACACCAGAGCACATGGAAATGAAGTGGTCCTATCTACTTGCAATTTCTTGCTTTTGAACTGCTAGGTTGGCAGGACCTGGGACAAAGACAGGAGCTCATTCTGTCCTGGAGTACTTGGGAATCGAACTGCTGACCTCCCAGCTTCCAGTCAGCATCTTAGCCACTTGAGCCACTACTAGCTGATCTAAAGATTCTGAGAATATGATGGGAAATTTCAAAAACATGGAAGCATCAAAATGAGACACTTACGGTTTCTTTAAATGAGGAATTCAACCAATGGTTGTTAACCACATTCTGTATAGACATAGGTGGATTCTCTAAATCTTCAAAGGAATCCATTAATATAAAGTCCAGAACAACATCATAGAAATTCAGATGCTTCACCTGTATTGTGACCAAAACAATTTAAAGGTTACTAAACACATCAATAATAAAACTATCCTTTAAGCTGCACTGGAAAAACCTGATTCTAGTCAGGCTTTTCTAATAATAAAAAAACATTTATTTAATTTATATCCTGTCTTACATGATACAAGGCAGCTTGCAACAGTAATTTAAAAAACAGATTTTTAAAAAAATTATAAATATTTATTTAAGACAACCATACATATAATATACAGTAATAGCTTGGATAACGTTTACCTCGGATAACGCTAAAATCGCATAACTTTAAGTAATCTGGGGAGGAGATTTGGATCGAATAACATTAAGGTCCTATGGGATGTAACAACCGCTAAAGCCTGTGTGGTTACAATGTATCTCTATGGAGCTTTAACGTTATCCGATACATCCCATAGGATTTTAACATGCATCGGATAACACTAAAAATCACATAACACCAAGACTTGTGGAACCAAGTCTTAGCGTTATCTGAGGTATAACTGTACCGTTAAATGCATGTACACTAGTACCCCAGATAACGATGAGACTTGGTTCCACAAGTCTTGTCGTTATCCGGTTTTTAACGTTGTGCGATACACTGATCACACAATGTTAAAAAAAGCCCTGTTTCACTGGAGGCTGCAGCAAGCCAAAACGTCAGGGTTCGAACTCTGACGTTTTGGCTTGCTCCACTGGCTGGGGACGTCGGGGAAGCCAAGAAACAGCTTGGATCGGGTCTTCCCACCTCCCTGGACACGGCAGGGAGGTCAGGGACCCCAAAATTGGTTTTAAAAAAGGGACTTTTTTTTTTTTTACCAATTTTGGGGTCCCTGACCCCCCTGCCGGGTCCAGGGAGGTGGGAAGACTCGATCCAAGCTGTTTCCAAAGTTTCCCCACCCTCCTTGAGGCTGTAACAAGCCAAAACATTAGGATTTTAATCCTGACATTTTGGTTTGTTGCAGCCTCTAGGAGGGTGGGGGAATTTCAAAATTAGCGCACATCGGTATTACTGTACCGTTAAATGCATGTACACTAGTACCCCAGATAACGATGAGACTTGGTTCCACAACTCTCGTCGTTATCCGGTTTTTAACGTTGTTCTATACATTGATCACACAATGTTAAAAAAAAGCCCTGTTTCCCTGGAGGCTGCAGCAAGCCAGAACGCCGGGATTTAAATCCTGACGTTTTGGCTTGCTGCACTTGCTGAGGACGTCAGGGAAGCCCAGAAACACCTTGGATCTGGTCTTCCCTCCTCCCTGGACCTGGCAGGGGGGTCAGGGACCCCAAAATTGGTAAAAAAAAGGTCCTTTTTTTTTTTTTAACCAATTTTGGGGTCCCTGACCTCCCTGCTGGGTCCAGGGAGGTGGGAAGACCCAATCCAAGCTGTTTCTGGGCTTCCCCGACGTCCTCAGCCAGTGGAGCAAGCCAAAACGTCAGAGTTCGAACCCTGACATTTTGGCTTGCTGCACTTGCTGAGGACATCGGGGAAGCCCAGAAACAGCTTGGATCGGGTCTTCCCACCTCCCTGGACCCGGCAGGGGGGTCAGGGACCCCATAATTGGTTTAAAAAAGGACTTTTTTACCAATTTTGGGGTCCCTGACCCCCCTGGCGGGTCCAGGGAGGTGGGAAGACCCGATCTAAGCTGTTTCTGGGCTTCCCCGACGTCCCCAGCAAGTGCAGCAAGCCAAAACGTCAGGGTTCGAACTCTGACCTTTTGGCTTGTTCCACTGGCTGGGGATGTTGGGGAAGCCCAGTAGCAGCTGTAGATCGGGTCCCCTACCTGCTCCAGAGAGATCAGAGGACCCGATCTACAGCTGCAGGGTGGCTGGGGAAGCTGACGGGGACTCCCTGTCGGCTTCCCTAGCCACCCGCCCTTGCCTCCGCAGCCTCGGGGTGGCTGGGGAAGCCGACGGGGAAGCCCCCCTGTCAGCTTTCCAGCCACCCCATCCCTGCCTCCGTAGCTGCAAGGTGGCTGGGAAGCTGAACGGAGAACCCCGTTCAGCTTTCCAGCCACCCTGATGCTAAGAACGACTGTATCGGATAACACTAAAAAGAACGTTATCCGATGCAAATCTTCCCCCCAAATTTGTCATCGTTATGCGGTTTTAGCGTTATCCGATGCAATCGTTATCCGGGGTATTACTGTATTACTATACTGCAAAAATTAAAACAAACTTATTTAATAAAAGCAAGCATTAAAGTAACAAAATGCTTACTCAGAAAGACTGAGAGAATAAAGACCAATAAGGAAATTACAGTCTAGCCACAGCAAAGCAGATGGCATGTACAAATCACTCCATGGACAACAACTGACAAAATGTTCTTACTCCACAAGCAGCAAGCTCCATTTCAGTATTAGTCCAATGATCTGTTTGTTCTAAAAAAGAGATCATTTCATCAAATACTTCCTCAAACTTCTTTGGGTTCTGTGAAATAATAATAAAAAAACAAGCAGGATGCAAGCTATGTATGATTCTCCTTAGTTCTTAATTTCAAATAGTAGCTAATTTTCATTTATACACAATGAATAATCTAGAAGGCACCTAGTGCCTTCTTTTTCTTCTTTCTTGTCTGGATCAAACCGTGGACTGCCAAAATGAAGCCACTTTCTTTTCTTGGCTTTGTGGTTGCCTCAACTTAAGTCCTCAATCCTTTCAAAACCAAAGGAACTGATCTAGTTCCTATACAATACCTTATGTCAGTGGTGGGCAACCTTGGCACTCCAGGTGTTCTTGGACTTCAATTCCCAGAAGCCCCAAGTCAGCACACCTGCTGATTAGGGCTTCTGGGAACTGAAGTCCAAGAACAGCTGCAGCACTACCTCATGTGCACTCTGATGTACACATGGGCTCCTGTGCAAATGGTTTTGAGTGGTGCATCTCAATAACCACAACTGAGATGTGAACAATCACTTGGCTGGATAATTAAGTGGTTTTGGGTCTGGCTGTGGAATGGAAAGTTGGGAATTCAATTCCTTACTGAGGGAAAAAAACCCAGCCTTGCAGTCATGGGAAAGCTACACAGTCCCACTAAAAGGAAATGGTAAATTACTTCTGAGTATTCTCTACCTGAAAAACCCTGAAAAAGGTTGTCATGATTCAGAATTGATTTGATAACACATGATTATAATGGTTGCTGGTTAGAGAAGCTCAGTGATTTATGTACAGTATATGGCTGCAGAGCCAGAAGTTGGGAGGTACTATGCCTTCAGAGATAAGAGTCAGACTGTGTAGTAATGAGCAAACTGCACTGACCCTGGACACCCCCCAGAAGAAGGGAATGGGAAACCACTTCTGTGGATTGCCATAAGGGAAAGGGTTGCCATAAGGGAGAATTAACTTGATGGTACACAAGTGGGACTGTGGTGGCTCAAGTGGGTTAAAGATGCTGAACTCGCTGATTGGAAGGTTGGAGTTTGATTCCTGGGTACTACATGACTGAGTGAACTCCTGTCTCTGTCCCAGCTCCAGCCAACCTAGCAGTTCAAAAACAAGAAATTGCAAGTAGATAAATAGCTACCACTTTGGTGAGAAGGTAAACAGCGTTCCATGTTGAGGCATGCCTGCCACATGTCCACAGAAACATCTGCAGATGCAGACAGCACTGGCTCTTTGGCTATAAACAGAGATGAGCACTAAACCCTAGAGTCAGATACGACTGGCTTTCGAGCGAGGGTGAACTTTACCTTTACCTTAGGTATGTGGGACTCCAGATCAGTACAAGCAATATGCACTATGTATGTAAGTATCTTAGGCATAAGGCAATATGAAAACTCGTGTCTGTAAACTACTATGGAACATACGTGCCACAGTCTTGTACAGACCAAAGCAGAATAGATCTTTAATATTCAACTCTTCAACGGCAAGATCTCTATACTTGTCTCTTATTTTGCATTTAGATATGCATGGAAGTTATTTATTGACCACCTTTCTCCCAACATGGGACTCATGGTGGCTCACAACAACTAAAACCGGACAGCAAACAACAACTTTAAAAATCACACACCCTTGTTGCTTAAAAACTTGCCTGCAAAGGTAGGACAAGAAGGAAAGGGTCAATCTGCCTTAACAGGGCACCATATTCCATTCCCTGGGAGCAGCCACTGAAATGTCACTTCTGTGACTAGTTCCACACTAAATATACAGTACTTTATGATTAAATATATGGTACCTTATCTGTTAATGAATTAAAATGAGGTTTACCTTTCTTGATCTGGCAATTAAAGCACACAAAATGTTCCTTCCACTTTCCGCAAGAAATATTCGATTTGTGGCATCTGAAAGGATCACCTGTAAACAATCATCAGGTGTTACAAATCTAGAAGTGTCAAAAAATATATTCAGGTCTCCCTCAGGCAATGGCATAGACCTGGCTAATCCTTCTGAACCAGAAACACTGTACTGTAAACTTGTTAGAAGGACAAAGGCTATCGATATTCTGGCCCATACTGTACTATACATCACTCCCAGCCAGTGGGTCCAGCGAATATAGCACATTCCAAGCAAATGTTCATTTTTTGAGGAGAGCCTACACAGCTGATGATGATTCTTTTCTTACTTTAAATTTGCCTGAAAAAGGGGGAGACTGGGAGGACCCTCCCCTAGGTATTGTAAACCTCTCAAACCTCTTTTGGAGAAAGCTGAATCTTTTTTTTTAATGTGACATATTTTCAAAAGATATTTGAGATAAAGTTTTGAAATACAGCGCTAATTACTATGGGACCATGAGCAGAGGTCAACCATGACTAATGGTGACTATAAATAACAGCTGGTTTTTCTCTCCAGCCAAATTTGTAGACCCTGTAGCACAGAATATACAAAATCAGTGTTGTTTTAGAATACAAGCAGTATGTACCTACTGAGAACCTAATCTTAAGCAAATATCTGCACAAACATTTATTTTATAGACAGGCACTCAACTGAGCTACAGATTAGGTATGACACATGATGTTGCTGCCTAGTTCCACAGAGATGGTGCCTAGTTCCACAGATATATTCTGCTAAGAGAAAAGATACATCATGTCATTCACATCCTTTGAAAAAAGCTTAATAGGCTACTTCTAAAAATGTACCATTCAGGGTTGTCATTGTAGTTGTTTTAAAACCCAGCTCCTAGAATTCTCCAAGAATCCCTCAGGTAGAATTCTGGAAGTTCCTGCCCACAGACAACTACCTTCAGACACGTCTCTGGAATAGGCTGCCTGAGACCTATTTTCTCTACAAGAATGCAAGTGACTCAGTGCTTCCTGCTAGAACTTCACGGAACTGTATGTCTTCCTAGGCATTAGGCTCTCTTAGAAGGCTTTTCAACAAAGACCTAAGCCTCCTGGGAGTTCTGAAGCTGTTTCCATTCTATACAGGATGAAGTCAGCGAAGGCTGACAGAACTTCTTCTTCTGCCATATCCAAATCCAAATATTGGCACTCAGCCATGAAGACTGTCCTGAGAATATAATGCAGTGGCCTTTCATCTGTCTTCCATATCGCAGTGTTACACCCATACCACTGATTCAGCTCCACGAGTCACTTTCAGGTCCTGAGCCCTTTTGTCTTCATCAGCCCCAGGCAAGTACTGATGAAGCTGCTGCCCTCCATCAGGATGGATTCAAGTATGATTTAACCAGTCCTCAGGGTTGTCAGGTTAGTTAACTGCTACATGACAATTGCTGGCAATATGGTCTACTCTATTGCCATAGCAGGATAACCTGGCCAGAGTGGCCTGCCAGAACTATGCCTTGAAGAATTATGAGAGCTGATGTAAACAACAACAACAACAACCATCAAACAACAACAAAACAAAAATGGCATTCTCCCTACCTGCTACCTCATGCAACTAGAGTGGCTGCTGCATTCTAATCCTGTACTATCCTATCATCCCACAAGTTTTATTGTTACAGAGCACAGAGATCAAGAAAAGCATATTCTGGACCACCTTTCCTCAAAATCATTCTATCTAATGGCATCGCATTACAATTGCCCATCATCCCTTCCCAACATGGCCAAGTGTCACCTTGTAGCAATCAACACTAGTCCCAAAACTGGGGATCCAAATTTAGAAAAAAAATACTTTAAACAACTGATTTCTTACCTGAAAGGCTTGTCGGATACAATGGAGTTTAGCTAGAAAATCGTTATCCCCCAGGCACTCCAATGTTTCAGTCCTATACACAAAAGCATACAACACTATAGAACATCTGAATGGCAGATTTGCACTTTAGCTTGCACAAGACAGGAAACAGTTCAAACATGTGCTTTAATTCAAACATTAAGTAGAAATACAAGGCAGCTTTGTTTACATTTTAGCCTATCTGCCCATAGTATTAGGAGAAACAAACAGTACCGTAAGACTCGGGAATAAATTTTGCCCTCTTCTGCCAAGTGCAAAGCTTCTTCGTATAATGGGTAATGGCAAAATGAATCCAAATTGTAAGGGTTTCGGCTCTCTTTGTGTTCTGTAAGCTGGAAATAGAACATTTTCAAGATTGGTAACACCTTGACAAGAGGCATTTAATAGACAACTTCTTTTCAACATCACTTTAAATTATAACAACACGCAATACCGAAATAAATAACAAGCTACAGTGACATGTTAAGCCACAGGCCTGCCAATCGGAAAGAACAGCTGAGTTTTCAGAAATGCCTAACTGCTTTTATGACACATTCCAGAAAAGCCAATCCAAGTAATGCAAGAAGGAGCTGGGATAATTTAGTAGTGATCTTTTAATTCTATTTTACTAAAGGAGCGATTAAGAGCAGAAGAAAAAGAGCTTACGCATTTTGGGATAGGTCAATGAAGCTCCCAGAGATCAGAATGCTGCTTTGTGTTTGGCTGGCATGGAGTGAATCAAAAAGCCTAAGCACCCATACTTCCCAGTAGAGCACAGCCATTTGCTGTATAGTAAGAGAAATACCCATAAAATGGAGACTATTTAAGGTTGCAGCAAGCAAAGGCAAAACCACTGTTGAGCATAACTGATCCCATAATGTCACTTGAAAAACAGGACACTACAGAACACTCCTGGCACAACTACTACTACTACTACTACTACTACTACTACTACTACTACTAATTATTATTATTATTATTATTATTATTATTATTATTATTATTATTATTATTATTATTATTATTTCGATTTATATGCCGCCCTACTTGGTGAAAACCAACTCAGGGCGGCTCACAACATACCGTTAAATACAATATATCAGTTCAATAATGATACAATATAAAATACAGTGTAACAAAACAAATAAATATAACCACAATACAATCAGGATACAGTCCGTATCGATATTCAGCAGTTTCTAAAGGAATACTGAATCAGCATTTCAAAATGTGTCTTTCCAAAGTTAATATTCCATCTGCTATACATGTAATGATGAAAAATAATTACATTTATCTCTCTGTTCTGTATAGCTGACAGACTCCTCACTGCCAACTGATTGGCCATTATACACAATTTTTTTTGATAAGTCAGGCCTTTGTTCTGACTCAGTACAGCTCTCATGTTATATGTTTTGCTCCTAGACCTAGATCCTCTAGTAGCAACACTAATACTAGTTATTTGCAAAGTTTACTGCCCTGAAGTAAAGCATGTCAAAGTAAAAGGACTTCCCAGCATGGACAGGCACGTCTGTCATTTTCAGTTTGGTTTTCTTTTGCTTTCATTTAAAAATTCTGTTCAAATGTTTGTACAGTACAGATCTGTACAAAAAATACATCTTCACACATTCTTGAAATTTGTATTTATGCCGTTCTTCAAAATTTAAAAATTCAGACTTTTTTTTCATTGTGGCACTTTAGTATGCACTGTTTCGAATGTGTTAATTTTTAGGTGGCTTTTTTATAAGCAGCATCACAAACTTCAGAAGTGTAAGAATTCAACAGCAATCTGCATTTCTGTCTGTCTTTAGGTTCAGGAAGTGCAGATCTGTTATATTTGCATTCCAATGGAAACCATCCTTCTCTACTTTTCATTAACCAGGTTTATGATTGTGATGTTACTGCATCTTGAGTCATTTGTGAACCCAATTAAACAATAACCATATAATTTTATGTCCTGTATATACCATGCTAATTTCTTCTATGAAAACCTAGTTTAACTACATTTGTCAAGCAGTATTTCACAAAAGGTAAACTGCCCCGTTGTTCCACTGTTGTGCTACTGATCTGATGGTTATTATGAACTCCTCCTATCTTGGATGTGATCAACTGGCCTTAAATTTGTACAGCAAAAGCTGAAAAATTCAGGCTTCAGTCCATCCTTGTCCTTACGAATGCTTGCTCTCCTTTAGAAAGCTCTTCGATAATTCAGAGAGAAAAGAGAACACTGGCAAAAAGGAATAAAAAGTAACTTTATCCTCTAACATAGTTCTCCCTCTGTGATTTGGCAAGTAAATGTAGACACTGATATTACATCTCTGTACAGATGAAGTGGCAGATGAAATCTATCATACAGCTGTCCCAAGCTAAGAATATCTTCTTTAGCCAGATAGGGACTACAGACTGTAGTAGTGTGATACCCGTAAGTTTCAAAAAATTGTTATACGTCACAGAATACACTTATTTAAGAGGTTTATTTATTCAGGTTAACACCATACCTCACACAATCAACGAAAGTATGTGAATCCTTATAGTCTGTTACTTCATTGTTACTTTCTATATGGAAAGCATGGGGGAAAGCACAACATTTTTGTGCCGGTGGATATTTCATGGCATCCAGTGCAGTTATGGTTATAAAATAACATAACTCTACAGTGTTTAAGTGTTGAAAAGCCACACCCAAACTGTAGACTCTTTTGAGCTTCTGCACATTTTCCTAGAACATCCAGTTCTGAGAGAAGCAATTACCGGCCTACAAAAACTATTGATAACCTATTATGAGACATCAGAAGTAAGATGACTGAGCAATGAAGCAGGAAATGCTGCTTCAACATACCTCAGCAGCTGAAACAAATGAATCTGTTGATCCAATGCTTAATGTATCTCGCAAACTGAATTCATCTGTATTATCCTTCACAGTGATATCTGTATCTTTATCTTAAGAAGGAAATAAACACTGATTAAAAACAAACTTGCATTTTCTTTACAATGACAGCTAATGATCAATAAGTGTAACCATTCCACTTAACGATATACTGTATGTACTTCCTTGCCTTGTGCATTTTCATTTTACTGTAACGAACAATACACATCATGTTAAGCATTCATGTATCTTCCATTTGGAAGCTTTAATGCAATGTCCTACACCACAATACAGTAATACCTCGGATAACGCTAAGACTTGGTTCCACAAGTCTTGGTGTTATCCGATTTTTAGTGTTATCCGATGCATGTTAAAATCCTATGGAATGGATTGGATAACATTAAAGCTCCACAGAGATACATTGTAACTGCACAGGCTTTAGCGGTTGTTATCCGATCCATCCCGTAGGACCTTAATGTTATTCGATCCAATTCTCCTCCCCAGATTACTTAACGTTATGCGATTTTAGCGTTATCCTAGGTAAACGTTATCCAAGGTATTACTGTAGTTTTGTTATAATATGGCACACAGAAATTACTTTATTAGCTCACGTAACACAATAAAGATTTTCAAGAAACAAATTATTGTATTGATGATGATACACCACAAGATATCCTACTTCCTGCCAACCATATGCCACTTATAGTCTTTCTTTAGTCAGAGCTACATCATTTCTCAAGTTAAATATAAAAACAGAGAAACTTTACAATATTAACGGTAAAGGCCACCCTTGCTCAAAAGCCAGTCGTATCAAACTCTAGAGTTCAGTGCTCATATCTGTTTATAGCCAAAGAGTCAGCACTATCTGCATCTGCAAATGTTTCCATGGACATGTGGCAGGCCCAACTAGATACCCAAGTGCACGGAATGCTGTTCACCTTCCCACCAAAGTGGTACCTATCTATCTACTTGCAATTTCTTGCTTTTGAACTGCTAGATTGGCAGGAGCTGAGATAGACAAGGAGCTTTACTCCACTGTGCACTACTAAGGGTCTTGAACTGCTAACCTGCTGACCTTCCAGACATCGAGTTTAGCATTTTCACCACCAAGCCACAACAGTCCCTTACAATACTTACATCCTTATTAATTATTATTTCATTTAAAACTAGTACTTTTTAGTAGATTTTCTAGTGCTTCAAAAAAGTTTAATGAAAAATATTGCAAAAAACTATGCATTTTTAGTTGTCGAATGCTAATAATTTTGTATGAATTTAATTCTACTCCTTTTTGCAGCTTCTTAGTCTAAAACTCATTTTAGAAGTGCTCCATACTATCTACAACAGTGATGGCGAACCTTGGCACTCCAGCTGTTCTTGGACTTCAATTCCCAGCAGCCCTGATCAACAGGCATGCTGACTTGGGCTTCTGGGAATTTAAGTTCAAGAACACCTAGACTGCCAAGATTGGCCATCACTGTATTATATACCGTACTTGGAGTTACAAGGAGAGGCTGTCTGCTAGCAGGAGGGCTCAATGTCATCAATACCACTGTCATAAGATTTACAGTTTCTCCTGAGTAGAGTTCCTGTTTGCCTGTTTGTTTACAGTTTAACAAGCTCTGCCATTGGCAATATGTGATGAGGAAAGAAACAACCTGAGGAAGGAAAGCCTTCTTAAGGCAGTTCTTTTAAACCACACTATCTGCAGTGCCTCAACAGAATGACAATTAGAAAGCTTTTATTCTGCCATCTAACAAATCAAAGAGAACTGAGCTCCCCAGTGCAACTTCACAGTGAGAGGGGATACAAGTTAATTCACATTTCCCCTCATCATGTAGTCAATCCTTAATGATTTATAAAACTATGCAATATTTTGTCACAAACCCCATCTTCCTAATATCAACCCAGGATATTAGCTTACTGTAAATAAGTCAGTGCATAGCCAAGTAAACACTCCAGTAATCTTTGGGTATTTTAAAAGTACTGCATATTGTATTCAAAGTAAGTTACATCATAGCAAAGAGAGATTCTCTAATTGAGGAAGCTCAAGGACCCCCTCCCCCTTTTTTTCTGGCTTAAGCACCTACATGTTTGCAAGTTAACAGCTCACCCTAAGAAACATTGGACCAAGAGAGTGTCTGGGCTCCTCCCTCTGGGTTTTATCTCCTCACACATGGTCCACCTCCTAAAGGAACCCAGCCAATGATCGTACAGTATAGCATGTCCATCACAGCTTAGGTTTCATTTCTTCTAAACAAGCACGTTTTGCATATCAAACCTTCCCTGGAATGCAATCCAACTTACGCCACCTCAGAAATCTCCATTTTGAAACAAGGCTGAACCCAAGGTACAAATCATACCCTGACAACTTTTAGCCACTCATTCACCTCCTCTTCCCACCAGGCTGATGAATTTCCCCCCATGTCTTTTTATAGGTGTACTTCAGCCGAAACTGCAGCTGTCCCAAGCAAGTTGGCTTCCTAGGGCAATGGTGGCGAACCTATGACACACATGCCAAAGGTGGCACTCACAGCCATCTCTGTGGGCCATGCGCCGTTGGCCTAGCACAGAATTTTCCCCGCCCTTCTGTCCAGAAGCCCAATAATAACGCTTTCTTCCTCCCCCCCCCCAGAGCACAGTTTGCCCCACCCCTCTGTTTGGGCACTCGGTCTCTAAAAGGTTCACCATCACTGTCCTATGATGTCTTGGAGCCCCTATGGGGCCATGCATTGCCCCTTTGGAAAAATGACCCTGTGGGACAGGATTGCAGCTTCCTTGATAGTGAGCCTGAACTCAGTATCTAAGGTGTGTGTGTGTGAATAACATCAGGAAGAAGAGTTGAGGGTTGAGCAAACAAGCAACTTATGCCCCAATATGGCAGGAGACATCCTTGCCTGGAAGCTTTTATTTAATATACAGTACAGTAATACCTCATATAACATTAGTATCGAATAACACGAAAATCGCATAACATCAAGGAATCTGGGGGGAAGAATTGCATCAGATAACATTAAGATCCTATGGGATGCTTCAGATAACAACCGCGAAAGCCTGTGTGGTTACAATGTATCTCTATGGATCCCATAGAGGATCAGATAACACGAAAAATCATATAACACGAAGACTTGTGGAACCAGGTTTTAGTGTTATATGAGGTTTTACTGTATATGTGACAAGTGTGCTTGAGGACCCCTAACCGCATTTGGTAGCTTGGCTTCAACAGGACCTATGGCTTGTTAATTCTCATTTACAATAAGTCTTTTATCCAAAAGATATAGTGACAAGTGCTATTCAGGAAACTTTGTTCCAGAGTCATTTTCTTTAGAGACACATGTCTAAATGTATACTGTGCAAATGCTTGCAAGAGCTTTAGGCAGGAGCCACCAGCACTAGGAATGCACAGCTGCTTGATCCAACCAGCTACTCAAGGCTGCTAGTCCCAGATTCTCAAACCATCCAGGGACTAGAAGGCAGATATGCTGGTGATCTTATATAAATGATTCCAATATAAATATTTTTGTATCAACACTTCTTTAAGATCTGCTCTTGTCTTTAAGTGCAGTTGGATTTTCTAAGGCTGAGTCCTTACTGTCTCTCAACAAGAAAACCAAACCAAACCAATCTTTATTACAGTCCAATACCAGCATAGTACAACAAAAATAACAGAAGTTGAAGTACATCAAGAGACAGAAGTTAAAATGAGGGTACTTAAAATATATTTTTTAAAAGAACATTTCTGCTCAGAGTTAAGGAGTAGTAAATTTAGTATTTAAGATTCATAGTGTTACAACTAAGCCTATGACATAGTGTTAGTGGTTGGTTTAGCTAACAGCAACAAGAAAATGTATCTTTTAAAGAAAGCTAATAAAAATGAAATTGTTAAAATATAGAATTATTTAAAATTTAAAAGTAAGATTGCTAAGGACTGACTTTTCTTTTCTCTTTCAATTTTTAGAGCAGTGTACTGTATTTATATTCCGTTCAATATCATGAGATCTCAAAGCAGAGTTAAACAATAAAAACAATATAAAACAATCCATTAAAAATATTAAAAGCTACAGACAGTATATTAAAATCATGCACTAGTTGAAAATGGTGGAGTGGTTTGGAATAGGAAAAGGAGTAAGACAAAGCTGCATTTTGTTACCCTGCTTATTTAACTTATATGCAGAGCACATAATACACAATGCAGGGCTGAATGAATCACAAGTGGAATTAAAATTAAAATTGCTGGGAGAAACACCAACAATTTGAAATATGCAGATGATACTACCCTAATGGCAGAAAGTGAGAAAGACCTAAAGAAATCCCTGTTTAGGGTGAAAGAAGAGAGTGCAAAAGCTGGCTTGAGACTCAAAATCAAGTAAACCAAGATAATGACAACAAGACCTATCAGTCCCTGGAAAATAGATGGGGAAGAAGTAGAAGCAGTGACAGATTTTACTTTCCTAGGATCCAAGATCACTGCAGATGGCTAATTGCAGCCATGAAATAAAAAGACGACTGATTTTTGGGAGACAAACTATGAGAAACCTGGGGAACACAGTGAAAAGTAGAGACATCAGCTTGCAAAAAGAAGTACGCATAGTCAAAGCACCGGTATTCCTGGTGGTAATGTATGGTTGTGAGAACTGGACTATAAGGAAAGTGAAGCGCAGAATAATAGATGCCTTTGAGATGTGGTGTTGGAAGAGAATTTTGAGAGTTCCCTGGACAGCGAGGAGAACAAATAGGTCGGTCTTAGAAGAAATCAACCCAGACTGCTCCTTGGAAGGTCAAATAGTGAAGATGAAGCTAAAGTACTTTGGACATCAAATGAAAAGAAAGGATTCACTTGAGAAAGCTTTAATGCTGGAAAAGGTCAAGGGCAAAAGAAGGTGATGGCAGAGAATGAGATGGCTAGATGGTATTGTAGATGCAATGGGCACAGAATTGGACAGGTTGAGGAGGATGGTGGAGGATAGGGGTGCCTGGCATGGGGTTGCAGGGGGTTGGAATCAACTGTGTGACTGAACAAAAGGACTGAACAATAAATTATCACATGCTTGTTTTACGAACATAGAATTATAACAATAACCTTAGGTGAAATAATAGATGTAAAATATAATTCTAAGATTGACACCAGCGGTGGAAATTTTACTGTATATGAAACAACAACAATACAGGATCCCCCCCCCCCCAATTTCCAACTTCATTCACTGATTACCATTCGTAATCTTTAGAGAATCTTTAGATTTGTCTCATTTCAATCCTCACAGTC
This sequence comes from Furcifer pardalis, assembly GCA_030440675.1. Taxonomy (NCBI): domain Eukaryota; kingdom Metazoa; phylum Chordata; class Lepidosauria; order Squamata; family Chamaeleonidae; genus Furcifer; species Furcifer pardalis. Next base: position 188,795,656 of record CP126891.1, read on the forward strand.
AGAGGTGCACTGCTCTTATGCTAGGTTGCCCTGTGTTTCTTCTTCCTCAACCCCAGCGGAAGAATTCGATAATATCACTAGTATAATAATCTTATAGTTCTGTTAATGGGTCGGAAGGGTTCTTACTCCATTCTCAGCTAAAAAACCAATTGATTTACATGCAAACCATTTGGAAGATGCCATCATCATCTTTAAGATGTAGCCTCAAGAAGACACCTGAATCAATGTTACTATCTTCTCTTTCCATTAAAGTCAATCTGTAAGCCAGATCACTGTTTCAGGATCACCTCTTCCCTGCAGCATTGTCCATACCTGTCACCTCCTAAACAAACAAACAAACAAATAAAACCACAGAAGAGCTAAACAGAGAATGACGAAAGTGGAGGAGAAACCCATATTTTTATATTTCTTATTGTACTGTTGCTGTTTTGATTGTAAGCCGCCCTGAGTCGCCTCGGCGAGAGGGCGGCAATATAAATCTGAATAAATAAATAAATAAGTTTACCAGTACAGTGGAACCCTGCATAACGAACACTCTGTTTAACTAAAAATTCGTACAATGAAGCATTCATTATGCAAAGGCGATAACAATTTTTTTCGTTATACAGGGTTTCCCCTAAGTGGGGTATATCCTGGTTAACAGAAACCCCGTATAACGAAAATTTCCCCCCCTGCCCTCGTTATGTAGGGATCTCCCGTTCGACCGCATAGCGATAAAAACCACATAGCGAAGAGCTCCGTGGAACGGAGGTTTTTCACTGTGCGGGGTTCTACTGCGGTGGTTCCCAACAAGGGGTACACAGCCCACTAGTGGACTTCAATTCCCAGAAGCCTAAGTCAGTACACTGGCTGATCAGTGCTTTGGGGAAATGACTTAGGCTTCTGGGAATTGAAGTCCAAAAACCAGCATTTGGGAAACACAGTTCTACTGTGTAAGAACCCTGTAAAATCAAACCAAAATGGACATCTTGTTCTCCGGATAAAAAGTTTATACGCAACACACAAAGTTCACAGCATTCCTCCGGTGTAGTTCCCGGTATTGAAGAGGTACAGTATATAGTATTGACTTTGAACCTGAAGGAATTCATACAGCTCTTTTGGCTAAACAGCCTTTGAAAGTTAGGAAGAGAGTTTGGTAAAGTTCTATTTTTGCCTACGACTTCCAGAATTGATGACTTACAGTCCCAAAAAAGATTTTCCAAGCACTAGGTCTGTTCTCCATGCTTTTATCCAACTTTTGTTTACCTTTTCTTTTCCCATCCTGCTCCCACTATATATGTCTTGATAATTCTCAAAGGAAGTATGCTAGTAACTCACTATTATCGATTAAAAACTGAAAACCATATACAGTCAAACCTCACATAAAGAGTGCCTCACTTAAAGACTAACTCACTTAAAGAGCAGAATTTTCTCTGAATGTTCGCTTTGCTTAACAAATAAAACCAACCAAAAACTCGCTTAACAAATAAATTGGGGTTCGCAATTCCCCCCCACAATTGGTCACTTACAATGGTGTTTCGCTTAAAGAGCAAACTCGCTTAAAGAGCAATCCTGTGGAACGCATTATGCTCTTTAAGCGAGGTACAACTGTATGTTTAAATACACAGCTTGGCCAACTTTCTTATCCTGCTACATACATGTAAAAGAGTGAGCAAGGGTTGTTCACAAAAGTGCTTATTTTAAAAATACTTGCAAAAACTGAAGAAAAAAGTTACAGTAATTAAAGTTTCCCTTCTTTATGTTTCACAGAGCATGAATAAAATCACAGAGTTTTATTCACATTCTTCATGTCTGAGGGATAGCAGGATAAGCAAATTCCATATGGCTGAGTCATAGAAACAGTGGTTCATGACCAAGAGCGGGAGCAAAGTGAATACTGTTTTGTTTCATTATATCTCTTAGGCTGAAATCCAGTAGCAGGTTGCAATTAAAGTAAGTTAACTGAATCAATGGAACTTTCAGAGGAATTCGTTTACCAAATCATCACTGATTCAACAGGACTATGGTCAGCCATAATCTAAAAAGTGATACAGATATTGCTATTTCCCAAACCATTTGTAGCACTCCCTCTCCCCCAGACCTCTTCACAGCAGCTGCCTGGAGGACTCCCTTACCTTGTAATCTGCTTTTTGAACCCAAATATTAGGGATATATTAAAAATTCTTTACCTTTGTGATAAAAAGGTGTTTTCTTGCTATAACTGACAATGGTTCTAATAACTATTTAATTTTTTTAAACTTCTATAATGATTTAGCTTTATACTGTTCATTTCTGTAAGCCCCCTTGGATACTTAGAAGGTGGGATAAATATTTTAAATAAATAAATAAAACAGAAATTTTGGGGAAATGAACTAGGATCCTAGAATAAGTCAACCTAACTGAAGGTTCATGTACTGTATATCGTTCCTCACAACTTTCCAGGAATTTTATATTGTCCCCATCATTACCATTAGCTACTTCCCAAAAATATCTGGAAGGTCAGCATTGTTTCTAAACAACACATGATACAGGGAAAATTGCCCCAAATCTGGTTTCAATTGTAAATTAAATCAAGGATCATTTGCTGGTCTGTTGGTTACTACAACATGTATCGACAACTGCTGGAAACTTTGGCCAACGACAAAGCCAAGAAAGTGGTTTCATTTTGGCAGTTTAAAATTTGATCTGGACACAAAATAATAATAATTGCCTACTACAATAAATAAATAAATAAATTTCTTTTTCTTTTTTACTTCTAATATCATTATTGGAAGTTAAAGGAAGAAACAAGGACTTAAAACTTCTATATTTTTGGTGAAACAATGAATTAAGAAGAGGTGACAGACTTAAGAGAGATTTCTTCTTTTTTATATTTGAAAGTGTTGTTATGATTATGTACAAATTTGCTTACACTATATTATATATGTTTTCTTGCTTTTAACTACTTTTGTACTTTTATATTTCATTTCACTTTTTTCTGATTATCACTGTAAACATTGTAATAAAAATAAAATTAAAAACAAACAAAAACAAAAGGAAGATATATGAGTCAGTACTTTTTTAAAAAACTGAGCATAAGCAAAGATTCACAAGCAGCTGCTATTTCTTTCATAATGTTATAACTTTAGAGATGGGAAAATGCATTACTTATGCTTATTCCAACAATACTGCTGCAAGTTTAGCACTTGGAAAAACAAATATTTCAGTGGCTATTAGGTTCAACTAGAAAAGTGAGACATCAGATAAATATAAAAAGGGTACTTATGCTCATTTGTTTAGTCTACCCCAGGATTCCTCAAACTTGGCTCTCCAGATGTTCTTGGACTTCAATTCCCAGAAGCCCTGATCAGCAGGTGTGCTAACTTGGACTTCTAGGAATTAGAGTCCAGGAACACCTGGAGTGCTAGGTTTGAGGAACCCGGGGCTAGTCACTTTACTCCTTCCTATTTGCAACTGATAAGCACAAGCAGTTGTAGCATTTATTCTTATTTTTAATACAACCTCTTCCTGTCTGCAAGTCTTCCATTCGAAATACTGGTTTAGCTGTTCTGATGTCATGTAATTTTAATCAACATACCAGGAACAGAAGTTGGTTGGACACTTCAGTGACAGAGAATTAAAAACTCAAAACTGTCTCTGGCAAGAAAAGTAGAACATGATTCGGCTCAAAAGGAAAGCCATAGATATAGGAAATGTGTGCTTCAGGGGGGAAAGGTTAGAAACTAATTGAAGACATCTAGATTAAGGTGTGCAACAAGTCTGACCTGCTCTGTCAATTTCAGTCTTCCCTCCTCACCCACTTGACTGTGGTGAGACAATATATGTCAACCAGGAAGAATATGATTGAATCTTTTTGGCATAGTTATTTCAAAGTTTAAAAGTGTGTGTGTGTGTGTGTGTGTGTGTGTGAGAGAGAGAGAGAGAGATATATCTATGGGTAGTGGGGTATTGACATAAGCAATTTGGCATGACGCTAAAGGATTTCAAAGACACCCTCACCCTGGGTGTCCCTGAAGCTTTTAAACATTTTTCTTGGAATAAATGGGTTTAATGCTAACAAGTTTAAGCAAGCCCATGCTCCTGTTCTTGTTCTTCTCCTTCTCTTCCTTTTGCCTCAGTTCTTTCAGAACTGGCTAGCGCCATTCTGATATATGAATACAAAGTATCAGTGATAGCCTCAGCAACAGTGGAACAAGAGAGCAGGTGTGTGTCTGTCTCCTTCTAGCTTTACAGGGGAGGGTAAGGAACAGCATGGGAAAAGAATAACCAGGTAGAGAAAACAAGAGACAGAGAAGAAAAGTTAAGTTTCCCAGCATTTGGACTTTAGCTCTTATCCTTCAGTCACCAAGTCAATTATCTCCAGCTCTCTCTCCCTTTTTCTCTCTGTCACCCACCACACAGATGCAAAAGCTACCCGGAAGGAACATATGAGGTATAGTTTGCTTGATGACGGTAGTGGTGGTGGTGGTGGTGGTGGTGGTGGTGGTGGTGGTGTGTGTGTGTGTGTGTGTGTGTGTGTGTGTGTGTGTGTGTGTGTGTGTGAGAGAGAGAGAGAGAGAGAGAGAGAGACTTGGGGGAGGAAAAATAAACTTGCTCTTGCAGCAGCTACTGCTACTATTGCTGAGGGAAACACAACTGATGCTGTTGGGAGCTGCTGTGTGAAACTTTATTGAAGAGGAAGGAGGAAGAGGGAGGTGAGAGGCAATTCCAGGGATAATTCAATTAAAGGAATAGCAGAGGTATGGCTACAGAAAGGAAGGAAAGAAGGGAGACTGTGGGCTGGAAGACCAATCCCATTCAGTCTATGAACAGTGATTGCAATCTGAAACATATTAGAGGCTATGATTCAAATTGCAGCAAACCCAAATACAGTGGTACCTCATACAGCGATTTTAATCAATTCCACGAGGCTCATTGTTGTACGAAACAATTGCTATACGATGCATGCATCGTACAGTAATACCTCGGATAACGTTTACCTCGGATAACGCTAAAATCGAATAACGTTAAGCAATCTGGGGTGGAGAATTGGCTCGAATAATGTTAAGATCGTATGGGATGAATTGGATAACAACCACTAAAGACTGTGTGGTTACAATGTATCTCTATGGAGCTTTAACATTATCCGATCCATCCCATAGGATTTTAACATGCATCGGATAACACTAAAAATCGATAACACCAAGACTTGTGGAACCAAGTCTTAGCGTTATCTGAGGTATTACTGTATTGTGGTGTAGGACACTGCATTAAAGCTTCCAAATGGAAGATACATGAATGCTTAACATGATGTGATTTTCTTTATGGGATGCATAGTACAACAATTATTTCTGCTAAGTGGTTTTTCCCATTGAAAAACTGTTGTACAATTTTTTCCATAGGGAAAATTGTTATGCAGGACAACATTTCCCCCCAAAACCTAATTGTGATACAATTTTATTGCTATACAGGGCAATTGTTGTATGAGGTTCCACTCAGTGGTGGGCATCAGCAGGTTCGCACCAGTTCGCTAGAACCGGTAGCAGAAATTCTGGCTGGCCCTGCCCATCCTAGTTTTGAAATAAAGTAGTCCTAATTCAGGTGCAATGCAGGGCTTTCCCCCTGGCCACACCCTCCATTCCACACCCACAGTGTGGTAGTAATTTTTTTTTTTTTTTTGGAGTCCAACACTGGTTCCACTGGATTTCCAATTTGGGTTCTAAATGTAGTCATACTTTTAAAAGGTAACACATTCCATCTTTCTTTTAGCTAGAGCAGTTGTTCCCAACCATTATTATTTTTTGGCCATGCTCCACTTAAGCATCTCTAAACCCATGACATATAATTCTTATTATTCAAAAAGTGAACTCTTATTCACATGGAGGAAGCCAAAAGGCCATTAACTTGGTCTAAACAAGCTTCCAATTGTTCTCCTGTGGGGCGTGTGCCCCACATTGGAAACAACGGATCTAGAGGTTGGCAGCTTTAAGATTTTAAAACTCAGACAGGCCCAAATGGGAAAATGTAGTTTTCAAATAACTTGGTCATATAGAAACAGCCATATCTTGTAGGACCTTTTGTTGTTGTTGTTCAGGTTCTTTGAATACAGAATTTCAAAGAAAAGCAAGAAGAGAGAAGGAAACCTACCTGAATGAACAGTGGAAAGAAACAGAAGAAAACAACACAAAAGGCAGGACTAGAGATCTTTTCAAAAAAAATTGGTGAAATCAAGGGAACGTTTAAAGCAAAAATGACCATGATAAGAGACAAAGAAGGCAAGGAGAGCTGATGCAGAAGAGATTAAGAAAAGATGGAAAGAGTACACAGAGGAACTCTACAAAAAGGACCTCAACACTAATGATAATAGCAATGATGAAGAAATTGAACTTGAACCAGACATCCTAGAGAGTGAAGTCAGAAAGGCCCTAAAAAGCACTGCAAACAATAAAGCCAGTGGAGATGATGGTATTCCACTTGAATTTTTCAAAGCCCTAAAAGATGATGGAATCAAATTATTGCATTCTATATGCCAGCAGATTTGGAAAACACAACAATGGCCACAGCATTGGAAAAGATCAGTATACGTTCCAATCCCCAATCACACAGTTGATTCAGTCGCACAGTTGATTCCGACCCTCTGCGACGCCATGGACCACTGTCCGCCAGCCACTTATGTCCTCCTCCATCCTCCTCAACTTGCTCAGTTCTGTGCCCATTGTCTCTACAATACCATCTAGCCACCTCATTTTTGGCCGCCCCATTTTCCTTTTTCCCTCCACCTTTCCCAGCATCAAGGCTTTCTCAAGTGAATCCTCTTTCCTAATGGTCTTTCCAAACCACTCTGTCATTTCCATGGTTTATTTGGGCACTGCATTGTTGTTTAGGAAACCCAAAACTGCAGGTGGAACTTTGGAAAACACAACGGAAGGCAAGCCAACAAAGCATGAAGCATGCTGGAAGCATGGTGGGGTGAAGAGCAGCTTACATAGAAACAAAACACAAGCAATAAAAATGTTCATAGTAAATTCAGATGGCGAGAATGCAAACATGTTACATGCAAATATTTATTTTGTGGTGAATTGGGCCTTTCTGAAAGAAACCACTTGTATAACACCAGTTTATATCTGTTCATTTGCTTTCTTGTGGCTGTTTCCTCCCTTCTACAAAGAGAAGTAACCACAGAATGTATATAATATTAGGACTCCGTAGGCCTGCACTTGATCATAATGGGGGTGAAGGGAGGAAGTGTCATCTTTCATATCTCAACTCGTATGCCTATCTTTAAGCCCTAATTAATACCAATGACTGAAGCATGTGGTTTGAGAGAGAGTAAGCGTATGCTCTGAATAGGAACTAAAAAAAAACCACCCCACATGTCAATATAGTCCTAAATAACTTGTGTATAATGTTACTATAATTCACAGCTCAAGAATGGCAAAGTTATCTCATGCTGTTAAATCACTCCAAGTTGATTTTAAAAAAGGAAGTTGTAATTTATTTTTGTACCTTTGAAACTAATCTAGCATTATCCAGAAAATCCTAAAACTGCAGAAACACACAAACATGTACAGTCAAACCTTGAGGTAAGAATGGCTCGACTTAAGAAAAACTCAAGATACATCCAGACATCTCAGAAAAAATCAGGTTTGAGAAGAATATTTAATAAGATTTTTTTTGAGATACGAAATTCAATGCATTCCTATGAGAAATTCAAGGTAAGAATTTTTCGAGAGATAACCAACCTCAAGGAATTAATTAAATTGGTATGTAGAGGTTTGACTGTACAAGCTAAGGAAGTGGACAGATCACATCAGGGGTGTGTATGCTAAAGGTACCTCTCCCATATCCATTTGCAATTACAAGACAAGATTTGGGGGGAAATTTTGTTCAGAAAAAAAGGGGGTCTTTTTGCCCCAATGGTATGGTAGAAGGAATTGGTCTTCCACCTCACTAGTTTCCAATACTGAAAATTGGAAGAAAAATGCTGTAATTGAGATACTCAAATCATCTTTCCTGTTCTTTCCCATGAAGTGCATTTTTTATGTTCCAGAATCTGGACTCTTTGAAGCAAATACCATGAAGATTGTGGTTTTCCAAATACTCTCTGATGTGTCATTTTTATTATGGTTCACTTTGTTCTGAACACTTTGGCTCAAGCCATCTCCTACCCCCACAGCTTCTGTGGGTGTGTATCATTAGGCCATCTTGGAAGATGAATCAGTAGTTTTATAAATGGCTCAGTTTTCATGGCAAGGCAAATGAAAAGGAATCAAGCACCTTAATTTGGAATACAGAACAAATAACTCTGTTGAAGGAGAGGCCTATGCTTGCCTATGCATGTTATAAACATGGCTTAAGGACAACTACAGCTATATAATTCTAGTGGTTGCATTCTGCAATGAGGTAATTAATAGCATCTGATAATCTACTAGTTCTAACAGAGAAATATTGAGGAGGAAAAGAGTAAGCACTTTTACCATTGTCAACTATGGCAAATATATTTTCTGGATGATATAGCACACAAAGTAGTACCTACATTCAATGGCGGTTGAAGGATCATTGTCAAATTAATAATCTAACTTTTTCATACACACCCACATCAGAGGGGCTATATATCCTCCTTTACGGAAGACAGTTGCGAATTTGAAGAGATGTGGCCTTTTTAGTGACATGTAAGTGGCCACCTTCCCCTACTTGCTTGGCAGGGAAAGTAGATGCTCTGATTCATAAATGTATCTGTGAGGCAACACTCCACATATATGATGAAGGTGTGTCTGTTTCTGAAAGCTTATGTCAAATAAAAGCTCCTAGCTTTAAAGGGGGCACAAATGCCTTCATTTAGAAGACACTTGTAACAAAACACTACGTTTAAAACTGTATATGTTGTCTTTTGTTGTTGTCTCTATTTTCATGTGAACATGGTTGCTTGGTAACACGTTCTTAAATAAGAGAAACCACTGCTTTAAAATTCCCAGTAGAACTGGATCAGGGAGTTTAAGTTGATTAAATTTGAGACAATTTAAACCCTGATTAGTGGAAGATTTCTATTCAGTTTCAATAATAAAAGTAAACAATACATAGCAAATAATGTATTATTCCTGGATTGACTGTTACTGTAACATTGGGAAATATGGAGTAAGAATGACTGCTTTCCTCAACCATGCAGCCATGATGCATTACCTAAGTCTGGGTTCATTCCAAGATACGTTATCATTTCCTTCACATTAAGGTTTGTTACTGAAACTGCAGTGGTTTCAGCAGCTATTTTAACAATATTCTTTTTAGGATGAAGCATTGCTCAGTGGTTAAACTAATATTTCATCTGCAAAAGACTATATGGTTGAAGCTGGCCATCTCTTAAGAGAGAGACGTCTTTGCCCAAGAGAATAGGGTGTTCTATTTTTTTTTCCTGGGTCTATTAAATACTGTACTGTATCCCAAAATTACTAGGAAGTGCTGCAGAGATATTATTAGAATAAAGAATAATGGGCAAAACTGATCAAAAGTCTCCAAAAGGAAACCTAATAAATAAACCGCTGGCAGCTAAAATATGTTATTTTACTGCTGCACAGTCCGACCTGACTCACAGTAACCCTAACAGGTCTTCCAAAGGAAGTAAGCTATTTAATGAGAGGTTATACCAGTTCCCCTCCCCCGGTGAGCTTCCATGGATGAGCAGGGATTCGAACCCAGGCCTCCTGAATACTAGTTCAAAACTCTATCCACTACACTCTGTTGCAGGGGATCACAATCTTTTCATACTGAGGACCGGACCATGCCTCCTCAGACAGACGGGCAGGCTGAAGGGATGGTTCCTCCCGCTGCTTCAGGCGGCAGCAGGTGCATTTACGATGCATTTTCAGATGTTTTCGTCACTTTTCCCACTTCCCATCATGGCAGGTGTGAGTGCAGCACGTTGTTGGCGGTTTTTGTGGACTTTTCAGTGCTTTTTCGGTAGTTTTCTTCATATTTTCCACACTGCTGGTGCGTTTCTGACACTTCAGCAGTGGCGGTGGGGTCCTCACTGTTGGCCGGATAAATTGCCACCATGGGTCAGATTCAGCCTACGTGCCATAGGTTGCAAATCCCTGATTTATTGGATACCTTAACTAATACATACTGACTACAAAGGGAGGGGGGAGATATGCCAAAAAGTTTATCACTCAATATCCACACACAAAAAGTACTTGGTTTTTTAAATTATCTGTGGAGAAGTGGATACATTGTGAATTTGATTCTTTAATTAGCAGAAATGGAAAAACAGATACCATCAATACCTACAAAAGTGAAGCTGCTAATTGTACACACGGTTACTGCACCATATGAGACTCTAATATCTGAACAAAATGAGTGGATTAGAATACATACACATCTCTCAGAACACTATTTTCTTAATAACTTGATCCCATATTTTCTAGTAACTTAATAACACCACATACACTGTGAAAGTTAAAGATAATTCAAGGCTGTGCCAATTATAGATGCTGGCTGACTCCAGCAAGAAATAAAAATTAAAAAGGAATTTGATGTCTAACAGTTGATAAGTGGATATGAACCAATGACAACGTATCGTAGTAGTGTGACTTCCAGCTTCAATGCTGACACACATTCCCTTTCTATGTACTGATTTACAGTGGCAGGTGTTTAAAGTATGTGCCAGAAAGCTAACTAATTTTAAACCACAGAGTCACAAGGAAGAATGCGCAAAGCATTATCAAGAATAATAATTGGATGGCTGACCCCTGGTGGCACTCACATTTCAAATGTAGAAATCAGTATACTAATTTTGTGTCAGAAATTATTATGGGTTGAAAGGATTTTTGCTGGAGGAACTCCACTCAGGGGATGCCCAAATGAGGCTCCTTTCATGTCCCCAATATCTTTCCCCACCAAAGTGGTCCCTATTTATCTACTTGCAATTTCTTGCTTTCGAATTGTTAGGTAGGCAGGAACTGGGACATAGCCGGGTTCTCATTCTGTCATGCAGTACTCAGGTCTTGAACTATCAACTTGCCGACCTTCCAGCTAACAAGGTGAGATTCTTAACCAGAGCCACCGTAGTCTCCTAGAAACCAGTACTAGCACAATATACAAAACTACATAGTCAAATAATAAAATCTAATATAAACAAAAATAAAATTTATATATATATAAACAATTATATCTACTGTATTTTCCAACGTATAAGATGCACCGAAGTATAAGATGCATCCCATTATTACCAAAATAGCCCACTATAGGTCACTATATACAGTACAAGACACACTCTGTTTTTCCAGTGAATTTTAAGAGGGGAAAGTGGATCTATTAGACAGCAAATACAGTATTTTATTATTAGAAGTTTACCTATCTTCCACATTACAGCTTGTGGAATAAAACATCTGCCTCCAATCTCAATGTTACAGAATTAAATTTATCAAACTAGGCTGTTGAGACAATCTTAACATGCACTTTCCAGGAACAAACTACAACCAACTGGCAACCAGACAACACTCAGCCTATATTAATTGGCACCTTGGACTGACCTACCCTGGCATCTTCAGAATGCACTTATTTGTCTTCATCATTTTAGCAAAGCCTGCACTGGGATGTCCGAGCATTGTACACAGATGTACTTGACTGAAATAGGCAAAAGTTAATTACAAACACCAGACCAAATAATGGTTTGTATAATATATGGAGATCCTACCTTATCCTTTATCTCTCTTCTCCTACCCCCATTCTAGATGGTCATTCCTTCTTTTGAAAATTATCTTATAATCTATTTTTTCAAATATTGACATTTCACGAAAGAAAATGAAAAACACCCTAAGTTAACTGCTAGAATGTTTGACAGTGATGGTGAACCTTTTAGAGACTGAGTGCCCAAGGAAGAAGAGGAAGCCCATGGGCCGGCATTGTGAGTGCTCACACATCCATGTGATGTCGCCCCTGGTGCAATAGCAATGTCATGTGTGTGCAACCCCACAGGTGCTCCCCGCCCCGTGAGTACACCCAACTTCTAGTAGGAATGGGGTAGTGTCTGGTCACCTTACCTCACCCAGCTTCCTGGCTGGGATTTCATTCTCCCTTTTGGTGGAGGGAGAGGGATGGTGGGGAAGAGGCTGGGCTTCCCCTCAATGGCACGCATGCCAGCAGAATGGCCTCTGCATGCCACTTCTGGCATGTGTGCCATAGGTTTGCCACCACTGATGTATGATATATCAGTGATAAGCTTCCCAGAATATCTGATACAGTATTATAAATATAACTGTGTGATGCCGTTCTGTTGCTTTTAAGCAGTTTATTGATTAAATGCATCAAAAGTATTAATTTCTATGAGGACTCTGAAATAGAACTAATTGGTATGCATTTTTTCAACCTACTAATGTTTCTTACAAAACAAATGTCTGATTTGTAACTGTTTATTGAAATTATTCATACTTCTAGGGAATTTATATATTTTCATTAGCATTTTAAAAAAAGACTTAAAGCATTTCACATACAATTTCTCAATATTGTAATCCCTAAAATGGACTTATATCAACTTTTCCTGGAAGGCCACACACTCGGTGAGCGATCAGCTAGAAATTTTGATTCACAGCTCACTTGGACTTCACAGTTCACTTGACTCACAGCTCACTTGGACTTCAATTCCCAGAAGCCTAAGTCAATTCCCCAAAGCATAGATCAGCCAATGTACTGACTTAGGCTTCTGGGAATTGAAGTCCACCAGTGTTCAGTGGAAAATAGTTCGGGAAACGCTGATCTAGATAATCCACTTCATCCAGCGTCTATTGTCAACAATTGACTGGATGAGAGCTAATAAACTGAAACAATCCAGACAAATCAGACGTGCTCCTGGTCAGTCAAAAATAAATCAGGAGATAGGGATTCCATCTGTACTAGATGGGGTTGCACTCTCCCTGAAAAAATCAGGTTTGCAGCTGGGGTGTGCTTGGATCCACAGGTATCTGTAGTGACCAGCAATGTCTTTGCATAATAAAAGCTGGTGTGCCACTTGCACCTGTTCACTGAGATGTCTGATCTGGCCGCAGTGACACAATTACATCCCATTGCTTGGGTCCCGGACTCCCGGCTAACTGAAGGAATATATCATCTTATGAGAGCCTACTAGGCTTTTAAGATCTTCTGTTGAGGCCTTTCTCTCAGTACTACCATACCTGATCAAAAACTCTTGATTGAAGTTCAGTATGAACATATACATGTTTGTATAGTGAATGTCTTTACATGCTTTTTGTGCTATCACTACCTCTTACAATTAAATTAATTCAATTAAGCCAGCTGTTTGTGCCAAGAAGGAAATAAAAATCATTTGTTGTAATCCAGCTCTGCTTATTGACACCTCAGATATCATGTGTACTGTTGAGAAACATAAAGCCATGGAAAAACTCACCAATATCATTGGGAAAGGCAGCCGGGTCAGATGCCCCAAGAGAGGCTTCAAACTCTTCCTGAAGTCGATAAGCTCTTTGCAACAAAGATTCAAGCTTATGAATGAATTCAGCACTAATGACATCCTGGAAAAAGAAATTGCCACATGCAAAAGGAGTCTTCCACTAATCATTCAGAAAGCTAATGGAGATTCTAAGATGTGTCAGGATTAACCAGAAGTCCACTGATTACCAATCATTTATATAACATCACATGTAAGAATGGCACGATCAGGAAAATTACACCTGAACTGTTAAAACTGTACCAGCACATTTACTTCTAGCTCTGCAAGGGAACTAGCTATCCTAGATATAGATGACCTTCAGAGCCACACTGAACTCCATGAAAGTTCCTCATAAAGTTACTTTAGAATATAAAACCTATGCTAAAAAAGTATATCCTTTATCAACAAAATGTGTACGTTATTCTGTAAAGAATTGTATTTTGGTCTCTTGAAAAGTATAAATATTTTTAGGCCATACCAAAACATTCGGTATTTTCTACAGATAATTTTGAGCCATTTTGAAGATACGGTGTCATTTAAAAAATAGGTACAGTCAAAACTCACATAAAGAGCACCTCGCTTAAAGAGTAACTCGCTTAAAGAGCAGAATTTTAAGGCAAAGGTCTCTCTTGCTTGAAAGCCAGTTGCATCCCACTTTAGGAGGTGGTCCTCATCTCCATTTTCAACCAAAGAGTAAACATGCATCCAAATACTGTACTGTCATTGACTCACTTCTACACTTTCTTCTGCAATGGCATCACCGGCTCCAAATTTGATGGCAGTACAGTTGGCTTCATCTTCAACTTGTCTGTTACGAAAAGTCAGCGCCTGCTCCCATCGTCTCAAAGCTTCTTCAAACAGTTCCATCCCTGAAAGCAACGGATCTCTTTTACATTTTGCAAAAACACATCATCACATTTTCAATTTGTCCTCCTAATACCATACAGCCTGTCCTTTTTGGTAGAGTTGTTTTACAGCCCTATGCTTTGCAGGAATGTTTTTACAATATACCTGTTTTCTAGGTGTCAGCAGTTCACTCACGGGCACAAGAAGAAGTATGCAAAGGGATGAGATATAATGGCTATTGATTAGGTTGCCCTTGCTTGAAAGCCAGTTGTATCTGACTCTAGGGTTCAGTGCTCATCTTTGTTTATAGCCAAAGAGCCAGCGCTATCTGTGTCTGCAGACATTTCCATGGGCATGTGGCAGGCATACTGGAATGCTGTTTGCCTTCCCACCAAAGTGGTCCTTATTTATCTACTTGCAATTTCTTGCTTTTGAACTACTAGATTGGCAAGAGCTGGAACAGAGGCAGGAGCTCACTTTGTCATGCAGTACCCAGGAATTTCAGTCAGTCAGTTTAGAATCTTAACCACTTGATCCACCGCAGTCCCATGGCTATTGATTACTTTCAATGTAATTGTTCCTTATAGAACTATTCCAATTCTTTTAACATCCACCAGGAAAAGGTTTTATTACTTATTTGCAATAATTATGAATAACGATTGTATTTGCCACCTATATAAGGTAAATGTACTCTGCTTTGATTGTTCATAATTTTTACCTACCGTATATACTTGAGTATAGGTCGATCCAGGTATAAGTCGAGGTACCTAATTTGGACCTCTAAATCTAGGAAAATAGAGTGACCCGAGTATAAGTCGGGGGTAGAAAATGCAGCGGCTGCTAGAGAGTTTCAATAATTTTAAAAAAAATGACAATACAGTAAAATTAATTAATTTAAACATTTGTGTAGGCACGTTTTTGAGTGTTTACGGTAGTTACTTCTTTTCTTTAAACTATATTTCCACCACCAAGTAGTGGTGGCGCTCCAGGGGAAATGGGCGAGCTGGCCAATTGCACTGAGGCAGGAAGCAATGCTCTAGCCTAGCCTCTTGCTCTCCCTGCAACCAGGAAGAATGGCTTCCCCCTCCATTTTGACCACACAGAGCAGGGACAAAGGGAAGAAAGGTAAGTGAAACCCTTTCTTTTTATGCACAGGTTTGGTTTCCCACTGAAATGCATTGGGAACATACAAACAAAAAAGCTTTAAAATGCAAGAAATTGATTTCCAATGCATTTAAATAGGAAATTGCAATTTGCGCCCTCTTGTCGCCACCTGTGGTAATGCCCCGCTGAACATACATTTTTCTTTCCCCTTTCCTGAAGCTTAATTGCACCAAATCCAGCATGGTTTTGGACTCTTGTGATTGTTGACCTATGTATAAGTCGAGTCACCTTTTGGGACCTCATTTTGGGGTGCTAAATAACTGGATTTATACTCAAGTATATACTGTATTATTATTATTATTCGATGTCTAGGTCAGATGTTAAACTGCCAAAATGGAGCCATCTTTGGTGTATTCATTCTGTAGTTCCATTGTCAGAAGGTTAATGAATAGAGAACATGGCCTTAAGACTAAACTACATGAGCCATCATACTTGAGCCATGGCAGAAGGTGTAATACCATACATTCCTTTTTCCAGATCTTAAAATAACAACAACAACCCATATTAAAATGTTAGCAAACATGGAGTACATTAAAGAAAGAATACTCATTTACCCATCAAATATAGATTTTCTGGGGTAGTTACTGGGATATTGATGAGCTTCATGTCATCTTCATCTGCTTTGTCCCAGGAATTGGAATTGACACAAACACAGCTAGGACATGATGCGGCACTTTGAACCTAATTTTAAAAAAAAGTACCGGTAAGCAAAAGGCACTTAGGATTAAATATCTACTGAAATTATAATTCTTTTCTCAGCCTGATTAATTAGTTCCATCTGTAAAAAATATTGTAACCTAGCAGAGTTGCTTATTTCATCTAGTAAAAACATTTTTAAAATTGCATACAATCTTTAGCACTGATTACAACTAGAACATTTTCGGCAATGGTTTTCCTGGAAAATTCCATTATACAACCATGTCAGTGCTACCCAGTATGGATTACATACTCCCTCTGCCATTCTCATGTGCCCCTCATATCTGTGGGCAACTATCCTCTTATTTGAGTGATGCTTATTCACTCTTCCATGTGTTGATCCCTGCCATTAGCCATCTTACTTGCCACAAGAAAGGCCAGCCAAAAGAATATCCTCCCTTAAATGTCTGACTTCTGGAGTGTTCGAAAATAATTTTCAGAACCATCTATAAGAAGAATTAAATGTATGATAAAGCAATGTACATTAACTGCTTTAGGAACTATTCCTTTACCAGGCAAAACTCACAAACTACAAATAAGCTGCACACATCAGCTTTGGCCCTGAGCATCTCTGCAGCACAGTATGCTGCTCCAGTATGGAGCGCATCCACACATGCAAAACAAGTTGACATCGTGGTTAATGAAGCCATGCGTATAGTGACAGGATGCCTCAAACCTACACCGGTTGAGAAAATATACCCTCTTGTTGGTATTGCTCCACCTAAGATCAAGAGAGAGGTAGCAGCAGACGCTGAGAGAACTATGCAAGAGAATGACCCTCGACATCCTTTGAATGGATATGAGCCTCAAGTCTGCTGGCTCAGATCCCGAAAGAGCTTTATAGCAAGAACACCTGGCTGGAGGTTGAAAAACAGCAGCCATGGCAGCAGCAGCTTTCCGCACCGAGCTGTGGCTGGGTCGGCGTCGGGTGTGGCACGCCCGGCGTCAGTTTGAGCCATGGTGGGCAGTGGCAGAATGGGTGAACCAATCTAGAGAACCAATCATGTCTCTCTATTTCCCCCTTCTCTGTAGTTTAAATACAGGGAGGGAAAGAAAGAAAAAAGCAGTCTCTGCGACTGCAGTAGGGTCGGGGGAAAAGGTGGGTGCTTTTCCCCGACCCTACTGCAGCCGCAGAGACTGCTGCAGGTGGGGGGTGGAGTGGGTAGTTCTACCCAAACCACCCCACACCCGCAGACCATTCCATCGGATAATGCTAAGAATCATTATCCAGAATCGTTATCCGATGCAAGTTTTTTCCAAAAAACTTGCATCGTTATCCAATTCTAGTGTTATCCAATGCAATCGTTATCTGGGGCATTACTGTATAATGATAATAATGATAATGAGAAGGAGGAGGGAACTGACTTATAACACCCTACTAGGGCTTTTGAGTTAAGTGAGATATTTAAGGAGAGGTTTTACCAGGCTGAGGAGAGATTCGAACCTAGGCCTTCCGAGTCCCAGTCTCTCACTCTATTTGTTACATCATACTGAATACCTATGCTGCCAGTACACATACATACAAAACACTGACCTTTTATAACATTAAAAGAAACTACAGTTGTACCTCACTTAAAGAGCACAATGCGTTCTACAGGATTGCTCTTTAAGCGAGTTTGCTCTTTAAGCGAAACACCATTGTAAATGACCAATTGGGGGGGGGGATTGCGAACCCCAATTTATTTGTTAAGCAAGTTTTTGGTTGGTTTTATTTGTTAAGCGAAGCAAACATTTCAGAGAAAATTCTGCTCTTTAAGCGAGTTATTCTTTAAGCGAGACACTCTTTATGTGAGGTTTGACTTGTATCACAATCTAGCTTTTAAATAGATAGTAGGACAGAGAACACTAGATTGTAGAGGTCTGGCAGAAAGTGTTATGATTCCCCAGAAAAACAGTGAGTAAACAACGTAGCTCCGAAGAGGAAGAATTAATATTTCAGACTTGACAGTTGTAAGTATACAAAATAGATGAAAGAAAGAAAGAAAATACCGGTAGCTGATTTACTAAGTACATTATCACTGTGCTCACAGGTCACACTTACTGAGGCCAAACTCTGTGCTGAACCTGAGTATTTACTGAAGAGACCTCCATTTGCATTGATGTAAGACTGGAAACCTTTTTCTTTGGCTGAACTTAGTGAAAGTGATAGGTTTTGTCTGCTGCTCGAACAGCTGGAATCTGAAAATACAGTTTGAACTCAAAAGTTACACTGTAAATAAAAAGAATTATTTGCGGTTATAAAACAAAATGCAGATTTAAAATAGATATTTTCAAACAATCATATACTGTACTTTGCAATCAAAGAGAAAATGTACCTTCAGCCCACTACATATTTTACATTCCTTTCTGATTAAAATACTAGTTTAGAAAATTTCTGAAATCAGTTTGCTAGAAAATGGGGAGACCCACTGTGTGCATGAACTGAAAGCACAAAATTAGACTCCTTAACAACAAGTATCAATAGGTGGAACGCCCTACATGCCAAACTTAAATTTCGGGAAGTCCCACTAAGCCTCTATACCCTCTGATAGTTTTAGATTGACAACTGGGAAGGTAGTGGGTATTCAATATGAAGTATGATATTTCATATTTCGATATGAAATATGAAGAGGGGTGGGACAGCCACACCGCTCTCACTCTTTTAAACTTTTTAAACCTTTAAACCTTTTAAATTTAGTATTTTGTAAATTTATAGTTTAATTTTTTAAAAATTAATTTTGAACCTTAAGGTTTTAATTTCTGAATTTGTAGGGGTATAGTGGGATTGTTTAGTTTGTTTTGCACTCATGTAAAATCTTTTTCTTTTTTGTAAGCCACCTAGAGTCAGGTTCGCCTGATTGGGGCGGGATAATAAATCTAAATAAATATTTAGCCCAGAAGCTTCAAGTGGCTAACTGTTATCAAAGCAAAAGTAAAGCAATCACAATTCTATAGCGCTTAGTGGACTATCTGGGCGGTTCACAAGTTAATTAGCATTTTCCCCCCAACATGCTGTGTTCTCATTTTACCAACCTTGGAAGGATGGAAGGATGAGTCAACCTTAATCCCTGGTCAGGATTGAACTCACAACCTTTTGGTTACAGTATAGCAGTTTAACCACTGTGCCACCAGGGCTCCTAATCATCATGAACTGTGTTTGCTTTATGGCAATGATAATTTAGAATACAGTAGTTCTAACCAAACCCAAGTAAGATCTTTCCTTTTCTTTTAAGTGGTAGAATATACAGTTCTGGGTAATCCCTTTTATTTACAGCGAAACCTCGTTTAACAAATGGCTCAGTTAACATAAAAATCACGTAACAAAAGGAAATCCATAGAAAATAGTGGCTCAGTTTACGGAATTTTTTCTGGAATGGATTAATTGGTTTTCAATGCATTCTTTGGGGAAACTGCATTTCAATTAAAGTATTTTTGGTTTTCAATGCATTCCTATGGGAAATTCGGTTAAAGTAATTTTCGCTGTAAGAATCGTCCTGGAGAATGCATTAATTACGCTAACTGAGGTTCCACTGTATATACCCAATGTCCCATTCAAAATGAAACTTGAAACTGTTCATTTCCAAGAGGGTAGGCACCTCATCTGCTGCAGCAAAAATAAAATAAGACTTGCGGCATCTCTTGCAGCATCTTGACACTTTCATTGGCTGTAGACCACTACTTTAGATACATATGAACTATTGAGCTACAGTCCACAATAGCCTATGTGAAATAAAACTCAGTATTTTTTTTAGTAAAGGTAAAGGTTGCCCTTGCTCAAAAGCCAGTCATATCTGACTCTAGGCTTCGGTACTCACTTCTGTTTATAGCCAAAGAGCCAGCATTGTCTGCATCAGCAGACGTTTCTGTGGACATGTGGCAGGCATGACTAGACACCAGAGTGCACAGAACACTGTTACCTTTCCACGAAAGTGGTACCTATTTATCTACTTGCAATTTTTTGCTTTCAAACTGCTAGGTTGGCAGGAACTATTATTTTCAGACACCACAAAAATCTTTGTTGTGTTTTCAAGCCTATTAACAATCCATTCTAATCTCAGAATGACTACCTGGAATTGGTCCCTATGTCTTCAACTAATCTCCTTGTCTCTTCTGAGTTGTGAAGTGCACTCTTGCATATGCTTATTATGCACAAACAAATTCTAGTGCATTCAATGAGGACAGTTCCCAATTAAGTGTATAGAGGACTATAGTCTTAGAATATGAACCAACCTTACATGTCACTTACCTCTCTCTGATGTAGATATTTTCATGTGGTCTAAAATCAAATGGTTTGGTTCCCATGGAGACAGTTTCCTGGACTTCTTTCCACGTTTCCTTTTGAAGTGACGGGCAAGAAAAAGCACAGATATTGCACTCACCGCTGTCACTACAAACAACTTTTTGAAGCCTGGTGAGATCTTAACCTTAAAAGGCACAAGGAAAAAGTACAGCAAACTATATTATGTATTCTGCAGAGACAAATAAATAATTTGGTTTTGGTACACATTTTAAGTTTACACTTAAGTTTACAAACATCATGTACCATGCTTCATTTTAAATTTAAAAAATAATTTTGCAAAAAATGGAGCAAATTCTTCAAAAGACAAAAAGTTCAATAAAACCATACACATCTGCAGGGCACATCTGAGAGTTATGTATTTGCCCTTTTTTTCACAATTATATTGAACACTTTACTTTCCAAATTTTAATTAAACAGAAACAAATCCCATTAGCAAATCTAAATGGTGGTGGTGTGTGCAATATACATGTTGTGTACATATTAACACCCTGATCACAGAAACATGTAATCCACGATCAATTAATTTAATAAAAGCGTTTGATCTACTTTACTTTGGTCTACCTCAATGTGGGAGATCTGGTGCACTACTGCTGGCATGAAAAATTAATTTTATGTGCTTAAATAAAAAACCATATTCTGTAAGGTTCCTCCTCTCAAAAATTACCATATATGCATAACAAAATATACATCTTGCCTACAGTTAACACCTTTTCCTAAAATGTGTTCATTGAGTCAACTAACTTAGAGACTGCACTTTTCCTGTAGCTGAGGCAAGCTTCCCTTCACTTTAAGGAAAACTCTTTTCAGCTGGAAGATGCTCCAAGGAGAAGATATAAGAAAGCCTTTTTCATCTCTTTATTGCAGTGATGGCAAACCTTTTAGAGACCAAGTGCCCAAGAAGGAGACAGCAGCGCTGGTGGTGCCTTCTCCACCTCCTAGGAGGGGTGGGTGGGTGGTGCCTGGTTGCCTCACCTCCTCCCCGCCCCTGTCTTCCAGGTGGGATTTCAGCCTCCTCTCTCACCTCCCCATTAGCGGAGGGAAAGAGGTTGGTTGGGAAGTAGTGCTGCTATTGGCACTGGCAGCAAAGGGCAGAGGCTTGCCAGGGACAGCACACATGCCCACAGAAAGGGCTCTGTGTGCTATAGGTTCACCAACACCGCTTTATTGTCTTTCCTTACAGGTTACAGGATCAGTGGATGGAGCTTCTAAAACAAAACACATGTGTAAAAAGAACACATACTGTATGTAGTTCCAACATTACTGCCTAAAATGTTCAAAAAAAAAAAAAAAAGAATAACAGAATAAACTTCTTGTTTGCATTCCAAAGCCATAAATATCCAGAACGGAACATATTACAGCACTCAGATAGTTACATCCATATAGCACTAGTTGGGTCTGTTTCCAAGTACAGTAATACCTCATATAACATTAGTATCGAATAACACTAAAATCGCATAACATCAAGGAATCTGGGGGGAAGAATTGCATCGGATAACATTAAGATCCTATGGGATGCATCAGATAACAACCGCTAAAGCCTGTGTGGTTACAATGTATCTCTATGGATCCCATAGAGGATCAGATAACACTAAAAATCATATAACACGAAGACTTGTGGAACCAGGTTTTAGTGTTATATGAGGTTTTACTGTATACATTTTCAGGCTATAATGAGAAGACAATGTCTCCTAGAATCTAGCACCTGTGATGCATTGCCAGTCCTTGGGCTTTGACTAAAGCACAATGATCATAAGTGTAATATATATCCTATTGATCCAGATTTATAAGGCTTTATCCTCAGACATCAAATATGTTCTCTTGCTTGTTTAATAATGACTTCAATTCAATTTGGGAGATGAGATCTCATAATTTTTGTTTCAGATTACAACTGTGGGTATTATATTTATGTTAAATTTAAATTTAGTTGTAAAACAGTTTTTAAGGTACTTCTGTAAATAATGATAACTTCTATTTTATGGGGGAAACACCTATTTTTAAAAGCTCACAATTTTGAGTTGAAGAGAGCAGCAATTTTTACGGCTTCTACAGCTACATAAAACCCTCTTACTATGACAAAACATTGGAATTACTTCTCCTAGACCAGGGATAGCCATCCTTGGTACCCCAGGTGTTCTTGGACTTAAATTCCCAGAAGCCAAAGTAAGCATACCTGCTGTTCAGGGCTTCTGGGAAATGAAGTCCAAGAACATGTGATGCTCCTAAACTATGAAAAATTAGTTACACAGAAACTCAGTTTGAAATCTTAACTTTCTTCATATTTTTTTTTGTCAGGGTCACCTGTAATCTTTTGTTGACCTTCCAGTAGAAGGTCTAGAAAACATACACCAATGTCAGGTTTTTAAGTCTTTCCCTTTCTCCTTGAAAAGACCACCACAGATACCCTTTGGATATCTGGGTAGCAGATTTCTAGAAACATAATTTGATGTTATTAATGTGACATATCAGGTATACCTCACACACTGCAGAAATGTTACTGTACTTGTTTCAATTGCATGCGTTTTGTTCTATATTTGGGCAAATTTTACATGTCCTATTTTACGCATCATGATAAACATTCATTTATGCATCTACCTGCAATCACTACATTATTTTATGGCCACATAGATGATGGTGTCAACACAGCATCATTTACAGTACAAGCAAGAGCAAAACCTAATTAGAAGATGAAGCTCACTGGACAAGGAATAACATTAAAGGAGGATATGGCTGAGGAACATGACCTGTCCTATGTCACCTGGAGGACCCTGAATAGCCTGAGGATGGAGTCGTTAAATGTAAGACCAACATGCTCAAGTGGGGGCTGCTAGCAGACAACAACATACTGTGTGAATGTGGAGACATACAGAATCCGTTTTTACTGGTCTGCCATTTACTACCAGAAACTTGTGCCAATGAAGATCTAATTTTGGCCAACAATAAAGACAAGAACATGTCTTCATTTTGGCAGTCCAAAGTTTGATTTGAAAATGAAAAAAGAAGCATCATCATCATATACACCAGTTGTTCTCAACCTTTTAAAGCCAGGGGCTGGGCCACGCTCCCTCAGACAGCTTTGGGGGCCAGACAGCCATCTTGCCCTTTTCCCACCACATGGCACTTCCTGCTGAGGAGGTGGTGGTGGGCCACATGAAATGGTGCTGTGGGCCGCAGGTTATGAATCCCTGATATACGCTGTCATGTAATGTATGAACATCACAATTTCCTACCCAACTGAGGACAAGGTTTTTTTCTTATGTGTAGAGTAGTAGTTCACAATGTGAGGGCCACGCCTTACAGTGGGACTTCAATTTCCAGGAGTCTATGTCACTACATTGGTTGATGAGTGCTTTGTGGAATTGACTTAGATCTCTGGGAATTCAAGTCCAAAAACCAAAGGTTAGGAAACACTGGTCCTAAGCACAACAATTGAAGTTGTACTTCTGTACTTCTGGATCTCCAGATCACGATTCTCTCTGCATAAGCAAGCTGGACTGCATGATACAAATGATTTCCAACCCATTTAGTATCTTCCCTGCATGCTAAGTAGTCATACTCAGTTATACATCACTCCACTGCTGCATATGATTTGCCTGTTGTTGATAAACAGTATTGTACATATACAGTACTACAAATATATTTTATTTGTTAAGAAATCCCCCATAATCAACGTACGATATGTATTTCTGAATACATGAATATTTCCTTTCTCAATATATACTCTGTATACCTCTGCATTCCTTTTTCTATATCACAAGATTAGCAGAAACATAATTTTCAAAGTGATTTTATAGCACATACAGTTTTCTTTAAGGCAAACGAAGCAAAAAATTATATTGGAGTCTAGTTGTATTGAAGCTATTAGATTCAATTCATCTGCAATGATTATTGCAGGTTAGACTGAACAACTATTCCACATCATTTCAACCCACCTCTTCTTTCAGTGCATCTGTATTCTTAGCAGCAATGACTCCACCCTGGCCTGCTTTAGATACACAGTACTGTAATGGCACTTAGTCTAGCATCATAAATGCCTACTCTAACTACTTCTATCTAACCCATTTCATTTATTATAATAATGAAATGTCAATATCATATTATTGCTGTAAAGTAGGACATAAGTAAACAGAAAAACTGAAATTAATAAACACGGCTTGATTTAATGAAAATAAAATAGAAGCACTGGCTAAAACAATCCACAACACTTGCTGATAAGAGAACAGGGTGTGGATTTTAGCAATACATTCTCAGACCATATGCTCAATATTGTAAAGATTGGGATTGCCAATGCAGTACAGTACTTTAATCTATTACATACAACCTGTTTTATTTAAATATGACTGTATAGGTAAAATCCTGTTAGGAGTGGAGCACAAATATTTATCAGCTCAGCCTTCTGAAAGTATTAAACAGGAATAAAGAGATGCAATACTAACCTGGGTTACAGAATAATACCAGGAAAGAGGAAGATCAAAAACTCTTAAAGCCGCTGTCTTCAAAGAAAACTGTGTCTCACTAGCAATGTCTTCTGACATGGTTCCTTTCTCGCAGCATTATTAAGGGGTAGTAAGTCCAAATACTTCCATGTGATGTTGAATACAGTACAGTCTGCCAATGAAAACAGGTATTGTATTATATACCTTCTGCTTTCAGATGTTCTGCCAGTAGCTTAATTGCATTCTTCCTTCCAGAGATTAAACTGCACACTGATGAAGGATTGTTTGCAGTGGATGTTTATTTAATTTCAGTGCAGGAAAAAACATTAGGTGCATGCCTTGAAGTTTTTCCTATAAAAACTAACAAAGGCTGCAGTCCACTCATCTGAAAGCAAGCTCCACTGAACACAACAGAACTTTAATTCTGAGTAAATGTAAAAGGTTTGCAATCTAAAGCATCAAATTAGGGGGGAAATTTGAGAGTGTTCATCAAGGAATTCCCTCCAGTACATTATCCTGTTTTTGCAAACTGCATAACATACAGCAGTAGGTAATGAACATATTATTTGACTTGACCTGTGTCAGTCATGTGTGCTGCAAGCATTTTCGAATAAGCAGGATCTTAAGATTTTTTTCAAAGCCCACAAAGCAGCTTTTCTCTAGGCAAGAATTTAAGCAAAGTTCAAAGCATGCAAAGAAGGAACAGGACCAATCTTTCTACATGGAAAAATATACACAAAGGAGATTGTTTTAAATGTATAGATATTCACCACAGCAGTTCTTAAATAGTATTTTGAGCATTTTCCTCTGGAGTTTCCTATTCTTCATATATATATCACAGAGCAGTAGAAGGCTGGGAACCAAGATGAACTTGCTCTGGTTTCCCACCACTCCACCCCACTACTTGATCTATTGAATCTAGAGAGGGATGACTTTTGAAAAAGAGAAAGATCTAAAAGGAGTTGTTGTTGTTCAGTCGCACAGTCGATTCCGACCCTCTGCGACCCCATGGACCGCTGTCCGCCAGGCACTCCTGTCCTCCACCATCCCCCTCAACTCGCTCAGCTCTGTGCCCATTGCCTCCACAATACCATCTAGCCATCTCATCTTGGGCCGTCCCCTTCTTCTTTTGCCCTCGACCCTTCCAAGCATCAAGGCTTTCTCAAGTGAATCCTCTCTTCTCATTTGATGTCCAAAGTACTTTAGCTTCATCTTTATTATTTGACCTTCTAAGGAGCAGTCAGGTTTGATTTCTTCTAAGATTGACCTATTTGTTCTCCTCGCTGTCCAGGGGACTCTCAAAACTCTCCTCCAACACCACATCTCAAAGGCGTCTATTTTTCTGCGCTCCGCTTTCCTAATGGTCCAGCTCTCACAACCATACATTGCCACCGGGAATACCATTGCTTTGACTATGCGAATTTTTGTTTTCAATGTGATGTCTCTACTTTTCACTATGTTCCCCAGGTTTCTCATTGCTTGCCTCCCAAGAATCAGCCGCCTTTTTATTTCATGGCTGCAATCACCATCTGCAGTGAGCTTTGATCCTAGGGAAGTAAAATCTGTCACTGCTTCTACTTCTTCTTCCCCATCTATTTTCCAGGGACTGATAGGGCCTGTTGCCATGATCTTGGCTTTCTTGATATTGAGTCTCAAGGCAGCTTTTTCACTTTCTTCTTTCAACCTAATCAGGAGCTTCTTTAGGTCCTCCTCACTTTTTTTAAAAAGGAGACACAATACTAAAACATAACCAGGAGTTCCATAAACCAAATGGAAATCTACAGTATTTTCCCCCAGAGTGAGGAAGTGAAGGCGTCCACCCTGAATGACTGCAGTGAAAAGCAGATGACATTATAGCATTTTGGAAAGGAAAAGTAACCTATAAATCACAGGAGTTGCTGGAGCACTTTGGTTACAACAGAACAACCAAATCCACCCTATCTCACTCCACGTTAATCACAGTCTGAGCATCCTTATCTCCAGAATACCATACAAAACCACGGTTGCCCCTGCTTTCAGACACTGCTTCTCTGTGAACAATGGATAGAGCAATCCCTGATCACCATGCCACAATATTTTGTTTTTATCTTTCGCAGCAACCACGTTTATTTTGGGTCAGGATCACCTTGGTAAATCTGCAAGGGTCGCCCAGAAGAAGATCGCAGGGTAGATCACCATGCGCTGTTGAAGAGGGTTGCAACCAGCCGCTCTTCCAAAGACTTTTCCCTCCCTGCAAAAACAGAACGGAGGAAAGGAACGGAAATAACCCGGAGAGCTTCTCGGCGTTACCTTTCAGGTCCTTCTCTTTCTCCTTTGCATGATCAGGTACTAAAATGAAGTCGGGAAAGAGGAAAGACCACAGAGACAGGAAAAAATAATAGAGTGATCCCTCCTTCCTGGCTTCCTTAGGAGCTGCGTCTCTCCCTCACTGTAGCCTCCTCGAGTTCCAATGAGTCACACTATTCAGGCAAACCCTCTGGATTTAGGGTACCAGAATATGAAAGCAGCCAGTATTTGCTGGGAATTCTCAGTGTGGACGGGAAATGCAGAGAAGATGAGCCAGATACAGTTTCTTGCGTTGCAGACATTTCTGTGGTCATGTGGCAGGCATGACTAGACGCTGGAGTGCACAGAACAGTTACCTTTCTTCCTGAGGCAGTACCTACAGTATTTGTTTACTTGCAATTTCTTGCTTTCTGTCTCCCAACTGTTGGCCTTCAAGTTGACAAGCTCAGCATCTTAACCACTCCTATGGGGTTACTGTTTTATTTATTTATTTGACTCACTGTGTACAAATGTCATATGCTAAATAAACAAATTTATTTATATATTGAAAACAAAAATTTGTATTGTCAAAGCAATGGTATTCCCTGTGGCAATGTATGGTTGTGATAGCTGGACCATTAGGAAAGCTGAGCGCAGAAGAATAGATGCCTTTGAGATGTGGTGTTGGAGGAGAGTTTTGAGAGTTCCCTGGACAGCAAGGAGAACAAATAGGTCAATCTTAGAAGAAATTAATCCAGAATGCTCCTTAGAAAGTCAAATTGTAAAGATGAAGGTAAGGTACTTTGGACACCAAATGAGAAGAGAGGATTCGCTTGAGAAAGCCTTGATGCTGGGAAAGGTGGAGGGCAAAAGAAAAAGGGGGCGGCCAAAAATGAAATGGTTGGATGGTATTGTGGAGACAATGGGCACAGAACTGAGCGAGTTGAGGGGGATGGTGGAGGACAGAAGTGCCTGGAGGGCAATGGTCCATGGGGTCGCAGAGGGTCGGAATCGACTGTGCGACTGAACAACAACAAGGATTGCTACTACATTTTGGTTTATTTCCAGCCCGTGTGATCACTGGAGACAAATTGAAACAGAGCCTGAAGCTTTAATTTTCTCTTCCATTTCCAATTTCCAAATCTTGAGACTTTCTATACAGGTATTTACCATACTCTTCAGGTTGTTTTTGGACACATGTTGGATGCTGTAATGGAGATCTTCCACACATGTTGGTTGCTGTAATGGAGTAACTCACCCCAAAGCAAAACTCCATCAAAAGATTATACTAATTTACAGTGACCTCTTTTATCCTGTTCCCAGTGCACATGGATACTGGGAACTGGACAGAGGAGAGTGAAATAGCTGTCAAAGCTGTTCCAGTGTCAACTTCCAATATCCTTTACTAGCTCATCAGCTGCTGCAGGATAGCAGCAAATTAAACACTTCTGATGGTCAGGGAAGTGTAATTTCCCCCCTTAAATTCAGTAGATGATAGCTGCTGTCATGTGCAATAGTAAAAAAAATAAATTACGCTTCCCTATATATATATTGTCTCCAGACAATTGGGGAATTTTTAAATTTCCCAGTTGCATGCTTAAGTATTTCTTTAACATAATTTTGCTGGATGATTGCTATTGTGCTGCAGAGATAGATAATCTACCAAATTTAAGGGGGGAAATTACACTCCCTGACCAGTCCCAGAGAACCAGAGGAAGTATTTAATTTGCCACTATTTTGTAGCTGCTGCTGAATCACTGAGCAATACTGTAGTGACATCAAAGGTCGCTGGAAGAGCAAAATACTGTTTGGAAGCAATGATAATGCTAAATGGCATGTTAATCTTTTATCCTACCCCTTCATCACATACCATACTGCCCAAAGTCAAACAGCATAGATAGGCCCCTTGTTAAGTGGCTTAAGAAGATAATGTAAATAAGTTTGTTTGAAGTACATATGCTATTTGGATCCAAGGATCACACCAAATGATATACTAACTAGACCTCTACTTGACCTTAAGTGACCCTATGTAGCTTGTTCAAGTTAAACCCATATAGACAAGCTCTAAAACATTTGTCTGTACAACATTTTTGTCATAAGCCATCCTCAGCTTTTCTCAGTCGACAAGGAAGGGGTAATTTTGTACTGTATTTGCAGGTGCCGTGTACTTGTTTATTTTTAAAAAATCTGCACACAATATCATGTATTGATCAAAAATACAAACTTCTTTTGCTTCTACTTTTGAGGAATGTAGTAAAACCAACAGCAAATTTGTGCAGTACCTGTATAATAAAACACCGGATAACGATTGGATTGGATAACGCTAAAATCGCATAACGTTAAGTAATCTGGGGAGGAGAATTGGATCGAATAACGTTAAGGTCCTATGGGATGGATCGGATAACAACCGCTAAAGCCTGTGAGGTTACAATGTATCTCTATGGAGCTTTAACGTTATCCAATCCATCCCATAGGATTTTAACATGGATCGGATAACACTAAAAATCGGATAACACCAAGACTTGTGGAACCAAGTCTTAGCGTTATCCGGTGTTTTACTGTATAAACATTGGAGAAGGAGGCTAGAATGCTAGACTTAACTGTTAGAGTAGCATGACAACAGAACCAATTATCTCAGGAGGTAGTGAACACGCCAGTGCTGAAGGCATTAGAGAGATAATTGGTCAACCATCTGTAAAATCTGCTTTGTTTTAGATTCCTGCATGGAGCAGGCGATGGAATTGATAGCCTCATAAGCCCTTTCCAACTCAATTATTCTATGATTCTGTGAACAAGTCAGACTACAATGCACTGATAAACTCACTGATTTATCTTCCACGACCAGCTTTCTCTTCCATCATTTTAAGAGCACAGTCCAACATGAGACTCTGGCAACCACATTCAGAAGTAAGTTACTCTGTTAAGTGTCAACTCAGGTAACCAGCCATTAAACCCAAGTGGAGCGGTTTAGAAATTAATTAAAAGTATGACCATTTGTTTATTTTCCTTTCCAATCTCTACCATGTTTTAGAACTCCCGAGTTATACAAAATAGGGTTTTTGTCTGCATACCATGGTTTGTTATAAACTGACAGGGTTATTTTACTCAAGCTTACTTGGGGCCTGTCCATTTTGGCCCTTTTGGTGTGGGCTCATGTGGTATACACAGGATTGCAGTGGTTAGGATGGAGGAGCAATATGCCATTTGGCACAATCCTAGAGTTCAAATGATATCTCAACCTAAGCGATCCTTTGGTTCACTTTCTGTGGGAAATGAACACTTCCCAAGCTTGCTTGTGGAGAGGCAAGGGAAGTGAAAATTTCATTTTTTGTATCTACTCTATTGCTACCAACATGCTGATTCACTAAGATTCAATTCAGAGAAAATGTTTTCTTTGCCTTTGTGTTCTGCTGATCAACTCTCTCGTTACAGACAGTTTCCTGATCAGTGGTATACATAAAAACAACTTGTTCTTTTAAAAAAAAATCAGAGTGAGTACATGGATAAAGATCTACCAAATGCAATTAAAAATTCACTTCCCCTGAAGCAACAGAAGTACAGTACAGTACTCACTTTGTTTATATGTGGATGTAGTTTGTAAACTGCCCCAAGATACTGGAAATTAACACTGGAAGAAGCCTTTGACACAGTGGTAGGCTCCAAATTTGTTTAATACCACACTGTGGGAGTGGTGTGGTGGTCGTGGCCAGGGGGAAAGCCCTGCATTGCACCCCAATTGAACTACTGTACTGTACTTTATTTCAAAACTTGGATGGGCAGGGCCAGCCGGAATTTCTGCTACCGGTTCTGTTGAGCTGGTGCGAACCTGCTGGTGCCCACCACTACTTTGACAGCTGCAAACTTGGCTCTCCAGATGTTCTTGGCCCTGGGACTGCAATTCCCAGAAGTCCAAGTCAGTACACCTGCTGATTAGGGTTTCTGGGAACTGAAGTCCAAGAACATCTGGAAAGCCACATTTGCTGACCCTATTCCAAGTGACCATGGACTAAACTAGAGCCCACCAACTTACATCAAAATAGTAAACAAACAAACAAACTCCAACAACCTAATATAGCTCAGAAAGATGCAGCCTACCTAGGGTAAATTGGTCCACATGGATACTGGGGGGAAAAAAGAGGAGACCAATTTGCTTTATGTGAATGCACCAGTGAGACAAATACCCATGTGAACGTATTCTTCGATTATTAGTGTACCATACATGTGGGATGATGATCCCTTGATCCCTTCACATACAGTACTTAGAAACATGGAAACCAATAGCTAATCCTTTGCTACATAATTTTGGAAAGTAAGTGAAAAGAGATAGCATTATATTAACAATAAATAACCTTTCAAAGTGACAATAACCTTATACACAGATTTTATTTTTGTATTTACTGCCACCTTTTCTTTGGGGGAAAGGGACACCTAAGGTACATACAAATGTTGGATTTTCTCATTATTTTCTCACCACCCTCTATTTTAGCCTTAGAGAAATAGGGGGGGGGGGGGGGAAGACCATCCAAAGCATCCAGAGTAAAGGTGAATTAAGCAATGAAGAATATGTGCAGTAGAGATAATAGATGTATTAGAATTTTTGATTGAAGAGTGGTGATATAAAAGTAGAAAAATGCATAATTATTTCTTTTTTGTATTCAAAATATATATCAAATGTAGTATTCCTGTGAAAAATTTTTTTGTATTGTATGTTTGTTTTTCTTATTGTGTTTTCTTATATTGAAAAATTTATAAATATAAAGAATTTAAAACAAAGCATCCAGAGTATTCTTTCTCTACACGAGGTACTTGAAGTCTTGCCATTTCTAAAACACAATATCTTTCTTCCTCGAGAGAGAGGCCAGGCGCCAGGTTTTTTGGTCTGGCTTTTCCCTCGCTCATCCCAGCCTGGGTTTAGAGCCGCCATTTGCATTGACGGAAAACCCTGTTCCTAGCTCTACGGCCATTCTGTGGCTGCTGAACCCCCATTCCCTGCGCGCGCACAGAAGGGCGACGGGAGGGACGTCCATCTTTGTTAAGGGGAGGAATGGCTTCCTCTGCCTTGTCTCTTCAATAGAAGAGGAAGGTCGGCGTCGCCATCTTTGTAAGGGGCAAAAAAAACAGGGACCCGGCGAAGAGGAGGCGGTGAGAAAGACGCCGGAGGAAGTGGGAGTGATTTCCTCTTTCTCGTCCTCCATCTCTGGCTGCTTCCAGCTGCGCGGTTGCTTTTTTTTTAATGCACGGATTTGACTTTAGGAGGTGAGGAGAAGGGAAGGGAGCGGTGGCGCTTGGAGCCCTGGAGGTGTAAGGAAAACAGCCTGCGGCTGCGAGCCCGGGCTGGTGTGTGGCAGTGGCAAGAAGGCATCGGAGAAAGGCCAAATCATGCAGCTGTCCATGCTATGAAATAAGCCCCTGTCAAGGGTCACTAAAGGTTTCCTTGTCATGTCTTATATATGCACGGACTGGCAGTCTTTAAGGAAGCCTTTGGAAGTGTGGCTCTTTGGCTTTGAAACAGAGATGAGCACTGAACCCTAGAATCGGATACGAATGGCTTTCCATCAAGAGAAACCTTGGAGGTGTGGGTTTAGCTGCAGTAGAGGAAAGAGGAGGAGGCACAGTTTCATGTGTGGTCTCTGGGGTTGGTGTGTGTGTGTGTGTGTGTGTGTGTGTGTGTGTGTGTGTGTGTGTGTGTGTGTGTGTGTGTGTGTGTGTGTGTGTCAGTCAGTCAGTCACTTGGTGGACGCGTTTAGGTAGAGCTGAAATCAAGTCTCTAGCGGTGTTGGGTTTTCTTTAAAAAAAAAAGAGTATTATAATCATTGCATCTTACAAAGTGCTGTAAAATGGGCTGGAAATCCAGGAGATGGCTCCAGGCAACCATGAGATGGATACAGTACGTCTGAGTATGTGCAGAGTGTCTCACCC
The DNA here is from genome assembly GCA_030440675.1 of Furcifer pardalis. NCBI lineage: Eukaryota > Metazoa > Chordata > Lepidosauria > Squamata > Chamaeleonidae > Furcifer > Furcifer pardalis. Next base: position 188,828,654 of record CP126891.1, read on the forward strand.
TCCCCGCCTTTTGGGTAGGTAGGGAGTCTTGCAGTTCACAGGAGATGCTTTCCAAAAAGGCCTAAGTCCTAGCACTCTATCTCAGCTTAGAGACATAAATACTGAAGGAAGTATCTTGCACTTGTTTGTTGCAAATATCTTTTGTTTTCGCCACCATTGTGTGTTAAACTTTCTAGTTTAATCTTTGATTCACGAGACTTGGAAAGCATTTGGAACCGTGATTGGATGCAAACAAATTAGAGAAGGTACAGAGAAGGGCGGCAAGGATGATCAGATGAATGGGAACCGTGTCATATGAAAGCCTGAAGGAACTGGCCATGTTTAGGAGGGGATACGGTAGCACTTTTCAAATACTGTACAGTACCTGAAAGATAATCATAAAGAAGGAGGGAAGGATCTGTTCTCCATCATCCCAGAGCGCAGGCTGAAACTATGGGAAGCCAGATATAAATATAAGCTGAATAGTATGAAAAATGTCTTAATGATTAGAGCAGTATGACAGTGGAACCAATTACCTAGAGAGATGCTGAACGCTCCAACGCTGGTAGCGTTCGAGAGAGAATTGGACAAGCACCTGTCAGATCTACTTTGAATTGGATTCCTGCATTGAGCAGGGTGTTGGAGCCGATGGTCAAAAGGCCCCTTCCAGTTCAGTGATTCTAGCATAAAAAGTGACAATACTTCTCAGAGCTGAACTAGAGAGGCTAAAAATCAGTGTCCATATCCTGTTTTGACCGAAGTAGGCAATTTTAACATACAGTACAGGGGGATGGCCAACTTTATAGCCCTTAGGTGGCATGGAACCTTTAGCTTTATTTGATTGTTAACCTAGTTTTAGAAGCCCCCTGTAAAAGTAATCAATTCTTATCCCAGCAGCAGCCTACTATGTGAAGAGCAGGAGAAAGAGAGACAAACAGGGATAGGTTTACCTACTAGGTAGTTTTCCCCCTGGCATGTCGCTAGCATGCTGTCTTGTAACTGATTTTCTTGAGAGAATGTGATTTTTAGTACAGGTATAGTAATGGTTGTTTGCCTGCCCCTATTGTAAAATGCTTTATTGAGAAATGTTAGTTATCTGGAAGAATGTGTTGGTAATTTTAGTGGTTTAATAACTTGCTCTTGCATTTGTTTTATGTTGGTAATATGTTAACTTTCTCCTGTCTTAAATGCCCTGTTGTTAAGTGTGGGTGTTGGAGGGAGAGTGAAAGAGAAAGAAGAGGGTGAGACTTGTGTTCATGTGGTGTTCTGCTAGTTCAGATATTTCATTTAATGTGTGGAACAGGCATTCTGTGTTGTGGTGCTTCGGTTGATATAAGAGATGGTTGAAATCACTACTGCAGTTTGCAGTAGTACAAGGACAGGAGTTGGACTGCAGAAAAATCAAGCTGCAGAAATACACTGCACAACAGCAGACTCTCCTCCCCCCCCCCCAGCATGAAATTGAGCAATCCAGACAGGATGAAGTAGCACTTAGCCTTAAATTGTGAGCAGCAGGTTCAACTACAAGAACCTCTGCCAAATGCAATTTACTCTGTAAGGTGGCACAATATGTGTTGTTGTGTGTTTTTTTTTTTGCTGTGACAAACCTAACAAAGCTGTCCTCCCACATTATTTTACAAAGACTTGAACACACTTGTTTATATGCTTGAAATACTTGCAATTAACACTCTGATTAGTGAGAAAGATGTAGAAATCAAAAGAAAAAGGCTAATTGGACAAATGTCATTAGAATACACTTTTTGATTCCCACTTATATCACAGATCTTTTCTTAGACTTAGATCACTTAGGTATCTAATACACTGCTTCTGTTTTGATTTACGCTACAGCTTTGCTTTGTTCTAAACATACTGTGAGTAGGGGTCTGATGAAGACAATGCTGTCTGGATCATAGTTTTATTTTAAAAACCCTGAAAACAATACACAAGACATTATGAACAATAGCTATCTTTGGAATGATCCTCTCATCTTGAATCCTGCTTCCCTTTCTCTGAGAGAGTATACAATCTCAGAAAAATGGAAAGAAGAATATTTGTTGGAAAATGTGTATAACTTATCAATATTGTGGGTTGGATTTGCAATGTTACATATATTATGCTATTAATATTTTTATAGCTAGCAGGGTTCGGTTAAATATACAGTAATACCTCGGATAACGTTTACCTCGGATAACGCTAAAATCGCATAACGTTAAGTAATTGGGGAGCAGAATTGGATCGAATAACGTTAAGGTCCTATGGGATGGATCGGATAACAACCACTAAAGCCTGTGCGGTTACAATGTATCTCTATGGAGCTTTAACGTTATCCTATCCATTCCATAGGATTTTAACATGGATTGGATAACACTAAAAACCGGATAACACCAAGACTTGTGGAACCATGTCTTAGCGTTATCTGAGGTATTACTGTAACTGTAATTCAGTTTGTGATGTTTCCAAGGACACAACTTATTTTCAGTGAACGTTACCAAAACATCATTAAGCAACCCTAATAATATGAAGATAACCATTTCTGTATTACATAAATGTTTGTAGTTCACCTCATACAATTTATCTAAAGTGTTGGAGCTTTACAGTTACAAACTTCTGAGGAAAAAGATTAACCCTGGAAAACATAACTTCAGTGTTTATGCTGTGCTTACTCTGTGAAAAACATGCTACATGCCTTTAAGCAATCAGCTGCAGTTAGATACAGTACTAGAATAAATTGCCATTTCATTATGGTAACGTTTCCGGTCCTCTTGTTCCCTTCCTCTGCAGCTATGAGATGATAAGCTTTTTCTTTTGATTAAATGGAGTTCATCTTTTTTTTTTTTTTTGCGTAACTCCTAATCTGCTTCTTCTTCTTGTGCCATATTTGATTGTGAATATTGGCGATCCTCATGGTGATTAGCCATGAAGATTGTTCTGAGAATATAATGCAGTGGCCTTTCATTTGCCTTCTGCACCGCAGCACGACATCTGTACTGCTGATCCAGTTTCTTAAGTCACTTTCTGGTCCTGAGTCCTTTTGGCTGTGACCTCCATCAAGATGGATTCAAGTGGAATTTAATCCACTTGTAGACCATCACCCTTCCCTATGGACTTCGGCACCCAAGGCCTTTTGTCCTCAGGATGGCTACCTGACAATTGGTGTTGAGTCATTGGCAGCATGGTCTACTATATTTCCATGGTAGGATAACCTGGCTTAATCTCTATAAACCTTAATTATGATCTCTGAAACAAGCTGTAAAACATGGTTTGAAGTTAATTTAATAAATAATAAATATGTAACTTTTAGGCTTGAGTAGTAACAAACTGTGGCTAATTGGAACAAAAATGGTCATGCCCTTAATGCTCTATTGAAGGTGCTGTTATCTAAGACTCATCTTGATTCTTCCCTGTAACAATTAACAATTGTTGCTGCCCTTTAGGAAGGGGGTCAAGACCTGGCTTGCAGAGCATGTGTGGGATATGGGCCAGACAGTTGCTCCAGTCTGTTGTCTCATTTGAACCCCCTCTCTCTGTTTGTCTTGTTTTAGCTTTTTTAAAATTTTTTTAATATTTTAATCTTGATTTTATCTCATGTTTTTATTGTGTTTTAGGTGTTGAGAGTTGTGTCCCAGCCGCCCTGGTTCTTTTTGAGGAGGGTGGCATAAAAGTTTGCTTAAATAAATAAATAAAATAAATAAATTTTACAATGTTGTATTTGAATGTATCCACTCTACTTTTTCCTTAGTTTATTCCAGGCTTTCTCAAGGTTTCCAGGTTGTGGGCCTGACCACACCTTTGGGATTGGTCATGTGGTTCCTCCCACCCAGAAGCGGAAGTAAAATGTGTGTCACGCATGCACAGAATGCATTTTAATTCCATTTCAAGGATCAGCGAGGGCATCGGGGACCGGATGAATTGGCGTTTGGGGGGGGGGGGGGTTGGCCTGCAGCTTGGAGGTTGAGAATGCCTGGTTTATTCAGTCTGCAATATGATGGTAAAGGATACCAGTTTACATAAGAAGATGCTGCTGGAATTGCTAAGGCAAGGTACAGAAGGATTTGAATGTTAGTCTTAATTGATAATGGTCCAGCACTGAAGTATACATGTTCAGATATTGAGAAGTAGCAGAGATGAGTTTGGATAACTCTTAAGAACAGGATTCTATCCTTATCTTCATTAAAAGGATATGGGATATAGAGTTATCATTGCAGGATTAGGGTTAGTAAAATCCATGCAGTTCTCTACTACTGTACTAGTGAAAGGTGTTCAGGGATTTAGAGTTTTTAGAAATGTTTTAGAACTGTTTACTTTTGGTGTCTGATGTCTCCATTCAGAAATGCATTCATTCTGCAATATGGCCACAAGTTATATGTAACTGACTGGTTTTACCTTGACTAAAGCTATGCTACATGCTGTTGATTGCACCTGTAATGTCAGAGTACATCTGCTGTATTTCTTTTCTCAAGATGTAGATAACTTCTGATTGTGAAAGCGGTTGCTGTCAAAATGTCGACGTTAAACAACGATTGCTCACATCTGGAATCTGTTGGTGAGATCACAAAGGAGGACTTGATAAACAAATCTCATGTGAGTTTTAACTGAATAAATTTCTTAATAGTACACTGTTACATCATTTTTAATTACGTATCTTTGTTTTGAATTAAGGCACAGCTTGCACAATGTTTCTCAGTGCTAAATGTTACCATTAGACAATACAGTACACTTGTGTTATTAATTGGAGAAAGCCATTCCTTTCTGACAACTCTTAAATTTGGGATATGTAGGTTTTGTGTATTTATGTGTCTGAGAGAGCCTAAACCACTGGTGCGGCCCCCTGGCCTTAGTGACTGGCTCCCTGAACCACATGATCGGCCCATGGCCCAAAAAGTTTGGGCACCCCTGGCCTAAATGAATATGAAATTTTGAAGCAATTGTTAAAAGTTTTTTTAAAATCTTGAGTGAGGGAAAGGTGGTTTCATATTGGCTTAACATTTTCATTTTTAGGTGGTATTACTTCTTAGGAATAAATCACATTTAACTTGACTGGGCTTACTTCTTCATAGATTTGCATAGGATTGCACTGTTTAGCTTAAATAAAGAATAAAATACTACTCTTTTTCTGCAGATAATCCCATTTTTATAATAATACAGAAGAGATTTTACAGATAACAAGTACCAGTGGGAGAAAAGATATTGGCTGGAATCATATTACATATTTATATTGGTATTACTCCTCTGGTGTCAGTGGCGTAGGGCGGGTTTAGGCCCTTGGGCCCCAGGCCAAACTTGCCGCCCCCCCAGGTAGGAAAGTCCTACCTTCGGCGGAGAGGTTGCCAGGATAGGAGGCGGGGTGGCCACGCACCTGGGACTCTGATGGTGCGGGAGAGGCCCAGGGTCTGGGGCGGGCCCAGCGGGGAGCCCACCATCAGGGTCCCAGGCGCACGGCCGCCCTGCCTCTGAGCCCGGCGGCGGCAGCTTGTTCTCCTTCAATGGTAGCGGAACCCGGGAAACGAGGCTGGCGGTTGCCGTGGCCCAGCACACGTGGCTGGAGGACCTCCCCCCGCAAGACCTGGCCGGCGCTGCTCTGGCCACGGGGCCGCAAAGACCACCAGTTTCGTCCCTCTGGCTGCTGCCGAAGGCGGACAAGCTGCCACTGCCGGGCTAGGGGGCGGGGTGGCCACTCGTCTGGGATGCTGGGCCCGCACCGCCCCAGGCCCTCGCCCGTGCCGTTGGGGTCCCAGGCGGCGCAGCCGCTTTGCTTCCTACCCTGGCAGCAGTAGCAGCACCCAGGAAGGTGGGAAGCGAGACGGCAGTCGTTGCAGCCCAGCGGCTGGAGCAGTGCCACCCAGGTGTTGGGGGGGGTCCTTGGCCTGGCCAGTGCTGGGCTACGGTGACTGCTGGCCTTGCTTCTCTCCTTCCTGGGCGCCGCCGCTGGGCTCGGAGGGCCTGCGCCCTATAGCCCAGTGGTGACAGAGGGTCCTGCTGGCTGCCCCGGCTGCCAGGAAGTCCGGGGCAGCGGTGTCACCCCCCCCACACACACAAGTGGCGCCTGGGGCTCCCCCTCTCACTACGCTTCTGACTGGTGTAACTTTTAGCAGTGAATTGCCACAAGTTAAGTCAGTAGAAGCATTTTCTGTTTCATACACAACTGGTGCTTGATAGAAAGTGCTTTTGCTGACTTGTCTTGTGGTAATTCATCACCATAGTTAACTAGATAGCTCAGTGGTTTATGTATTTGTTTATGGAGTGAGAGGATGGGAGTTTGAGTTCCCTCTATGTCTCCCAAGAGAAGAGACAGTCTGCATAGTCATGAGAAAACTATAATATCCTAGGACAGTGATGGCCAACTTTGGCACTCCAGGTGTTCTTGGAGTCCAGTTACCAGAAGCCCAATTCAGCACTCCTGCTGATCAGGGCTTCTGGGAATTGAAGTCCAAGAACACCTGGAATGCCAAAGTTGGCCATCACTGTCCTAGGGCATCCCCAGAAAAAGGGAATGGTAAACCATTTCTGTATGTTCTCTACTTAGAAAACCCTTGCTAGTACATAATTATAATTATTATTTATTAATTTACTATATAAATTTACACCAATGGAGTTATGCTGATGAGTGTAATTAAAAGGATTCTGGCCATTGAGTATTAATGGATTTTGTAAAAACAGACCTGGTAAGTACATTTTTCTTCAAAATTAAAGGAGCTATATAACACAACCTATTTACTGAATTGATGAGTTATCTTATATTGAGTCTTTCCAAAATAAAATGTAGTTTTAAAAAGTCTTACCATTCCACACACTATTTGTATTAACTTATCACATGATTCTCTGTTATTTTTAATAGGGCACCTGCCAAGACTGTAAAGTGAAAGGACCAAACCTTTGGGCGTGCTTAGAAGTAAGCCGGATTGACATGTGAATAATTAATACATGCTGTAATGTGCACATAATGTTGTATATAATACAAATTTAAAAAATGTTTGTATGAAAAATCAGTTTTATTGATGGTGGAGGAATGTTATAGTAATCTTCTCTTTGAGCATTGAATGGAAATGATCTGTTAATTTTAAGCAATTTACCATACATACTTGATTATAAGCCGAGTTTTTTAGCCCCAAAAATGAGTCCCACAAAGGGGACATGGCTTTTACTCGGGTCAGTGACCATGAGGGTCCCAGAACCGGTAGTTTGTTTTTACTCCCCAAGTACAATGTCATACTGTTTTGTACTAGTACTCCCTAAAGCTCCCCCCCCTCTAGTCATTATAATCAAGTTTTTACAATGTAGCTTCAGATATCTTTATGTTGCTGAGGTGGTTGTAAGAAAGGATTGTATATAATAAAGCATAATCCATAAAGTGTATCTGTTACAAAACATAGCTATAATTGATGTATACCATAAAAGATTGAGTAATGCTCTACAAAGAATAAAAGAAACAGCTGGTTGATCACAAAGGAATCCATTATTCAGGTTGGGGATTTAAATGTTTTACTGTCCTTCAAATTGTTAACATCAAAACAGAAGGTTTTTTGTAAATGTTGGAAACCTGCTATGATCACCTGTGAACGCTTGAGGTCAAGTGAATTATATTTCTTGCTGCTTTTATGATAAATAATTACTTATGCAGATCTCAGTAAAAGATGTTTAGTTGTGAAGTACAATGAGCCAGAAAATGTGCTTTACAGAACAATTATAATCATGTAGGCTCTGTGTGGACTTTATCATGGTCCATTGGGGGCTGCAGTGGCGCAAGTCACTAAGACGCTGACTGGGAGGCGGAAGGTCAGCAGTTCGATTCCCAAGTACTGCAGGACGGAATGAGCTCCCGTCTCTGTCCCTGCTCCTGCCAACCTAGCAGTTCTAAAGCAAGAAATTGCAAGTAGATAAATAGGGACCACTTCGGTGGGAAGGTAACAGCGTTCCATGCACTCCGGTGTCTAGTCATGCCTGCCACATGACCATGGAAATGTCTGCAGAAGCAGACAGCGCTGGCACTTCGGCTTAGAAACAGAGATGAGCACTGACCCCTAGAGTTGGATACGACTGGCTTTCGAGCAAGGGAAACCTTTACCTTATTGGTCCATTGAGCCCCATGTTACTTTTAAGAGCAGCAGTCCATATTTCACGCACTCTACTACCACTCTTAAATTTGGAAGAAACTTTTAAAGTAGGAATTCTCAACTTTTTTAAGGGGCTAAGTCACGTTCCCTCAAACAGCTCCGGGGGCTGGATGGCCATTTTGCCCTTCTTCCACCACATGGCACTTCCAAGTATATGGTGGTGGTGATGCCATGGGCTGCCTCTGGCCCACGGGCCACAGGTTGAGAACCCCTCATGGCAGAAAGTGAGGAGGACTTAAAAAAGCTCCTGATTAGGTTGAAAGAAGAAAGTGAAAAAGCTGGCTTGAGACTCAATATAAAGAAAACCAAGATCATGGCAACAGGCCCTATCAGTCCCTGGAAAATAGATGGGGAAGTAGTAGAAGCAGTGACAGATTTTACTTTCTTAGGATCTAAGCTCATTGCAGATGGTGATTGCAGCCATGAAATAAAAAGGTGACTGATTCTTGGGAGGCAAGCGATGAGAAACCTGGGGAACATAGTGAAAAGTAGAGACATCACATTGCAAACAAAAATTCGTATAGTCAAAGCGATGGTATTTTCGGTAGCAATGTATGGTTGTGAGAGCTGGACCATTAGAAAAGCTGAGCGCAGAAGAATAGATGCCTTTGAGATGTGGTGTTGGAGGAGAGTTTTGAGAGTCTCCAGGACAGCAAGGTGAACAAATAGGTCAATCTTGGAAGAAATTAACCCTGACTGATCCTTAGAAGGTCAAATAGTAAAGATGAAGCTAAAGTACTTTGGACATCAAATGAGAAGAGAAGATTTGCTTGAGAAAGCCTTGATGCTGGGATGGGTGGAGGGCAAAAGAAGGGGTGGCCAAAAATGAGATGGCTAGATGGTATTGTAGACACAATGGGCACAGAGCTGAGTGAGTTGAGGAGGATGGTGGAGGACAGAAGTGCCTGGTGGACAGTGGTCCATGGGGTCGCAAAGGGTCAGAATCGACTGCGACTGAACAACAACAAATATTTAATTTAAATGTGTTGAAAGCTTCCTATCCCCCATTTCAAGTTTAAGGCTCCATTGGGCACCCTTTTGTCTTAGGGAACCTCAGGATGGCGGTGGGGGTGTTCCTTCAATGATCAAAAGCGGCCATTTGATCACTACCAAAAGGTCAAGAGCACCCATAGTGATCTGGGGTGATTTTTATGCAATGTACTTTAAAACAAACGATTTTGTGCATTGTTGTGTGTATGTAGCTTGTTGTTAGTTGAGTTACCACAATATATTGCCTCTTGTTAATAATTACTGTGCTTCATTTGACAGAATAAATGCTCGTATGTTGGTTGTGGGGAATCCCATGTAGATCACAGCACTACCCATTCTCAGGTATGTGCACAGATTCTTAAGTTTTTGAGAGGTTAAACTATTTTTGTTCTTCAGAACTTCCTGTTCTTCTTGAACTGTTTCTGACCAGTTCTCTTTAAATGATGATTTATTTATATAGGTTATAATGTGAGCATCTTCGTACTGGAATCCTAAATTATATAAGGAAAGTGATGTTTGCTCAGTATGCAGAGTCTATAAAGGCCAAATCTTATGACATAATCTGTGTTCTAGCATTAACTGTGCTGAAGGTACTATAGGTACTATAGTAACTTTGCAGTAACAATATGGAACAATTTGCTGAAACTGCTGATGTCTAAATACTATTATTAGTCCCAACTAGAGTAGGCCCATTGATTTAATGGCACATTAATTGTCCGAAATCCTACTAGTTCCATAGAAGAAGTGGAACTTAGGGAGTTATTGACTTACCAAATCCCCATAGAATCAATGACTCCCTATGTATTTGGGCCAATGAGTTGTTTTACTTGGGACTAACAATTAGATTTAGCCCAATAATTTTACAACAGAATAAATAGCGTCTGTGACAGAGGTTGTATTTTTAAAGATTATTTGGGAAAGATCTGGACTTGATAGTGTTGAAAATACTTTATTGCATAAAGTTGATATGGGACAAATTAGGCAATGCTTGGTTGCAAAATGCAGTGGGAAGAGTAAGAACCAGTATGACCGCATTTTTGCACCTTTGATTTTAAGACTTGAAATAGACTCCTTGCAATATGAGAAGTATAAACAGCATGTTGACATGGAATATGCTGTCCCTTTCAGTACATTGTAATAATCAATAAATATAATTAGAATATGAATGTCTGCATAGAGAATGGGGTTAACAGTTACTATGAACTGCCAAATCAAGCATAGGTCCAATTCATGGTCTTTTTCTTTTCTTTGTGTGCTGTTCTCTGAAACAAGAATCCCTTGATCTCTATTAACACAGTCACAAGATTATATCATGTACCTTGTCTGTTAACCATCGCACAGTGTTACTGTTCAAAGCACATGAGCCAATGCTGACATTATTCAAATGGAACATTGTGCTACTTTACTAGATTTTATACCAGCCAGTAGCCATTGTTTTCTATATAAATGTTCACCCCACCAGCCATACCTTCTTGGGACTGGTGTGGTCAGCTCCTTCCACCTCCAAAGACTAACCCCATGAGCTTGGGGTTGCTTTGCTTGCACACAATAACTTTTACTCAGGGTTAAACAGCTGCTTCTACAGTCCCTTTCCCCACAGTCTGTGAGGATTACGTTCAAATCACTAGCCTCTTGGGCATTTCCCCCCATTCAGGGACCCAGTTAGATTCACTGGGCTTGGGCTAGGATGGAAGCTTCTAGCCAGGTTGTGTCCCATGCAACAAAAGCTTGTACCGTATTAATGGGTGTGAAGTAAGCAGGTTCTGTGGTTTTCCCTGGTCCAGGCCCTCCCCTTTTCCCTCTTGCCTTTTGAGTTCCATGCTTGGAGTGGAAAAGGAATTAATGTCCTTCCTGGCAGTTTCTCTTGGTCTGCAATCTCTTGGTTTGCAATCTCTGTGTTTAAAGACTCAATTAACACACACACACAGATACAGATTTGGCCATTTCCCCTCCCCTCTTCTTTTTCTGCTTTATGCTCTGTTAAAGTTTTACTTAAAGTACAGATGATAACACTGTCAATATTATCTGCATAGTTTTACCTAAAACAGAAAAGGTAACACAGTGTCAATTACCTGTGTATGTCATACTTGTAAGATTTACTACCTTGCAGATTGTAATATGGTTTATAGAGCATTTGAGCTGATAGGCATAAGTGAAATGCAGTTAAATTTCATTTTATGGTCATGCTTGTAAATAAATTATTTGTGCTTTTTTAAACTAGTCTTATGTTCACTGATTTTGTCTTTTAGAAAACAAAGCACCATCTGACTGTTAATCTTACAACTCTACGTGTCTGGTGTTATGCATGTAGCAAAGAAGTGTTCCTGGATAGAAAATTGAGATCTTATTCTTCACTGCAAAATGTAAGATTGTCTCATCAAGCTCCAGAACAGATCATACAGGTAATTACGGCAGATTATTCATTTAAGCTAAAAAAATCAATTTTGTGTCAGAAATTACTCTGGGTTGAAAGGATTTTTACTGGAGAAACTCGGCTCATGGGACGCCTGAATGAGACTCCTTTCATGTCCCCAAGATCTGTTTAAGATTGAATATAATAAAAACTTTATAAATAGACTAGCACTCAAATGCAGGGAGTATTTCCATTTTCTCCCTATTCCCTTCAATTTCTGGTTCCCCCGTTCCATACCCCATACAATTCCCTAAGTGCACCAATTGTTAGGATTAACGTTTTGGGAAGAAGGATGGCTGTTGAAGTACAGATGTTGTGGGAGGGAGCCAAATTTATTGAAGTGGAATAAGATTTAGATTTCCTAAAAGCCAAATCAAAGGTATAGTAGAAACAAAAAATACTGGCTATAAAGAAAATAAAATTGTAACATATATACATTTATTTAGATAATTACAACCCTATTGTTGTTTGATATTATGTAAAAAGGAGTAATTACATTATTGTAAACAAATAAATCTAGTTTTCGTAAACAAATCCAATTTTGGCTTGTTTTTATTAGCTTTAACTTGTAGTTGCAGTTGATGAGAGAATTTTTGCCCTGCTTATAATTATCTATTTTTATCATTGGCCAATATGTTTGTGCATTATTATGTTTCAGAACCAACATTTTATGAATTCCTTATGTGAAACCTATTTGACTATGATCCTATTTGGCATCATAAGAGAATTTAGCTCTACTACTCTAATAATATGGCATCGTCTGATTGTGCAAAGATTGCCATCATGCCAATGGAGATCACTATTACTAAAATCCAACATGTTTGTACAAATGCCAGTTTGCACAAGTAGCCAAATTGTCACATTGCTGGCAGTATGGTCTGTTGCATGAATAATTGGATTCAGCAGAATCTTGGCTTATATTTAAAGACAGAGAGCCATCTTGTGATGTAGGTGAGAAACATACTAAGGCAGTATTTGCAGCCTGCAGCAACATTTCATGTGCCCCTCCCACTGTCTGCACCATACCAGGAAGTGCCATGTGGAGGAAGGGCAATACAGTATGGCTATCTTGCCCCAAAAGCTATCTGAGGGAGTGTGACCCAGCCCCCTGCTTAAAAAGGTTGAGAACTCCTGTACTATAGGTTGTATCTCAGCTATTATATAAACTTCCATTTTTAATGTATCATTAATCCTGAATTACAGTTTATAGTTTCTTTTCCTAACTTCACCAAAAAACACAATTTCCTAGTAGGAAATCTGATTTCTTAAATAGGCAATTTTGTCATATTTTGTGTATGGCTCACTAGTCAATAAGATTTGCTTTTAACATACAGTCAAACCTCGCATAAAGAGCGCCTCACTTAAAGAGTAACTCGTTTAAAGAGCAGAACTTTCTCTGAATGTTCGCTTCGCTTAACAAATAAAACCAACCAAAAACTCGCTTAACAAATAAATCGGGGTTTGCTTCCCCCCCCCCCCAAACTGGTCACTTTCAATGGTGTTTCACTTAAAGAGCAAACTCGCTTAAAGAGCAATCCTGTGGAACACATTATGCTCTTTAAGCGAGGTACAACTGTATTTATACTCAATTTAAATAAATCAACAGGATGATTTAAATTAGGAAACAAGGACAAACAGTAATTGTTATAACAATGTTTTTTCTGTTTTGTTTCTTAAAATTTTATTTTAAAGGATATTAAGTTACCTAGTATGCCAACACTGAAAATTCCTCAAATTGCAACATTTGAGGAACTAGATATACAGGTGGATGAAGAAGACGAATTCAAGGCAAGAGGTAATATAACTAGATTATTCACCTGATAATCAGACATTTGAACTGAGTTTTAATCAGTTCACATCTACTTTCCTATGGCAGTTACATCAGCTTGTTAAGTAAGCTTCTGGAGGAAAAGCCAGTTCTTATAATAATAGTGATTTTGTGTCAGAAATTATTCTGGGTTGAAAGGATTTTTGCAGGAGAAACTCCACTTGGGACACCAGAATGAGGCTTCTTTCATGTCCCCAAGAGCTGGGACAAAGACAGGCACTCAATCCATCATGCAGTATCTGGGTCTGAAACAGCCAACTTGCCAGCTAACAAGGCGAGCTTCTTAACCACTGAGCCCTTGCAGCCCCTGCCAGTTCTTTTATAGCATCTACCTAGGGTCTCTAGGTGGAGCCTATGATGGGTCAGAACCTTCCCCAGGGCTCTAAGGTTGGGGCTTAGCAGCTGTAGCAGAGTGAGAGTTCCAGTCCTGCAGGACTTAGAGCAGCTGCTTCGAAGCGGGGGGTTTCAGTCCTACAAGACTTATGGCAACAGCTGCAAACCCTGACAAACATGTTTAAGTATCAATTTTGAGATTTTGTCCCTTTTCTCTCTCTTGCTGAATAGCTTTTCTTTATTTGCAGGTCTTACAGGCTTGAAAAATATTGGAAACACATGTTACATGAATGCAGCTTTGCAAGCTCTTTCAAATTGGTAAGAAAGAAATACAGTATGTTTAGGACAATGTCCCTTTCAATAGTCAGAAGCTCCACATCGTCAAGAAATCTCTGGATAGAAGTTGTTCTGATCTCTTTGTCATTCATGCATAAAACACATTGTCATAAAAAGGAGTTATGCGCATAGTGAAATTTCCTGAATCTCCTAAATTATATAGTGTGTATTTTTTTGCTCATATCTTCCTATGGTTAATTACATTCCCTTTTAAGGGAGGGGGTTGGTTGGTTAATTGATAGGCCAGTTCTCTGCAGTTGGAAATCCATTGTACAATTTTGTAATGTGTTGTGCTGTAATAATGAAGCCTGATTTTGCCAGGTACAGTAATACCTCGGATAACGTTTACCTCGGATAACGCTAAAATCGCATAACGTTAAGTAATCTGGGGAGGAGAATTGGATCGAATAACGTTAAGGTCCTATGGGATTGATCGGATAACAACTGTTAAAGCCTGTGCGGTTACAATGTATCTCTATGGAGCTTTAACGTTATCCGATAAATCCCATAGGATTTTAACATGCATTGGATAACACTAAAAATCAAATAACACCAAGACTTGTGGAACCAAGTCTTAGCGTTATCTGAGGTATTACTGTATTAGAATTACTTGAAGTGATGAGAGTACCTGACCTGTTACATAGGTAACATAGAAGTGTTCTTTGCACTCGCCATGTAGAAAGAAGGCAATGGTTTCCTAGTCTTTGGCTTTCGGACTTCAATTCCTAGAAGCCTAAGTGACTTCCCCAAAGCACTGATCAGCCAGTGTAATGACTGAGGCTTCTGGGAATTGAAGTCCACCCGTGTTCCGTGGAACATAGTTTGAGAAATACTGGTCTAGTCAATCTATCGAGGCTTGCTCTGTCCACTTTGCACATTGACCTGGTATTGCAAAACTTCCAGGAATCGTGCAATACAACTATAAATTTCAAGATATAGGACTGTATTTTCTAACAGGGAATAAAATAGCATTGGCATTTTTAGTATTGTTTCAAACCACCAATGGTCTTTTTGTTCATTATCAGCCCACCATTGACACAGTTCTTCCTTGACTGTGGGAACTTAGCTCAGACAGACAAGAAACCAGCCATCTGCAGAAGTTATTACAAACTCATGACAGAACTCTGGCACAAAAGCAGGTATTATACTACTATCATTTTTATGGCACATTTTTTTGTATCAGTCTCCCAGAATTGATCATCTGTTCAATAATGCAAAATAATTAACATTTGAATGTGAACTTTTGGATAACATAGATCTTCATGTGAAATTGGGCCCTTTTAAACTGCATAATACTGTAGTTTTATTTTTGTCTTCATCTTTAGAAAGCAACATTTGAAGCAAGATGCAGTAAAACAATTAAAACAAAATTAGCAGAGTAACTGATTTGAGTTGTTCTCACAACACTATTTTGACTTGTTATCTAGCTGTTGAAGCAATTTATGTGCATGGAGGCAGATTGTTGTGTATGATGGTCCAAACCTTTTCAATGCGCTAAGTCTCTTAGGTGACATTTTTGTATATACAGGTCATCCCTTAGATCTGTGGGTTCCATATTCACTGTTTCAATTATCTGCTGGTCTAAAAATATTCAATAAAAAATTGAGGAAAAACATGGTAATAATTTTATGCCTGCCTGATGAAGAGACCTGTTCTCGAAACCTTGCAATGTTTTTATTTTGATTTTTCAGTGATCCAGTAAAGATAACGCCTACCTCATGCATTCTATATTTCTTTTTTATAATTTATTTTTTATTGATTTTCAAAATAAAAACATACAAAATAAAATGACATTACATTTCAATATAAAAGGTTACATTACAATACAATAGAAAGTAAAACATAAAAACCAAAAAAGTTTTTTTCTTCAATATAATGAACAATTCTCATTTTATAAACTTGTTTATTAATTATTTACTCCTTATGTAAATACCTTTTATAATGTATATCCTCATGCATATATTTATACATACAGTATATTTCTGTAGGTATTTATTCTATTATATCTACCACTCATAGTATAAATCACTCGCATTATTATTAAAAAATAATAACAAATAAACTGGGAAACAAAAATATATCACCTGTGATATTTAAAATGCCCTAGAGATTACAATTTTTTTGGAATAGTAGCCATGTTAGTCTGTGGTTCAGGCATATCAGAAAACAAAACAAAATAAACAAAATAAAATAAGAAACACTGTAGCACTTTAAAGACTAACTGCTATATTTTTATTGTTAGCTTTCGTGGATCAAGTCCACTTCATCAGACAAAGAGTGAAACTTACAGGCATGTTCTTTATATACCAAATTCAAGGGCTGAAAGGCAGAAGGGTTGTGGGCAAGACAACAGAAGGGGTGTGGGCAAGACCACAGACAAGCAAGCACAAGATTGCAGCTTCACACAGCCATTGGCAACAATAGATTATTCAGATAAACTCTAAATGACTCCATTTCAATCTCAAGGTTGCTGAGAAAGCCCATTATGGTCTCTGATAAACTTGTGACCTGCATGTCAGGGGGAAAAAAACAAACACCTGTACCTGGTATATAAAGAACATGCCTGTAAGTTTCACTCTTTGTCTGATGAAGTGGACTTGATCCACGAAAGCTAACAATAAAAATATTTATTTATTTATTTATTTGTTCGAATTTGATACCCCGCCCCACTCGGGAAGACCTGACTACAGTGTTTTTTATTTTATTTTATTTTGTTTGTTTTGGTTTGGTTTGGTTTCTGATATGGCTGAACCACAGACTAACACAGCTACTATTCCAAAAAATTCTAGAGATTACAATTTGTCATAGCCATCTCTTATTACTTCCAAAAACTCAATTTGTCTGGTGCTGGTCTGCTACCTTTACCTTCAATCAACATATATTCAAAGAACAGCTTCTATATATTCCAAAATTTATTTTCCTTAATTATACTCTTTCTTTTATTCCATTCCCATGTAAGCTTGTCATTCAGTGCAATTTCCTACATTTCTTTATACCAATCTTCAATTTTTAATGAAGAATCATTCTTCCAAATTCTTGCAATACATTGTCTTGCTGTTAATATAGATAACAAATCCTTTTTACTCGCATCTATATTCATATTATCTACGTCTGTCAGTAAGACAGCACCTGGCCCCAGCTTAAGGTCTATACCCATTATTTCTGAAATCTCTATTTTTACCCAAAACCCATAGGCACATTACAACTCCACCACTTATGTTCCTACATCCCCAGTGTATTCTTACATCTCCAACACAATTTAGTTTTTGTATTATCCATCTGGCGTAACCGAACTGGAGTCAGGTACCACTGACACAACAATTTGTAATTATGTTCTTTAACTCTAGCAGACAAGGTTCTCATAATCATCAGCCTCCATTTATTTTCCCAATTTATTTCAGTAATTTTAATGTTCCCATATTGTTCTTAGTATATCCTGTGGTCTATCTTCTTTATTTAACATCTTGTATACTAATCAAGCTCTTGACTTCCATTTGACCCTTTCTTATTCTGTATACCATCATCTCAAATTCTGTTCTTTTCCTTTCTAAACTGGATTCTTCAATATATTTTTATTCCACTTATTTACTAGCACAATTTGAAACCAGTTCAAGTTCATTTGTTTATATACATACTTCTAATTTTCCTCTCTATTCTTACATATCTGCATCCAGTCCTTCAACAGGTACACATCATTTCTAGAAAAAAACTTCCTTCATCTTCCTATCTATCTTCACTGGAAAGTTCTTTATTCCTTCCATTTCTATAATCGGAGATATATCTGGGGCCAATTTCTTTTTCAATTTCTTCCATACTTCCATCATTGTCTTTATAATTTTATTCTTAACACTAATTTTAATCATATCTTTATCTAAGAAAATTACCTACCTGGCATAATTCTTTCATCTCAATCTCCCTCCAGATTACTTCCTCCTTCATTAAAATCATCACAATATTTTTAATTGAAAAGCCTTGTAATAATATCTACCTTTGGTAATCCAAGCCCACCTTCTTTCTGGGACAAAAACAATAAATTCTTTGATATTGTTGGTTTCCCTCCTCCATTACAATAACTATTTAACATACAGGTATTTTGAAAGACCATAATTTTCTTTTCCTTAAGTTGGATTGGCAGGACATCAAACAAAAAAGATTTGGTAATAATTTCATTTTACACATTGCAACCCTACCAAACCAAGACAAATTCAACTTTTTATATTGTTGTATTTTATCTTTAATTTCCTCTCTTTGCTTTTCATAATTCAGTTTTTTAAGTTCATCAAATTTATTTGAACTATATATCTCCAGATATTTCAAACTGTCCTCGACCTGAATATTATATCTGTCCTTTATCCTCTTCTGTTCTTCTTTACCAATATTACAAAATATTTCAAATTTTTCCAATTTATTTTTAATCCTGTCATTTCCTCAAACACATTGAGATGTATCTGTACCCTTTCTAATTCTTTCTTAGGATTTTTCATTATTACCAGTGTGTCATCTGCATACAGACTAATTATGTTGCTTTCTGCTCCCTCAATGTTTCTGTCTTCCCTTATAGCACTCACCCACAACTCCATAGCCAAAACAAACAATATTGGTGATAGTGGACAACCTTGTCTAGTTCCAGGTTTAAGCTGTATATTATCCGTAAAAGCGTCATTTACCCTCACTTTGCCGGAACCCTGTTGATATAGCTGTTCAGTTGTCTTTCTAAACTTTATTCCAAAACCATAATTCTTAACTGTCTCTTTAATTGTAACCCATTGGAGTGAATCAAATGCTTTAAAAATACGTAAAGATAACAGTCGGACCTTCTCTTTATTTTGATCTGCTATGTCTTTCAAATCCACAACTCCCCATGTTAGGCCCATCTTGTATCTTCCTTTCAAAAACTCCGCTTGATCTTTATTTATATAACTAGTCATAAAGCTATATAATCTATTTGCCAATATTGCTGTAACTATTTTGGCATCTTGATTTATTAAGGAAATAGGTCTATATGCATCAACTTTTTCTAAATCTTTTCCAGGCTTGGGAATCCAAACTATTACTGACCTATATCATGAAATCAGCATCAATCCACCATCTAAAATAAAATTAAACAACTTCTGAAGTCTTGGAACCACAATTTCAATAAATTCTGTATAAAACTCAGCTGGAAATCCATCCTCCACTGGCGATTTACTCATTTTCAATTTTGCTGTAACTTCCTTAATTTCTTTTTCCGTTATCTGTTCTTCCATTCTATTCTTATGCTCCTGAGTTACCTTGATTCCATCCTGTCTTTCTAAATACTCTTTTAATTTTTCTATTTTTATTTCTTTTATAACTCTTGATAAAATACCTTCACTATCCCAAATTTATCCTTAGCCTTGTTACATCTTATTCCTTGTTTATTTATCAAAATTCCTATTTCTTTTTTACTTCTTTTCTCTTTAACTGCCCTCGTTAATAGCTTTGAATTTTTGTTGCTATATTCAAAATATTCCCTATTTAAAAATATACCAAATTCCATTTTACCTTCTCAATATATTTCCCAACCAATTCCGTCTTTAACCTTTGCATCCTATCAGAAATCTTTGGTCCTTGCATGTTCTTCTTGAAGCTGTTTAATTTCCTTTTCAGTTTCCTTTCCTTTACTTCTAAATTGTTTATTCTTTATACTAACTAATTAAATACATTCCCTTCTGAATACCGACTTCATGGCATACCACACCATATTATAACTCACATCGCATGTGTCATTCCATTACCAGCTCTCTTCCCAAATTTTAACTATTTGTTCTTTATTTTTTGGGTCCTTAAATAATTTTGCATCATATTTCCAATTATTTCTTCTCTCATTCGCGCCTTCTAATTTTAATTCAAACACTTTTGCATGATCCGATTCCTTAAAAATCCCTACTTCTATCTTCTCTAAATTCTTCATCATATTATCTGTGACTAATATACAGTCTATTTTGGAATATGAATTATGAACCTGTGAAAAATAAATATAGATCCTTTCTGACCCCTTAAGCTCTCTCCAAGTATCTTTTAGACCCAGAAGTTTAACCCATTTATCCATTATTGCATTTTAAGCCACTTTTATTTTATTTTTTGTTACATTTGTACAGTCTATATTGGACCATATTAAGTTAAATTCATCTGCCACAATCATTTTTTATTGTTTTCTCTTTTACTAATATTTGATACACTTTGTCCGAAAACTTACCTTGATGTTCATTCAGAGCATAAATATTCACAAATGTTATTTCTTCATCTTCTACCATTCCTTTCACTATCAAATATCTACCCTCTGGGTCACTAATACTCTTTATCATCATAAACCCTAACCTCGAAACCAAGATCTATTTCTATAGTGTTTTACCAGACCTGGCCACTAGAGGCCACTGTCTCCTATGTTAATGTTTATAAGGAACAGAAGCTGTGCTGCTGATGTGTGAATGAAATACAGTAGTGGCAATCAGTACTAGGCTAAGCAGTGCATTTAATTGAATGCCAAATGAAACAATGTGGAATATGTAAAATTCCTCAAATTTCATATAAAGCTTAGTGTGATGTACAGACTTTGTGTGAGTAGTCTTTTAAAAGGTACTAAGGCTTCAGTTATGTACTCACTTGCATGGGAGTAGATCCCATGTAACTTTGAGCAAATATGGTAACTTAATAAACTAATAAATAGCCTTGGTTTGCTAATCAAGAAGACATTGCAGCTTGAATATTGGTAAACATAAATATTCTACCCCGTTTGAATAGCTGTGAATTTACTTAATACTTTTTCTTCCAGGCCTGGGGCTGTTGTCCCCACAAATTTGTTCCAAGGAATTAAAGCAGTTAATCCAGCATTTAGAGGCTATACCCAACAGGTGAGCATTTCTTGAGGCAGCAGAATATTGCTCAATAAATAGCTGAAGGAGTGAAAGAAATAAAACAACAGGTGTGGTTTGTTTGATCGGCCAATTGTTGTACTTTCTGTATTCATGCTATTTCTTCCTTCTGGATTTGTAGCTTCAAAATTTTGGAGTGTGTGTGTATGTGTGTGTGTAGAGAGAGAGAGAGAAATATAGATAGACAGATTTAGATATAGATATAGATAGATAGATAAAATATATAAAACAACATATTACATTATAAACTAGCATAATGAATAGGAATTTACTAATTTTTTGCACTTTTAATAATACTAGTAATAGACAGATGGCTATTATATTCATAAGGAAAGATAGCTAGATAGCTATGGTTTCAAGGAATGAGAGGAAGGGGATTCTTGAAAATCCTTCTGTTTTCTTTGGGGTCATCACTTTGGACTCCTCATAACAATCTGCCAATTCAGTTTAATTATATGACACCCAGAATAGGCATTTCAGGGGGTTGCTGTGATGAGAAGAGAAAATAATGTTCATCCAGCCCTCTTCCTTGCTTTATAATATTTTCTCTATTTAGAGAACAAACTACCAAATTATAAAACTAAAATCGGCACATTTTACATAAAGGTATTCCCCCATATCCATGGGAACATGTTTTGAGAACTTCTGCAGATATCTGAAACCATGGATAACACTAAGCCCTATGATTAATATATATACCTGAGTCATAGAAGTAGTGGAGGGGTGTCAAATGCTTCCATTGTTCTACATGAGAGCTACCAAAATGTCTGCCTTTGTTCCTTGTAAACATAACATAGCAGACAGTAGCCTCTAGTGGCCAGTTCTGGTTATGCACCATAGAAATACATTTATATTATGTATTACAGGGAATTTTTTTGAATGTTTTTTAGACCTGTAGATAAATTGACATTTCCATGGTCATGTGGCAGGCATAACTAGACACTGGAGCGCATGGAATGCTGTTACCTTCCCACCGTAGTGGTCCCTATTTATCTACTTGCAATTTCTTGCTTTTGAACTGCTAGGTTGGCAGGAGCTGGGACAGAGACGGGAGCTCATTCCTTCCTGCAGTACTGGGGAATCGAACTGCTGACCTTCCGCCTCCCAGTCAGAAACAGAGATGAGCACTGACTCCTAGAGTCGGATACGACTGGCTTTCGAGCAAGGGAAACCTTTACCTTTACCTTAGATAAATTGAAACCATGAACATTGAACCTGCAGATACGGGGGAGATGATCTGTATTTTATGTTGCATATTAGCTTTATTTGATAGCTGTCAACATCAACATGTTCCTCTAACTAAGGATGTAATTAAATTTCAGGATGCACAGGAATTTCTGCGTTGCTTAATGGATTTGCTACATGAGGAATTAAAAGAGACTGTTATTTCACTGGAAGATACTAACCCAGCAGATTCAGAAGAGAATATTGAAGAAGATAAAATCCAGTTAGACAACATCTATCAGTCATGTGGCAATACTGATAAGATAGAAAATGAGACTTGGTCAAAACCTGTGGTAGAGGACGATGCAGAAGATGCCATGTTAATTGAAGAGAGTGAAAATGCATCTAAAGACTACCAGAGAGAAAAATCCTTGTGTGCCAAGATCAACCAAGCCAGCTCTGTGGAAGACATAGAAAAAGATATGAACAGTTTCTTTGAAACAGCTGAATTTTTGAATAACGAAGAAACAGTGAAGGTGCAGATACACAGCAGATACTTAGGTGATTGCCTGCTTATTACTTGGATGTGGCAGAAATGCATCTCTGCATAGAAAGGCATACAAACCCAACTGTACTTTAGTTGTTAACTTGAACCCACTGACTGAAATCCTGATGCATAGCTCTGTATGCTCAAAGGCGACATCAGCAGAAGAAAATCACAAACCATTGATTAAAAGTTTTTATTTTATTTTGGGATGCATGCAACTTCACTGCATTGTGTAAGTCACAGACCTACATCTGGAAATTATCTTGAATTATCAGTTAATTGCCATTGTTAATGATATCATCACTATTGTGCACCCAGAGCTGTGCACATCAGGATTTCAACACTGGAAATCAATATCACTTAAGTTAATTATTATTGTCAAGACCTTTTTGTGGCAACGAGTGTTTTCTAAATACATTAATTATGTTAACCAAAGTTCCACTGTACGTATTTAGAAAACACTCATTGCCACGAAAGGGTCTTGACAATAATAATTAACTTAAGTGATACTGGGTGCACAACAGTGATGATATCATTAACAAGGGCAATTAACTGATGATTCAAGATAATTTCCAGATGTAGGTCTGTGACTCATACACAACGCAGTGTATGGAACACCTGGGACGTTTCTTGCAGTGAAAATTACTTTAGCAGAATTTCCCATAGGAATGCATTGAATGCAATTTCCCATAGGAATGTATTGAAAACCAAACTACTTTAACCAAAACATGGTTTCCCATTGGAATCCATTGAAAACCAATTCATCCGTTCCAAAAACAATTCCGTAAACCAGCCACTATTTTCTATGTATTTTCTTTTGTTATGCGATTTTTACTTTAACCGAGCCGTTTATTAACTGAAGTTCCACTGTATGGCTGATTCTGAATCCAGCCCTGCAACTATTCTTTGCTTGCATTTTCAGGTGTTTAGTCTCTTCCAGCTCAGTTACCATTGTGGCATGCTATTACTTTGTGTGTGGGTGTGTTTGTGCATATGCCATCCAGTCATTTCTGACTTACACTGACCCTTTTCAGGGTTTTCTAGGGAAAAAGTACTTGGAAGTGGTTTACTGTTTCCTCCTTCTTGAGGTGCCCAGCTTGCTGGAGACCACCCAGACTGGCTCTTCTGAAATCCACAATGGGGAACTGAACTCCCAACCTCTGGCACTGCAGCCAGATACCTAAATCATTGAGCTATCCAACCACTGCTTGTTTTTTGTCTTTATCTTTGTAGAGGGGCCAATGTAATCAGCTGAATTAATAGGTAAAAACAAAAATGGATGTAATGTTTCCTTTTTCAGAATCAACTTTTCTTTCATATGATTTTGAATGCAACTCTCGTGTTTTCTTTACATGTAGCTTTTACACTAGAACACAGATATATTCTCTATGCAAAGAGCAACAGGTATTAACCTACTTTTCCTCTGATTGATATCATATGCTATAGAAATTGATGTTCTTGTCAGAATGTGGAAGGATCATTATACTAAAAGATGGATCTGTGAAGTACTAGAGCATGTAATTTCAAAAATTCAAATTATATAACTTTTTGCTTAAAAAAAATCAACCTAGTTTCTTACAGACGTAACCAAGAATGGCTAATACCTATCCTTCAGTATGCACTAGGATCATAAGTGTGTTTCCTGAAGGATCGGTATTGACCATTCATGGTTACAACTGTTGGAAGCTGAACTGTTGGTTGTATTAGTTAGTATTTTCAGTTAGTACTCAGCTAAAATACAGCTAAAATAAAACCTGTTGTGCTATTTGTGAAGCAGGCAATTTCATTTTACAGTACATGCATGTTTTACAGAATCTGTCAATGATATCCATATGAGTGATGTGTCTGCATCACAGAATTTTCCTGTAAAAGATGGAAGTAATGCACGTTTATCAACCAGCCCTTTCAAGTCAGTTTCTTTCTGGTCTGGACTGGCGCCCTCACACAAAAAAGGTATGTTGTTCTCTTAGTTTAAAGTTTAATTTCTGGTGTTCTCCATGTTAACATGATACAAAAGCACATGAAGAATGTGTGTATGGTTCAACTATACTATACGGATGTTTTCTGTATACTGTACAGTATTGCCTTTTCCTTGTTTCTAGTTGGCAATACAATGAAAAAACCTAAAATAAAATGAGATTAGAAACAGTGTATTTTTTTTACTTAGGGACTAAGCACTGCAGTATTTATTTTTCATCTGCTTGTCTTTGGAGAGTTGCATCATATTTCCAGGTTAGCTTAAAGTACATTATTATTTTCCTAGGATCATTTAAATCCTTCAATCATTTTGTTCATTTCACCGGTTATTTTTAATAACTGTGTGTGGGGAGTGGGTGGGTTGAGGAGGAGGTGCTTTCGACGTGGTTATAATTTTGTTGTAGAATGTGCATTCAATACCTAGATAGAATCTCAAATGTGTTTCTGGTGTTTAAAGCACTGTTGCAAATGCTGACTGAGAAAATTTCCCCCCTCTGTTTTGCCAGTCACACATCTTCCTTCTGTCAGCTATTATTCTGTGTTTCCTCACAACCCCATACTTACATTGGGTAGGGATACAACAAGGTAACGACAACATCCCTTAGTAGTCATTAGTTTCCAACAAAAAACTATAGAGAACCTTCTGGTTAGCAAGGTGGCGCATGGATTGTTCTGGGAACACTTCAATTTGATTTATTTTGAAAGATTTCACTGTTTGGTACTACTTTGGTGGGAAGGTAAACAGCATTCCATGTACTCCAGTGTTTAGTCATGCCTGCCACATGTCCACAAAAATGTCTGCAGACACAGACAATGTTGGCTCTTTGGCTATAAACAGAGATGAGCACCGAGCCCTAGAGCCATATACAACTGGCTTTCGAGCAATGGCAACCTTTACTGTATGATTAGCAACAGCTCAGAATGGGCTTGTGATTATTGCCATTTGTGATGCAAATCTCTGGTGAGGCACTAGTGTGGTCTTAGACCAAAATTAACACGTCAGTTAGAGTTATGGGGTATAGATATACTATGTACAGCCTGGGTACCTACAAAGTCCTGTGAAGAGATACTCCAAAATCTTCCCATTACCTGACTTGCTCAGGAAAAAAAATTCTAAGAAAGTGAAATCTCAGTGTTTTGCAGGCTGTGTTGTAAAGATTGTAACGATCAAATCTTGCTTTTAAAATTAATCTGCATGTTGAGTATGTATGCATATTTAGTCTGCGGTCAAGTTGATTCTGAATTATGGTGACCCTTTCCAGGGTTTTCTAGGCATTCAAGAAAAAACAATGAGAATGGAATGAAATGTTGCTGCACACTAAATTCCTTCTGATTTTAGTTTTCTTTCTTTCTGCAATACTTCCAGCTGTGGCTTCCTCCAAAAAGAAGAAACACAAAAAATACAGGAGTGTTATTTCTGATATATTTGATGGAACTATTATAAGTTCAGTACAGTGCCTCACATGTGATCGGGTAAGCATCAGGTAGAAAGAATTGTTCTCCCCTGCCCCATTGCACATGTGTGCACATACATACTGTTCCATAATCCATCCTCACATTTTCAGATAGAAAAATAAAGTATTAGTAATCACTAATAATCATTCTTTGTAACGTGCAAAGAATTTCCTGGATTATTTTAATTCAAGCTCAGACTTTCCCAATTTCTTAAACTGTTTCATCTCTTATTCTAAACATTTCAACTTAAATTGAGTCCATAATAGCTGCTGATAGTCACCAGAATTCAACTGAATATTTATCTCTTCATAGACACCTTGGTATATTTTATTTATTTATTTATTTAAATTTGTTTATCGCCCTCCTCCCCGAAGGGACCCAGGGCGATTCCCAACAATAATTTGGAGTGGTATATAATTCTTAATTAATGGGTCTCAAATTTAGTTCAAGTTATGAAACAGTTGTATAATTCAGGATGCAGCTAGGAATTTTATTGGGAGCTCATTGGTTAGTAGCTATTGGCTGTTCTGAGTTATACCATTGCACTTACAGATGCCCAAGTATTGGGTTTTTGTTTCTGGTCATTCATATCATTTGGGTTTATAGTGAATGCACTGTGGTGTGATGTTTGTCACCTGATGGTACTCCTGAAGCAAACCACTCTATGTAGGTGCAAGTAGAGTTGGGGTTTTTTGATAAATAAAAAGCAGAATTGTTTGGAGTCTGTTCTTCCAAGTCTAGGCCTGATGTGAAACTGCCAAAAGGAATTTTTTGAAATGGTAGCCATGTTAGTCTGTGTTTTAAGCATATCAGAGAGTAAATAAAACAAACAGACAAAAACACTGTTGCATTTTAAAGACTAACTTGCTGTATTTTAAGGTTGGCTTTTGTGGGTCAAGTCCAATTCATCAGACATAAGAATGAGACCTCATGGCGTCAATTTATACACCATGAAGCCTTGCTTGATCCATGAAAGCTAACATTAAAATACAGCATTTAGTTTTTAAAGTGCCACACCATTTTTGTCGATTTGTTTTGTTCTCTGATATGCCAAAATGAATCCACCTTTTGGTGAATTAATCCCATGATTCCTTTTGCCTGGCCTAGCATGAGAAAGATTAGCCGGCAAAACAAGGTTGCCATTGCTCGGAGTACGCTCGATTGTGGTTCAAAAATGTCCCAAACTTTGAGGATGCTCTTTCTGTGCACCCCTGGTTTCTATTTCATAATGGTCTAGAAAGGCAACTTACAACATTTGAAGAACTTTTGACTAAATTAAGAAAAGGAGATATAGGAATTAAAGGGATAGTTAGCAAGATTTATAAGATTATGAATAAAAGAGAAAAAATACAGGAAGCTCTGAAGAACACCTGGGAACAAGATTTGATTGTGACAATTTCGGAAGAAATGTGGCAGAAAAAATGGAAAAGAAGAATTATGCGAACTATGTCTGTAAGAGTGAAAGAGCATAATTACAAGATGTTTTGGCGATGGTATCTGACCCCAATCAGGCTGCTTCAGATGAATAATGAAATAAGTGACAAATGTTGGAGGTGTAAACAATCAACGGGGACATATATGCACATGTGATGGAGTTGTAATGTGTTAAAGGAATTTTGGGGAAAAGTTGAAAAGGAAATTAAAAATATATTAGATATGCGGCTGGAATTGGGACCAGATACTGTATTGCTAACAGAAGTGGACAAATTTAAACTGAGTAATGATTGTAAAGAGTTGATGGCTGTGATGTTGTCTGCGGCTAGACAATGTGTTGCAAAGAACTGGAAAAATGATGTATTGTTACATATACAAGATTGGTACAAGGAAATGTGGGAATTAGCTCTTAATGATAAGCTTACATGGGAAATAAATGTTAGGAAATGCATAGTTCAAGTAAATAGATTCTGGAGAATCTGGAGACAATTTGTGGAATATGTGATTGTTAAAAAGAAAGGTATTAACCCTGTACCGGAACAAATTAATTTCTGGAAAATATAAATTGTTATAACCTCCTGGACATTGTATATAGCACAGAGGTGAATGAAGCAAAGTAAAATATATGTAGAAGAGGTAAGAGTTGTGTTAGAAGTATAGTGTGAAGAGCTTTGATATCAAAGATGTATATTGTATTATTGTTTCTTTTTATATATTAAGTGTATTCTCTTGTGGAATTCTTGTATTGTATGTTTCCTTTCTTTTTTTTTTTGAAAATTTATAAATAAAAATCTTTAAAAAAATACAGTTCTAAAGATCTTCCCCTTGTTTCAATAGGTGTCAGTTACCCTGGAGAATTTCCAAGACTTGTCATTACCTATTCCAGGTAAGGAAGATCTTGCGAAGCTGCATTCTGGAAATCATCAGACCTCTCTGGTCAAGGCAGGATCATGTGGTGAAGCATATGCTCCTCAAGGCTGGATAGCCTTTTTTGTGGAGTACTTCAAAAGGTTGGTTCTTTGTAACATACAGATTTTTAAAAAAATGATGATTCTGCTTTATAGGCAGAACACTTGCTGGTTTGCTGTTAATTATATCTCAGTTTTGTTGTCTCATGTGTCCCTAGCTGGTTTTGGGGTCCAACAGTAACCTTACAAGATTGTCTTGCTGCTTTTTTTGCTAGAGATGAGCTGAAAGGTAAGACATATATGTTTAATAGAATGTTAGGAATATTAAATTCACTGACGTTTGGCTGCCATACTTATGTTACTTTGTATGCCTATTTTCACATCTAAAGAAGTGGAAACAGCATGTAATATTATTCCATGTTGTTATTATAAAATAGTTTGGTAATACATACAGAGGGTGCCAAAAATATACGCACAATTTTAGAGATGTTATTTGGGTCTTATTTTTCAAAATTGAATTGAATTGAGGTAGCAATGGATGAGATGACATTTGCAATAATAATAATAATAATAATAATAATAATAATAATAATAATAATAATAATAATAATAATAATAATAATAATAATAATAATAATAATAATAATAGTGCCACCATGCAACAGGCAGGACAGTAAAAGAAAATGGTTGAAGCATGGTTGTCTTTTGAAGAGGGCAAACCATTTTGAAGAGGTGCTGTTGAGTTTCCACCATGCTCTCCTGACTTAACACCCTTTGACCTCTACCTGTGGGGAACCTTAGAGGACGTGGTGTACCATAGAAAACTGGCTACACTAGTAGTACTTTGGGAAGGAATTGAGATAGCATATGCAGTGATACAAATTGATATTTGGGTCAGCGTTGTTCAAGAAGTAGTTTGGCGTAAGCAGATGTGTCTAGATCTGTGATTGCGAATGTGGGGCACACACTCCACAGGGGGGCAATTTGATTTTTAAGGGGGGATATTTGAGAATGTTTTATTAACAGTGAATGAATGGTCTTTTAGGTTTCCTCCACATGACTAGGAGTTCACTTTTTGAATAATAAGAATTATATGTTACTGGGGGGTGGGAATCAGGATTTAGAGATGGTTAGGTGGGGTATGGCCAAAAAAAGGTTGGGAACCCCTGGTCTAGATACTAATGGTAACGACTTTAAGTACCTCTTTTAATTGCAGAAGTCAATTGTGACTTGTATTCATCTTTTGTTATTGGTTTATATTGAGTACTACAATCTTAATACAGTTTCCCCCCTTTTTAAAATGTGTATACATTTTAGTCACCCTCTGTATACTCTAAAGCAGAGGTTCCCAATGTAGAGCACAGGCCCTGCAGGGTGGCTTCAGTTCTCTGAAGCCTAAGTCAGCATATTGGCTAATCGGTGCTTTGGGGAATTGACTTAGGTTTCTGGGAGTTGAAGTCCACAAACCAAGTGTTGGGAAATACTACTTTAGAGGCAAACATTTGGCTATTCAGTTTAGAAATCTTAGTCCTTTGACTCCACTTAATCATTTTGAATTGAGGATCCTATGCTCTCACTTCATTAAGATAAAACTTTAATGAATTAGGAAGAGCTCTAATTAAAATGAAATGCCACTTTGAGTCTGCAATCATGATAATGAAACAGCATGACCAACTATTGTACTGGGAAACCAGGAGGGCCCAATATCATTTCTTGGAGGAGGGGGTGATGTTTCAAAGTTTTAGGAATAATGCTTTCCTTCTTATGATATCTGCAGGTGACAACATGTACAGTTGCGAAAAATGTAAAAAGTAAGTGATTTGTTCTTGAAAAATTTCTGTATCCACTTAAAAGTATTGCAGTGGATCTGGTATACAGAGGGATTACAGTGAGCAATTATATTACTAAGAACATGCTTTCTGTATGTCAATTTACATTTGCTGTTTGGATTGTGGCTTCAAAGTAGCTTTAAATTTAGGTTCTGAACATAATCTAACTTGTTTCAAACTAAATTGCTTTAAAATAACTGGGGCCTACGTTGAAGTGAAGTTACTCAGGACTGAGGTCTGGATGTTGCTACTTGCCTCTAATTAACAGAAATTATCTCTTGGCAACCACTTTGGAAGCAAATCTGAAATGTGCACGTGGGTGGCAAAATCCTGCTCTCTGTTGCATATGCTTCCCAAGGGCAGCTGTCTTAACAATGGATGACATTCAGTCGCACTTCCCACAGGCAAGATACAGAACTTTGTAGCTAGGATGACATAGTAATAGGATAGCAACAATCTTCATGTATGCCTAGCATGTGAACAGTTTGGGCTTACTAGTTATATGCACATTAGGAGGCTGCTACAACTTGTCTTGAGAGAAGGATATAGGTACGGTAATTATTCCTTGAATTTATGTGTGTGGTTGATTTGTCTAGTTAGTACTTTATAATCATTGTCTTGTATTCTGTTTCCATACTCCTGAAATGTCTAGCCATATTCCTTGACAACCAAAAATCCAAAGAAGTACAGGGTTACTTGGGTACATGCAAGAACATTTGGGGACTTTCCATGTAGTCCCCAAGAATACTACTCATGATAGGTTGGGGAGCCCTCAAGTACAATATTCCAAATAGGGAAAGAGGCTACATACAGTCTGAAACAAATATTGGCAAAGCTATCTTGAATATGGTTATGCTTGGTTTGTCAGATTATTCTATGCTGCAGTCCATGTTTTGAGCAATTTTAGCTTGAAATCAGAATTATAGCCAACAAGTTGAAAGTTTTCTACCTCCTGCTGAACATCAGGAGCTCTCTAGAATATCTAGCAGGATTTGGTGCTCCCACTTTGTGAGTGGCAGAAAAAACTGGATAGGCTTTTCTAGACTATCTGGTTACGTTTAGATACCAATCAAGAATTGCTGGGAAGTCTGTTTTCATTCTTAATATGTTCAGATGTGATCATATGAGCTTGTTTCCAATCAAGGTTGATTTCATGGAGGATAGGAAAAGACAATGTCATTCCATATGGTTGCATTGGTATAAGGTTGATTGACAGTGCATGTGGCTTCTCAATTTTTAAATATACTCTCTATTCATTGCCACAATAATAAATTCAACTTTAATAATAATTAAGAAATATGCAATGTTATCCTTTATATCCCGAATGCTCTGTTTGCATACAAGGAATTGTTTTTACAAATTACTTACGATAACATGAACTGGCTGTATGTATATGTATGAAAGGTAGTCTGTTGATATTCTTTGTCTGTGTGCACGTTATTCCTAATGAATTTCTAATCTTTTCTGATCCCATGATTAATTTTGAAGATAACCTGCTTGTTTGCTATAATTTCCAAAATAATCAAGATGTATATATACTTTACTAAATGTTTACTTTAGGTTAAGAAACGGAGTAAAATTCTGCAAAGTTCAACATTTTCCTGAGGTATTTTTAATTTATTTTACAAATTATATTCATTGAGATTGCTGATTTTGTATAAAAGATCAGTTTGAATGCTAAGCTATAGCCCGATTACTTACATCTTGGAAAGTATTTGAATCCCAGTCATATACCATATTAAGATGTTTAAAGTCGTAATTTCTATACAAAAAATGCCACTAGGCCAGTGATGGCAAACCTTGGCACTTCAGCTGCTCAATTACCAGAAGACTAAGTCAGTACTCCTAGAGTGCCAGGGTTCGCCATCACTGCACTAGGCCTACAGCTAAGGAAAGAGATCATACACCAGGTTGGAGAGAAGGGGAAAGAGTGGGCATTTGAACCAGTCAAGCAGGAAGAGTATCCGTGATTGAGTGTTTCTCTTCAAAAGATGTCATGTGGAACAACCACATTTAGAGATCTTGTGTGGTAATTTTGGCTGTCCCTCTGGATTTTTAACTTCAAAGAAAAGGGTTGCATGCATTGTAGAAGCTGCTGTAACACTCAACATCTTGGAATTATTCCAAAGATGTTCTAGATCAGTGGTTCTGAATGTGGGGCACAGGTCCCACAGGGGGGCTTCAATTCCCAGAAGCCTAAGTCAGTACATTGGCTGATCAGTGCTTTGAGGAATTGATTCCGGCTTCTGGGAATTGACCAGTGGTTTCCAACCAAAAAGGTTTGGGAACCACTGGTCTAGATGCTAATGATAAACACTTTGAGCACCTCTTATAATTGCAGAAGTCAAACGTGACTTTTTTGTACTATGAAAAAATTGTAAAGCAAATTTCCCATAGGAATGCATTGAAAACCAATTAATCCATTCCGGGGGGAAATTGTTAACCGAGCCACTATTTTCTGTGAATTTCCTTTTATTAAGTGACTTTTGTGTTAACCAAGCCATTTGTTAAATGAGGTTCCACTTTATTAATACAGTATTTCCCTTTCTTAAAATGTGTATACATTTTGGCACCCTCTGTATACTCTAGAGTAGTGCTTCCCAATGTGTGGCACAGGCTACTTCAATTCTCAGAAGCCTAAATCAGTACATAGGCTGATCAGTACTTTGAGGGATTGACTTAGGCTTCTGGGAATTGAAGTCCAAAAACCAAAGGTTGGGAAACACTGCTCTAGAGCAGGGATTCTCAACCTGCAGACTGTGGGCCGGATGCGGCCTGCAGCACCATTTCAGGTGGCCCCACCACCACCTCCACCATACCAGGAAGCTCAATGTGGTGAGGAAGGGTAAAATGGCTATCCAGCCCCCCAGAGCAGTCTGAAAGAGTGTGACCCTGCCCCTGGCTTTAAAAGGTTGAGAACGCCTGCTCTAGAGAGTCTTAAGGGAGCCAACTGCTGGGACGGCTGCCATGTCCTCTGCAGCACTTCTCACTAATTAAAATTAAAGCAGAGGAAAATTAACAGACAGAGAGCACTGCCCGTTGGTAAAAGGGGAAATGCAAGGTTTGGCAAGGGATCAGGAAAAGTAGGAGTCAGGAGGAGAAGCAGAAAATGTGAAGTCCTGGCAAGTTAAAGAGAAGGTGAAGAAAATGTTAAATTAGGTTCTTGGAGAGGGAGCACTGAGCAGTACAGTATAACTAATAAAAAAAATTGTCAGAAAATTTTGGCCCATTAGTTAACAACACAAAGAGCATATATTGTTGCAAGTTTTGTTTAATGAAATGTGGAAGTGGGACACTACTAATTTAATAAGGTGCTAGTTATATTGCTATCTGATGGCTTAATACTAAAATCAAGGGTGGATATCAGATGTCAAATGAATCTGTTAACTCTTCTTTGCAGATCTTATGTATTCATCTCAAAAGATTCAGGCATGACCTTATGTTTTCCACAAAAATTGGGACTCACGTGTCATTTCCCTTGGAAGGGCTTGATCTTCAACCTTTTCTTGCCAAGGACAGTCCAACTCAAATAGTGATGTATGATCTCTTATCAGTCATCTGTCATCATGGAACTGCCATCAGTGAGTAGATTGCATTTCCCCTTTAAGCTGCTTATGCTTGTTGCATTTTGGATCATGCAGGGCTGATGTTGAAGTGAAGGGCTAGGTTGCTTTGCTCTCCTTACTCTGAAAACCTTCTAACTGTTCTTGAATTTAGATGGACATTATATAGCCTATTGTCGGAACAACTTAAATAACCGGTGGTACGAGTATGATGATCAAAGTGTCACGGAAGTAACAGAGTCAGCTGTTCAAAATGCAGAGGCTTATGTTCTCTTCTACAGGTGAGAAAACCAGTGAAAGGGTGGAACAGTGAGTGAATAGAGGGTATCACTTGGACAAGAATTTTGCTCAGTAGAATTTCCTTTTGTCACTTCCTCCCCCCTTTTCCCCAATTCAGAGGATGAAAGCTGTTTAGTGCTTTCTAATTCCCCTGCTGGCACAGTAGTTAAACTGTCCTGCAGCCAAAAGGTTGTGAGTTTGATCCTGCCCAGGGTCAAGGTTGACTCAGCCTTCTATCCATCCGAGGTCAGTAAAATTAGTACCTAGCATGTTAGGGACAAAATGCTAATTAACTTGTGAACTGCCCAGAGAGTGCACTAAGCACTATGGGGCAGTGTATAAGTGTGATTACTTTACCTTTTTGCTTTGCTCTATCTTCAAAAAAGAAGACATCGCTCCTTATACTTTTGCAGAAATTTGATTCCCCCCTTTTTTTGTTCTTGAGTTTTTCTGCTTTTTCCTGAGCTCTTATTGGGACATTTTATTCACACAACCCTTCCATCTTCTACAATGCATCCTTGCAGTTTATTAGGCTATTACCCTAACCTTTACATTTGGGAAAAAAAATAAACAGCTGTGTTTTCCCCCAGTATGTATCTGGTTTTTCTTGGAAGTTTTATTTATAGAATAAGCTTAGCCCAGTGATGGTGAACCTTTTAGAGACCAAGTGCCCAAACTGCAACCTAAAACCTAGT
The DNA here is from genome assembly GCA_030440675.1 of Furcifer pardalis. Classification (NCBI taxonomy): domain Eukaryota; kingdom Metazoa; phylum Chordata; class Lepidosauria; order Squamata; family Chamaeleonidae; genus Furcifer; species Furcifer pardalis. The sequence goes on from CP126891.1 coordinate 188,863,388, forward strand.
TATTTATCGCAAAGTGGCAACACAGCAACAGGGGAGGAAGGAAACGCTCCTATTGGGCTTCTGGGCAGAGGGGTGGGGTGAACTCTGTGCTGGAGAAGGGAAGAAGCGCTCTCATTGGGCTGTTGGACAGAGGAGCGGAGTGAACTCTATCCTGGGGTAGGGAGGAAGCGCCCCTATTGGGCTGCTGGGCAGAGGGATGTGGCAAATTTTGCTGGGGGAAAGGAGGAAGTGCTTCCATTGGACTGCTGGGCAGAGGGGTGGGGTGAACTCTGCTGGGGAGAGAGAGGAAGTGCTCCCATTGGGCTGCTGGGCAAGGCAAACTCTGTGCTGGGGTGACTGCATGGGTGCCCACAGAGAGGCTCCAAGTGCTTCCTCTGGCATGCGTGTTATAGGTTCGTCACTCCTGTCTTAGTTTGTTTAATCCTAATCTAACCTTGTTAGCTGGGGTTGTGAAGACAATGATTTGAAAGTGATGTATTTGTCTGTAGAATTAGGAGGTAAATTGAAGTGGCTGAAATACCTAAATGTTTTAAGCATTATTAAGTCCTATTAATTTCTGATATAGTGTAAAACAAAAAGCCCAATCTAGGTTATTGCCACAAACTTGAGCACAATGCATGGATTATTTCATACGGATAAATTCTGCTTCCTCATTTGAATTCACAGGAGCAAGTATGTGGACAGCATTGTGAAATCAATTTCATTACTGCCACTGTAACAAAATGAGCAGTTGGCAGCTCTGCAGCTGGGCGCTGGAGAACAAGGGGATTCATTGTAGTACTTCAAATTTTATCAGCTGGTATGACTGAGCCTTTCTTGAAATGTGGATTAGGTCAGGAGAAAAGAAAACTACTGTTCTGTTTTCAGAGGAAATAAAGTTCTATGAATGAGATAAGAAAATTAAGTTGAAAAAAAATTAAATATTTCTTCACTATCAAATTCTCCTACTTCTGTTACTGACTTTGTAGTTCTTTTATTTCCTGGGAGGAGGGCATTCTCCCCCACCATTTGAACACTGATATGTCTTAACTGGACAGATGTGCAAGATAATATCTCCTACACTTTGTCTTCTTGGAGTGCATGAGAGTTTGAGTCGCTATCGTACCTTTCTAAAAATGAAATATTGTCCAGTCTGAGCTACCAATTTCAATTTTGTCTAATGAAATACAGTATATGCATACATCAGACTCATGTATGCATATATTGTATTTCATTAGTCAAAATTGAAATTAGTAGCTCCCGGTCATTGAAGAATTAATGGTGTGTGCATTGAAGTTTTAATTGGTGTCTCACGTGTGAACGACACTGATTATGATTAGCCATTTCCAAGAAGTTTGAAAGAGAGGAAAAATATATTTTTGCTTCTTTTCAACAGAAAAAGCAGCGAAGAAGCTAAAAAAGAGAAGCAGAAGTTATCGAGTCTTAATGTAATGGAACCAAGCCTTCTACAGTTTTACATATCACGACAGTGGCTGAATAAATTCAGGACTTTTGCAGAGCCGGGACCTATTTCAAATAATGATTTTCTCTGCATCCACGGAGGTGAGAGTACAATTATACAAACCTTATGCACTGAAGATGAAAGCTTGTTTTTGTTACCTTGAAATGATGGTTGAAATCCTGTTGCTCAGCATTATACAGTACAGTGGAACCTCGGTTAACAAACAGCATGGTTAACATAAAAATTGCGTAACAAAAGGAAGTCCATAGAAAATAGTGGCTCCGTTTAAGGATTTTTTTTTTCTGGAACTGATTAAATTGATTTTCAATGCATTCCTATGGGAAACCACATTTTGGTTAACATATTTTTGTTTTAATGCCTTCCTATGGGATATTGCATGCAGTGTATTCCTATGGGAAACCGCGTTTTGGTTTTCAATGCATTCCTATGTGAAATTGCATGTGATGCATTCCTATGGGAAATTAGGCTTAAGTAATTTTCGCTTTAAGAAATGTCCCGAGGAAAGCATTAATTATGTTAACCGAGGTTTTACTGTATGTGGAAACTTGAGTAAACCCATTGAACCACTGTTAGCAATTACACTTTTATACTGTCCCTTGGTGCTTAGTTGCATTTCAAATTCCCGTCTCCCTGTTAATTTCCAAAGGAAAGAGATAATCTAAATTTCTTCCGTTAAACTTGAATACTCAGCTTGCTGAAAGCTGTAGCAGAGAGAAGATAATCATTTTTTTGTTTTGTTTTCAACTGAGTTCTGAAGCCAAGTCCATTCATTTCCTGAAACAGGGGTTCCCAACTTTTTTACCCCGTGGGCCAGACCACGTCCCCAGACAGTTGAGCACGCACCCCCGGAAGCAGAAGTGGGCACATTTATGGGTGTCTTAAATGTGCCCACTTCTGCATTTATGACAGCCATGGTTGAGTTTTACAGCTGATGTAAATGTATCACTTCCGGGGGCGGCAGCTGTGGTGGTGTGGGCCACAAGAAATAGTGCCATGGGCCAAGGACGGCCCACAGGCCATGGGTTGGGAGCCCCTGTTCTAGCACATTAAGCTTAATCATTTAGAAACTAATAATATTCAGAAAAAAACCCATTCATTTCTATAGGGGTTCTTCCACACAAGGCTGCTTCTGTAGAGGACCTGGTAGTGATGGTACCTCAGAACATTTGGGATAACTTGTACAGCAGGTAAGCTTCCAGTTGTGATAGACAATGATTACCCAAAGGATATAGTGTCATAGTGTTACACAATTATATATCTGTCTATAAATTTTGTATAGAGAATGGTACAAACCATTGTAAATTATCCAGTTGTGCTATCCTGTTGCTAAAAGGTATTACGGTCTATAAAGATTTCCATGGATTTGAGGGTGGCAGTTTCTGTTGATTTCCCCCCTTTCCCTGTGTACCGTCACCCTCTCTAAAATAAGACTGTACATGTGGAGAATTGGGAAAGAGATCTGCTAGCAGGCAAATGTCAATTGTGCTCCCTCCTTCCTACATAGCAGTTTTTCTTGGCTCAAAAAGCCTTCTGTGACACTAGAACAGTCTCAACAATGAGACACAACTCATTGGGATTTCTGGGTGGCACAAGGTGGATGAAGTTTTGCATTGGAATAAAATAGCCTTGTTTTGTTGACTTGTGTCTTGTTTTGCCTCCAGTCAACTGCTAGATTTGTTTCATAATGCTTTAATCCAAACATATTTCTTCCCTCAAAGGGGTTAAAGATCTTTTTGTACACTGGAGAGAACATTGTGCCCCTTTGCATTCTTCACATGAGTGAGATATTGAAAAAGATATACACTACTGTATTTTAAAGTGCTGCATTCCACAGTATGCGCTACTATGTAGGGTTTTTTTTTTAAAAAAAACCTAAACATGAAGTTTGGCTGTGAGACTACTAAAACATTTTCAGCGGTGAGGGAGAGAATATTATTCCTATTATCATTTCTGTTTGTATCTTACCTGTTCTCATGACAGCCCAGGGCAGTTGTTAAGTTGTATTGTGGTATTATAACTTCAATATTCATAAAGGTGAAATGAAATATGTCTGTGTGCTTTTCATATGACTGCTAGAACTGAAAACAAGGTTTAAAATGAGTTTTCAGTAAATTAATGGTGAGGGGAAAAGGAATCACAGAACTTATGACAGGAGGTGGGTGTATAGTTTTCATGCTAAAAAGTAAGGATTTTTTTTTTTTGCTGTAAGCCAGGGGTGCCCATACTACGGCCCAGGGGCCAGACGCAGCCCCCAACACCAATTCATCCAGCCTGCGAAGCCCTCGTTGCTCCTGGACGCGGAAGTAAAACACACCCATACTGACTGGATGAATTGGCGTCGGACTGGATGAATTGGCGTCTGTGATTGGATGAATCACAGAGTGGATGAATTGGCGTCGGGCTGCATCTGGCCCCCAGGCCATAGTGGACCACGCTCCCTGGACCATGTGACCAGCCCGCGTTCTGAAACGTTTGGGCACCCCTGCTGTAAGCCATGCAACCAGATATGGTATAACCGAACCTATCATTTTATGTATATTTTTCCTGGAGTAAGTCCCACTGAATATAGTAAAGGTAAAGATCTCTCTTGCTTTGAAAGCCAGTTATAGCCAACTCTAGGGTATGATGCTCATCTATGTTTTCCAGCCAAAGAGGCAGTGCTGTTTATGTTTACAGACTTTTCCATGGTCATGTGGTAGGCATGTTTAAACACTTGAGTGCACAGAACACTGTTACTTTCCATGAAGTGGTACCTATTTATCTACTTGCAATTTCTTTGTTTTCGAACTGCCAGGTTGGCAGGAGCTGGGACAGATGACGGGAGCAAACTCCATTGTACAGAGCGTGGGTCTTGAACTGCAGAACTGCTGACCTTCTGGTCATCAAGCTTAGATTCTTAATCACTAAGCCACTTTGGCCCTTTAAAATACTGAATATACTCCAGATTAATTCAGAAAACAGATGATGAAGGTTGTGTTTGTAATCATAGACTCATAGAAGATCGGAGGAGAAAACCTCACCTCACCACTAGCGTTTTCCATCAACTTATTTTAGAATTTACTATTATCTACCATGGAGATAATGTATAGATATTGAGGACGTGTATTTGTACTCCTTATGTCTGAAGGTGTGGATTTCCAACCATGAAAGCACACACTGATAAAAGAATCTTAGCCTTCAGAACATAACATTTTGCCCCTTCTTTTTTCTCCCTTAAATTTTGTTCACTTATTTTAGGCCGTGATGGCAAACCTTGGCACTCCAGGTGTTCTTGGACTTCAGTTCCCCAAAGCCCAATTCAGCACTCCTGCTGATCAGGGATTCTGGGAATTGAATTTCAAGAACACCTGGAGTGCCAAGGTTTGCTATCACATCTTAAGCCATTCTAACCAAAGGAAGGGAAGATTAGGTTTTTAATAGCCGTATAGAAATTTCTGTAGATAATTTGGTAATTCTGAATTTATCATCTTTTTAATTTTAGAAACATTTACTTTGCATTTTCTGGGTATTTCTGTTTTTGGTAAACACATGGCATTTGAGCTTTTTAAGATCTTAAATATGTCATGGTAGATAAATATAGTTCCTAGTATAACCACATTAGATTGCATTTGCTGTTTTCACTTCATAGAAAGAGATAAAAATAGTAAGAGACCTTATGTTCACACCTTTCTAAAGTAAGAACATATAAAGCAAAATACAGTAAAGCAATGTGGAAATAGTGTTGAAAAATAGACTTGAAAACAAACAAAAACCTAAAACTGTTATCTAGAGCTTCTGCTCTGCAGCAGATACTCAGGATAAGATCTGCATAGCCTTCATTTTCTACAGCTGGGCAAGATTATTCAGGTACAAACTCCGGGTTGATGCGTGTAGCTAATAGCATGAACATATAAGTATCCCTTCTTTGATTAGGTTTTTTTTAAAAAAAATTGTGTCAGAAGCACACAAAGGTGCTTTCTGGGTTGAAAGGATTCTTACTGGAGGGACTCCGCTCAGGAGACAACCGAATGAAGCTCCTTTCATGTTCCCAAGATCTGCTCCCACCATAGTGATCCCTGTTTATCTCCTTGCAATTTCCTGCTTTTGAAATGCTAGGTTTGCAGGAGCTGGGACAGAAATGGACACTCATTCTGTCATGCAGTACTTGGGTATTGAACAGTACTTGGGTATTGAACTTGCTTACCTTCCAACTAACAAGGCAAGCTTCTTAACCACCGAGCCACCATGGGAGAGGGTCATTAAACCCTCAATCTAGTGTGTTATATAGGCTAGTGTCTTATTTTTAAATGTAGACTGGAGAGTCAGTTATGTAATTCCCCCATCCCTCTCTAGTGGGTTTCTTGTTGAATGCTTATTCTTGTACTGATTCTGAGAAAGATCAGATAAATTGTTCACTTGACAGGAGTATGTTTGGATGCCCTTTCATGCTCTGTTTAGTCAATAGGATATGGGTTAGAGTACATGAAATGAAAAGAAAGGCAGCAGACAGGAAGGAAAATGGTCAGCATTTCCTTTAGATGTTTATTTTGGCATTTAATAAATGAAAACCATATATTTTTTCAGTTCATATTTTGCCTGGTTTGTGAAACAAAATCTATCCATTTACTATTCAATCATTGCCTAATGGTATAGCCATTCATTAATAGGGAAAAGTATGTCCTGTATGTCTTAACATTTGCTTTTGAGTAATTCAGGTTTTTGGAATGATTTCCAATTTGGAAACATGTTTTCTCAAAAAAAAGAAACAAAGGGAATCATATGATTGTTAAACAGTACAAATGCAGGAGGAAGGTGATGGCTTTATTGGATCACTAAATTGGTGCATGCCTGAGGAAGTGATCTTGAATCATGAAAGCTAGTGTAACGTTCGATTTTTAAGTGATCCAATAAAAGTATCACCTTTCTGCATTCACTCTCAAACATCCCTTTCTGAGAAAAATTAATGAAATATTCCTGGGTTGCAGTGGCTTAATGGTTAAGATGCTGAGGGTCAGAAGGTCAGCAGTTTTGAGACCCAAGAGCTGTGTGACGGAGTGAGATCTCGTCATCACTCCCAGCTCCTGTCAACCTAGCAGCTCAAAAGCAAGAAATTGCAACTAGATAAATAGGTACTGCTTCGGTGGAAAAGTTAACAGCATTCCATGTGCTTCAGCATTTAGTCATGCCTGCCACATGACCACAGAAACATCTGCAGATGTAGACAACACTGGCTCTTTGGCTGAAAATCAAGAAGAGCACTGGGAGTGATAGTCGGAGATGACAGGCTTTCAAGCAAGGGAGGCCTTTACTTTTTCTAATTTCTTTTTAGCTTTGACCAAACATAGACTTGCACAGATATAAAGGCAGGGTATTTTTCAAAAAAATCCTCTATTCTAGTTTTTTTAGGTCAACCATTCTTTTCCGAACAGTTTTCTAGAGCAGATTTTCAAGGGGTACAGAGAGAATTGTCAAGGAATTTGGATCTTTGACTGCAGCAGGTACTTGACTATGTACAACGCTTTTAGTTATTCCAACATAGCTTTCCTTTGCAGATGTTTGGGCCCTCAGTTACTTGGAGAAGGTGAGACTCTTCACCAGAATATATCAGTATCAGTTTTCCAAATAGTTTATCACTATAGAACAGAGGTGCCCAAACTTTTTGGGCCATGGGCCAGATCCAGCCCAAGGCGCCAATTCATCTGGCCCGCAAAGCCCTTGTAGCTCCTGGAAGTGGAAGTAAAAACTTCCAGGAGCGACAAAGGCTTCATGGGGCGGAAGAATTGGTGTCAGGGGACAGATCTGGCCCATGAGCCAGAAAGTTTGGGCACCTCTGCTATAGAGGATGTTTCTATCAATGAAATTTCACAAGTTATAGGTGAAGCAGATCTTATTTGTAGTTCAAGCTAAGAACAATCTGTTATCTAATACACACATTTTGACACGTACAAATCCAAAACAGATATGGAAAATTACTTAATATTTTATGATTACAGGTATGGTGGTGGTCCAGCTGTTAATCATCTTTATGTGTGTCATACCTGCCAAGTGGAAACAGAGAAAATAGAGAAAAGAAGAAAGACAGAATTGGAAATGTTTATTCGGGTAATTTATTTCCCCCGCCTTCCTTTTTAAAATAAGTGTTGCTTTCCTAAATGGTACATATTGTTTAAAACAGTAACTTGAATCTTGATATCTAATGAGCTGAACTTTGCTTCTGGAACATTTCCATTGTCAGAAACTTCAGCCTGCAGTGTAAATCTGCTGCTCAGGGTAACCTAGAACCGTGATGGTGAACCTTGGCACTCTAGACGTTCTTGAGCTTCAATTCCCAGAAGCCCTGATGAGCGGGAGTGCTGACTTGGGGTTCTGGTAATTGCAGTCCAGGAACTCCCAGCCCCATGCTGGGGAAAGAATTTACCAGATGGTTGGCCATGCACCTCTGCTCAAAGCCCATATTTTATAAGGAAACAGAACCTCGGCAGATTCCCCTTTGCTTCCCATCTCCAGGCTTCACTCTGTTCCGTGGGAGAAAGTCAGACACACTTCGGGAGCTTTGGCAGGTTTCCATCTCCAACAGGAGTTCTCAACCTTTTAAAGCCAGGGTACATTGGGTCACACTCCCTCAGACAGCTTTGGGGGATGGATGGCCATTTTGCCCTTCCTCTACCACAGGGCACTTGCTGGTGTGATGGAGGCTGGAGGGGAGCACATGAAATGGTGCTGCAGGCCACATCAGGCCAATGGGCCTCAGGTTGAGAATCTCTGATCTATAAGATCAAAGGCTCTTCCACAGATGGAGAAAGATCTTGTAACGAATATTTTTCTCCCAGGTAACATACATTTCAGGTTGTGATGACAATATTTCAGTATCGTGGCAGAGAGTGAAGTGGCCGGACAGATAAGTCTCAGCCGTAATACCTATGGAAGGAATCAAAACATTCTAGGGATTGGAGCGATGCTTTGGCCCTATGATCATGTCAGGAGTTTCACAGAAGCCAGTTGCCAACCCCAAAGTTTTCATCCACCTGCACTGTATTTTTTTAAAAAGCATACAAAACCTTTTTTGTTGTGCCTGTGATGAAGGGATAGGGAATTCTTGGTGGGTGGCAAAATGCATGAGAAAGAGGTAACACGCATGCTGCATTAGCTAGAGCTACCTAGATACCTAGTTGCCAGTGGGCTTTTCCCCCTAATGCTTCTTATACGCTGTTGCAGTATCCAAGAAAGCATGGAAACATTCTTTCAAAAGAGTAAGACTTGTAATGACTAGTGACACTTATTTTGGAAGGTAAGAAAGAAGGTTGCAGAAAGAAGATTTTGCTATATCTTGGATACCTTGGAGTCATGATTCAGTGAGGAGTCCGCACATTGGTAGATGTCTCCACAATGACATTCTGCACATGCAAATGGACTTGAGAAATCAAGTCCACCTGCATGCATTTTTTTAGCCATTTGGATATCACGACACCTGCAGGCTAGGCGGACCATGTTGTGTGCCCTCTGCTTTCACCTTGCCCAAGGGATCCAACGGAAGATGCTTTGGTGAGTTATAGTCCCGGCCTAATATCATTGGCAAGAGATGGGCAACACTGCATAGTTAGACCGCTCAAGCCCCTGTCTCCCAACAAGGCTCTTGTTATATTTTTATAAAATTCTACTTAAATGTTTTTGAAACAAAATTAATTAAGAGGAGCTTATTTTGCATGATACTCATTTCACTGTTTTAACACCCCTCTTAAATTTCTTTCCCTGTTAACAATCTCGTGATGCCTAACATCTATCATGTTTAGAACTGGTTTTCCTTTAATTGACTAAGCAGGTTTTTTTGGTTGGAGGGCTCCTGAGAATCCTAGACTTTTGCTGAATTATTTAGGAAGCTGCATAGAGTACTGAACTGCTGGATCGCCTGGGATCTAAAATTATATCACATACTCTGCTGTTCTGGAATAATTATTCTATAATTATAGCCAAAAAACCTTACATTGTAATCTGGTTTACTCAGAATTAAGTTTCACTGGGTTCAGGAGTATTTACTAAGAAGTAAATGTAACATTCTTAGATCTTGTTTTGTGTCTCTCTCAGTTAAACAAGGCATTCCAGGAGGAAGAGACTCCATCCATATTCTATTGCATCAGTATGCAGTGGTTCAGAGAATGGGAAGGGTTTGTCAAGGGCAAAGAGAACGGTGAGTGGCTTTTAGACATATCATAGACAGTATATCTTTTTATAGTATGCACTTATCAGTCAATATATTCCTGTGGCAAAAGATTAACAGACTGAAGAAATGAGCTCAAAAGAAAGACAACAAGATCTAAGACAGGTTTTGAATATGTACATAGGAAGCTATCGTGGTTTTTTCAATAAACCACCAAAGGAAGCTTGCTGTATTGAACTATAGAAATACGCTTGCTATTTTAAAGTCTTTATAACAGTTAACAGCTCTTTATAATGAAAGCCTAACTGAAGACATGCAGTTCATTGTCTGCTTGTAGATAAGTTTTCATAATGTTCAGAACAGTACCTTCTGGACTGGGGGAGAGCTAATAACACCTTTATTTATTTATTTATTTATTTATTTATTTATTTATTTATTTAGAACATTTATATCAATCCTTCCAACCCAGAATAATTTCTGACATGAAATTATTATTATCATCACACCCAAGTGGTCAAACACCACTCTGGGCGGCGTACAAACAGCAAAAGCCCAAAAATCCATATAAAACAAATATCAAGCCACCTCATAATAAATCAATAAACAAATAAAACATATCTCTCAAGTTTCAACAGCATCATTAAAAACTAGAACAAGTGCTCCACCAGTCTCCTCCCAAAGCACATGACAATCTGTTAGACGGGCAGGGATAAATCCGTCGAATGAAACAAGTGCCATGTTAAGAAGGGAAGGCTCTTGAGTATGTACTGTGTTATTTTAAAGCTTCAGGAATAGCCAAACACAAAAACACCAAGTGCAGAAATGGATTTCCTTGTTGGCTGTTCAGATAATCTCACAATGTCATTGCCTTGCATCTTAACAAATTTTCTCTTATTCTAGATCCTCCAGGCCCAATTGACAATGCCAGAATTGCTGTCAATAAATGTGGTGGTGCTGTTCTGAAACAAGGTACAGTATGTGCATCTACTGAGTGAGCCTCTTCTAAGTGGATTTCTCTCTGCTAGTGGTGATATGAATGTAGGATTATGTTGCTTTTTTGTTATTTGCTGCATAAAAATAACATTTTTCTAAAGGGTGGGATTCAGAATAGCCATTCTGTGAATGGTGTATTTCCTTCTTGCTGGTGAAAAGGCTCAAGGAATTGACCATATTTCTCTCCTTCTCCTTCCTGTTTGGAAGGTCTCCAAGCCTTAGGAAAGCTTTTAAGAAGACATAATGTGACTCATGAAGAACACCCCCCCCCCAATTATCTTAAGTGCAGGCATAATTTTACTAAACTATACCTTGGATCTTGCCTAGTCTTACAGTACAATCAAACCTTGCTTAGCAAGCGACTCGCTTAGCGAAAAACTCGCATAACGAGCGAGTTTTTCAAATCGCGATCCGACTCGCATAATGAATTTTTTTGCTATGCGAGTCGAATTTTTCCTATGGAAAAACTCGCATAATGAGCATTTCTATGGGAAAACTTGCATAACAAAAGTTTTTCACTATGCGAGTTTTTCCATAGAAATTTTCGTTCTGTGAGTTTTTCCATAGGAATTTTCGCTATGCGAAAAAAACTCACATAGCAAAAAAACTCGCATAGTAAGCAGCCTCGCAGGACGAATTAAATTAGTTATGCAAGGTTTGATTGTAACTGCATTTTAGTTCAGTGTTATTAGCTTGCATTCTGAACAGCAGCAGTATCTACATGTTTGGGTGATTCTCTTGTTTATATAAGGCACTTCATTGTTCTTGACAGTAAAGGCAAAAGGTAAATAGATTGTATGAACATTCAGTTTGAATGTTCTTCATGTGTGTGCTTCAGCAGAGCTTTGCCATCACTTGCCATAATGACATTTTAGAATATAATCTTTCCTTTTTTAAAAAAAGACATGCACTTTCTAGTCTTTGTTATTTTTAGTGGAAAGCAGAATGTTTGGACAATTGTTCTAGGATGTAGACTAAAGCAGAGCAAACATTGTGGGCAGTAGAATTCTTCATTCAAGTTTCCTTGTAAACTTTCATTTTTTAAAAAATTGAATAAGACAGGTACTCATGACTTGGAATTGGGTTGGGTTGAATATACAGTAACTATTGTAAAAACTGAAGTCACCTTACAGTTGCCCAGGTAATACTGTCAGCATATTCTAGTGAACTTCTATTTCCTTGTATTTATGTCATTTGTATAATCAAATACTCTCACTTTTGAACACAGTATCTACATATATTAAAATAATTAACATCAAATAATTTTTAAGGAGCTGATTCTGGACAGATTTCTGAGGAAACATGGAATTTTCTGCAGTCAATCTATGGGGGAGGACCTGAAATTATTCTGCGGCCACCTGTTGCTCAAATTGAGCCTGAACCTTCACAAACTGAAGATAAGATTGAGTTAGAAACACGTGATCTGTAGCGACCAATACAGAGATGAATTTTAAGAAGATACTTTCTACTTTAATAGCATACATTCCCAATCTGTTGTTGTTCTGCTTTCCTGTGAGGTGACAAAATGTCGGGCATTACTTCGGCTTTGAAAATGAACTGAGATCTGTAATATATTTTTTAAAAAGCATTAGAATCTTAAAGACTGTACTTCTCTTGAAAGTGTAATTTCCTTGTCCCGCATAGTTATATGTATACAAAGTAGTACATATTTAAGCATTCTTTTCAGTAGATTAATTTCTAAGCTCTTTCAAATCAAATGTATTCAAGAAGCGTTCTCAAGAGCAAAAGGATCTTGATAACTGTTTTTTGGGTACAATGTTAAATGAAACAGAAAGAATGGTTCTAATGTTCTCTGAAAACTCAGGAAAAGTTAGTTTTTGCTTCTTCTTGCACTGCACTATAGAGAAACAATGAACTAAAACTGTAAAATGCTATTGTTTGAGTGTTATTAAGTATGTAAGTTATTCTGATAGTACATTGTTTTGGTGAGCAGCTTTAGACAACCTTTTGTTTGCTATTTCTGATATTTCCTTGATGTATGTAAGCTAATATAATCAACAGTATGCATAACTAAATAAACCAACCTGTAGGACTTTTTGTTTTTGAGAGCATGAAATGTTAATTGCTTGTGCACTTGAATAATTTTCTAATCTTTTCAAATTAAATGCACTGTTTCATTTAGAAAGAAATATTGTACAGTTATCTAATACTTATTGGCATGATTTATGTCAGATGTTGAATTGAATACACACAACAAGATTGCAAAGCATTCTCAATTATTCATAATGAAATGTTGAATGTCACCTAAATGTCTTTCTTCCTGAATACTGGTACCATATAAGCATATTAAATGCTAGTTCAATAAAATCAGTTTTTAAAATGGTAAACATGTTTGATCTTCAAATCTGATGAAAAATTATATATTAGTAATATAGATTGTTGCTTTCATATATCACACAATTTTTAAAAATAAAAGGCCAAAGTCCCATTTTGACTTAACTTTAAAAACATCTCATCTTGGCACTAAAATTAAAAATTCAGTGGAATAAAAGAAAACCTCATTCTGATAAATCCTTTCAGGTTCTTAAAAAAATAAGTGCTTTCTTCTTTTCTTCCTCCTTTACCTCATCGGTTCTCGTTCTGGCACTTCCAGTGGTCTTCACCCGTGTTATTTGGTGTTCTTGTACTATTCCTTTGACGTTATCTCTCCACCTTCCTCTGGGTCTGCCTTCCAAATAAGTGCTTTGGAATAACAATTCTTTTCCAATATGAAGTCTTGCATAGAGACAGCTTCACTCTCTGATTGAATTACTGTTCTGTTGAAGCACAAGCCATTCTTTATAAGTGAGAATGATGAGAAAAATTACTCATTCAGACGTGTTTAATGTTAGGCATGTGTTGAATACTCGCAGCTTGTGTGAAATTTTTTTTTTTGACAAACAACCTCAGAGTCTTCATATACAAAGCTATCTGCCAGATGAGTGGGAGACAACGGGCTGTATTGCATCTACAATTTGAAATGTTTCCCATTGAATCCATCTTTTATGGCAGGAACACCAGCAAAACCCTTAGTATATGGAATAGTTAAACCAAACCAGTCATAACTGCTGCAGGCATTGTAGTTTCTCATACATGTCTAAAACAATGAAGCAAAAGAACAAAACACTGAGACTAACTATATAAAATATGAAGGTCATTCTCTTTGCTTCTAGGATTTAGGAGGTTAATTGAGGATACTACTCTTAGTTTTGTTTGCTTTCTACAGAAATCTAACCATGCTGGCTGCAATTCACTTCAAGCATTCTTACATGGAGGACTGTCAGCCCTCTGCGATTGCAGAGGTGCAAACAACCACACATAGCTACATCTGCCCTTTGTGCCCTGTTCAGTGTACTTTTCTGGACTTCATGGCAGCACAACAGAATGCAATTAACATTGCCTGCTTTTGGACAAGAACTGTCTAATTTAGACTCTTAAATAATGGAAATGTTATATTTTAGATTTAAATCTTAGTTTAGTTTTTAATTGTGATGCTTCTGATACAAATAAACAAACTGGAATGCTTGATTTCCTCATGCTCTTTTTATATACAGTAGAACTCCATGTATAACAATTTTAATCTGTTACATGGAGCTCTTTGTTATGCGATTGTTGTCATTGTACGATCTTCCGTATGGGAAAATCCATACAATTTTATCTATGGAAAAACCTGTACGTTTGGCGTTTTTTTCCATTGAAAAATTGCTGTACGGATTTTCCCATAGGAACTATCGCTATGCGGAATGCCTCCCCCCCCCCAGCCTCATCGCTATGCGATTTCATCGCTGTATGGGGCGATCATTATACAGAGTTCTACTGTATATGTATATTTCTGCATTCATGAATAGGTACCAAGGACTCTCCTATACAAGACACAGACTTTCAAATCCACTCTTTTCAGAATTTTCCTAGTGTTACAACCATGCCAATTATGTAAAGAGGCTTTTATGTCTCCAAACTCAATTTGGTAAAGCAGTAAGGTAAATAATATACATGATATATATATGTATTTAATCTGTTTTCTGGGCTCAGTCTTCTGTACTTAGTTATGTAATTCTAACATCCATTATTCTGGGAAGTGATAGTGTTTTTCAACTGCAGTACAGTCAAACCTCGCATAAAGAGCATTTCACTTAAAGAGTAACTTGCTTAAAGAGCAGAATATTCTCTGAATGTTCGCTTCGCTTAAAAAATAAAACCAACCAAAAACTCGCTTAACAAATAAATCGGGGTTTGCAATCCACCCCCACCCCCCCACACACAATTGGTCATTTACAATGGTGTTTCGCTTAAAGAGCAAACTCGCTTAAAGAGCAAACCTGTGGAACGCATTATGCTCTTTAAGTGAGGTACCACTGTACTTGAAAAATTCTGAGAAATCTATTTGTCGGTGTTGTTTTTTAGAATGAAGCCACCGTTTTAGAAATTATAAGTAATTTAAAGCATTACAGCTTCTGTACAAGGATCCTTGAGCTGCTTTATATCAGAGGGCAAAATTTCCTCATTACTAATATGTCAGAGTATGGTGCATCACTGTAACTGAATAGCCATCATTTGTGGAAGAAAAATAAATCACTTGTGTTTAGACACTGGATTGAATTAAATCATCTTTTTTCTTCCAAAGAAAACAAACTGATAATCAGGCCTGCTTTTCTTTTCACTTTTTTTTCATTTGCAAAGTCTCATCATTATTTCTGCTTATGATCAAGTTCTAATGTAACAATGTAGATTAGTTCACTTTTTTAATTGAGATATATATTTGCATTTATAAATTCTGCTAATACTGTTTTCCCTAATGTGCATAATCAGAGAACACAATATTTTAGCCATGTGTCCATTGCAAATAAGCAAATCCACAGGATTTTTACATACAATATGTAGATACGAATGTGTATACATAGCAGATATTTTGGTTGTAATCCTATATACAGGTCAGAATCATTGCTTAAAGAACGTATAGCTTGGTCAGTATTTGAGTTCAAAGTTAGTATTTGAGTCCAGAGTAAGATGTTTTGGATTATTTGTGTTTGGAACAATGTAGAAGACATTTGATTCTACTCAATAGCTCCTTCATGGGGTATACAGAAAGAGCCTCCTCGAAGATAGTGGTATTTTTAAACCACAGTTGGGCACACACTCTGTAACATCTACTTTTCTCACACTAGGTTGGGCGAAAGGAACTGCAGAATGGACTCACCAAAACTGGTTCATTTTGGCAGTTTCACGTCTGTCTTAGACAAGAAAGCAGCAGCTCTTCCATCTTTTTATATATTTTTCAAAACAATTTAAAGTAGATTTTGTTTCTTAGTTAAACCAATTAGCTGTTTTAACTACACATCACCTATTACTTTCTGAGATATGCTGTTTCAAACCAAGCTGTCCTGGTTCCCATAGTAACATATCCCTCTCCTCTCTTTTCTGCCTTTGAAATGGTAGATCAAAAAGAATTGAAATGCTGCATGGACTGATGCGTAATATATTTCTGCCCTTCATCTCAAGGAGGCACAGCTTTCTGATGTTACTGTTCAGTCCTGTTAGCCAGCTCTGCTCTTTTAGACTTGCCAAATTCTAACTGCCATTACGTCTGTGGCTTAAATGTTGAAGATGAGTCAAAATTGCTAATTAAAACTTTGATCTGCTATTTTAATTAAGGTTTGCCTCTAGTGTTACTCTAGTGCAGCAGTGGAACTATCTCCTTTCGTTTCCACTTATGTCAACTGAAATTTTTCAACCCTATAGATCCGTGATGCCAAACCTTGGCACTCTAGATGTTCTTGGACTTCAATTCCCCCAGAAGTCCAAGCCCCTGTACGGGCACATTTTACTTTCGCTTCCGGGAGTGACAAGGGCAGTGCGGGCCAGATGAATCACAGTAAACCCCTTTGTGTGGATTCACGGGGGCTTGGGCTTCTGGGAGTTGAAGTCCAAAAACATCTAGAGTGCTGAAGTTCGCCATCACGGCTATAAATGCTTTTAAGGAGTCATGGGCAGGTAAGGAAGTACAAATCACCTACATTCCTGTTATAGTTCCTATTGATCTTGCAATGAAATACCATCTATCCTTTGCTTAGCTTTAATATACAGCAGGGGTGCCCAAACCTTTTGGGCTGTGGGAAGGTCACGTGGTTCAGGGGGCTGGTCACTATGGCCCGGGGGCGGGATCTGGCGCCCGATGCAAATTCACCCAGCCCACGAAGCCCTCATCACTCCCAGAAACGATGAGGGCTTTGTGGGGTGGATGAATTGGCATCGGGGGCCAGGTCCTGCCCCCTGGCCGTAGTTTGGGCACCCCTGATATACAGTATAAACATAGTCAGCCTTTGTTCTTAACTAAAAGTGAAACAATCCTTTAACTAGAAATAATGCATCTTTTTATCATTGTTTAGAATTTAAAGTAGTTTGCTTCTGGTAGAGTTTATAACCAGTTATAGTAATTTTATTATCAACTCACAAATGTTTCATGACTCAAAGTTTCATCAGAATTGAACATAATCATCTTAAGTTTTCACTTTTCAATTACCTATGTGAATTCAGCTTGTTTGGAACAGTAGCCATGTAAATTATGTAATAGCTTCAGAAAAAGCTGCATGTGCCATTGTCCCTTAGAGTTCTTGAAGCCACTTTCAAAGGTTATCTTTTGAAACAAATCAGCCAACCCAGACCGAAATCTATGTAGTAAAGATATCAGCAATAAAATTATAGTGAGCTACAAATACGTTTTCCAACTCAATGTTATAGCAAATGTGATGCTTATCTTTTACTGCCTAGTAACAATCTACAAAATGCATGTGATGTCACTGTACTGTAAGTTTTCTTGCTCTCAAAAGCAGCAGTGAAGTGTGTACTGCAGATGGACAGAATGCACATTCTAAGTTCATAGAAATGAAAGCAAGCAGATGTAGATAGGGTCTAGTTGCTGTACAGTAATGTGTAGTTTTAGCTTTGTTAGCCATCTAATTAAAACCAAAAGTTTCTACTCTGTCCTCCATGACTGAGGAACATAACTACAAAGTACTGCTGGAGTTGAAATGTCACCTTTCTTGGCAAAAAATGTACTTTTCCTTTCTGCAAAAATGAATGGTAAAACTCAGCAGCTGTAGATTTTCAGGTATGGAATTGCATTATCATCATAACCAGAACCTAATCTGATCAAAACTAGTTACTAGGTACAAACTTGTGCTGTAGATACAGCAGGACTTCTAAAGAGAGCTATGAATATGGTAAGTGGAAGTGCAGTACAGCAAGGAATACCCATGTGACTTTATTAATTTAAAAAGTCCATATATTTTATGATTCCCTGTTAAATGGCCAACCTCAATTTTATACTGATTAGATAAATGTTGCCACATCAAAGCATGGTGCAAATGATGACACTACTTGGAAGAACAGGTTTCCTGTCTTGACCAAGAGATGGGAAGTTCCATGTCAGAGGCTGCAACACTTGCTTCTACAGGAGGCTGTGATCAATGACCCTTGAGGGTCTTTTTCAGCTCCATTAGTCTTATTCATTTATTTTTATTTATCTTTCCTTCTAAGTTCCATTTATTTTTCCTTTCAAGATCCACAACATTTGGTTCCTTTATTGGAATGTATAATCTAGTATTCTTTCTGTAAACAGAGAAAAGCAGCAAATATTATGAAATGAAAAGTCACAATTTTGAAGAAATGGATAACTGATACAGTCAAACCTCGCACAAAGAGCATTTTGCTTAAAGAGTAACTCGCTTAAAGAGCATTTTCTCGGAATGTATGCTTCGCTTAACAAATAAAACCAACCTAAAACTCGCTTAACAAATAAATCGGGGTTCGAAATCCCCCCCACACAATTGGTCACTTACAATGGTGTTTCGCTTAAAGAGCAAACTTGCTTAAAGAGCAATCCTATGGAACGCATTATGCTCTTTAAGCGAGGCACCACTGTACAGTATTTAGAAATTATGAACAGGGCTGTAGTCAGGATTCTAGATGGCGGGGGGGGGGGGTTCAGGAGGTGCAACAATGTCACACCACACACACAACACTGGCATCCCGGGTGCATTGGGGATTGGTGGGCTCATGGTGATTTATTTGCCTGGATTCCCTCTGGCTATAGCCCTGATTACAAATCATTATGAAGAAAGTTGACAGGAATGCCTAATTCAAAATAGAATGTTACAGATACAGTACTATGGATTGGCAGATAAGTGGGTTCCAAAGGAAAATAAACCTGAAATCTCACTACAAGCTAAAATGGTGAAACAGGTTATACAAGATGACAACACAGTACAGTCAAACCTCATATAACACTAAAACCTGGTTCCACAAGTCTTGATGTTATATGATTTTTAGTGTTATCCGATGCATGTTAAAATCCTATGGGAGCCATAGAGATACATTGTAACCACACAGGCTTTAGCGGTTGTTATCTGATGCATCCCATAGGATCTTAATGTTATCTGATGCAATTCTTTCCCCCAGATTGCTTAATGTTATGCGATTTTAGTGTTATTCGATACTAATGTTATATGAGGTATTACTGTACTGTACAGTACTATTCTAGGGCAAGCTGATCTTTATGGCCTTTAGCTGCTTTTTTTTTTTACACAAAATATAAGATTAGACCGAATGCACGTGAAACAATCTATCAGAGAAGAAAACCAAACTCGTCTCAAACGTCTTGGCCCTTTAAAGACTACGTGCTATAATTTTTAATGCGAGCCACGTTTTCACTTTTGCTTTGACAGTGTAACAGCAGCAGGGCTCCCGCTTAAAAATAACAACACTGTAATCGTGGGACAATCTGATTTTTCCGTGGCAGGCCCAGCGCGTGTGTGAGAAAGCAAGCAGCAGCGGCATCTAAATCTGAAAATAAAATAAAGGCGCTTGAACTTCGTGGGAGAGGCTCCCCCCCCCTCCCCGGGAAAAAAGGGGTACTGAAGAGGCGACGGCTGCGGCAGGAGTCTCTCTCTCTCTCTCTCTCTCTCCTTGCAGTCCCAGGCGCCGTCGCTGGGGTGTTAATGGAGCCCAGGCGTTTAAACGGGTTCGGCTACAACTGAGGGCTTTAGAGTCCTATGAGGCGCTGCGGGCAAAGGTAACCCGGTTTATCTTGAACGCCTCCCACCCTCTTTGTACAAAGTCCTGTCCCCGCCTGCCCCATAAATAGACCAATCACCTTCCCTCCCTCTTTTCCGCAGGTTCGAGACCAGTCCGAGCCACTCTGGGGCGGTTCAGTTGCCTCCCTCTCAGTCAACCGGCAGGCGGAGCTGCAGGGAGCGCCCCCCCCCCCCACGACACATATACACACACACACTACGCAAGGAATATGGGGAGGGGGGAGGAAGCGGAAGAAGAGCCGCTGCAGCGCGACGCTGAGGGGAACCCAACGGTCGCCGTGTCTTCTTGGGGGGCCGAGCGCTGACGTGTGTGTGTGTGCGCGCGCGCGTGGCGAGACGGGCTCGGAGAAGAAACCCAGGCCAAAAAAAATAATAATAATAATACCCCGAAGGGAACGGTTTGGTTCCCCCCCCCCCACCGGGCTGGGTTTTTTCGTCTCTCAGCAACCAGGTCAGACCTCCTCCTCCTTTCGGGGGCCCCCGGGTGTGTATATGTGTGTGTATAATATATATCTATATCTATGTGTGTGGGTCCGAGGGACCCGGATGGGGCGGTTGGTGGTGGTGGGGGGGCTTGTGAAGAGATGAGGTGGAGGAGGAGGAGGCACGATATCCCCATGTGACCTGCGCGTGCGTGGGGGGGGGGCGGTTATATGAGGGGAGGCGGCTGCTCGCGCGCCTTCTTTGAATCTCAGCGGCCCCAACCGAATGGGGGCACGCGCGCGCCCGCGCGGCGAGACATCATCATCATCTCCCCTCTCCTCCTGGAGGAGCCCGTTCGTTGGTTATCCCTTTGCTCGCTGGCTGGCTGGCTGGCTGGCGCGAGGGCGAGCACGTCGGAACAGAGGCTGGCGGGCCACTGTGTTGGGTGTTCTCTCTGGGAGGACACACGGGACACGTGCGCGCCGCTTTCCGCCATGTTGGTTCTCAGAGGAGGGAAAAGAGGAGGAGTAGAAGGAGGAGGAAGAAAGGAGGGGGGAAGGGGGAGGGAAGGTTGAGGCGGGAGTTCTCGCGAGGTCAGCCCTCGTTCCCGTGGGAGCTGGCCAGAAGCAGGATGGTGGCGTTTGCGCTGAGAGTGATGGGTAATAATGGTAACGGGCAACCGGGAAGGGAGGGGGGCGAGGAGGGGGCGGCGCGGTAAACCTCTTTCAAGGCCAGCCTCTCAGACTGTTGACGTGTGAGGGGAGGGGCTCAGCCTCGCGGGGAGGGGGGGCAGCCAAGAGTTCTCGGGACTCTTCCCCCCCCCCCACCCTAACCCGAGCGCTACGGTGCCTCGCCCCTGCCGCAGCCTCCCACGCGGTCCCGTGGCGCCCCCTGTCGTCTTTTGGGTGACGTTGCCCTTCTACTCCTAGGCACAACCCCATAGGCTTCCTCGTCCTTTCAACCTGTTCCCTCAGCTCTTATACTTCAACCTGTTCCCTCAGAGTTCTTGTTGTCCCTTCAGCACCTACCTGTGGGGCACAAACAGTTTATGAGGGACATTATATCTATCTTACATAGTAGAAGAGACAGCTACACACACGTGTGTGTAATTTTTGAAATGGGAGCAGTGTTAGTCTTGGCAAGCATATCAGAGCGTATACAAAAAAACGTTGTGGCACCTTCAAGACTAACTCCTGTACTGTATTTAACGTGAACTTTTGTGGTTCAAGTTAAACTTGATCCATGAAAGCTCACATTTAAATACAGTATAGTACAGGAGTTAGTCTTGAAGGTGCCACAACGTTTTTTGTCTTTTTTGTTAACTCTCTGATATGCTTGCACATATAGTAATACCTCCTATAACATTAGTATCGAATAACACTAAAATCGCATAACATTAAGGAATCTGGGGGGAAGAATTGCATCAGATAACATTAAGATCCTATGGGATGCTTCAGATAACAACCGCTAAAGCCTGTGTGGTTACAATGTATCTCTATGGATCCCATAGGATTTTAACATGCATCAGATAACAGTAAAAATCATATAACACCAAGACTTGTGGAACCAGGTTTTAGTGTTATATGAGGTTTTACTGTACTAACTACTATCACTTCACAAACTGTATAGCTGTCTCTTCTGCTTTGTAAGTTAGATAGATATATAATGACCTTCATAAAACGTTTTTGTCCCACAGGTAAACAAAAAACATTGTGGCACCTTCGAGACTAACGCCTGTATTTAAATGCAAGCTTTTGTGGATCAAGTTGGACTTGATCCACAAAATCTCACATTTAAATACAGGAGTTAGTCTTGAAGGTGTCACAATTTTTTTTTGTTGCTTTGTTTACTCTTTGACATGAATGTCTCTCTCTCCTGCTTGTAAGATCAATACCTCCTGATTGTAGTGTATACGCTCCTATTTGGTAAATTTTAATTAGTGTTGTTTGTATTGGGAGAAGATTTTAGCCTATAAAGGAAGACTTTAAACGTGTTTCTCAGCATTGGGCCCCCAGGTGTTCTTGGACATTAATTCCCAGAAACCCAAGTCAGCACACCTGTTGATGAGGGCTCCTGGGAACTGAAGTCCAAGAACATCTGGGGGACCCATGTTGATAAACTATTAAGATATTAGTAAAACATCTTTCTCAGCGGTAGGTTGCTGCCCTAATGAGTTTCCTGTGCTGGCATGCAAAGCTATTACTAAGTACTGTACTGTATTATTAAATATTCTACTCTGCAGTCCTTTTTAAAAAGGGTTCTCAATCCCCCCTGCCCCCAGGAAGTCTTCTAGAAGAAAATTTTGAAGTGGTAACCATGTTAGTCTGTCTCTGTAAGCATATCATAGAGTAAACAAAACAAGACAAAAACATTGTGGCACTTTAAAGACTTACATTGTATGTATTTTAATGTGAGCTTTCGTGGATCAAGTCCACTTCATCAGACATAAGAGTGAGACTTCATGGCATCAATTTATACACATCAGGTACAGAGGCACACAATGGTTGGCTAGCACAACAGATAAGTTAACAAATCATTGGTTTTTTACAACTGGTAGTAACAGAAGATCTCTGACAATGTAGACTTGATCCATGAAAGCTAACATTAAAACACAGCAGTTAATCTTTAAGGCGCCACAACATTTTGTTGTTGTTTTGTTTTGTTTACTCTGATATTCTAGCAGAAGTTATAGCAAGTGTAGTGGCTAAGTACATTATTGGTTGTACAAAACAGTATGTTAGGCAGGGTCTGAACATGTATTTTATGCCATGTGTGTGGGGAGAGTTGACATTAGATGTTATAGCTGTGTTTCCCAACATGGAGCACACTCCCCACTGGGGGGGGGGGGGACAGTGTAATTTTTTAAAGGTGGGCATTTTGAGAATGAGTTATTAACAGTGAATGTGTTGTGTTTTCTTTGGTTCTTGGGACCTCACATACAGTATATAAATATGTATTGTTACATATACAGTTTAAAAATTAAAATCGGAATGTCGGTGGGGCATGGCCAAAAAAAAAAAGGGGGGGGGATCACTGTGTTAAATTAATAATCTGCAGTA
Source organism: Furcifer pardalis (assembly GCA_030440675.1). Taxonomy (NCBI): domain Eukaryota; kingdom Metazoa; phylum Chordata; class Lepidosauria; order Squamata; family Chamaeleonidae; genus Furcifer; species Furcifer pardalis. Next base: position 188,886,551 of record CP126891.1, read on the forward strand.
GTCGTCTTCCAGGCCACCTATATGTGTGTTACAAAGCAGACATTTTTCTGCCCAAGTACTTCTTCTGCTGTATCCGAATCATCATGGTGATCAGCCATGAAACCTGTCCTGAGAATAATGTCATGGCCTTTCATCTGCCTTCCACATTGCAGCGTGACCCTTGTACTACTGATCCAGTTCAGCGAGTGACTTTCTGGTCCTGAGCCCTTTTGGTACACAAAGTCCTCCTCAGCCCCAGGCCAGTATTGATGAAGCTGCTGCTCTCCATCAAGAAGGATTCAAGTGGGATTTAGTCCACTTGGGAATCATCACCCTTCCCTGTGGACTTCGACACCCAAGGTCATTAATCCTCAGGGTTATCAGGTTAGTTAACATCAGCCTGACAATCGTTGAGTCACTGGCACTATGGTCTACTCTGTTACCATAGCAGGATAACCTGGCCAAGTACACAGCACAATAATTGTTGGAATTTTTTGTGTGTTTCGTAATCTTGGCATAGCATATACAGAGGTAGAGAAAAAACGTTTGAAACAAAATAAGTAAATAAATCAAATATTTTCTTTGGTGAACAAATTTATTTTCTTCAAATAATTTTAAGAGGAGTTGTATGGAAACAAAAACTGTAAGCTCTGGTAACTGCCGATTTTCAAAGTGTCTGACTCAGGACTATGGTACATTATTCTCTTATATCAAAGATATTAGAATAACATTTTTGTGTGTCAGTATGTTTCTTAGAGAATAAGTCTTCCATATGAGCTAAAACGATTTTTCTCTGCTTCTGTACTTGCACCATTTGGACAAATTCATTTTTTCATTATAGCATAGTATATAACCTCCTCCACTATTCTCTGTAAATCTGTTTTTCTGGATCATTTGCATCTCATTTTTCTTTTTGCCATACTCGCCTAGCAAAGTTTATGTGGTTATGTTTCATAAACTCTTGTTACATTTGTGTTGTTAGAATCTCAGTTTCATATGATTCACTTCACTTCAGAGTCTAGTTATCAGTTGAGAAATGCCAAAGAAAATATTGCTGGTATAACCTGTGTTTTAGTAACAGGAAGCTCGAGATATTGCATTTTCTTTTATTTGTTTCAGAGGATGGTCTGTTGCAGCAAAAGTAAGTTGATTCTGATGTCTTAAAGCAGGGGTTCTCAACCTTTCTAAGCCAGGGGACAGATCATGCCCCCTCAGACTGTTTGTGGGCCAGACTGTTGTCCATCCCAAACGCAACTATTCCCCCCCCCACCGCTAATACCGCCACCACCACTCCCACACATGCCACGACTCCAGCCCACCAACACTTCCCCTGTGCTGCCGCCAAGACCCACACACATACATACTGCTGCCGCCAAGACCCCCCCTGCCACCAGTCTGGTCCGCAAACACTCCCCTCTATGCTGCCACTTCCCTGCTTACTGGTGTGCTGTGGGTGAAGGAGATGTTCTGCCTGTCCTTGCCTGCACTCAGCCAGAACGGCACCAGGGAAAGATACAGGTGTCCGTGTGCATCTACTGCTGTCCATTCCTCCTCCGCCTGGCTTTTCGTGTCCCTAATGCTGATATGTAACAGGGTGGATGTTGTAAGACTTCTTAGCTGCGTTAGGGACACGCCAAGTCAGGCGGAGGGGAAAGGGGCAGCGGAGTGAGTGAGGGTGTGGGCCAGATGGAATGGTACCGCAGGCCATATTTTGAGAAGCCCTGTCTTAAAGCCTGATGTCCCTTTAACAAGTGATAACTTGTTAGCCATATTAGAAGCAAATGTCATTTAAATATTGATCTCAGTAAAATGAAAATGATTCAACTTGGAGATTTTATTCCTTCTACATGATATTTATTAGATGATTATAGACATACAGTACAGTCCTGTGAATGTCTGCTTAGTTTGATAAGTCATTTGAATGTTTGTAGTCCGTACTTCTGAGTAAGTGAATATTTTGTTCAGTATGTTTTTTACTTTTCATGGGTAATAATTCTAATGATTTGACTGTATAAATCTTGTGGAACCAATCCAGATATGTTGAAGAGATTATCGGTTCATTTGTAAAAAAGAAAACAATCACATTAAAATAAAACCTGGGTTCCATAAAGGTACAGTACATAGTTCTGCAAGCCAGCAGACTTATCTTAGTACCATATGTAGCATGTACACTTCTTGTGCACAGAAAACTCTACAGCTTGATCCAAGACATCATAGAATTCCAAAATGTGTGTATAGTCAAACCTTGCATAAAGAGCATAATTTTCTCTGAATATTCGCTTCGCTTAACAAATAAAATCAACCAAAAACTCGCTTAACAAATAAATCGGGGATTGCAATCCCCCCCCACACACACACAATTGGTCACTTACAATGGTTTTTCACTTAAAGAGCAAACTTACTTAAAGAGCAATCCTGTGGAACGCATTATGCTCTTTAAGCGAGGTACAACTGTATACATAACTAAAAGGTGAGGACGTTAAAGAAAATGATATTGGATATCTTATATTTTTCCACTCAATTTTTCTTTTTTCAAACCAGTTTTGCAGAGGAAAAGCAGTCTTTTAAGATGCAGTGAAGTGTTGCAACCAAATGTGTATAACTGAAGTCTCCATTTAAAAAATAATCAAGCTCACTAATATGGATTGGATTGGCTGTTAGCGAGGCTGGAAATCCCAGTAGAGATTTTATGCTGCTGGTTTGTTTCTTTGCACTTTAGATCATAACTAGTTTATAATTCTGCTTCTGCAGTTTGTATGCACAAAATTTATTCTGTTTATCTACTTTCTAGAATGGTACTAAGGCTTTTTATTGTGTGTTGTGTATAATTATAGATGAATAGCTTTGCAATATTTTGGTGTTTTGTCCTTGAAATAAAAGGTTTTGCTTTTCAGTGAAGTGTTTTTGTTTTTAAATCTGAGTTCCTAGAGCATTGGTGCAATGTTACACTAGGTGGTGATGTGCTGATAAAGCAGTTGCTGTGCTTTATCCCAAATAGTTATTTGCTGGGGCTGCAAGTTCTAGGATTGTTTTGCTACTGCATTTTTGTCTTACTGTTGTAGTTTTTTAGCTTGACCCTGATGCTTGTTTACTCACATCTCAATCTCAGTTTGAGTATAAGTGTGATAGTGAATGTCTACAGTTTTAAAAATCCCTGCATAGTAAAAAATGAAAACTAAAATTTCTTTAAAAAAAACCTAGAATGTTCAAGTGAGGTGAAAGAGAGCTGTATGTGCATAAGTAACCTACTTCCCTTCTCACAGACATACCAAACACCTAATTAAACTTCAGTTAGGGCTGTATTTTGATCAGAAGTGAAATACTTTTTAAATCTCCTTTGAATAAGATAGATGTTTTGATAATAATTGTCTATTTGTGCAAATTTTACAAAATATAATGCTAATGAAATGGCCACCACAGTGGAATCCTTATGCTCTTTAAGTTCCCCAACTGTTTTTTTTTTTAAATATAGCCTGTTCTGACATCCGAATTCAGGCAGTGTGTTGGGCTCCAGTATAGTGGCCAAAATGACTGCAGCAAAAATAAACAGGCAAAATGGGGTGCTTTTCATGGGGCCACATCTTCAAGGAGCAGTGTTATAAATTTTGAGTTATAGCTGGAATGCACTTGAGTGTTCTCATCTAGAAGGCAAATTTTCAGGAAAAGTATCAGTGCCAGATCACTTTGAGTTGTTCCTGTTTCCAACAGCTGTAGTACTTAAGCAGAAGTAATATTACATTTTGTTGACTGATCATGGATATGCTTACATCCTGTGTTTGCAACTCATCTAGAATTAGCATTTCCAATCTGATCTGGCTCCTCAAACTATATTTTTGAGGAAAAGTACAAAATATAAGAGATGTTTTTCCCCACATGAGGAAGCACTGCTTCTAGGTTTATTTTCTTATTTTATGGATTCCTTAATTGGAAGCAAGAAATAAAGAAACTGTGTTCTCTTTGCCAAAACACAATAAGGAGTGGATTGTGGTACTGATCATGAACTGTTAATATCCAACATTAGAGTTTAGATGGGTAAAAAAATAACATAATCGTAATGGTGAAATACAATTTAAACAACATTAATGATGAATTTAAGCAAGGAACATTGCTAAATTTATTTGGCTGTAAATCAGAAGAATGGTGAGTCGAACCCAGATACATTAGAGAAGAATTCAAAAAGAATTCCTATACTAAAAGGATCTAGCAGGGTGGTGGAAGAAACACTTGCAATTGTGAAGGAGAGGTGAGAAGCAAAAGTAAAAGGTGACAAATAGGGTCAGAACCCTGAATAAAGTTTTTAGTGACTGTCACACAGAGATAATAAGAACTATTAGAATAACCAGTGCAAATAAATAAAGGGAAACAGATACAGTAATACCTTGGATAATGTTTACCTCGGATAACGCTAAAATCGCATAACGGTAAGTAATCTGGGGAGGAGAATTGGATCGAATAATGTTAAGGTCCTATGGGATGGATCGGATAACAACCGCTAAAGCCTGTGCGGTTACAATGTATCTCTATGGAGCTTTAATGTTATCTAATCCATCCCATAGGATTTTAACATGCATCGGATAACACTAAAAATCAGAGAACACCAAGACTTGTGGAACCAAGTCTTAGCGTTATCCGAGGTATTACTGTATAATCTGTTTGTCAAGTTCTGAAAAGGCTAACAACATTTTTTTGAGAGAAAATATGTGCTTTCTGAACAAACCTCATTGCCAACTTCATGTAAAGATTATTTAGGCCAGGGGTTCCCAACCTTTTTGCACTGTGGGCTGGACCATGCTCCCCAGACAGCTTGTTGGTCAAGTGGTTCTTCCCGCCATAAAAACTGCTGTAAAACGCATCCATGGCTTTTGTGAAAGCATTTACGACAGCTGTGGGTGCATTTACAGCATTGTTTACGGCAGGCACGTTTGTGCATGCATGTGTGTGTTTTATGGCTATCATAAATGCGTCCACTTCTGCCTTTGGCAGTGGTGAGTGTGGTGGCAGGACACATAAAATGGTGTTGCGGGCCAGGTCCAGCTTGTGAGCTGTAGGTTGACCACCCCTGATTTAGGCAGTCCGAACTAAAAGTTAGTGCAGCGCAAACTGATTAAATTAATAAAAGACGAGACTATTCTTGAGTTCATATATGTGATATGCCAAAATCACTATCAGCCTACTGTTTGTCATGTTGGAGCAGTGCCAACTTAAAAGTGCCATTGTCTGGATGTCAACAGTGTTTGTATACAGTATTGTTTTTTAATCTTTCAGACAGCATTACAGCCCTTCACAAGGAAGTGAGCTAAGAGTTCCACCTAGATGTGAGTTAACACATCTTTCCTGTCCAAGAATCCCTTCCAATGTTCTTGTACGGCTATAGGAGAGGCCAGCTAGAAGACTAGCTTAAGTTAAAACAAAATAGCTCCTCTTACGGTCATATTTGGGATTGCAAGTTTGTAAAGAGAACTTGGAAGAATTTTTTTGAAGAGATTAATCAAATACTGTACTGTATTGTTTTTAAAACTAGAAATATGACGTAAATAGTATTACTAATGGATTTTGGAACTAAAAATATAGAAAGAAATAAGAAAGATTTGTGCCATATCAGAAAACAAAAACAAAAAAATCTCTGCAGCACTTAAAAGACTAACTGCTATATTTTTAATTTGAGCTTTCATGGATCAAGTCCACTTCATCAGTCATACCACTGTTGTGGTGCGTTTCCTGTCTCTGACATGCTTGCCTGCCCTGCTTCTTCACCACTTTCTCCTTGCCTGATTTGCTGCTACCAACAGAGAGCACTGTCTCCATAGGATATTAAGCTAGATCAGGGGTTCTTTGCCTTTGGCCCATGGGCCGGATCCGGCCTGTGACAGCAACTCATCCAGCCCACGACCTTGCTCTAGCTGCTGCTTCCTCTTCCTCCTCAATCCTTGTCTCCTCTGCTTGGCTTGGTGTGTCCCTAATGCTACTCTGTAGCAGGGCTGCTATGCTTTGCCATTAGGAACACACCAAGCCAAGTGGAGGAGACAAGGATTGAGGTGGCGTTAGCGGAAGCAGTGGCTGGAGCGAGGTTGTGGGCCAGATGACTTGGTGCCGTGCAGCTCCTCCAGTCAGAGAAGTTGTGTGGGGTGGAGCAGCATGGGTTGCTGCAACAACCCTGAGACCCCACGACTCCACCCGTCTGCCGTCACCACTAACAGTCTGAGGGGGTGTGATCCAATCCCCGACTTAAAAAGGGTTGAGGACCCTTGAGCTAGATCAAGGGTGCCCAAACGTTTTGGGCCATGGGCCAGTCATGTGGTTCAGGGAGTTGGGTACTATGGCCTGGGGCCCAGATGCGCCCCCAACACAATTCATCCAGCCCACAAAGCCCTTGTCACTCCTGGAAGCGGAAGTAAAACGTGCCCATATGGGCGCGTTTTACTTCTGCTTCCATGAGTGATGAGGGCTTTGTGGGCTGGATGAATTGTGTCGGGGCTGCATCTGGACCCCGGGCTGTAGTTTGGGCACCCCTAAACTAGATTATTGACAGTTTCATAGATTCAGAAATGGAGGACATTAAGAGCATGCTGTAAATGCATTTCCATGAATTCATTATTGAATGGCCATTTTCACTTCATTTTCTTTTTACATCAGGAAGAGTGATGTTTGTGCTAGACCCACTACACAGTTGGCTACATTGTAGTATCATTTTTGGACTTAATATTTGGATGTCTCTGTTAGAGTAGTAGCTACTAATACTAATAGCTATTTTGCATTTTATTATCTTAGTTTTAACTATTAATTACATTGATTTTTATATCTATTCTTAACTGTGGTTGCAACTATAAATTTAAGTGTTTCTATGAAACAACTGCATGTTAACATATAGCTACAACATTTAAGAAATCATCCTGCTCCAGTAATGCAAGAGAAAAATAGGCAGTAATCATAGATTGAAAGTGCAGATTATTGCTCATTTCCCACAACCTTGGATGTACATGAGCTTATATATTGCTCAGCATGTGGTCAGAATTTCAGCAGAATCTGAATCACCCTTTGTAGTCAAGTCCCATGAAGGAATAAAATATGTGGGATATGTGTCCTTTCAGGCTTAAAAGAATTTGTGGCTTCCTTGTAACTATACTTCCACTGGCTGTTGAGGTGTTAAAGGCCTTTAGATGTAGAATATGAAAAATCTCTTTTGCAGTGTGAGTCTTTCAAGTGTCAGAGTGTTTATAAGAAGACTTTTTATTAAATCTACTACCATGGAAATAATGTGCAATGGGACAAAAACACAATCTTTTCCTGTGGTTAATTCCAGGCTCTGGAAATCTTTTCCTGTGGTTAATTCCAGGCTCTGGAAATCTTTTGCTAGGATAAGGTAGGATATCACCTTGTATTTTCTCTTGTTCTTCTGTTTTTGAAGAAGTTATTCTGGAAGAAATGGGTTTCTCTCAGTACTTGGTAGTCCTGATATGTAACCAGTATTGTGGATGAGAAGCTACCATTAGAACAGAATATGGAGAGAGAGATTGGTTTCCTATAAGCAGAGGTACCAGAAGAAACCGAGGGTATCATATTTTCCAAGATTATTGGAAACGACAGAAATGCTGGGAAAGCAGCAAAAAACAACAGCAAGATAGATTGATAGTCTAAAACAGGGGTGGACAAACTTTGTGCCATGGGCTGGACCATGCCCTCCAGGCAGCTGAGTGGGCTAGTCACATGGCTCCTCCTACCATTAAACATGTCCATGGCTGTTGTAAACATGTTTACCACAGCCACAGATGCATTTATGGCAGTGTTTATGGCAGGTGTGGGGACGTTTATGCAAGCACGGGTGCACTTTATGGCTGTTGTAAACATATCCGCTTCCGGTAGTGGTGAGGCCGACCTGTGGGCCATACTTTGGCCACTTTTGCTCTAAAGCAGTGTTTCTTCACCTTTGGTTTTTGTACTTCAGTTCCCAGAATTCTAAGTCAATTCCCCAAAGTATTGATAAGCCAATGGAGGCTTTCGGGGAATTGAAGTCCCCATGTGGGACGTAGGCCACATGTTGGGAACCACTGCTGTAAATGAAACCACATGCTTGAATTTACAAATTTTGGAGATTGTTCATTAATAGGGTTGACATAAGATGGAACAACCTTTTTTGAGATTCAAGTTGGTCATGTGAATCTAAATTGTAACTTAATTGTATTGTTGTGAACATCTTAAGGTTTGGTTTGAAAAAAGAAAAGTATTTGTTATGGATTTAACTCTTATACCACTCCAGTAGAGGCCTATTTTATTGCAGAATTGACACAAATTTCCACCCACAGCATGAGCATTATAAAATGTTATCATTGACAAAATCTAAATATTGTCTCTGAGTTTCAGCTACTGACTAGACACAAGAGTGTGTTTTCCCAAGAGAAAAGAATTGCTAGGACATTAACCCATAAAATCTAATGCATTGTGAAGTGGTGGTACTATTCTATACCACTTAATCTAACATCCCTCCCTGGATGCACACATTTATGTAGTGAGGGTGTTTAAATATGTCATGGAAACTGAAGGCAGAATGGTCATACTGAGACATCACACCAAGCTGCATTTATCTTAAAGAATTAATAGTTGTATCAGCAGAAGAGAATTGATAGTTCCAGTGGTGAAGGAGACAAATCCTTGAAGGGTAGCTATTGGGCAGCAGTAATGGAAGGTGTAACTGCAGTGACATTCAAGCTAAACCAGGTAGACTGTGTAGTGAGAGATAAAAGATGGAGAAGCTCTTTCTGCCAAAACAAGATAAGGAAATTGACTGTCTTTCAGTTCATGAACTATCTATATCTATATCTATATCTATATCTATATCTATATCTATATCTATATCTATATCTATATCTATCTATCTATCTATCTATCTATCTATCTATCTATCTATCTATCTATCTATCTATATACACATACAGTAATACCTCATATAACATTAGTATCGAATAACACGAAAATCGCATAACATTAAGGAATCTGGGGGGGAAGAATTGCATCGGATAACATTAAGATCTGTCTAATAACCTTTTACCAGAATCTATACTTTTTAGTTGAATTTGTAGATTCAAAATAGTGCTAAGGTTACATTTTTTCCCATGGTAAAGAAAAAGTCTTGTCAGTGCTGAGCTGTAAAACATAATCTCTAGTTACAGTTAGGAAAACATAGGCTGGAATTCTATTTGTATAAGGTCTGTGACACAGCAGTTGTTTCAGAAATTAAACATTGCTTCTGCCCTAAGGCCTCTACAATACTGAATAAACACTCCAGTGGGTTAACTAGTGGCAGTGATTTTTTCTATTTAAAGACTTCCTTCCACTATTACCATGGCTCTCAGGATGAAGTGAAATCATTAGAGAATTGAGACAGGAGAAGGAAATGTTTAATCTCTCTCCTCTCTCCCCTCCCCCATGCCCCAGTTGGTGATATCATTAGCCATGTGCTGCAGTACTTAAACAGGATTTCAGATGGTCATGTGAAAGTGGGAATGACCAACCAGCCAGACTCAGGCTTCCTGGGTGCAGAGGATGCCTGAAGCTGGGCAGCATAGTCTCATTGCCATTAGGATCTGTAGAGGGTGCCTCCCAAAGAACTATGATTTCTAGGAAGTGCTGCAGCAGCTTTCATTTTTCTTTTTCTTTTTCTTTTAAAATTAAAAATTAAAATTAAAAACAAAAATTAAAAACACACCCGCCCCTCCCCCTGTGCCCACCCCAACATATTGTAATGTAATGTAATCTATCGTCTGTAAGCCGCCCTGAGTCGCCACGGTGAGTGGGCGGCAATATAAATTTGAACTAATAAATAAATAAATAATAAATAAATAAAGGCCAGGATAGGAAGCCAATGGTGTGACTGCCAGTGTCTGAGGTAAATAACTTGAAAGCCTTTCTCTTAGGGCAGTGTTGGTGAACCTATGGCATGCATGTCAGAGGTGGCACACGAGCCCTCTTTGTGGGCATTCGTGTTGTCCCAGCACAGAGTTTGCCCAGCAGCCCAATGGGAGCGCTTCCTCCCTCCCTCCAGCACAGAGTTCACCCTGCCATGTTGGCACTTTGTGATAAATAATTGGGTTTGGGGTTGCAGTTTGGGCACTCTGTTTCTAAAAGTTCCACCATCAGTGACTTAGGGTGTGAAATCTAGTGGGGTGCAGATTTGTGTTTTTGGACTGCAACGCTTGGACTTCTGCTCGAGGAGTTCTAGGAGTTGCACTCCAGTTCTGTAAAGAGCTGCCTAACATGCTGGCCAGGTTATCCTGCTAAGGTAATAGGTTAGACCAGGGGTGTCTAAACTACAGCCCGGGGGCTGGATGCAGCCCCCGATGCCAATTCATCTGGCCCGTGAAGCCCTCGTTGCTCCTGGAAACGGAAGTAAAACGTGCCCATACGGGCACATTTTACTTCCGCTTCCAGGAGCAATGAGGGCTTGCGGGCCAGATGAATTGGCATCGGGGCCCGCATCCGGCCCCTGGGCCATAGTGACTTGCTCCCTGAACCACGTGACAAGCCCGCAGCCTGAAAAGTTTGGGCACCCCTGGAATAGACCATACTGCCAGTGACTCAATGCCAAGTGTCAGGTGGGGGTTAACTAGCCTGACAAACCTGAGGGCTAGCGGGCTTGGGGAAGTCCACAGGGAAGGGTGATAGTCCCAAAGTGGATTAAATCCCTGTGGAATCCCTCTTGATGGAGGGCAGCAGCTTCATCAAAACTAGCCTGGGGCTGAGGAGGACTTTGCGTGCCAAAAGGGCTCAGGACCAGAAAGTGACTTGTGGAGCTGGTTCAGTGGTATAGGTGTCACACTGCAATGCGGAAGACAGGTGAAAGGCCATGACAATTATGTTTGCAGGACAGTCTTCATGGCTGATCACCATGAGGATCGCCAATATTTGCAATTGGATACGGCACAAGAAGAAGAAGATGCTGTGATGGTTGCACTACAAAACAATGAAAGAATGTACCCCTACTGAAGTTTTGAGTTAGGACAAAGTTTAACTGAATAAAATTTTAGCTTTTATATGTGTGTGTCCCATTAAAGTGAAGTACAGTATAGTAAAACCCTGACTTACTTATGCCTCGATTTACATAAAATTCAACTTACATAATGATTTTTGCACTAAAACCATGTCCTGATTTACATAAATGTCCTGATTTACACAACACAATTTCCTATGGGTTTGCTTCGAGTTAAGTAAAAATTCATTTTTCCTATGGGGTTGCTTTGAGTTAAGTAAAAAACTGATTTACATAAAAGCCTATGGAACAGACTTTTTATGTAAGTAGGGGTTTTACTCTACTGTATTTTGAAGTCTCATCAAAATAGAAGGAAGCTAGTCTATAAGTCAAATTTTGCAGTAATTTGGTTCTAAATTGGTTTTATTGTACTTGAGATAAAGTATATTAAGACTTGAAATGATTGGGATGAATAGAAGTCTTGCTGTGTCCACTTCATTAACTACTGTATAATAAAAATAATCTGAGAGGTCTAAAATTAGACTACTTCTTTAACACAGTTTTTCAGAGTATATTTACAGCCAGTGATATAGCTTCATTTTGAAATTAAAGAGCAGAGATGGGCATCTTGGACTACAACTACTACAGTGCCTCAATGTTGGTTTTCTAGCTTGGGCTGCTAGGAGTTACAGGCCAACAATGAAGTGTTGTATCTGCTCATCTCTGGTAAAAGAGTGAGCATGCACTTGGATGGTGTTTAATTTCCAGAGTTTGTCATGTCATCTGGAGTGAAAAATTTAGCTTGAGTCAACATTTTTTTCAGAGGATGATTTCTGAAATCGAGATTTTAAGCTGTTTACAGTTATTGTTAATCATATTTTCTTAAGTAATGCAGAAGCAGTGGTTAACTGAAAATGATGATGAAAGATTTTTTTTAAAAAAAACCTCATGGCTACAGGGGGGAGGGGAGCATGCAGACTAATAACATAGGGTAACTTGTTCTTGCTCTTACTCCTACTAGCTAGACCAATAGCGAACAAGTGTAGTTCTCAAAATATTTTTGGACTGCAGCTTCTGTAATCTCTCAACATGTATGCTAGGATTGACAGGAATTATTGGCAAAAATAATTTGGTGGGTCATAGTTTCCTACTCTGCACTAATCCATGTTTCACTATGAAGTGCCAACACAACCACAGTCTCATCATCACAAGAAAACATCCTGGCACCTCTGTTATGTTTTCACGGTCATACCAAGAAAGTTTCAGAGTGGTTGACACAGTCCATATTCTGTTTTTTTAAGTGGATAGGTAACATGAAAGGGAAGACAAATGCAAACAGTTAAGTTGTAATTATAGGAAAAAGAAATGATACTCCCCTCTGCTGCCAAAATGTACTAAAACTTCAATTTATATAAATTTTACAGCACTTGGTATCTTTGGTAGGAGTTTACTTTTTTGAGATGATTTGTTAATGAGATGATGAATTTCTGTAATTGTCGTTCTTAAGCTGTGTGAGAGTTTGCACCATTATTCCATTGCTGGGAAGTGTTCTCTTCTGTGTGGGGGAAGCAAAGAGGTATCTGGTTGAATATGGTTCTGTGCTGCTGTATTTATTTTGTAATGTGAGTTGAAAATGGGTCTATTCTCCAAGTAGTTTGTGGCAATAAGAGAGTGCAGTATGAATCTAGTGGATTATCATAAGGAAAACAATATCCCCTTGATAGTACTGCTCGTGACATTTTGATTACTGTTAAAACTCATGGTGTTAAATATAATGTGAGATTGAACATATTTATAACTTTAATCTCACACACCTGATATTAAACTGGTTTTAGTTCTTTTAAAAAGCATTTAAAGGAATTCTCCCTTATAAAATGTTTTGTATTAAATTCCATTAAATTGTTTTTATATTCAGAAAAGATTCAGAAAACTGGAGAAAACATTTAAGCATTCAGTTTAAACTAATTTCTTTTTACAAATACTCATGAACCCCCTTGACTGCTTACAAGCAGTTTTGATCAAAGACTATACAAGAAATAAACTAACACTTTCTTTTTCATTGCTCTATTGTCTTTTCCAGAGTTTTCTTGATAGATTGCTCAGATATAAGGCCTGGACAGCACCATGGAGAGTAGCAGTGGTGATTAAGGTTAGTGGATTTTGTTAATTTTATTTTAAAATTTTGGTTGCAATTCCTTAGATTTTAAAAAGAGCTTTTATATTCTGTTCATTTTTGCAATGGAAGGAAATATTTAAAATGCTTCTTATATTGTTAATTCTTGATTTGAAAATGAGTCTTTCTCGTGACAGTGTTAACAGCTTCTTCCATAAAGTTATATATTTGTTCATGTGTATGAACAAGAAGGAATAATTACGATTTTAGGTCTGGCACAGGGAATCATGTCATAGTATGAGAATTCACAGTGCAGTGTTTTTGGCTATTCATAACAGTCCAAGTATCCATCTGTCTTTATGTGTTATGCACACATGCATGCATTAAGGGACTTATTCCTCGGTGATATCCCATAATTTTTTTACATGAATATTCTACTAAGTCCCTAGGTTATACAGTAAAACACCGGATAACGATTGGACCGGATAGCGCTAGAATCGTATAACGATGCAAGATTTTTGGAAAAACCTTGCATCGGATAACGATTCTATTCAACAATCTTTAACGTTATCTGAGCCAATCGTGTGTGGGGCGGTTGGATTGGGTAGAACATCTACCCAATCCACCACCACCACCCTCCAGCGATGGATCGCTCCTACTGAACTAGGGTCAGGGGAAAGGCACACAGGTGCCTGCCTTTCCCCCGACCCTAGTTCAGTAGCAGCGATTGCTGGACGAAGCCTAGTGGCGCACGGGCTAGCCAGCCCGAGCGCTGCTAGGCTTCGTCAGCAGCCCGTGTGGGCTGTGGAAGGCTAGCCCAGCCCAGCTGGGCTGGGCTAGCTTTCCGAAGCCCTTGCGGGCTGTGTTCAAAGCCACTGGGCTTCGGACACAGAGTGGGTGCCTCTTCCCCCCCCCACCCTACTGGCCTCATAGCGCTTGCTAAGGGTTCAGTAGGGTGCCGGGAAGAGGCACCCGCTGGCGCACCTTGTAGCCTTGTACAAAGCGCACGAGCGGGTGCCTGTTCCGTCCACCCCACTGGCCCCTTAGCAAGTGCTAAGAGGCCAGTGGGGTGGGGGGAACAGGCACCCACTCACATGCTTTGTAGCCCGTCAGCGGGTGCCTATTCCCCCAATCCTACTGGCCCCTTAGCACTTGCTTTGTAGCGCACGAGCGGGTGCCTGTGCCCCCCACCCCACTGGCCTCTTAGCAAGCGCTAAGGGGCCAGTGGGGGGGGGGAACAGGCACCCGCTCGTGCGCTACAAAGTGCACGAGCAGGTGCCTTGTCTCGCCACCCGACACGAGCCTTAGCAAGCGCTAAGGCTCGTTTCGGGTGGCGAGACAGGTTTCCCGATTGCGCGCCACAAGAGACAAACCGCTCAGTTTGTCCCTTGTGGCATGCGATCGGGCACCTTGTCTCCCCACCCGACACAAACCTTAGCGCTTGCCAAGGCTCGTGTTGGGTGGCGAGAAGAGGTTTGCCCCCGAAGTCAAGCTGACTCTAGCCTAGCAATCGCTAGCCTAGGGTCAGTTTGACTTCAGGGACAAACCGCGTGGTTTGTCCCTGACATCAGGGCTTTTTTTTTTTTAGCGTTGTTCGATGCATGCATCAGACAACGCTAAAAACCGGATAACGACATGACTTGTGGAACCAAGTCATAACGTTATCCGGGGTATTACTGTATACTGTGTGTGTGGAGAGAGAGTGTGTGTGTGTAGTTGGTCAGTTAGAAATCAGTTTGCTTCCTTATCTGGGAATGAGCACAAAGATTGTGACTCCTTTTAGAACACTTACTTTAAATATCCAGAGAACATTTTGCCCTGAAGAAAGCTTCCTTTGCTTATGAGACTGTAGAGCTGCTGAAGCTTCAAATTTAAGGATCCATTTTGATCTGGAGAAGCTTTTGGATACCTCAGGATGGGATGCAAGTACATTTAATGTTTGAGAATGGAGGCCCCTGGTCCTGGCAATTTTTGGACATTAAAAGCTCCCTACACGGCTTACCACGTTGAAAGGGAACCTTGGAAACCAGAACCCAAAGGGTAACGGGAAACTTTAAATTAGAGACAAAAGGCTACAGCTGATTACATTATCCGCTTTATACAGAAGGAGCTGTGCCAACAGGCTTTCTGCCATGCTTTTAGTGGGAAGTATATGTTTATACTAATAACATATTTTTTTAACCACCCTGGTCAAACTGAAGCAAAATCATTCCACTCCAGGCCATGTTGCCCAGCTATCCTCAGCACTTTGCTGTCATTATGCTTAGATGGGGATTCTGACTTGTTGGTATACAGTCATAATTCAGCAAATCACAGCTTTTCCCCATTTACTAAGAAAGGGCACTTGTATTTTTAGAAGGCTGTCTCCCTAGCTCTATTTGGGTATTTAGAAAAAGATTAATTTGAATGCAGAAGTAGGGAGATGAGTTTGCACCCGTTTCCTGTTCTTTTCAATGAGGGAGCACAATCTGAAGATAAATGCCTCTGCTTCATTAAAAGCGTAGAACTTTGAAAAATCCATGTTTATGGTTGTGTGTGGAGACTCCATGTGTAGCAGTGGCTTTCCTTTTCAGACTGAGAAAAGGATAGGTAGAGATCGAATTGTTTTTCTGTATAATTTCAGATTAACCGTGTTCTGAATGCCTAAATAGGATTCCTGGCATGTAAATTTGCATAGGATTGCAGACTGAAATTGATTACTCTGTACAAGTCATTGGAGTAACTGACAAATCTAGAAATTGGTAATAGTCATACTAAATATTGAAAGAAAAAAAGGTGAAGAATTTGTACTTCCTTAATGTAACTAGCAGTTATTTTGCTTCAGTTTCTCTAGGATGGTTTATTTATCAAATCTGGCAGCAAACACAGATATTCCTTGTTTGGGAACAAATAGTTAAGTTCATAGCCATTCTTTTTCTAGCTTGAGAATAGCTTAGACTACAGTACAACTAGCATGTTTTGCAACTTTCAATCCTCTTAGGTGATTGGTACTTACTAGCTTTTTATTATTTCTTATAGAATTTATTTATTTATTTAAACAAACTTTTATGAATCATTCTTATTTTGGATTTCTGGAAATTCCAGTAAACAATGACTATATGCAATCTGGCCAGGTTATCTTATTATGGTAATGGAATAGTCCAGGGGTTCTTAACCTATGGCCTGTGGGTCGGATCTGACCCTTGGCGCCATTTCATCCAGGCCTTGCTGCCACCGCCGTCCTTTTCCTCTCTGCCTGCCTTGCCGTGTCCCATAGCAGGGCGGATGTTGAAGAAGGCTTACAACATCTGGCCTACTACAGATCAGCATTAGAGACACACCGAGCCAAGCAGAGGGGAAAAGGATGGTGGAAGTGACAGATACACATGGCCGGCTGCATTTTTCCCAGATGCTACTCTGGCCATGCACGGGCAGGACCCCTCCTTCACCCAGGGCTGTGGAGTCGGTAGATAAATGTTCCGACTCCGACCCCTCAGTTTTGTGTACTTCTGACTCTGACTCCAGGTACCTGAACTTTACTCCGACTCCTTGACTCTGACTCCACATTTATCTACCGACTCCACACCCCTGCCTTCACCCACAGCAGGCTGGTAAGCAGGGCAGTGTTGGCATGGGTGGGAAGTTTTGTGGGTCGGACTGGTGGTGTGGGGAGGACATCAGTCTGGCTCACCAACAGTCTGAAGGCGTGTGATCTGTCCCTCAGCTTTAAAAGGTTGAGAACCCATGGAGTAGACCATACTGCCAGCGACTCAACACCCAGTGTCATGCAGCAGTTCACTAACCTAACAACCCTGAGGACTAATGGTCTTCAGTGCTGAAATCCACAGGGGAAGGGTGATGGTTCCCAAGTGGATTAAATCCCACTTGAATCCATCTTGATGGAGAGCAGCAGCTTCATCAATGTTGGCCTGTGGCAGAGGAGGACTTTGTGTGCCAAAAAGGCTCAGGACCAGAAAGTGACTCGCAGAACTGTATCGGTGTCATGGGTGTCAAGTCAACTCAAATCACTTTATTATGGTCATTGACCATCACGGTAAAAAGGGTTTAAGTACACGAGGCACTTGTTGGCCTGTGGAACGAGAGGTTGGCGGCGACCTTGGACGCAATCGCTCCACTACGGCCTCTCCGTGCTCATGGGGGCTGTTTGTCCCCGTGGTTCACAGAGGAGCTTAGGGTGCTCAAACGGGCTAAGAGATGCCAAGAGCACCGTTGGGTGAAGACTCGGAGTGAGTCCGACCGAACACTGGTTAGAGCTACCATTAATGCCTACTTAGTGGTGATGGGGAGGATGAAAAGTCAATATTTCACCACCCTCATTGCTTTTGCAGATAACCGCCCAGCTACACTGTTCCGGGTGACTAGGTCCCTCCTTGGTAAAGGGGGGGGGGGTTGGCAGGGGGCGGCTGAGGCTTTTGTTGATTATCTGGCATAGAAAATCACTCAGATTCACTCGAAGCTGAATCCCTGAATGAAAAATGTAGAGCTGGGGCTCACTGAGGTACAGTCTTGCCATGTTATCTGGGATCGGTTTGATCCAGTTGTCCCTGAGGAAGTGGACATGCTCGATTCGAGGCAATTATTAATTACTCGCTCCGGGAGGGGGTGTTTCTGGCACCTTTAAAACATGCATTGGTGCGCTTCTCCTGAAGAAGCCTTCCCTCGACCCAACAATAATGACCAACTACCGACCTGTGTCTGACTTACCCTTTTTGGGTAAAGTGTTGGAAAAGGCAGTGGCATGGTGGTTACAGGAGATCCTAGATGAAGCGGATTATCTGGACCCTTTTCAGTCAGGATTCAGGCCCAGATATGGTACTGAAACTGCATTGGTTGCATTGATGGATGATCTCTGGAGGGAGCAGGCTGGTAGTTATCCATCAGTCCTGGCTCTTCTTAACCTCTCAGCGGCGTTCGATACTGTTGACCACTGTATCCACGGCTCTGAGGATTGGGGATCCAGTGCACTGTGTTGTCGTGGTTTTCCTCAGTTCTGAGGGGCCGGACCCAGTCGGTGTGGTTGGAGGGTGAGAAATCCAGTCCTAGGCTCCTCCAATATGGGGTGCCTATGGGCTCGGTGCTCTCACCTCTCCTATTTAACATTTACATGAAACCGTTGGGCGAGATCATCTGTTCCCACGGGGTGAGGTATCATTATGCAGATGATACCCAGCTGTATATCTTGGCCCATGGGAGCCCTAGCGATGCAGTGGAAGTCCTTTCCAGGTACCTGGAGGCTGTTAGGGTCTGGATAGGGGACAACGGGCTACAACTGAATCCTGGCAAGACTGAGTGGTTGTGGGTCAGGGGTCCTGTGTTATCTCGGGAGCTACCATCTTTGGTTCTGGATGGGACAGTTTTGCCCCAAACAGACCCGGTGCGTAATCTAGGGGTCCTCCTGGACTCGTGACTCCTGCTCGATGAGCAGGTGGCAGTCGTGGCCAGGAGGGCCTTTGCACAACTTCGTGTTATTTGCCTGTTACGCCTGCTCCTAGATCGGGACTCCTTGCTCACTGTCACATACGCCTTGGTCACCTCCAGACTATTGTAATGCACTCTACATGGGGCTGACCTTGGTGACCATTCGGAGGCTACAGCTGGTCCAGAATGCGGCTGCTCGGGTAGTGATGGGATGCGGTCATAATGCCTGTGCCTCACCGCTGATGAGAGAGCTGCACTGGCTCCCAGTGTGCCTCCGGGTGCAATTCAAGGTGCTGGTTGTCACCTTTAAAGCCCTACATGGTAGTGGGCCAGGATACTTAAGAGACCGCATTGCCCTGAGGACATCTGTCCAGCCCAACAGAGCAGACCGAAGAGGCTCACTGATTGTGCCATCAGTTAGAGAGGCGCACCTCTCTGGCAATAGGAGGGCCTTCCAGTGATGGGATGACAAAATTTTCTACCCCACCGTGATGTCATCACAGTGGGGCGGAGCTGACATCATGACGTCGTGGGGAGCCGACGTCATGACGTCGTGGGTGGGGCCAAAAATAAAAATAAAATAAATAAAATAAATAAATAAAATAGAATTAAAATAAACAAACACACACACACACACCTCAACCCACCCACCCACCCAAACAACCACAACACAAACCCATAAATAACATAAATAAATAAAATAAATAAAGAAATTAAATAAAAATACACTCACCCACCCAAAACACAAAACCCTCACTTACCCTCCTTGGGGCCGATGAGCCCCCATGGCCCGGGGCTACACGGCAAGGCGCGCTGCCCCCGACTGCGGCCTCCTCCTCTGTAGCCGCTTGCCACCGCAGCTGTCACTGCCTGCTGCTGCCGTCGCCACCGCCACCCGTCGCCGCTGCCGCCTCCCACCATCGCCGCTGCCGTTGCAGCCGCCGTTGGCGCCATTGCTGCCAGAGGAGGAGGAGGAGGCGCGCTCCGCCAGGTGTCCTCAGGCCATGGGGGCTCAGCGGCGGTGGACAGCCCGGGCAGGCCTCAACCTGCCCGTGGGAGCTCGGCGGCCCCAGGGGAGGTGCCCTCCTCTGAGGGCCGCCTCCGGAGCTGCTCTGTAAAACTGCGGCTCCGGGTCTGAATTTTTTTAAAAAAAATTAGAGCCAAAATGGCTCCAATTTAGTGCGCATGTGCAGAAACTCAATCTGATGCATGCACAATGTGTCAAATTGAGTTTCTGCGCATGCGCACTAAATTGGAGCCAAATGGCTCCATTTTTTTTTTAAAAAATTCCTGCCAGTGAGGCGTTCGATCCGGACACCTCCAAAACGGTATTACACCCACGGAGAACCCTCCGGAAATCTTCCTAACGGTTCTGTGGATCCAGTCAGAACCGGTGTCATCCCATCACTGGGGCCTTCTCTGTGTCCACCCCGGCCCTATGGAACTTCCTGCCAACAGAGCTACGCATGCAGACAGAGTTGTTGTCCTTTAGAAAAGGAGTGAAAACGTGGCTGGCGGGTCTGGTCTGGGGGATGGCTGGAACAATAATCCCAGCCAGTTGGATAATTTGACCCCTTTGCCTTATAGCTGTAACTCCTAGTTTTAATCTTTTAATCAGTTAATTTTGATTTTGATTTGATTTTAATTGTTATTGATGACTTGTAAATCGCCCCAAGTCACTTCAGTGAAGGGGGCAATAAACAAGTATGATTAATAAATAATAAAATAAATAAATGCAATCAAAATGCACCACCTCAAACGTATCTACTTGAGTTGAAATAAAATAGAATAAAATCCATTCTTAAAATTGGTGCTACATTTGGGCTACATTTGAATCTGAATTAAAAAGTATAAAATAACACAGATTTTTATGGACAGGAGAGCTGATAATTCTAAAATCACAGGTGTCGTGCAGTGATGGGATGACAAATTTGTTACCACCACTCCATGACATCACGACGTCATGGGCATGGCCAATGTCATGACGTCATGACGTCATGGGCGGAGCTGACGTCATGACATCACGACGTCGTGGGCGGGGCCTTAAAATAAAAAATAAAATTAATAAATAAACCCACACACACACACACACCCTCAACCCACCCAATCGCCACACAAACCCGTAAATAAATTAAATAATTAGTAAAGGTAAAGGTTTCCCTTGCTCGAAAGCCAGTCATATCCGACTCTAGGGGTCAGTGCTCATCTCTGTTTCTAAGCCGAAGAGCCAGCGCTGTCTGCTTCTGCAGACATTTCCATGGTCATGTGGCAGGCATGACTAGACACCGGAGCACATGGAACGCTGTTACCTTCCCACCGAAGTGGTCCCTATTTATCTACTTGCAATTTCTTGCTTTCAAACTGCTATAAAAATACAATCCCAAACACAAACCCCTCACTTACCCCTGGGAGGGCTTGGCAGGGGCGGACGGCCAGGGCAGGCCAGGCCTCAACTTGCCTGTGGGGGCTCAGCGGCCCTGGGGGAGGTGCCCTCCTCTGAGGGCTGGTGCCGCCTGCCATCGCCGCCGCCGAAGTCATTGCCGCTGCCATCCCCGCTGCCGCCATTATCGCCGTTGCCGCCGCCATTGCCGCTGCCGCCACTGCCACTATTGCTGCGGTCGCCACCGTTTTTTTAAAAAATTGGAGCCAAAATGGCTCCGATTTACTGCGCATGCGCAGAACCCTGCACACACGCAGTAAAATTAGAGCCAAAATGGCTCCAATTTTATTGCGCATGTGCAGAAACTCAATCTGATGCATGCGCAATGCGTCAGATTGAGTTTCTGCGCATGCGCAGTAAATCGGAGCCATTTTGGCTCCTATTTTTTTTAAAAAAAAATTCTTTCGGTGAGGCGTCCGGAACCGGACGCCTCAAAAGTTGACTCCCCTCCCGGAGAACCCTCCGGGATTGTTCCTACCGGTTCCAGATTGAAACACTAGCAGACACTTTCTCCCACTGAGCTAGGGTTGTATGAAAGCCTGATGGCTATAGCTGCTGGCTATAATTTAGTAAAACTGCAACTGTTTTATGGAACCACAATAAGCCTGATATTTTATAATTCTGGAAGGTAGCACTTCCCATGTGGAACAGATGATGACCCTCGGAACTTAGAATGGTTGGAGGCAATACCTGCTGCTTTCTTACAATTGCTGTTCCACATTTGTCTGCTTTTTGTCTATGGTAATAAGAATTTGCCCATAATCTAGGACAGTGGTGCCCAAACTTTTTTTTGCCGGTCCGGTCCTGCCCCCGACACACAGCTGTGGGGGCTGAAGGTGGGCTGCTCCTGCTGCTGACAGTTTTGATGTCGGCAGTGATCGCGCTTTGTCCCTTCTGTTCCAAGCAGCCTCTGGCTCGGTCCTATCCCCTCTGCAGCCTTTTCCAAAGCCGATCACTGCGTTGTGGAAATTTTTGGAGCCTCCTCCATTTCAAAATCCACAGCACTGGAAGGGTAAACCTGGCGCGCTGCGCTGACGTCAGCCTTGGTGCACCAAAGGGCTCTTCCAGCACCACAGATTTTGAAATGGAGGAGGCTCCAAAAATTTCCCTAATGCAGTGATCGGCTTTGGCAAAGGCTGCAGAGGGGATGGAATTGAACCAGAGGCTGCTCAAAGCAGCAGTGACAAAGTGCAAACACCTCCGCCTCTGCTGTTGACGTAAGGTGGAGGGACGGTCCGCAGTGAGCCTGGGTACTCACCGCGGGTCACATTAATGATATGCATGGGCCTAATTGGGTCCATGGGGCGTAGTTTGGGTGCCTCTGATCTAGGAGGTCAGTTTCTGTACAAGACAATATCTTCATATGCATCTTTGCACAGAAATACATGACATGCTTTGCATAGGCAGTTGTTCAGCCAGACATTGTGCGAGCTGACAATTTGTAGTGTAAAATAGTACAATATGTACATATATCTTTACATCTCAATAAAAAATAAAATAATAAAATTAATGGTTCTGTATGTTGAACAGGATTTGTCACTTTCACCCCTAGTGGTGAATGTAATTGGTTGGTCTGAAGTGTTTATTTATAGCCTTTAGGTGTCAGTAACTTAAAATTCCTTTGTCACTGTTTTCTTGGTTCCTTGAAATAAGAGTAAAACATATAGCACTCATATTTTTATGTTCTTTTCATTTATGCTCATCTTTACTTCCAGCATTAAATTGTTCTCTGTTCCTATACTTTAAATACTTGAGAAGCCTCAGCATTTGGTTAATCATGGTAATGAACATGATGTGTCAGGAAGACATTTTTAAGGAGGTTATTGTTATTGAGTGAGTGCACTATCAAAGAAAGTTGGTTCGGCATTAATTTTTATAATATAAATATTTCTGTTAGTATCCTATCTACTTCTGGTGATTTATTTCTTCCTAGTGCTTTCAGAATAGCTTTCACATCACTTTAAAAGTGCATGTTCTTTATCATAGGTTTCCTCTTCTAAGGAGTCTGTCATCCTTTTAATCCCTTCTATATAGGGCTTCAAGATGCTCTTGCCATCTTCTTTTTATTTTTTTTCTGCTTACACAGTGTACTTCTCTGTTGATCATTCAGCATTTCTGATCTAGCTTTGAAATCCAAGAATGAAATTTTGTAAGATTAGGAGTAATTAAAGATTATGCATAGACATCTTTATAATAAACAAATGAAAAGTGAACAGATCAGAGAATTCATCTCTGGTTTGATGTCAGGGTTCCAAAAAAGGAAAGGCAAGATGCCAAATATTTGTTTAGATAGAAATATACAGTAAAACCTCACATAAAGAGCACCTCACTGAGAAACAAAATGGCTTAAAGAACAGAATTTTCTCTGAATGGTCACCCTCACTTAACAACAAAAAACAACAACAAAAAAACTCACTTAACAACTAAATCGGGGTTCGCAATACCCCCCGCCAGAAATCAAGATTGGTCACTTACAATGGCAGCAGCAGTGCTTTATCCAGGTGTTTAACTTAAAGAGCAACTCACTTAAAGAGCAATCCCGTGGAATGCATTATGCTATTTAAGTAAGTTACCACTATATTAACAGTAACTTGTTTATCCAAGGGGGAAAGGAGATACTGAAGACAGTTTAATATTTTCAAGTTGCCAGTAAAATGTGGAAATCTGTCTGCTTTTTCTATTGTCTAAAGGGTATTTTTGTTTCTCTTAAAACAGGGGTTTTCAACCAACGGCCTATGGGCCGGATCCAGCCTTTGGTGTCATCCCATCTGGTCCATGCCCTTACTCCCGCCGCTGTTGTACTTTTCCCCTTTGCATGGCTTGGCATGACCTTAACAGTAACACCACTCCATAGTAGTGCGGATGTTGTAAGAATGCTTACGACATCCACTCCGCTACGGATCATGTTAGGGACATGCCAAGCCAGGCAGAGGGAAAAGGGTGGCGGAAGCAGCAGACACCCATGGCTGCCCGGATCTTTCCCTGATGCCACTCTGGCCGGACGCAGGCAAAGACAGGCAGGACCCCTCCTTCACCCACATCAGGCCAGTAAGTGGGGAAGTGGCGTCGGCATGGAGGAGAGTGGTTTCTGGCTGGACTGGTGGTGTGTGGGGGAATGTTGGTGGCAGTGGCGGTGGTGACATGGGGGAATGTTGGCTGGTGGTGTGTGTGGGAGTGTTGACGTTGGCAGCGTGGGGTGTGTGTGTTGGTGGGCTGGACTGGTGTTTGACTGCCGCTGCCGGGGGACACACCTGTCTGGCCCAAAAACCATCTGAGGGGGCATGATCTGGACCCCAGCTTAAAAAGGTTGAGAACCCCTGTTTTAAAACATAGTAGTTAAAGGTACCGTTTTCTGACAGATAATTGGCTTCATGCATATTTTGGCAATTAAACGTGCATTCTTTAATGATTATGATTAAAATTCTACATAGTAAATTGTAAGTAGAATGAATTAGTATTGATTTAATGAGTCATCCTTCACTAAGTTCAGTTGATTAAATAACCTTTCTAGTTGTAATTTAAGTACCTTTAGCAAAAAGTTCACAAACTATATCAGAAATATATGGGGTTAAAGAGGAATTGAGTCATATGCCATATGAGCTATTTACCTTTAATTTGATTTCTTGTTTTTTCCATATTTCTGTAACCTATCTATTGTTGGTGAATAGTTTTGAATTTATATATTTGTCTTGAAAATCTGTATGCTGTTATGTGTTAGAGATCTGATGATATTATCCATATGTTGTGCTGATACAAAACAATTATAAATAGAAACAAAATATTTCATTTTACAGCTAGTTACATTAGATGGGTTTTGTTCTCAGTATTTACCTTGTGTGCAAATGGCCAGGCAGCCATTTTTGTTTCCATGGTTTGGATTATGATATATCAAAAAGTCAGAATATATTAAGATTTTTTTCTTGACAAGGCTGCAAGAGGTATTATCTTAGTTGAAAATTATTTCTCAAATGCCATTTTTCACCTGTTTGCCTCTTTAGTTGAAATGGCTTTAAAACAGCTATCACAGTACTAGGTTTCATCCCTCCCCTCCTGAGTCTTATACAGTAATGCTCTACATAACGTTAAAGCTAGGTTCCACAAGCTTTAATGTTATCCAGTTTTTAACATTGTGCGATACATTTATCGCACAACATTAAACCAAAGCTCATGGTGGCCACTTTGAGTTGGGAAGGGCCGGGGGAACCCAGTGCTAGCCAGGGCAGCTTCTAGGCACACACACACACACCACCCTTGAAATCAAAGCGGCCACTGTGGGCTTGTCCTCCGCTGGCCGCTTTGACTTGGGAAGGGCCGGGGAGAGCACCTAGAAGCTGCTCTGGCTGGCGCTGGGTTCCCCCGGCCCTTCCCAAACCAAAGCAACCTGATCCCTGAGTGGATTGCATGCTTCTTTGGAAAGGGAACCAGACATTGGAGAGTCCCATCCATGGTTCCCTTTCCACAGAGGCAGGTAAGTGGGTTGCCTGCCTTATCGGAAAGGGAACCGGGGATAGGACGCTCCGATGCCTGGTTCCCTTTCCAAAGAGACAAGAGGCCCATTCTCCTGCCTCCTTGGAAAGGGAACTGGAGGATCGGACGCTTGGGTCTACAGAGGCACCTCCGGAGACCCAATTCATAGACTTAAGCCCCCAAGACCGCAGGTGCTTCCCAGGCGGCGAGCAGCCCTGCGGTCTTTGGGGCAGAGATCTCCGGAGGAAATCTTGGGGGTGGGGGGGATGCGATGCATCGCACAACGTTAACGTTGTGTGGTACAAATTTTTCCTCAGATTTCCTAACATCTGGTTTTAACATTGTGCGGTGCACATGTTATCTGGTTTATTACTGTTGTACCTTTGCTCTTTTTTTGCCCTGGCTATCAGGGGCAAGCCAGTAATCCCTTTGCTTTTGAAGACACCTGGTCACTGCCATCAACAGCTACTAAATCACAGAGTTTATGGGAAACTAAAGGTGAAAAAAAATCTTTAAATGCTCCTGGTAGCTGGTTGAATGGAAAAATGGATTTAGAACACAGAAAACGTCTTTCATGTAAAGGGAATTAATTAGATTTATTTAAAAAAGAAAAGGGAAGACAAATTAAAAAATAAACATTCCCAAAAGTATATACAGTTTGATTCCTCAAAAGCAAAATATATTTTAGTGGAAAAAGTCCCAAGTATAGCAAAAAATCACCCAGCAAAATAATAAATTCTTTCCTGCAGCTAGACATTTTGCCCTAGGAGAGTGATGGGAAACCTTTTAGAGACCAAGTGCCCAAACGGAGGGGTGGGATAAACTCTGCTTGGGGGAGGGAGAAAGTGCTTCCATTGGGCTGCTGGGCAGAGGGGTAGAGTGAACTCTGTGCTGGGGTGATGGCGCATGTGCCAACAGAAAGGCCTGAGTGTGTCACGTCTGGCACGCTTGCCATAACTTCACCACCCACTGCTGTAGGAGGATACTTACACAGATACTTGGCTTTCATGAAAGTAAGCTGGAGCTGTGGGAGACTAGCATACTCTCTAGCAAAGTTGCTATGATTCATTGATTCTCCTATCTGATTCCCCTTTATACCAACTAATCCTTTGGAATATGTTATTGAATTGTCCTATCTTGGTGAGCTGCCAGAC
The DNA here is from genome assembly GCA_030440675.1 of Furcifer pardalis. Classification (NCBI taxonomy): domain Eukaryota; kingdom Metazoa; phylum Chordata; class Lepidosauria; order Squamata; family Chamaeleonidae; genus Furcifer; species Furcifer pardalis. The sequence goes on from CP126891.1 coordinate 188,913,082, forward strand.
ATCAGCCAAGTTATTACCAGCCAGATGTTCATATCTCAAAGTTCTTTGCTAGACTACAATCTCTGAAGATTTTTCTCTGGCATTTTCACACACGCAGGTGTGAAAAAAAAATGTCCTGTTTGTATTCCAGTTCCTTTCTCATGGTCATGTGAGTGACAGTCTTTCCATCCATTTTTTAATCCACACTTTGATACATCTGATTCCTTGATCTCTTCATAGTAGCTTTCAAATTTTCATAGTTTTTGAGACAAAAGAATTTTTTTCACACTGCCTGTGTAAACAGTATTTTTGTATCTATGAAGAGACATATTTATTTCTTATTTAGTTTATAAAATTGTCTGTTAGTTAAAATATCCAGAATTCATGTTCTTGACTTAACATTCTACATTATTACATACTTTACATACATTATTAAATTAAAGTAAAATTATTATTTTCTCAATTTAACCTTGTGAAAAATGAAAGCAGATACTTGTTTTATCCTGTAAACTTTTAAAATCAATTGCATTTTAAACTTGCTCCAACACAGTTTCTTTTTGCTTTATGTGCACATCATATTTTACCTACAGTATAACAATTATGCATTTATCTTATTAAACAGCTGAACTATTCTTTCAACAAATAATTTGAAGTTTTATTGGCTATTAATATGTATTATAGAGTTGAGTCTTTTTTAGAAACTGAAACATGCTGCTTTAGGGCATCATGATGCTTGTCCTAATTAGAGGGAAAGGTTCCTCCTATGAATAAAGGAACAGTGGTAGCATGACTGTGATACATACTTAAGCAAGGTTACAAAAGCATGACATTAGCAATGAGTTGAAATAGAGACAATCTGCAACTAGACAATCATTGATGTGTAATTTCTTCTACTGCTAGTGCTCCTACACTATCTGGGACTGCTATTGGAGATTATTGGTTGAATTGCAACTAAGATAAGAAGGTAGCCCCTTGTTTTTTGTATTTTTGTATTTTCGGCAGCTAGGTAATCAACAATGTACTCTGTTCCTGTCTTTGAGATCAAAACATATCAAGTGGGGAGTAGGTGAACTTTTTGTGATTGTAGAAATTATGAGTTTGCAGTTGTTTTAGGACAAAATATTAGACACCTGTTTTAATTTTAAGCAGTCTTGTTTTAGGATTGACTGGAAGGCTAAAGCATACTCTAAAAGTAATAGATCAAGAATGTCTGAGGTGTCCCAGTTTAGGAACTTCTAGAATAGATGATCATTATACTACTTCATTTTTTCAATCTACATATAATTAGTGTTCTGTTCTAAATTGAAAAATGGAAGAAGCTGTTGTAGCTTGATAAGAACTTTGTATTATCTCTTAAATGTGTTGAAAGTTTAGAATGGGGTTCCCAATGTTTTCCCACTAGGGCCAGTTCCTGCCATCATGCTCAGCTGTGGGGGTCGGAAGTGTGGCTGTGCCCACTTCTTGCATTTTTGTCATTATCAGCAGCAGGAATCACACCATTTTACCAGGTTCTTGGACATGTTCCGCCACTTCCCGGGGCAGCGGGGGGCTTTTCAGAGCATGTTTGTGCCGGTTTGGGATTTTTCCGCCACATCTCTGCTGCGCTTCTGCAGCTAGAACGTGGCCGACTTCCTGGTTCTGCACTGGGATCCCAGGTGCTGATGTAAACTCTGCTTGGCACCAGAAGTCGTCCACTGCCACGCTCCAGCTGCTGAAGCACAGCAGAAAAGTGACGGGAAAATCCCAAAGTGGAGCAAACATGTTCTTCCTGCTGCCCTGGGAAACAACAGAGTTGTTTTACCACTGCCGCTGCTGTAAGTAACATATTGTGACTTCCAGTGGTGGTGTGCAGGCCTAGAGATGCCCGGGTGGGCACTGTGGAGGATTAATGATATGCACTAGCTGGATTAGGCCTGTGGGCCAGGAGTTGGGAACCCCTGGTTTAGAAATTCCTTTGCTTTTATGTTGTAAGAATGTTATATAAATATGCAAGTTTAGACATGCCTTAATTTAATCCTGATGTACATTAATTTCATTTTAAGCTTGTGCTTGGTATTATCACCTATCCTGTTATTATCACTGCAAAATATGATATTTTGCTGGAAGAACAAATCAGTGTTCTACAATGTAATTCTAAAAATGACGGCAACTCTTAACAAAAATTATAACTTTGAAACTGGACCTTGACTCAACCTCAAATTGGACACAGTTGTAGCAGACAGTCTCTTCTTTGTGCCAAATTTGGGGCAAATGCTTTTCAAGTTACGATTTTAAAAAAGTAAAACTGTTTTACTCTCAATACAGAAACAGGTGGCCTTTTTATGTCCCCAGATTTAAACCAGATCAGATAAGCTGAAATGTTCAGTCTTACTTCCCTTAAAGGGGAACGGTTGATTCCACCCCCACCTTTTTTTAGAAGAAATACTGTCTGCAGTGGCTGAAATATTGATCCTTTTAAAAAGCCTCTCAAAAGGATAAAATTGACTTTCATAAATTGAGTAGAAAAGATTAAGATGCATTTTGAAAAGTATAAATACATTTTGGAAAGCTTCACTGGGCTCTAAGACAATCTTTTGACCATGCCAGTCAGAACCTGATTAGCTGGGATTTTAAACTCTTTTTTAGCCAAACAGGCGTTAAAAGGGGATTCTGTTTTTGTTTGTAAAATATATATTGTTAAATATTTTTTAAAAGTACAGTCTAACCTCGCATAAAGAGCACCTCACTTATAGAGTAACTCACTTAAAGAGCAGAATTTTCGGCTTTCCCAGCCACCCCGCAGCTGCGGAGGCAGGGGTGGGGTGGCAGGAAAAGCTGAAGGGGAAGTCCCCCATTGGCTTTTCCAGCCATCCCACAGCTGTGGCTCGGGTTTCCGGAGGTGGCAGGGGTGCCGGAGAGCCTGAAATGGGTGGAAAAAAACTTCAGATATTTCACCCATTTCGGTCTCTTTGACACCCTTGCCACCTCCGGGGAGGTCAGGGGACCCAATCCGCACTGTTTCCGACATTACCTGACTTTCCCGGCCAGTGCACTTAGTCAAAATGTCAGGATTCGAATCCCGACGTTTTGACTCAGTGCACTGGCTGGGAAGGTTGGGAAACATCAGAAACAATGCGGATCGGATCCTCCGACTTCCCCGGAGGTGGCAAGGATGTCGGAGAGCCTGAAATGGGGGGGGGGGGGAAACTGTTTTTTCTCTCACCCATTTTGGGCTCTCTGGCACCCCTGCCACTTCCGGGAAGGTTGGGGGACCTGATCCGCGCTGTTCCCAACCTTCCCAGATGCTGCGATCGCAGGGTGGGATCAGCGTTTGGGTTGGAGGGTTGAACAGGGGCACGCCCAGTTCAACACCCAAACCAAGCAGCCAATCCCACACGATCCGCCTGCCTCTTTGAAAAGGGCAGTGGGGATTTCACTCATGGAATCCCCGCTGCCCTTTCCAAAGTGGCATTCGGATTGCCACCCTGTTCCCTTTCCTCTTCGGAAAGGGAACAGGGCTTTTTTAAACATGCGATCAATACATCGCACAACGTTAAAAACCGGATAATGACGAGATTGGGGAACCAAGTCTCATTGTTATCTGAGGTACTAGTGTAGTACCATTCACATTGTGATACCAAGCAAGGGAAAATCCAAGAACCTAGCTCCTTTTTTCATGAGCTAAACACTTCTCACCCTAAAACCAGTTCCAGGTGACATTAATTTTTTTTATTGTGTCAGAAGTACACAAAGTTGCTTTCTGGGTTGAAAGGATTTTTCCTGGAGGAACTCCGCTCAGGGGACAACCTGTATAATGTATAATTGTATAAAGCTCAGTTTCATGGTATTTTTTTAACAAAGAAAGAAAATCCAAAATAACATTAGATAGGCAAGATTAGCTATGCATACTTAATGGCTGGAATTGCTAGGGATGGCAGCAGCTTTGGTGGGTCCCTGTATTATCTTCCTTTCTATGTAGATAGGATATGTGTAAAAAAGTGATTTGCTGCACTTGGATTGTATAGCAGTGTGGCTCCTACTGACTTACCACATATAGTACTGAAATTAATTGGGGCCACCAATAAAAATAAAAATAGGAAGTAATCCTGTCTCTCTTTTTCTTCTGAAAAACTAGGCCCTAGATTCACCTGAGTTATCCTACATAGCAGTTGATATGAAAGATGTCTGTTTTTCACACTGTGAAAAAACACTACTGTTCAAAAATGAATATAGTCTGAATGGAGAATATCTACAGGATGGGTTATATATTTGTATAAATGTCTGTAATCTGACCGCAGAAGAATAGATGCCATTTAAATGTATTGGAGGAGAGTTTTGAGAGTCCCCTGGACAGCGAGGAGAACAAATAGGTCAGTCTTAGATGAAATCAACCCTGACTGCTCTTTAGAAGGTCAAATAGTAAAGATGAAGCTGAAGTACTTTGGACATTAAATGAGAAGAAAGGACTCGCTTGAGAAAGCCTTGATGCTGGGAAAAGTGGAGGACAAAAGAAGAAGGGGGCGACCAAAAATGAGATGGCTGGATGGTATTGTAGACACATTGGGCACAGAGCTGAGCGGGTTGAGGAGGATGGTGGAGGACAGAGGTGCCTGGAGGGCGGTAGTCCATGGGGTCGCAAAGAGTTGGAATCGACTGTGCGACTGAACAATAACTATAAGATACCCTCTTTTGTTCACTAACTTTTACATTCCTTACTATTCTCTATGTGAATGTAGACTATCTTGACTGCTGCCATTGGTGTCAACATTCATGCTATTTAACTTGGTGACCTTCTTACTGCTGGCAATGTGAACACTGTAATATACAGCAATATTTGGCCTTTTTCTCACATTTTGAATTCTGGATATAGAAACACAATTTGTAAACTGGGTTTTTTTAAAAAAATAAATCTATATAAGTAATGCTATTAATATTGAAGTATCTGAGACTATAAAGTTATGGTAAAAATATTTAGATGATCATCTGAGGAGAAGAACAAATAAGCTGCAGTATTAGTAGTATATTTACAATGTTAGTTTAATTGCTACTATAAACAATGCTTTTTCTCATTGTTTTGTTTACATCTCTTTGAAGGTGTCCAAATGAGTGGATCATGAGGAACATAATCTAGGGACTTGCCATAGTATGGCTGCTTCTCGATCTACTCGTGTCACAAGATCAACAGTGGGTTTAAATGGTTTGGATGAAAATTTTTGTGGCCGAACTCTAAGAAACCGTAGTATTGCTCATCCAGAGGAAACTTCTTCTCTTCTACAAGTAAGGTCAAGATCACCAAAGAAGAAACCAGAATCTCTGCAGAATCAGAAGGGAAACAACAGTGGGCGGACAAATGATGTGAGGCAGCAAAGTTCTAAAGAATCATGGGTAAGCCCTAGAAAGAGAGGACTGTCATCTTCAGAAAAAGATGGTGTTGAAAAACAGATTGTGGAGAATTGTGAGAAGAAACAAGCCGAATCTGTGTCTCCAGTTTTAAAGAGAATAAAACGCTGCCTACGTTCAGAGACACAAAATAATTCAGAAGAAGTGCAGCTGTCTAAAGCAGGAAAGGAACGATTGGAGCACAAGAGTTCTGTGTCAGACAATGTTGCAATCACTCCAGGGCCTAAACGAGCTTGTCGATGTCTTATATTGGATGATAGTGATAAAAGGGAAGTTAAAAAGGTGAATGCTTGTGCAGAGAAGTTTAACCGTTCCTCAGTACTAGAAGAACTCCAAGGCTGTCAGACTGTCAATGGGGTCGATAGGAGAGACTCAAATGCTACGTTTGATGACTGTCAGCCTATTGGGAGTACTTCGTCCAGCAATGGTGATTCATGTTCATCTAAGGAAAAAACTGTAACAGAAAATGGAAGTGCATTGACCCATTCATCATTTTTTATTAACAGAAACAAAGAGGACAGTTCTGTAGACCACAGTGTGCCTTGGACAAATTCACAAGAACAGATAGAGGACCACAAACAATTAAACAACTGCTTGGCTGGAGAAACTGCTAATCAGGCACATGAGTCAGGTACGGGTAAAGGGTCCTTTTCTGAAATCCAGTCATCTTTATTAAGGGATTCTGAGGAAGAAGTAGATGTAGTAGGGGATAACAGTGCCTCGAAGGAACCATCTGAAAACACTAATAGCAGTCTGGACAATTACCATAACAGTAAATCAGTCTCAGGTGAACCTGAACCACCAATTTCAGACTGTGTTTCAGCCCAAATTACATCAGTGTCGGACTCTCAAGAACACAGATATGCACTGAGGACATCACCATGGAGAGTGTGCCCTGGAAAAGGTAGCCCTACTAAACAAAATTCTCCATGTAGAGAAAATGGACAGATTGAGGAAAATAATCATAGTGCCCCTGAAAAGACTATAGAATCAAGTATTAGCAGTATCAATGGATCTACTATCAACACAGAAATTCTGAATGAAAAAGAGCAAGGTTGTGACTCTGAGGAGACTATAGATGAAGGACTAAGTAAATCACCCTCAGTGGCTAGACTTGTTGCTGGATCCCTACCATCTGCCAAAGAGAGTGCCAATCTTCACGCTGTGGAAGAGGAGGAGGAGGAACCTGATGTTTATTTCTTTGAATCAGATCATGTGGCTTTGAAACACAACAAAGAGTATGTGTAACTATGGTAACCATGGATTCTGCTTTTTGTTTGCTAATCACATCCCTGGTTTTTAAAAAAATTGTTTCTGCTCTAATGCCATCTGAATAATATTTTTCTTTAAAAGGCACTTTGTGCCTTGAAAAAGTAAAAATTGTCCATGTTTTATATGTTACTATTAAGAAGAGTGACTTAAGCTTGTTATTTTACTGCAAGAGCCATAGTATAAATTTGTTTTAAAATTATAGATTTCTTTTTCTTTTTGCAAACTGGCTCAGAATCAGAACATTTACAATTAATTTTTCTTTGTAACATTTTAATGACAACTTTTTATTTAACTAGAATGCTAAACATTTTTTGTTATCATGGTATCATCAGAGTGCATAAACTCATTTTACTGGCATGGCAGTTACATAATGTTGCAAAAAAGATATTAATTTATGTATATTTCAGATTACTTAGTCTGATTATATTCCTAAATTTATGGTGTTTTCAAACCTATAATCTGAAGCTGTTTATGGTAAACTGGTGTAATATTTCTAGAATTCAAAGAAATCTTATGATTTTATCACTTAGTAAGTCTCGTATATATTAACTATACTAATGTGATATTTGTGTTTCTGAGATCTGGAAGTTGAAAGGCTTTGAATTGCAGGTAACTTTCAGAGTTCATACATAATGATTTTTTTTTTTTTGCAAGATGTTTTTAGAAGGAAGATAACAGATTCATCTAGTCCACCCTACCCACACTTCTCTGCACGTTTGTTCCTTGCAATTTGTAGAACATAAGTAGAGTAATGTTTGGATAATGAGTGTGGCAAGGCCTGCAATCTAGTTGAGATCTGGAGCATTTAGCTTAGGCTGGAAAGGGGAAATTCTAAGGTTTCAGAATGTATAAAGCATGTGGTTATACCAAAAGAGCTTGGTATCTTATATTGTAAGAATATTAGTTTTTAAATTGCATGTTGTATACTGGTACTGTGGAATGGAAATTTGATACAGTAATGATGGTTGATATCCATTGTTACATATGAATAACAGCTGGCTTTTGAATTTCATGGAAGATTTTATCAATTACAGTACCTGGGTAAAAAATGGGAAATGTTTGGTATACACTATTTGGAAGTTCGCTTGTTTGATTTTGATTCTATTTTCTATCATGGACCTAGAGCAGTCTATATTCGCCTTTTTCTGAATGTTAATACTTCTGTCCCAAGGACTGACAACAAGTGTTGGGCAGCAACCGGTCTGCACGTACCAGTGGTAGCTTTGGGTGGCCACCCGGGGTGGTGGTAGTGGTGACTTATTTGGGGTGGCTGGTTCCTCCACCAGCCTGACACATTCGCACTCCAAGCTCAAACTGACTGCTTGGCTTGGCACGCATACGTTTTAAGATATCATTTGACTCATGCACGCCTCCAACACTTGGCGCGCATGCACCGATCAATATTTTAAAAAATGCATATGTGCCGAGTAGCCATTTTCTCCTTGGATGGCGGCAGCACAGTGTCGGCAGCACAGCGTCGGGCGGGTTGAGGCACAGTCGCGGAGACCTTGTGGCAAAGGGGGGCCCTCGGTCGGAGGCAAGGCGGCGACGGAGGCCCTCACTTGGCGGCTTCCTGAGGCCCTCGGAGGCATGGCCGCGGTGCTGCTCGAGTGCTGATGCTCCCCTTGCTTGCTGTCCCGAGCAGGAGGAGGAAGAGCAGCTGCTGAACCTCCCTACCGCCTGCTCCCCAGGGTAAGTGACTCGTCCATGTGTGGTGGGTGGGTGGATGTGGAACAGGATGTGGTTTGTGTGTGTGTGTGTGTACACGGGAGAGAGGGTCTGGAGCAGGCTAAGGGGGTTCTTTTTGTTTGTTTACTCTGATATGCTTGAAACACAGACTAACACAGCTACCATTTAAAAAGTTTTATTCTGTGCAAGCAGTAAAGAAAACAAAAAGAAAAAAATTGTGACACCTTAAAGACTAACTGCTGTATTTTAATGTGAGCTTTTGTGGATCAAGTCCACTGGCTCTTTGGCTGTAAACAGAGATGAGCACTTAACCCTAGAGTTGGTAACAACTGGCTTTTAAGTAAGGGCAACCTTTACCTAATAACAGAAGATCCCTGATTGGTATTCAAATTTGACGTCAGGTTTTGTCCCTGCAAGTGGTTCAAGGTCTCCCTTGCTCAAAAGCCAGTTATATCTGACTCTAGGGTGTAGTGCTCATCTCCATTTACAGTCAAAGAGCCAGTGCTGCCTATGTTTGCAGATTTATACATGGCCATATGGCAGGCATGACTAGATCATTCATGACCTTGCCGCCGCCCATGACATTTGCACTGCCCATGATGTTGGCTCCGCCCACAGCATTGGCTACGCCCATTGTGTGGTAGTAAATTTTTTAGCTGCCCATCACTGCTGACAACCTAAGAAAGGGACATAGTTTGTAGAAGGATAAATATTGTAGAATAAAGTTGTTAATTTAAGGAACAACCATCAAGCCTCACAGCAAACGATCAGTCAAGAAAGCTATCCGTTGAATGGAAAAGGCAGTTACATGCTAAAGGCATGTTAAAAAAACACTATTGCAGTCTGTTCTTGACTGTACTTTCCATGTAGGATGGTGATGGATAATAGATAATGGATCTTGATTTTCAATAATGCTCATCTGCAGAAGTTGTCAATTGTGGCAAATAGAAAAAGAGCATTTATTGCAGGGGAGTAGAGTTCAATTCCATGTATAGTGCTGCTGTCTGAAACTCTGCCTCCAGTCATCATACATCTGAGAAGACTGCTTAGCTCTCATTGCTGTGAACATTCTTAAGTATTATTTATCGGTGGGCAAAATTATGACTTGCAGCCTCAGCTCTCCCAAGACCCCTCTTTTTCCAAAAAAAGTGTGAGCAGCAGCTTCTGGAAGCCTCTAGGTGTGGCAGTTCAAATTCTAAAGTAACATGGCCCCTGTATCATGTGATACTTCTAAATTTACTTTAGTTTCCCCCATTTTTCAGTGGACTTCTATCTGCACTCAGTCTGATTTTTGTGGTCTTTGTGAGTCCACAGAAAGTGGCAAAATTGGTCCCCAGACCCAATAAAATTGACATCCTCTGCCTAGAGTGTTTTTTCTAATAACAGTAATATTTCACAGATACTAAGGATTAATATGAAAGAAGTAGGTCCATTGTAGGTATCACTTTGCAGATATTGTTCCATGGCAGTTGCTTTCCATTTCCCCCAGAAATATAGAAGGAAACCCTCTGTTATATAGCTGGACATTCTGTGACCTTTTGGATGATGTTGGAGTTCAAGTCTTATCTCTCCTAGCCAACATGGACAGTTGTCAGGGATGATGAGATTTATAGTCCAGATATCTGTCAAGCCACCGATTGGTCACCAATGTCCTAGGATTTCTTGAGTACTGAATTCATTAAACTGTAATAACCTTTCATAAGAATAAAATAGATCCTTTCCTTTTAGTTACATGCTGTATTTGATTTTTACCAAAGGTATATTGCCTAATGTGTGATTTATAGAACTTTGATACTAAAACAGTTTAGAAGTTTGGTCTTTTTATATAATTGTAAATTATTTTTAATTTCTTTCTTTATTTGTGTCCGATACAAACCAGCATATAATGACGTACAACACTAAAATTAATACATCTAAAAACAAAATAGAATTTAAAAGGGCTAGATGACATCTGCCCAATATCGGGCCACTTCAGTAACATTTCCTCTTGCCAACATAAGGTCATCCTCAGTGCATGCATCGTATGCATTGTATCATACGGGAGATAGTTTGTACTTCTCCTCATTCACACAGGCTGTCATCTACAGGGAAACCCCACTTTCTCAGATTAGCCTTTGATCTTCCTACCCTAGCGCACAGTCTATTTAAAGCTTTGCACACAGGCCATGGTTGTTCTTCGCCAGGTGGTAGAGAGTCATGTGGCTCTACCCAGTTATCTTGTAGCTCCTTGCCCACCTTCCATAGCTCTAAGACGGTCTGTGGGGGCTGGTTGCTCAGGGGGGCAGACGTTGATTTCAGTCTCTGCTTTGGTGGTTGGTGATTAAATAGCAGATGCGTTTCCAAGGAACTTGCTTTGCCTGACTCTTTCTGAGCAGCACTTTCTCGATGGAATTTTGATGGAGGGATGCCCACTAAATAATGCACTTTTTGTATCAGGATTGGTTTAAGACATTCTGTGACTAGTGTTGCTGTTTCATTTAGGGCCACATCCAACTTCCCTGCATACTTTGATCTACACCACAATGGACTAGCTTACTCTCCTGCAGAGTAACATAAAGCTAGTACAGAAGTTCTTAATGTGTGTGGTTGGGCACCCCAACTTGTGCTTGTTATTTTCCTCAGAATATTGTTCCTAGCAAAAACCTTCTGTTTGGTATTAAGGCAGTTGATCTTGAAGGTGAGACTTCGATCCAGGGTAACTCCCCGGTATTTGGGGGTGTCTCAGTGTTCAAGTCTGGTGCCATTCCAGTTCACCTGCAGCCTTCTTGGTGCCTCATGTTTTTTCAAATGAAAAACACAGATATTCTTTAATGACTACAAAAGTTGAATTTCTGGAGAACCACATATCTGCAAGAGTGGCCATTATAGACTTCTTTTGATGCATTAATGTCAAAGTACTGTTGGTGTGATTAAATGCTAAAAGTACTAAATGCCTGTGTAGGCAGGTTGGATTTGTTTTATATTTGATTACAATTTAAATTGTTATTTGGAAGGACCAAATTTAACCATAATTTCTTTCTCCCAAAAAGTGCGTGCTTTCTTGTATAGCTATATACTTTAATACATATTTTTTAGTCTCATCCACATCCAACAATCCTCTGCTCATTGATGCTTCTGGTGTCATTTTTCAAAAAATAAATAAATAAGGCCTTTAAAATAGGGCTGATCAGATTATTTCTCATCTCCATATATTGCTGTTCAGAAGTGTGTGTCTCTAGAGATAAGAACAGTTTTTAAATTATATATTTTGTCATGGTATCTGCTACACAAAATACTAGAGGAGATAGAAAGATTGATATAGGAGGGTATGGAATTCCATCAAATTATGCCCTAATTAAAGAGCTATTTGACAGTACTTGTCAGAATGCACTACTCACAATATAAATTGGAATTTATAGTACTGTATGTGTTGGTAGTGGGATCTTTGAGGTACAAATCTTAATCTTTAAATTAAAACAATGATTCCTTAAGTCTTTTTTTCAAAGAAAAGCCAGTTTAACAATACAAAAGCAATTTAGATTTTAAAAATCTGATTAATTTTTTTTTGAAAAATAATTAGATTTTTTAATTCACAGTTTTGGAGTTCATTATTAGCATTCTTTTCATACCTCATCTTTTCCTTTGTGATGGTACAATAAATTAAAATATTTGGGAATGTATTTGGGAAAAACTAACAACAAATAAAGGCCCCCTGCCTATCTGGCACAGTGTTGTACATTTATGTGAGAAGTGTTAGAAATTCTGCCACAAACATCCAAGACATAGATGACTGATTTTAGATATTTGTGTTTTTCACCATTTATTTTAACCAAGATTGTAGATTATGTTTTTTATGGGCAAATTTTGAAAAATTCCAGAGTGATGGACACAGTCCATAAGGAAACTGAGAGTTCAGTTTTATCTGAAGGTAAGGATGGCACTATTTTCCTTCTGTTCAAGGTTCCTGGAACTTTCCTATGCAGCATCAGATAAAAAGGCAGACTTGGTAAAGATAACTTTCCAGAATATTTGTATTTAAGCATATTCTGGTGTATATCTTGGTTCAAACCATATTGATGAGCACTGTCGTACATTCAGTTGAGAATATGAACATAGTTGTGGCATTTTTCAGTCTGGAAGCCAGTCATTCACAGAATGATATGTCTGGTATATGCATGCTGATTTCCAGCTCGGAATGAATTAGAGAAGTCAATTAGTATAGCCATGCTGCCAGCAATCCTATATATATGTACTTGTGGCTAATGATTTATCTCTCAGTTCCTTTTAGCTGTTGCTGAGGAAACTCCCATAAACATTCACCAAGAGCTATTTTGGTGTTTCGCTTTGAAAACCTTACCTTTGGTTATGATATTTTCCTTCTTCCCTTTTCCGGAATTCCCCCTGAAAAGAACCTTGCTAGGTTTTCTCTGTCCTGGGTGCTTATTGTTCCATCATCTTTCTGTCTTTGCTGTGGTGAGACCTTCCCCACCTTTTATGTCCTTGTTGGGCCCATTCAAAAATTGTGTTGCCTGAGGCAGTAAAATCCATCTCACTAATTGCCATTTGAAATATTTATATTGCATCAGTGAGGGGCACCAGACACAATCTTGTTAGTAGGTTTACAAAGATTACGATTAAAAACTGTCAATTCCACTTTAAATCCCACTTTTGGGATAGATCTTTTCAAGCAGTTGGCTCACTATTCCAGTGAGCCTCAGTTTCAGCACTAGCCTTCAGTGTTGAGAGCCTGGGAACCAACTCAGACAACGATTCACTTCTTCGTCCTCCTTCCCTTCCAGGCCAGTTGCAAAATTGTTTATGCACAAGCACAGTCACCAATATGCTTCAGACACGCTGCTTCCATCATCTAACTGGCCTCAGCATATATGCTCAACTTTACCCCAGGATTATTACTTTCTATCAGCATTGGAATCAATGAAGTCAAAAAAGACAAGAAAGATCCCTGTGACTTAATCCAGCTTCTCCTGCTTGGAATCAGTTTCTGAAAGGGGATTCTCAAAATTGCAGCTAGCCACAACAATCTGTGGCATATACCAATCCCATTAAAGATGAGATTGTGATCATAAACACTCTGTGAAATATGGGAGAAAGGATCCATTTACCACTTCTGCTGCTGCTATAAATAAGACTTCAAGATGCTTTGTGAAGAAAGAGCACTCTACAATCAGCTATGGTTTCCATCCCATTACTTCCATTCTTTGTGGTCTCCGAGAATCACACAAATGATGTCAACCCCTCATCAACATCTGAAGATAACAATTTTTACTCTGATTTGATCTTGAAGCTGGAAAATTTTGATTCAAAGCCATCTCTGCCCAGATCTGATCCACTTTATGACCAAATGAACATGAACACACTCAATCCAGTCCACGTCAGTATATGGTCCTTTTTGCTTGATTAGTCAAGGAGTCATCCACCTCACAACCCACATCCAGGTGTGTTGAACATTTGTACATAATTTGTGATAAAAGTGACTACATCCTCTCTTCAACACTCACAACAAACTCAATTTGGGATGTCTCCCAAACCAAGGCAAGCGGGTATCACACCAAATGGATAGTCGCAAAATGGACTTGCTGGGCAGAAGGCTGTATTTCATCATTTCATTGCACATTTACATTACCAGTTATTAAGGTGCCAAGGGAGCCTACCATCTCTCTCTCTCTCTCTCTCTCTCTCTCTCTTTTTTTTGGAAAAGATAGAGCAATTGGTGGACAGTCTTCCAGAAGATAAAAGAGCACCAGCTCACATATTCCAGCAAGAGGCCATGGTTCTTGCCTCCCAACTAATGTGTTTAGCACATCACATGACTAACTTTGCTACAAAGAACCTACACCTGGCTCCATTTCAGCTGATTTCACTGAGGCCTCTAGGACTAGAACAGATCTCCCTTTCAATGGAGAAAAGCTTTTCAACCAAAACAAGGATGACATAATGGAGAATTTGAAGACAAAGAGAAATATTGCTAAGAGGATGGGGTTCAATCATCAATACCAACAGCACACTACAGATTCTGTTGGGAGAAGATCATATCCTACTCCATGTCTAGACCCTAGTCAGATTAGCAGAGGCTTCTACCTTGGTCATCTTTCATACTACAAGAAACAACCACAGTGCCAGAAATACAAGCACCCTTCTGCCACCAAATGTCATGAGAAGAAATCAAAGCAGAACCTTTGATTAGCTTCAGACTGAGAGCTTTATTCTATTGACCTTCCAGACAGCAAGACACCATGCCACCTTTAGTGCCATTCCTTCCAACATGGTACACCAACACCAATGATAGATATGTATGTCCATCATCAAGAGGCTATGCCATAGAACTCACCTCCCCCTCCACAAGTCTCTTTAGACATATGATACCATCTGAAGTTCTTCAGAAAGAAATTGCTTTACTCCTGAGAAAGGATGTCATCCAGCCTATTCCATTGGATGTGATCCCCACTAGTTTCTACTTCTGCCACGTTACTGTTCTAGATATGAATGGAAGCCTGAGATAAATTTTGGATCAGAGATTTATAAATTCTTATATAAACACTAGAAAGTTCCCAGAGAAAAAGAACTCATCCCCTACTATAGTAAAATACCAACACACTGGATATTACCACTGCTCAAGGAAGGAGACTACTGTAGTTATCCATTATTCATATTACTCTCTACTCCAGTCATCTCTATTTTCTATGTTTCATGCTGAGCAAAGGTATCTACCAATTCAAGGCATTCCACTTTTGCCTTTTTACAGCACCCAGGGTCTTCATGAAGTGTACTGTATATCCCCAGTCATACTTACCTGAGATTAAGTGATATAATGGCTGATCAGGGCTTCTAGGAATTGAAGTTCAGGAACATCTGGAGTGCCAAGGTTCACCATCACTGATATTTCATTTACTTTGCATCTTCTGGAGGAATTCAATCTGTGAGTGAACTTAGAAAAATCATTTTAAAAATCATACCAAAAAGTTGATTGTATCAAAGTACTTCTCAACTCCAAAGCAAGGGCTTATTTACCTCAGGAAAGGAATAAAATAAATAGGTGTAATAAAAGAATACAAGCCACATGCAGCGGGTAACAACATATATGATTTAGAGGTTACTTTGACCTATGGCATCTGTGATTTCCATTATACTGCATGTGTGATTGAAAATGAGGTCCCTTCAGGCGTGGAGCTTGACATGCTTTGCCATCCTGATGGAGAGCTGCTCAAAGATCTTGATTGTGCCTGCTATAACTTTACATTACATTGTGATGGAAGATTCCCTGGCTCCCTGCATGAATTACATCATATTGAGGGCACTGCTATTCAATGGTTAAATGACTTAGACATCTCACCTTAGATGTCCCTTTAGTAACTGCTTGTACATAACCTATTTCTCTAATTCCCTACTATTTGTACTGTTGTGTTTTATATATTCTGCTCTGCCATGCCATACGAAACAAATAAAATCCTATTAATAAAACCTCCCTTCGAAGTAACGGGTAAAATAGACCTCAGGCTACTTATGTATAGACTGTATTCTTGCGGCCCATCACATCAGCACATTAGGCAAGTGAGCTATGTGCTCTTAAGCATGACCTACCCTTCTTGCAGTTCTACAGGGATAAAGTTACTGTTTTTCCTAATTGTCTTTCCTATCCAGATTTCTATCTCAGTGACCAGTTGGGTTTTTCAACTTTTTTTCTGTCCCCTTCTACAATTATAGAGAAGGAACTTCACACATTGGATGCTCGTCAAGCACTAGCGCACTATACACTTCAAAGATTAAAGACACATGAACAGATTATTTGTTAGCTGACAGAAATCAAGGATGGGGACTCAAATAATACCCCGGCATCTATCAAAGTGTCTTGTCAGCATGATTAAGCTGAGTTACCAGCTGGCAGACAACTTTCTAGATCTTTGAAAGGTCATTCAACTAGGGTTGTTGCTACTTCAGCGACTTCAGCAGCCTTCCTTAAAAGGATCCCGCTAAACTACATCTGTAAGGCTGCAGTGTGGTCTCAAATCATAACATTCATCACATATAGTCTGAATGTCGGGGCTAAGGGGCTAAGCTTGTTGCTGCTTTTGTCAGAACAATGATCCCATTTGTCTTGGCATGACATCCTGTCAGCTGATAAGTGAGTTTGTCAGTTAACCATACATGAGATCCATAGAAACCATGAAGGAGGACAGGTTACTTACAGGTCATGTGTGAATTCATACAACTCATCCATCTTCCCCCAAATCTGTCATGCCACTACACTTTTATATACAGCTGTGGATGAGAATAACAGAATGATAATTGTTAGGCACAAGAGCATTTAAAATGGGATGGTTATTCTTTTGGCTCTATCTAAGCTCAAAAATGTTCCAGTGAGTTTTGTGCAGGCACAGAAACACCCATATTTGAATTCACAGATGACTGCTCAAAGAACTACAGTTATTGGTAAGTAACCTTTCTTTCTCTGCTTACATATTAATCAGGATATGTGCCTTCAGAGATTTAATGTTTTAGAACACCCCATTTATACCTGTGCTGCCTTTTTTTTTACTTGAAGGCATTCACATTAACTAAAAAAAGTTGTGATATTTTGCTTTAGTATGGTCAGAATCTTGAAGGAATTTACATAACTTGCTGTGGCTAATTGATGAAGTACCAGGGCACATTTGATTGCACAACTGAGATATTGCTCAGCATCTCATCAATTAGTTGCAATTAGTTGTGTCGGATAATGAAAACTTTATGCAAATATCAATAAGATTCTACATAATTTCATACTACTATGGAATTCTCTTCCCATAATGACTTACCTGACTGTGTTGCTCTCTTTTAATGGCCAAACGAAAGCTTCAAACAAAGACTTATAAGTGGCTGGTGTTTTATTTATGTGTTCATGTATGTTGCAATTGCTGTTGTCGCTGTTATTGAAAACTTGTTGCTTAGTATATTTTCACAACTAGAGTATGCCTTTTAAATCAGCGTAGCTTACAGAGATCTCTATTGAGTTTGTGAGTCTCCTCTAGTTGGAATTTGTGCCATAGAATTTTAGCCATTTTTGTATTTTCTTTGTAGTTTTTTATTTTCCTTTTTTGCTATAGACTTTCAGTTGAATTGATAAAAATATACTATAAAGAGTGAGAGGAGGAAGTGCTTGGTTTGATGGTTAAAATGCTTCGTGATTTATTTTGTGTTGTTAGAGCCCAGTTCAGTTGTAATTGTTAAATATTTCTAGATTGCCTGTTCTTTTTTTGAGGAAATGCAAATAATTCCAGAGACAGATTTATGAAAACACACTTGAGCTACGTAGACATAATGTCTGCTGTACATACACAAGCCAGGCTGAAAACTGGTCCTTACATAGAGTCCTGCTAAATGCAGGTCAAGAATAGTGGGTTTTAGAAGAGACAGTTTCTTATCCCCTCCCTACAAAGTTTCAGGGATTCCTAAGGAGCCTATTTGTCCTGGGGAAACCTTTGGCAGCAATAGAGCAAACTATTTCGTGCCTGAAAATTTTTGCTGTTGGTGCCATCAGTCCCAGCCTACCACTCCCAAAAGTTACCTCATGGAGAGAGAAAAAGGATTGCTAAAGATTCCTGGAATCTGGAGTAGAAGATAGCACACTTTCAATCCCTGCAAACAGCCACAAAAGATGTCATCACATTTGTACGGTGAAAGTTTTACAATAGGATTCTGGCCATTTTTCTTTGTAATACTTACATGTTAAAGAGATTGAATACAGTCAAACCTCGCATAAAGAGTGTCTCGCTTAAAGAGTAACTCAAAAGAGCAGATTTTTCTCTGAATGTTCGCTTTGCTTAACAAAGAAAACCAACCAAAAACTCGCTTAACAAATAAATCGGGGTTCGCAATCCCCACACAATTGGTCACTTACAATGGTGTTTCGCTTAAAGAGCAAACTTGCTTAAAGAGCAATCCTGTGGAACACATTATGCTCGTTAAGCGAGGTACAACTGTACTCATTTTCAACAGTTAATACTTGTCTTAACTGTTTTTTAAAAAAATATGGATACTGATATAAGAATTAGCCCACAGCATTTCTCATGGAGATGCATATGTCAGTGATAGGTATGACATAAAAGAAGCAGTCACTGGTAAAGAAGAAATACTGTTTGAATTGATTTTCTAGTTTCCATCAACCCTCTGACCATCAATCCTATGATCTTTCTGAATATTTTCCAGGTGATTTTAATAGAAAAATACCACTAATTCTACTGTTCCTCCTCTTAAATATTGCACATCTTATAATGTGATCAAGCCCAAATGACAGCATCTGATGACATCAACAAAGTTGCACAGTGTGAAGTTGCACAATAGGATTCTGAAATTTAAGTTGGTCTGCTCTTTCTGTAAATGTATCCTGCCCCCAAATTTCACTTCTTTGAATAATCTGTAAGCATGCTATCTGCATCTGTGATACATACCACATATCCTTTTTGAGGTAACAGTTGCAGTACTTGACTTATGGAAGAGAGCATATGGAAGCAACGATACATTGATCTTTATTGTGAAACTTAACTTTATTAATCTCTTTGGAGCAATCCAGCTCTTCTGAAATCTTTTGGCTAAGAATGGGTTCATTGTCTAAAATTTTATTGTATATTTATAAGCATTAACCATGGCCCTTTGGCATGGCTCATTGATAAGGTACCATTTTCATATTAGTTGTACATCTGACGTATGTGCCTGATACCTTGTCAGTTAGATGCAGGGGTTTCTGTAATTCTTGCATAAGCATAGATTGAGGATTTTGATCACCAAAATGATACTAAAATCAGTAGAACTATTGTAGAGTAAGTGAATACTTGGACTATTTCAGTTTTTCTGTTGAGTTTTTATCTTTTAATTAAAATTATTTTAGAGAGTAAGTTGTAGTGTGAAACAGAATGATGTTGAACATCTGTTATTGTTTATGTAGCAGCAGATGGCAATATGAGAGTACTGTACATTACATCACATTTTCTTAAATGGGGAGTATGCTTTGCCTGCATGTGTCGTAACATACTGTATTCTAAAATGGGGTGAGTAGGTAGTAGGAAAGATGTAGCGGACAATGTGAGTATAAACAGTCTAATTTCTTTCTTGGGCATGTGTGAATCAGTCTTCCACCTTTCCTACTTCACATATGATTTGTGTTGACACCTTCTGTCTTGCTGTCTTCACAATGTGCGCCCAGCCTCAAACATTGCACAAGGAGCAATTTAGTAAATCTTGTTGTGCTTCTTACAGGAAAATTACATTGGCTGTGCTAGTACTCCTCAGGAAGAATTTCCTGGCCGCCCACCTTTGCTGTTGGCGGGAGAGTAAGTGGTCCTGGATGATAGCAGTATATCTGGGAAAATAATTAAATTATTAGTGCAATAAAAGTTATTTATAATACATTGGTTCTCAATTTTGGGGGCATATGGATAGTTTTGGGATAAATTAAGTTGCATGATTGAATGTTCTACCTATGTTAGTAGTTTACCATAGGACGTTGGATTACATGGCAGCGAAGAAACCAATTATTAAATTCTGATATTGAGAACTGAGGAAGCAAGGACTTTTGCCCACCTTGCACTTTTCTTTGCCTGATGTGTATCATCACTAAATGGCAACCACACTCAAATCCCTTTACTGAGGCTGTGGTTACTGTCTAACCTTGAGTTCCCCACAGGGGAGCAATTAGATTTTTAAGGGTGGCAATTCAGAAATGAGTTATTAACAGTGAATGGCCTTTTAGGCTTCCTCCATGTGAATAGGAGTTCACTTTTTGGATAATAAGAATTATATGTCATTGAGGGGGGGGGCTTCAGGATTTTAGAGAGGCTTAAGTGGGACATGGGCAAGAAAAGGTCTAATCTATAATAAAAAAAACTTCCCCTGGATTGTCTTCTTTTTTGAAATTAGGCAAACAGCCAGAGTTCAGTCATGTGTTCTTAATACTGCCACATATAAGGGCTGAATTTACACAGGCCTTAGAACAAGTAAGAGCACATGTGTTGAAGCACATGCAGCTAATGTTATTTTGTTGACAAAACTTTACTGTGTTTCAACATTGGACAGTGGCATGCATTTTCAATCAATCAATCACTTTATTACAGTCTATGACCAGCACAGTAAAATGGAGATAAACTTTTAAAATTTAAATGCTTAAAATATAGTTAAAATATATTATTTAAAAACATATCCATTCAAAATTTAAAAACTGAGTAAAATCCGATAATGATAAGGGTGAAGAGATAACATAATAAGTAGTGTAGGTCAGCTGCTCAGTGCGGGAGCAATCTCAGTAAACTATAGAGCCACACTAGACTTCCTAGTCAGCAGCCGACATATCCTACTAGCCTGTGCACAAAAACCCGCCACTTTGCGCGTGATAGCAATACTACTGTCCTGGAGTAGGAAGGAAGCTTGTTGGGCCGGCAATTTCCCTTGGCATTGGCGCAGCAAGGGGATTATTAATTCTGCACGGGCATCCCTATAGAATGAGCAGAAAAGGAGAACATGCTCAATCGATTCAACATCCCCATCTCCACATGGACATAATCGTTCTGAATAGGGTATCCCGTTATATCTGCCCTCAAGGACAGCTGAAGGCAGGCATCCACAGCGGGCCTGGGTGAATGCCAGCCTATATTTTGGGAGATCTAATTCCTGCAGATAAGCTGCGGGGACAAGCTGGTACCTGATGGAAACATTGGAGAAGAAACCAGGAGACTTGGCCACATCTTCCTGCCGTTCAGTGTCCCTTATTCTCTGTTTCACTAGCTCCCTGGCTTGTTGTGCTTCCATTGCAAGCAGGGTAGCTGGACACAAGCCCAAAGAAGCCAATTTATTAAGTATAAAACATTTCCAGGAAGAGCGAAATGAATCTTGAAGTGTAAGAAACACCAAGGTGCCCTGGGAATTGTGTATTTTAAGCCAATATGAAATCATCAGCATCCAGCACCTTGCCTCTACCTTCACTAAACCCGTCTCCAGTCTTAATCTGGCATTGGAAACGCAGCGGGGGGTCGAGAGAGCAGCTCTAAGAAACTTTGACTGAACTCTCTCCACCTGCTGATAACTGGCTAAGGGTCCTAGCTGCGCACCATATGTGAGCTGGGCAAGTGATTTAGCTTCATACAGTTTAATGGCTGCTGGTACATAACGCCCTCCCCTGCTCCAGTAGAACCTAAGGATTGCTGATGCACTCCTCTGCACATTCTGAACTACATGGTCAATATGGGTTTTCCTAGAGCCTGAGGCATGGAAAAGAACCCCCAAATAATTAAAGCTGGGGACCTGCTGAATAGGATGCCCCTCGATTTCCCAATTGTAAAGTTTGGGTTTCCTGCCAAAGACCATGATCTTGGTTTTGGCATAATTGATAACTAGATGGTTTTCCGTGCAATAGGCAACTAATGCTCTGAGTGCCCGTCTGAGGCCTACCGGTGATCTTGCCATAATGAGGGTATCATCAGCATAAAACAGTGAATTAATATGCCTCTCTGCTAACTTTGGAGGATGGAAGTCTGGATTTGCCAAATGATTGACCAAGTCATTAATATAGAAATTAAACAGAAGTGGGGCCAATATACATCCTTGTCTCACACCTTTCTGGGTGGCAACTGCAGAGGACAAGTGACCCCATGGGGAGCAGCGCACCTTCAAAGCTGAGTTCTCATGCACCACAGAGATCAAGGCCAAAAGGCGGTGATCAATTGAGGTGGCTTTTAGTTTCTCCCACAGTTTGGTCCGTGAAATGGAATCAAAAGCAAATCTTAAGTCTATAAAGGCGGCATACAGTGAGCTCGGATACTTCTCACGAAGGTGATGTAGGATCAGGCAATTGTCCATGACTGATCTTCCTGTCCTGAACCCAGCCTGTTCCTCGGCCAAAATAGCTTCCTGGTCGACCCAGTCTTTTAGCTTCCAGTAAAGATGTCTAGTATAGAGTTTGCTGACCACACTAAGAAGACTTATAGGTCTGTAGTTAGATGGATCATTTCTTTGTCCTTTCTTAAAAATAGGGACAATAACTGCCATCCCCCAGTTCTGGGGTACACAACCCATCCTATCTATAAAAGTAAATAGAGAAGCTAGAATGGGTGCCCACCAACTAGCGTTGTTTTTAATTAATTCTGGGGGGATACAGTCAATACCTGCTGCCTTACCAGGCTTGAGTTGGGCAATCAGATCCTTGATTTCTTTCTCTGATACTGGTGGCCAGGGGAGCAATTCCTCCCACTTAACCTCTATGGGATCAAGGGGTTCAGTCTCACTATATAAAGACCGAAAATGATTTTCCCATGTCTCAGGTGGAATGCTGCATTCAATATATGGTGATCTTACTGCCGAGAGGCCTGCCGTGATATGCCAAAATATTGTAGAGTGGCCTCCTTTGACTGCTTGTATGAGACGCTTCCATGTTAACTTGGTGTCCTCATTTTTTTTCTTGGCTATCAGCTTCTTATAACTCTTTTTTGCTTCCAAAAGAGCTTGTGGCAAGAGAGGATTGGGACTTTCCTTGTAAGCTTTAAATTGGGTGATCAGTCTTTGTTTGGCTAAAATGCATTCGTTGTCAAACCAGGGCTTAGACCGAGGGTTATTTCGCTGTGACCTTCTATCAGATTTGAAGGTGAGATGTTTATTCAGGTCTGCAACAAGTTCATCGTAATGAGCTAAAAGCCCTTTTGGGTCCGCCTCCGAAATAATAGCAGTGGCCCTTTGCTGGTACTGTTCAGAGTCCAGGAGCGTCTTCATCCTGCCATCCAGGGCTTGAGACCATTTCACACCACAGCCCTGTGCCCTCTGAGTTAGTTCCAAGTTATGCCTCTCTCTTAAATGCAGAGGGTAGCCAAATGACCTCAGAAGTAGACGGAGTGGAAAATGATCGCTGTCCACGCATGGAGTAACCTCAAGCCGATCTATCCACTTGAGCAGATTATTAGACACTATCATATAGTCAATGGTACTCTGTCCGGCTCTGGCCCAGTATGTAAACTCTGCTGGGGAGTCCCCTGGGGTTACCCCATTAAGGACCTGGAGATTTAATGCATGTGTCATCTGAGCCAGGCAGAAACCTGCATGGTTCGACTTCTGGTCTTTGAACATCCGATGATAGCTAGGCATGGATAGTTCAGGGGAAGGAGGACAAGTGCGGTGACGTGCATATAGCGTTGTGTCGTCTGGGCCCATTCTGGCATTAAAGTCCCCCCCAATCAGCAGGTACGCAGTAGGAAAAGCCAGTAGGAGATCAGCAATATAAACCTCAAACTTGGTCCAGCGCTCTTTAACTTGGCTCAATCTTGTCAGAGGTGGAAAATAAACACAGACCACAATAAGAGTAATTTTTCCAAGGGAAATCCGGACTGTCAAAGCTAGTTGATCCAAAGAAGAGATGGTATCGGAAGTGGCCCGGAGTGAGCTTGCCACCAAAATCGCAAGCCCCCCTTTGTTCCGGCCCCTTGAGGACTCTCTAATTGCTGGCAGGGAATGGGCTGCAAATCCGTTAAGGACAATATCTGTGGTTGCCCACGTTTCCTGAATTAAAGCCACCTCAGTCCTGTTGAATTCTTCAGAGCTCTTCTCCCGCCATCCACAGACATTCCAGGTTAAGATCCTAATTTGGGGGTTATGCTGGTCAGCGTCCCATCAATTGGTGGGTACCTGCACACTTGTTAGAAAAGGCTGTGCGACTGATGCCTCTATGTTGTTAATGACTGCATGGTAAGGAGGCAGTTGACTATCTGTCTGTGTCTCCATTATAAGTAGAGGGCTCTGGTCATTTGTCAGAGCTAGAGGTGGATTATAAGTATTTGAAGTATTTAAATCTAGCAGGTCATTTATTTCATCAAAATGTGACTCACTGCCAGGTGGAAATATTGGCCTGGGAGTTTGTTGTGGGCTGCGGGGGTATATCTGCTGTTTCTCTTGGAATGGAACAGTCCGAACTTTTATCACTTCTGTACTTATCATCCGAGATGGGAGCTCTTCATCCTCTTCATCATCGTCATTATTGACAATATCTGTGAGGGAACTGCTGCAATTAATAGGTAGACATCTCCTGGGGCTTTTATGAGTTGCTCCCTTAGGGAAATGCCTAGCAATGGGAGAATCGAAGTATATCAAGTTTTGGATATCTGGCATGCATTTTATAATAGCTTGTGGCAGTTATTTTTAGAAATAATAGTTGGGTTTTGTAAACTGAAAAAAAGGCTTATGTAAAAGAAAGAAAAAGAAGGTTCAGTATTATAAGCTATGTGTTCTTATTACACTGCTCAAATGTCATTTACTTCTCTTTCATTATAGTTTAAAAGAGCGAGCTGGATATGGATATAAATGGTTCCTTGTTTTTACATAAATTCTGACGAAAATATACTGTGTTTCCACAGGGTTTTTCTCTTTCAAAAAAATTGACCCCATTCAGCACAGCTTTTAACTACCTTATATATATAACTCTTTTGTCTGATTTTTCCAATCTAACTCAGACATCAACTTTACTGTGACAGCCTGAAATCAAAACTCTCACCTTAACTGTTATTTTTTTTCTGTCTCTAATTCAAAATTAAACTAACCTAAACTCTTTTACACACACTTTCTCTATACAGGTGTCTTATCTATATAGACAGGCAGCTTATAAACAAACAGTATACTTTTTCATACACATTCTGTCCTCCAGCCCAACAATTTTAATAGGCTTTCCTGGTACACTTCCATCTTACCAGGCAAAACCTAATCACTACAATGTCTGTATATTAGAAACATCAAAATCTAGTCATGATTTTTCTAATAAAGAACAGTTAAAAACCTAGAAATGAGAAAAAGATAGTCACATGCTTTGTAATGTATCTTGAGTTGGTATGATAGGTTGGAGCACTTAGTATAAAGAGTGCTCTCAGAAGAAAAGACAGTTCAAGAATTCCTTTACTCAATTATTTTCATAAAAACTAGAATGGTCTGAATCTATTGCTGTTACTATGCTTGCTGAAGCAGTTTTCTCTTTCTCCTGCACGCCTTTGAACTCTAAACAGTTGGTCCAGATGGTGAAGCCCCCATTACAGCATGTTTTAAATGTCAGAGAGAATGATAGGAAGTAGAGAGCTTATAATACCTTTGCTACCATGAGTGTCATGTTGGATGTAGGTCTGTGTAAGTTGCCATACACTTTGCTTTCAGTGTTTTTCCTAAAATCTTACTCATTTTCCTGTCCTAAAAATCATGAATATTTTATATTCAGAAAGTACAATTAAATGTTTTTTTCTAATTTACACAGCTCTCCTCACTTCAGAGAGAAGAAAGTGACCAGCTGACAGATTTTATGCAATTTACTTGTTCAACTTTAAGAATGAAAAATGTTTCAAAGTGGCTGGTTTAGAACCAGATACAACATGACTATATGCATAGTTTTAGTTCTTGCACCTCCTTTTTCTTTGTCTTCTTCTGCTGTATCCGAATATTGTTGATCCTCATGGTGATCAGCCATGAAGACTGTCCTGAGAATATAGTGCAGTGGCCTTTCATCTGCCTTCTGCGTTGAAGCATGACCTCCATACCACTGATTCAGTTCCGTAAGTCACTTTCTGTTCTTGAGCCCTTTTGGCATGCAAAATTATCTTCAGCCCCAGCCCAAAATTGATGAAGCTGCTTCCCTCCATCAAGATGGATTAAAATAGAATTTATTCCACTGAGGACCATCACCCTTTTCTGTGGACTTTTGTCACCCAAGATTATTAGTCATTAGGCTTCTCAGGTTAATTAACTGCTGCCTGACACTTGGCGTTAAGTTGCTGGCAGTATGATCTATTCTATTACCATAGCAGGATAACCTGGCTAGCTCTTGCGTAGTGGAACAAAAGCATGGTAGAACATAAGCAGAACCACATAACTTTCTTTGTTTTTTCTGAACTCTGGTTTTTATAGATAGTAAGCATAGGAGTCTCAGTTTGGAATTCAGGTGAGTAGGATAGCATCCAATAAGTGGAATCATTTCCACCTACTCACACGTGCACACAGAGCGTACACATCAGTCTTTTGGTGGACAAAAACTTCCTATTTGAAATAGCAGGCAGAAGGGCACCTTATATTGAATTGAGAGATGACGCAAAGTGTTTTTTTTTTTTAATATACTGTCAGTCTCATTGATCTATGTAGAATAGCATATAATTCATTAAGAACTGAATCAGTTGCCAGACAGATGGAAGCTTCTGTGTCTAGGCCACACGTGAAACTACCAAAATAAAGGCACCTTTTGGTGAGTTCATTCTGCAGTTCCTTTCACCTGACCTATTTATTAAAAACATCATGTCTAATATACTCTTCAGTTACCTCTTTCTGAAGTAAAAAAATTGGTTCAGTGCAACCAGATTGTATTATGAAGCCTTCCTACTACATTTTGTCTTTAGTGCTAGTAGTATCCTGGATTCTGCTAGCTAGATTGGGTGTTGAGGGTATTGTATTGCAAAAGTTCCATTTCCTTCTGGCAGATCACGCTCAGAATGGTGCTGTTGTGTTACTATTTGACACAGAGGCAATTTGTGTGTGATATTGAACAAGGTTCTGTTTTTCGTCTTCCATGTTGTTCAACATCTATATTAAGCCACTGGGAGAAATCATTTGGAGTCAGATTACCTTTTGTCACCTAATGGCACACAAGTGGAATGGGCTGAGTAAAGGTCTGGATGAGGACAAACAAACTGAAGTTAGACACTAACAAGATAAATGTTTGGTCAGTCAGTAGAAAATATGGCACTGGGATTAGAATTCTATCTGATTCAGAAAGATTGAGTTGCACTTGGAAGGTTTATAGGTCAAGTTTATAGTCTGAGAGTAATCCTTTGATTTCTGACTTTCTCTTCTCTCATGTGGCAGTGGTAGGAAGGAATTATTTTGTGCTGCTATCTTTAGTGTATCTACTGCGACATTTTCTGAGTTGACCTGATTGGCTAAGGTCATAATTGTACAGTTACATTGGTCAAAATCATGTTACTTTTTATTATGTATTGGATCAAATAATAGATGCTACTGTGGCTAGTTGACAGGATGCTAAATATATATCTAACATGGGACTGGTACTTCATCAGTTAGTTTCAGCTGTCGTGTCACTGTTACTGCAATGCATTCTACATGGAACTGTACTTGAAGAGAGCCTGAGAGAGTCAACTCTAGACCATACTATTGATTGTTGTGACCTTCTTGGTGGTTACATGGGAAAAGATATTCTCCAATGTTTCACTCATATTATGAAATGTGTGTGTGTGTGTGTGTGTGTGCGCGCGCGCGCATACGCACACACACACACACACACACCCCAGTTGCCAACTCTTGCTGCTTTTAGGAAGGATGTTAGGAAGACATAGCTCTTCTGATTTGGTTTTTGCCCTATTATGATGTGCACTGATCACTATTATTAGCAATAGGAATTACAGTACATATATATACCACCCTATAGCACAGAGCACTATCTGGGCAGATCACAAGGTAATTAGCATTTTTTGCTCCCAACATGCTGGATACTCATTTTGCCGACATTGGAAGGATGGAAGGTTGAGTCACCCTGGAACCCGTCAGGATTGAACTCACAGTGTTAGAAATTTTGGCCACAATACTACATTTTAATCATTGCTCCATGCTGACCCTTTTAAATTGTGCTATTGTCTAAATTATTTTAACCAAGTTTTAATGTTTGTTAGCTATCTTAAGTACTATTCTTTAGTAGAAGAGCAATATTAAATGCAGTGAAATATAATCAACATAGAAATACTCTGGAAAGATATATATGAAAGAAAAATAGCTCATTCAGACTCAAACTATTTAAATCCACTTAACATATTGAATATATTAACTGCTTAAAAAGTTGTGTTTCTGTGCCATTATGGAGATTAAGCGTAAGCTGTGTCTTCAAAAATTGTTCCTTTTCTTCATGTCCATGTTTTATAGAATAATTTAGATTGCTTGAGGTTAATATTTGAACAGAAATTTGGCATACATTGGTCATCAAGTAACACTGTATTGTTTATTTGATTTTTATTTGGGGTAGTTCTGTCGTTGGCTCAAAGTAGATCCTGTTGATTTTTATATATAATTTTTTGTGGTAGCAGTGTATGTGGATTATATAAAACATTCCCATTTCCCACCAATTGTAGCAAATTAGAGTACAGTACAGTAAAACACCGGATAACGATTGGATCAGATAACGCTAAAATCGCATAACGTTAAGTAATCTGGGGAGGAGAATTGGATTGAATAACGTTAAGGTCCTATGGGATGGATCGGATAACAACCGCTAAAGCCTGTGCGGTTACAATGTATCTCTATGGAGCTTTAACATTATCCGATCCATCCCATAGGATTTTAACATGGATCGGATAACACTAAAAATCGGATAACACCAAGACTTGTGGAACCAAGTTTTAGCGTTATCCGATGTTTTACTGTACTTAAAAATGCAAATGTGACTTGATCTCCTTTCTATTACAATACATGTAGTGCAGTACATCAGACTTGATAGTACAGTAAAGTGATACTTCACATAACGAATGTATTGTATAGCAAAAACTTTGCACAACGAAGTGTTCATTATGCAATGGCGATACCCTGCATAACGAATTTTTTGTTGTTATGTGGGGTTTTGGTAACTGGGGTATACACGTTTAACGGGAACCCTGGTCAACAAACATTTTTCCCCGTTATGCGGGGCATCTTCCATAGGGAACTGCATAGCAAAAAAAACCACATAGCCAAGAGCTCCATGGAACGGAGTTCTTTCATTATGCAGGGTTCTACTGTATATCATTGCCCATTCTCTGAATAAGAATACTTCGTTATTAGTATTACCTCATACTGTTAAGGAGGGTTTTGGCTCCCACATGAGTTTAACTAGTTATTAAGATCTTGCTTTGAACACCTTTCTGGGCCCCATTGCTCTTTGAGATGAAATGGTTAGCAAAGAAAGCCTTTCCAGCAGGTAACTTTTTTTCTGAGAAACAGTTGGCTGAGATTGAATTTTTATTCTTTAGGCTACTCCTTTTTTCTTGGTTAATTTAGAATTGTAACTTCTATCAGAAATCTGTTGAACTAAATGGCAGTAGATAATACTAATATTCTGTTAATAAATGCATGGTCACATTATCAATGATTGTTGAATGTGAAGTTGCTAGTTTAAATCATAGCTGAAAGGATAGCTTAAGCATAAGTTCATGATACCAAGCACTGGTTCCTGGTACTGCCTTCTGAGTAAAACCTGACAAGAAAAACTACCATGACTGCAATACATTATCCAGCCTTACCAAGTGATTCAGCATCTTTAAGAGGACATAACAGTTCATCATATGTAAACCTCCCTTGATTTTACATTACCATATATACTGGCAACCCATGTTTTATTTTCCTATTAATTTATTTCCTTGAATCCCTATTTCAGCTGTTTAAAACATGCTGTGGATCCAAATGAGGCTTTGCTCTTTTAAATAATCTTTGTTTTGCTTACTTCTCAACTAGAGAGGAAAAATCATTTTCCCTTAGCCATATTTTAGTAAGATTTAAGGGTTTCCTTAATAAAGATAAGTATGCAGTCATAGAATCTCCATTTCTGTCAATGAGCACATGCAACTTGGAGTAACACAGTCATGTGATTACAGAATTATTAAAATCATAGCAATAAAACAGGATAAGGCCATGTATTTAGGAACACTGAGAGAAGAAAAGGACAGATAACGGCAAGCATGAGATTTATGTTTTTTAATTTGAGCCTCCAGAAGTCTAGTCACCTCAGCTAGAATTTTTGCAGGCTTCACCTCAAAAGCCTCTCACCTGTTTTTAATCACTTGCTTTTGAGAAGTAAAGATTCCATTGGACATGATAAATCTTCATAAAGATGGGAAGTGGCTGAGCAGGACCAAGCTCTGTGGCAGTGATGGTGAACCTTGGCACTTCAGCTGTTCTTGAACTTCAATTCCCAGAAACTCTGAACAGCAGGAGTGCTGACTTGGGCGCCTGGAGTGGCAAGGTTCACCATCACAGCTGTATGGGAATTGCAAGTTCTTCTTTGTGGTCTCAGTGATTACACACAAGATTTTCTTTGCTCCTGCAGTGAAGATGTTGGAGCATTCTAAAGCTGAAAAATGAAGTTATTCGTCCAATAGAAGACCTCCTCCCTCCCATTAGGCATGCTTGTGTGCCTAAAAGCTGCTTTAGTTCTCTTTTTATTACCATCACAGCAATATCAGGACTTAGAACATCTATTTTGCAAGCCTCTAAATTAATTAGTACTGTATTTACCATTTTCATTGCTTTTTCACCATCATTCCTTTGCGGTTATCTTCTAAAAAAAAAAAGAACAATAACCTTCCTTTACTGTTCTCTGAATATTTTCCACCATTTTTCCCTCACAGAGATTTCCCCAGTACATTTACTGTGTCTTGTCTTCATTCATTTTCTGTCTTGTTCATTAAAAAATTTATATAGGATTCATTAAGTTGGTTTGGACTCTCCCACCATTGTTTATGGACTCCTTGGACCCAGTCAAAAAGTATGAGCATGTTTGAATAAAATCCCCCTCTCCAGTGGTTTGTATTGCCTTGGGGAGGGGCACCAAACACAAACATGCATCCACTGCAGGAATTTTACAGAAATCTCACAAAAGAACTAACAGTCACATCTAAAGCCACATTTGTGAGGAAAATCCCTTAAAGGCTGCTTTTTTGATGCTCAGCCTTTGGCTGGCCCTCATCAGTAGTACTGATGGGAAAGTCAGTAAGAGTGTAAAGTGTGTAAAACTCAGCTGTCCACCTCCAAAGATATATCCATTCAGATCACTAACAGACTCTAGTTTACACCAGTATTCAGTGTGCTACAGTGTTTTTTTAATTTTATTTTGTTTAGTTTTGTTTTCTGATATAGTTTACACCAATCACAAAACCACATACTTTAGTGCAGAATGCCACCTGTCAAAACAGATGCCATCTGTCCTCCTAAACCTTTTCCTTTCCAGGCATCTTCTGTATCATTCAACCTACCAGAGAAAAACAAAAAGTCTAAAACCATGTCTGAAAGGTAAAGGTCACCCTTGCTCGAAAGACAACCTTATTCAACTCTAGGGTTCAGTGCTCATCTCTGTTTCATAGCTGAAGAGCCAGTGCTGTCTGCTTTTGCAGACGTTTCTGTGGTCATGTGGCAGTCAAAAAAAATTAAGCATAAGGAGCATCCTAATTATACAGATAGTCATGACTCCTTTGTCACAATCACTAATCTTACCTCAGCATAGAAAAAGCACTGAGGATGACTTGGTATGCCTTGGATATGAGAAGGATCTGGTACTGAACACTCAGCTTCCCCTGCAGTTTTGTGGTTCCCCTAATGAAGCTAATGTCCTTTTTGTGGTTCCCCTAATGAAGCTAATGTCCTGAACTCGGTATTGAACTTCTTTTTCTAAAGGGTCCATCATCTCTTCAGGACACTTGGAAGTCCAGTCCCAAGTAACCTACTGAGACAATTCAAATTCTACCAGACAGCTCATGTAAGCCACTGTAAGAGAGGACACATGGCTTCCCTACCTTGCAATTCATAATCTTCAGGATACCCACCACCTTTCCCCCTGGTACCTTGCCCAGGTTTTGACTGGTAAGGGCACCCCCAGGGCCCAGGCTATTAAGCACACTCTGGAAACAGTTTCATGCCACACCGCAGAGAATGCTATGTTTCTCCCTGTTCCTTTCATGTCAAACAACCAATAACTGCCTACGTTTCCCTGTAACCCTTACTATACTCACACTGCGCATACACTAAACGTCAGTAAAGCACTTCTCTTTTACACTTCTTATACATCATTTTATACATCATTGAAAATCTCACCAGTTACAATCCAGCTACTCAAAGTCCCAACGTGTTATTGCTGTACCCTATATGGGGCATAATTGGAAGGGGGTCTGTAAGATCCCTAGTACCCTATAGCTCCTATATTGCATGGCCCTGTCCAGCCACTTTCCCTGTCTTCAGGAAGGTTTATCATGTTGGGTTGAGCTTTTATTCAAATTCTAATCTAGTTTTCCCAACCTTTGGTTTTTGGACTTCTATTCCCAGAAGCCTGAATCAAATCCCCAAAGCACTGATCAGCCACTGTACTGATTTAGGCCTCTGGGAATTGAAGTTCCACTGTAGTGCATGGACCCCATGTTGGGAACCACTGCTCTAAACAATTCAGAACAATTCAGAAGTTACATTTATTGCAGTAGGTAGAAACATAGCCCTTGTAACAAGAATAAAAATGTTTTTGTGGCTTGTTCAGCATCCAGTTTCTTCTAATTGTTGTTTGTGTTTTTAATTAAATTGTAATTTTTCTTTATAAAGTAGTTGTTGCTACTGTCCATGAAGTGGAAAGAATTTCTGACACCCTTTGATACTGTTTCATTGTTTTTTTTAAATGTATTTTTTGTGTATCTTGTTAAAATAAAATGCTTTCCTTGACTCCTTCAGATAGGGGTGCTGGGTGCTGAGGCTTTGTTTTTTTGCATTGGATAATGTGAATAGAAACTTGTAGTGAGTTGTTTCCCTTTTGTCTCTGTAGTTATCAGAGACTGTTACAGACGATTGCAGTACTCGAGGCTCAGCGTACTCAAGCAGTTCAAGATCTTGAGAATTTAGGCAGACATCAGAGAGAAGCGCTGAAAGATCCTATTGGATTTGTGGAAAGTCTTCAAAAGAAGGTATTGCAGTGGAAAATCTTAAGCACTCTGGAGATATGGTTGATAGTAATTCATCTTCTGCAGAAAAGTAGTGTAGATTGTAGACTCAGTTGGGGAGGTATTTCTGTCTGTCTCTTTTTCTCTCTAGTGAACCAAGGCTATTAGAGTTGCTTGAATCTGTCATCTTGTTTTTCTGTTTCTCAAAAATCACTATTTGTTCAAACCTTTGTTTGCAAAGATTTCCTTTCAAGGTTTTGTTAGCTAAAGGCCCTTCAGAGCCTCATAGGTCTGGTAGATACAAGTAGTTTCTCTTCATTTACTCCTACTTTTTCCACAAATTCTTCCCATGTTGAGCTGTTTCTGCTGATACAGCCTGTATCCTCATGTATTTTCATGTAATCAAGACCCAGGATGGCAGCTTAATTTGCTGTAGCTTCAGATATTAAGAGAGATCATGCTGACTGTAAGTCACCATTGTGTGAATGACAGGGAAATGCTCCTTTATTTAGCAGTGCTATCTCCAGAGGTCACTAAGTTCTTCATATATAAAGAGCTATCTTTGTGCTTTCAAAAAAAAAAAAAAAAGAGGATATAGAGGGTGCTTGACCATCCCACTTCTTGCTCATTCATCCAGGCTGAGAAGACAGTTTGATAGGACATGTGTTTTAACTGTTTGTCTGCCTATATACCTATTTTTCCTTTACTGTTGACCCACCATAGACACTGACTATGAATTAGGCCAGGGGTGCCCAAACTTTTCGGGCTGCGGGCCGATCACATGGTTCAGGGAGCCGGTCACTAAGCCCCGGGGGTTGGATGCGGCCCCCGATGCCAATTCATCTGGCCCGCAAAGCCTTCGTCGCTCCTGAAAGCTGAAGTAAAATGTGCCCGTATGGGTGCATTTTAGTTCTGCTTCCAGGAGCGATGAGGGCTTCGTGGGCCAGATGAATTAGTGTTGGGGGCCACATCTGGCCCCCGGGCCGTAGTTTGGCCACCCCTGAATTAGGCCTTTCAAACCAGCACCTGATCATACAGACAACTTATTTACATAATTGCTGGGGGAAAGTCAGTAACCTGCATCTAAGCATCACCAGATGTTCAAATAAACTGTGTGCTTCTAGCTGACAGATGCAGCTTTCAAAGAAGCAGTCATGTTAGTCTATGCAAACAAATTGAGACAAATGCAAAAAAAAAAAATCCAGTGGCATCTTAAAGACAGACTGTTATATTTCTGGACAAACTCTTACAGATATGTCTGAAGAAGTATCTATGAAATCTCACACTGAAATTAACAATGGCGCTGTGGGAGTGGGCTGATTGCTGCTGCTTAGAAGATGGATCTGATGATTACACTGATTTACTGCCACATTGTTTCATTTCCTTCTGCCCCAGCTGAATGAATATATGACTGGGGCTTTATAAATGATGTATGTGATTAATTACTAAGTTCCTTTTTAGTTTTACAGAAAGAGTTTTAAGGCTGCAGCACAAAGAGTTAGCACTTGAGTGTGCCAGACCAAGCTTAGGAAAGCAGGAATGCTAATTTCTGGTCACTCCATAGATATGTGTGTAGAAAATATCAGCAGAAATCTTGTTGCAGTTATGCAGAAAGTGTAACCGCTGGAAGCAAATTGGTATGTGAATAAGTTAAGAAATCTCAGTAGACATGGCCTCTTGCATATTGAGTTAAATGACTTGACATGCAACAGCTAAAGTCTATGGACAATTCTCAAACTACAGCAATTCACCTTTAAACATTATGCCTTTTGTGTAGCTGCACAACATGGTTTCAACCAATATATTACTAAAGAAAGTCCATCAAATGGGTATATCAGAGAGTAAACAAAACAAAAATACTAAACACTTTAAAGACTACTTGCTGTATTTTAATATTAGCTTTCGTGGATCAAGTCCACTTCATCTGATAAAGTGGACTTGATCCATGAAAGCTATCATTAATATACAGCAAGTAGTCTTTAAAGTGCCAAAACACTTTTGTCTTTGTTTCTTTGTTTGTTTGTTTACTCTCTGATATACTTGAAACACAGACTAACATGGCTACCATTTCAAAAACATCAAATGAGTGTTTTGGATGGGTGCCGGTGGGGTAGCCACACACATTCTGACAAATTCTTTAATTTATTTTTGTTCAAGTATGCCATATGCAATAGGTCTGTCCCTAGTCTCTTATGACATATTTGTTCATAAAATTGGTGGGAAATGTATTTTTAAATAGTTAAAAGGCAGCCAAAGGGAGCAAAATAGGAGAAATGAAAAATATGATAATTTAGTTGCATTTATTAAAAATATAGCATCGTAGAGTTAATCATTTTCAGTTATTCTACATAATTTATATGCTTGCTATGCATTACTCTTGAATGAGTAAGGTATGTTGACATTTAGTGAGATGTGGTTTGGTATAAATGCGAAACAGTCATACATTTAGATGATTCAGTATTATTTCTGTTGAGTAAGTACTTTCCCTGAGTTATTTTTTCCTCTTAATTTACTTGTTATAGGTTGATGTCGGGCTTCCAAAGCCACAGAGAGTTGTAAAACTGCCAGAGATCTCCTGGGACCAATATACCACAAGCCTTGGGAATTTTGAGAGAGAATTTAAAAACCAGAAGCGTAACAGTAGACGAGCTAAGCTTATATTTGATAAAGGTAAGCAAATAAATATATTGGCTGTGGGACGAATAGTCAAATGCAGCACAGTCATTATTTTCTATTAATTTTGGTAGGTTTACCTACAAGACCAAAAAGCCCACTGGATTCCAGAAAAGATGGAGAGCCTACTTCATATTCGGTTTTGCCTTTTAGTGATTGCCCTGAAGCTTCAACAAACAACCGCCCACAGGTAGTTGTTACTAAAAGCAAAATGGAGCCCATGTTCAAAATTTTACAAAACAGATTTTTTTGAGATAAAGAATTGTTTGTGTAAAGATTTATGTCCCATCTTTTTGATAAAATGATTCCCAAGGTAGCTTACATTACTCAGTAGTGAACACACACGGAACCCAATAGCCCCTAAGCATTGGGAGTTCCAGCAAAGTGTTCTTTCTGGCATGAAGCAGGGAAGTATGCTGTTCTTTCTTTGTCCACTAAGGTAAAGGTTTCCCTTGCTCGAAAGCCAGTTGTATCCAACTCTAGGGTTCAGTATTCATCTCTGTTTATAGCCAAGGAGCCAGCGCTGTCCATCCACAGACGTTTCCATGGAAATGTGGCAGGCATGCCTAGACCGGTGTGCACGGAATGCTGTTTACCTTCCCACCAAAGTAGTACCTATTTATGTACTTGCAATTTCTTGTTTTTGAACTGCTAGGGTGGCAGAAGCTGGGACAGAGATGGGTGCTCACTCCATCATGCAGAACTTGGGTATCAAACTCCAACCTTCCAGTCTTTAAGTTCAGCGTCTTAACCACTTGAGCCACCACAGTCCAGTAGATGGGCTGATAAATGGTTTCCTCGTTCCGTTGACAACTGGGGTTGCAGATTGCCTTTCTTTTCCTGGCCACTGGCAGAAACTGAAATGTACTTCTGTTCAGTTCTTCTCAGAACAATTCAGATACTTCAGTCTTCAATCAGCCCATCCTAATTCTTACTATAGACAATATTAACATAATAAAATTAGATAATTTGCCTCACCCTTTCATTTAGGGAAACATTATAAAACATTTTAATTTAATCTTAGTTTTCATTTGAATGAAATTGTTACAGCAGCTTACCAAATCTTGTATCTTGTTACATGCTGTGTTTAAGCAGATGATAAGAGGACGGCTTTGTGACAAGACCAAACCTGAAACTTTTAACCAACTGTGGACAGTTGAAGAACAGGTAATGGAAAAATTAGTCTGTCATGAGGTAGAGAGAACATGTATGTGTGCATGGCTGCATGTATAGGATATAGAGAATAATAGTAGTGGTGGTGGTTCCAGTATCTGCCACTGCTAGCATACTAGGCAACAAGGATCTTCATTGTTTTATCAGCAAGAAAGTTTTACAAGTCCAGCATGCCAACCTAGCACCCAAACGTTCTTCTTTCTCTTCCAGCCTTGGGACCAGCAGTGATGGAGTTAGTACATACAGAGGGTACCAAAATGTATACACATTTTAAGAGATGTTAACTATGTCTTACTTTCTGAAGTTGAATTACATTATGGTAGCAATTTATAGTATGACATTAACTCAAATGAAATAATGCTAGCATCACCGTATGACAGGCGGGACAATAAAAAATGGTGGAAGCATGGTTGTTTGAGGAGCATAAGACCATTTTGAAATAGTATGTAACAGAATCTCCAATATGCCTAACAATTACATGTATTCATCATAAGTTTCAGATGCATGGTACTATGTGCAGTGTGCACTAGGGTAGATCCAGGACGCTGTGGTCAGTGCTACTCAACCAGTAGTTTGCCATAATCAGAAGTGTCTGGACGCTGATGGTAACCACTTTGAGCACCTCTTGTAATTGCAGAAGTCAAACACGACTTGTTTTCATCTTTTGTTCAATTTGTTAATGATATATATTGGTTATTACAATTTTAATACAGTTTTTTCCTTTCTTAAAATCTGTATACATTTTGGTACCTTTTGTATATAGGGCAGAAATTTGTTTTATAAAGTTATGCTAATGTAAACTGAATCAGGTGTAAAAAACAGTTAATTTAAACTAATTGAAAGCTTTCTCTCTTGCTCTCCTTTTTCAGGTTTTGAAGACCACTATTTTGTTTTTGCAAGTCCCAGGAAAGTGGAGAAGTGTCTAATAATTAAAAAAATAGCCACTGGTCACTCATGATGGTCCATCAATTGGCAATGGCAATCCGAGTGTGATTCCCCAGGGCAAAAGAAAGCCCTGTGGAGAACCTAAAGAAGGGGACATAGAAAGCTTTCTGTTACTTTAAATTAACTGTTTCTGGCACAGGATCTAGTTTACACCAGCATAATTTTATGCCACAAGATTTTGCCCATTAAATTATTATACAGTGTTCATTCATCTGTTGTTGTGTTGTTGTTGTTGTTTTGCATTGTACATCACTCCAACATTGTAAAAACTCTATTTCTATTTGGACATCTATTTCTGATTTTCTTTACTTCAGAAAAAACTTGAACAGCTGCTGTTGAAGTATCCACCGGAAGAAATAGAATCGCGTCGATGGCAGAAAATTGCTGATGAACTGGGGAACAGAACTGCAAAGCAGGTAATGGGAATGTGTTTTTTCCAGGGTTCCGCTGCTCAACAGAAAAACGCATGGCGTAGTCTAGCACTTAAGAGTCACTATCCCATTCATACTGTGCCCGTCTCTAGTGTATCTTCTTACTCAGTTCTATTCTGTTAACGTTATGGTAATTTCAGAAATGGCTCTTGAAAAGAGACTGGTGTAGCAGTTACATATATTGGTCGGGAGGCAGTAAAGCTCTTTTGATATTCCTAACTTCAACTTGATTCACTTTAACCCAGCAAGAAAATTATTACATATACCAGTATGCAACGTTCAGTACATAGCATAGAACATATATCACAACTCATTTTATAGAGAGAGATGGTAATTTCAAGCCTTTATGAATTTTATAACAAGAAGAATAGCAATGGGTAGTAATCAGTAACAACATCGTATAACTGTACTTGTATGTTGGACAAGTCACATTTAGTCAAAGTAACCTAATTTAGGGCTTTTTAATAATGTGAGAGGTACGAATGTTACTCTTATCTTGGTAAAAGAACACAGTAAAAATGTGGTAAGTGGTATGTAAATTATCTTGCTGATTTTGGCAAATCAGAACTTATATCTGATCAATTTTGGTGACTAAGTATAGATTAGTACTTTTACTATTGGGGTTTTTTTTTAAATTCCCAGATGCACAATATAGAAATTGGTTGAACAAACAACATTTGCCAGGTTTTGCAGGACATAAAAGTTACTTTGTTCTTACATGCTTCAACTCAAGTGAGTAGGGCTAGGAAGGAGGCAAGTAGACAAAAGGAAAAGCATTTATAGTGAAATTAATTTTAAAGAGGAGATTAGAAAAGTATAATGTTCTTGCACACAGAAAAGAGTACATTTCTTTAAGCATAAGGAACAGCTTAGCACTTGGGAGTAGGGGTGTACGAGTAATTAATTTCCAGTTTAATTAAATTTAATTCTTGTACATTTATATCTTTTTGATGGAAATGATAATTTACAGAAAAATATTTTAGTACAGTAATACCTCGGATAACGTTTACCTCAGATAACGCTAAAATCGCATAACGTTAAGTAATCTGGGGAGGAGAATTGGATCGGGATGGATCGGATAACAACGGCTAAAGCCTGTGCGGTTACAATGTATCTCTATGGAGCTTTAACGTTATCCGATACATCCCATAGGATTTTAACATGCATCGAGTAACACTAAAAATCAGATAACACCGAGACTTGTGGAACCAAGTCTTAGCGTTATCCGAGGTATTACTGTATTTAAAAGTTGTTTGTATGAGATTAATATAAATTGTTTTTCCTTCAGGTTGCCAGCAGGGTGCAGAAGTATTTCATAAAACTCACTAAAGCTGGCATTCCTGTTCCAGGTAGAACTCCGAACTTGTATTTGTACTCCAAAAAGGTAAACTACAATACTTCCATGTTTGTTTTAGCATTAAATACAGATACAATTGTGGAAAGCATGATAATCTACCAGCAATAAGACACATTACAAAATATTGCAATAGCTATGCCAAAAGATCAGATTTTTTATTTGCATAATCTGATTAGTTGACATAGCTCTTGTAATATTTTATAGTTAAATGGGAACCTTTCTCAGAATGTTTATTATACCAAAGTAAATTAATTGAATATTTCAGTCTTATAAGCGTAAATATGAATGAATGACCTAAACCTGCTGTAATGGTTACTTAGTTGGAGGAGTTCACTGTAACCACTTAGCCACATTACCCTGCTTGCCTGGGGTGGGTGAACCCAGGAGAGTCAGTTGTGATTAGAATTATGTCTTGCAGCACTTCAGTTTCCCAGTTTGGCAGTGTTTCCAGAGAGTCCAAAATCCACAAAGCCAAGCACTTAGAACCAGCTCACCTTCCGGGGGGCAACCTCAGGGGTGGAGAGCACCTGTGTGAGGAGCACCTGTGGGGGTGGCTGCATTCACATGAGTTTGCCGGAGGCACGCCAATGACATCACATGGTTGTGTGGGCATGCTAGGTGCCTGCCCACATGCCTCCTCCTCCTCCTTGGGCACTTGGTCTCTAAAAGGTTCACCATTACTGCCCTATACAGTGATTTAGACAGGATTTTTAGAGTGGAGATGTCATCCATGTGCTTGCTTGACATTTACCTAGTCAAGCTTGTAAGAGCAGCCCAAGGTTGACTGGCTC
Organism: Furcifer pardalis; assembly: GCA_030440675.1. Classification (NCBI taxonomy): domain Eukaryota; kingdom Metazoa; phylum Chordata; class Lepidosauria; order Squamata; family Chamaeleonidae; genus Furcifer; species Furcifer pardalis. The sequence goes on from CP126891.1 coordinate 188,953,412, forward strand.
ATTAGGAGGTCAAAATGGTAAATTTTTGTTAGTATGCATGTAGAAGGCAGGAGGGATTTACACCCACTCCTATAACTCTGGTATATTTGCCTAAATATGGGATTCATTGCTTTCTCCAGTTTCAGATATCTATAGAAGCTTAGATACAGAGTGTGACCTGTATTTGAAAAGGGGAACCTATTCTCTAGGATGAAAACATGTGAGCTCTTAGGTAAAAATGTTCCTTATGGAAGCTTAGGCATCCTTCTATGACTACTCAGAAATGAAACTTAATGAGTTTTCTTGGTGCTTGTGCCAAGTATAAATATATAGAGAGAGTTGCTTTAATTTTCAGATAAGTTATTTTACATAGTGCCCCTATATGTGCTTGCAGAAAGTCATAAAGAAATTTGCAATTTCAAAGTTTATCCTGTAAGCATATTTAAATTTGAAACTTAATTTAAAGTGGCTTTTATTTGATCATTTAATCCTAAAATGATAGATTTAAATACTTTGATTAAATCATTCAATCCTATTTTGACCGGTTCTAAAGAATATAGTTACATGTCAGTAGTTTTATTTGTACAACAAGAGTGGGAGAAATATGGTCTTTCTGTTTGGCACCCAATACTAGGTTATCTTCTGCTTCCATCAGGAAAAGCAGATTGACCTGGATTTCTTTTCCTTTCTCTAGGATAGAATTTAAAGCTCAAATGCCTGTCTTGTACAATTTTTGTTCTCGTATTTCTCTAACTGATAATATTTATTTTTCCTTCTTCCTGATTTAATTTCTTCATCCTTTATTTCCGTGCCTCTCCACAGAAAACATTTCCTCATTTCTCTTAGTGTTATCTTTTCTATCTCATTCTACAAATAATTTAAACGGGAAACCATGCCTCCAAACCTGGAAACAAAAAAACAAAAAAAGCATCATGTTAATGGCACAAGAAACCAAATAAAAATTCAGTTCAATGCAATAAAAATGTATCTGGTTTCCTGTTATAGGAACATGAACTGTATAGATTCACGTAATTGGCAGAGATCTTCTTGCAGTGACCCATGGAAGGCTGTACACGCCAGCCTCTGTCCTGTCAAACAATCTGGTAGTAAAACAGTGCCATCAAGCATGGTTTCAGGTGAAATAATTCAGGTGAAATGGAATTGCTGAATAATGCAGAGGGCCATAGAGTAGCAGTTTTAATTGAATTCCTTTTACTTTCACATGAAAGTACCACTGAGCGCTGATGTTGCAGTGGGTAAAACTGCTGTCTTGCAACAAAAAGGTTGGAAGTTTGATCCTGGCCAGGGCTCAAGGTTGACTCAGCCTTCCATCCTTCTGAGGTCGGTAAAATGAGTACCCAGCATGTTGGGGGAAATGCTAATTAACTTGTGAACTGCCCAGAGAGTGCACTAAGTGTATAATTGTTTTGCTTTTGAAAACAGTGCAGACTTGAGACGATATTCGGTGCCTTTCTGACTTTGACCATCAGGTGGCAATAGGAACTAGGAAATTCAATTTCCTGCTCTAACCAGCTGAAATAAAATTGAAAGCAAGAAATTGCAAGTAGATAAATTTGGTGGGAAGGTAACAGTGTTCAGTGCGCTAGTCATGCCTGCCACATGACCATGGAAATGTCTGCACTGGCTCTAGAGTCGGATACGACTGGCTTTCGAGCAAGGGAAACCTTTGCCTTTACTAATGCTCTATTGAGTTCATCCAACACTTTGTTAATCAGGATTTTGCTGCTTTTGGGTATTTGCTTTTTGTCTAGGCTAGAACCTCCAGACTCCCTTGAATTACTTTGGAAGATAATTTTTATAGAAATGCATATAAACTATAATATATACATACTGGGTGTAATATATGCATTCCTCAGAGAAGTTGGCTGCTAATTCCCCTCACTTATGTTTTGTACTGTCAGACACACGTTTTAAGTCCTTGCCACATAAGGAACTAGAAATGGATAATGAATTTGTTGGACCTCATACAGGATCTTGGTTTCCATGCTTTGCATCTCTTCACCCCACTAAGCAAAGGAGAGCAAGCTAGTCAAATTCTCATAGACTGGTGACTATCTTTCTAATTTCAAATCTTATCCATGAGAAGAGTGGTAATATCTATTATTGAAAAGCAACCACCCTACTTACTGGGTATCTACCTATCTCTTCAGTGAACCGTGCAATTTCAGGCTACATAAGAATTACGATGTTAGGCCTTTGCTTTCTAAACCACATTTTCTTAGATATTGCACACATATTCGTATGCTTCAGCCAAAATGTAGGAATACATGTGTTCTTTAAATCTAAAGTGTTTGTTGAAAAAGTATCATTCTTGCCATCTTCTGAGATAGTAAAACGAGAAAGAGATTCTCCTTTCCTCAGTCAAAAGTCACCAATGTTTTTCAATGGTTTAATTTGCTTTTAGGTTTCAAATCTGGAAATACTTCTGATAAATAGCACTGCAGCTGCCTTGTTCTTATGTATCATGATGACCAAAAATGACAATACTCAATTCAAGAATCCTGGAGAAAGACATTTAAGTTTAGCCTTTAATGTCCACAAGGCAACACCCCTGGCAGTGTGCGTTTCCTTCAACTTATTTTAATGCCTCCTTACCTTGGACTAAAGATGTCATATTGGATCAGTTCATTCTGCACAGGGATCTTCAAAAATTGGCTAACATGCTGCAAGGATAACATAGTCCGTTATTCCACTATCACAGGATACGTTCCGCCTGGCAGATGCCTCCACTCATTTACAAAGCCAACATAAGGCCTTTGCTGCTTCAGAGTGCGTAAGGTGGTCCAGAATAGGGAAATCTGTGATAGGTTTCAATCCTGGGTTGTTTCTGCTTGCAAACCAACCAGATCAGTTGGGACTTCAGAATTCGGTAGCAATTGCTAAAAAGGTTCAGAAGGGTCTGGAATACTCCCACCAGTCTGTACTTCAAATAAAAATCTAAAAGGCTGTAAAAAGTCAAAAGCTTTATTATATGTAAAAAGATAGATTAAAAATTAGGAATACAAAATGTTATAAAACATTATTTTTCCCTCCCCCCCCCCCCCATTGTTAAAACAAGGTATGACTATATATTTCCTGGCCTAACCAGCTAATACAATAAGGATTATAGTTCTTTACTTTCTACTTTCAAGCCTTTATAGTCATTCTCCTCCAGTTTAAGCATGGTGTTTCGGTAGGATTAACATTCCCATCTTCCATCCTTTGTCCCACAAAAGGTATCTATCTTATCCAGTAAGATTCCAACTTTTAGTGTCTATCATGTTCTGGGATTGTTTTGGCTATCTCCAGAGGACAAGAATTAGCGGCTCAGTGCTTCAAGGACAAATTTCACCCCTCTGGCCTCTCCAGGAATTAACCCCCTCTGAGGAAGGAAAGTGAATTAACAGAGACCATTTTAAATTTCAAGTCAAAACTCCATTTCAGATGTCTTACACGTGCTGATTGTTATTGTTGACGCCACAATACCTAGACAATTAATAGGGTTCCTGCTAAATTAGGAACAGAAGATTCTCAGATATACTAGCAGAAATCGGGGACAAAAGTAAGGCCAATCTGTCTTTTTCCCCACTTCACAAAATAAAATAAGAGGCAGCTCAAATTATGCTTTTCATACTTCCTCTGGAATCTTTGTTTGTTCCAGATGATACAGAATGGTAAAACTGTCTGCTGAAGAGTCAGATTTCTTTTTGAATATAAGGCTTATTCCCCAGAAGACTAAGACCTTCCAAGACAGTCAAGGCCAGCCCTGAACCCCTTCTTCTGCCCCCAGTAATGCATATTTCCAGCAGTTTCCCCATGGCGTAAACACTTCAGCCACAAAACATCTGGATGGCTAAAAAGAGCTATACAGAGAAATAGTGGACTCATAGCCATACAGATGTTACAGAACTTCAGCTCCTGCCACTTTTCTGGTACAGAGTTCTAGACAAGTTTTAAGAAATATGTTTTGGACACTCATGGCCTCTAGTTTATGAAATAACACATCATTGTAGCACAGCCCTTGAATCACATTGTAAAGAGATTTTAAAAAAACCCTTTTAGCACTTTTGGACTGCTGCCACTTCATTAAAGACCAAATAAAACATGTTTATCTCTAAGGTGTCAGAAGACTAACGTGGATACTTCTTCAAAAATATAGAGTGATGATGGAACTTATAGAAATAGTTTTCTCAAAGAAGGTTCTCTGGAAACTCACTCAGTTTGCTTTTGAGTCCTAGTGGAAGGGAGAGGATGGATCATGGGATCCTACACCTGAAGTATGTTGCTTTGCCTCATTATAAGTGGAAGATTGAAACCCTGAATACATCAGAGATCTTGCACCAGGAGAGTGCTTTTCCTTAATAAATCATATCAAGGTCTGACCTCATTCCCTCTCTTCTCACCCTATACAGGCAGGATTTATTAACAAAACCATTTGGCAGTAGTTGCTTTAGCTCCTTGAGTATTCTTAAAATTAAAGATTGATTATGGCTCACTTCTCAAGTTCCCTTTCTTCCCCGAAGTCCCACTTTGACTGAAAGAGCACTTCAGAATGCTTTCAATGGGGAAAGTTGAGTATAAATATACATCCAGTCACATTTCCTTCTCTAAAAGCCGAGCATCTCTGCTTATATGCCTCATAGTGATGTGTATCATATTGGCAGGCTTCCTGTCTCAAAGTCAGTGAATTTGTATATATCAGTTATTCGAGGAGCACCAACAGGAAGGTGTCGTTACACCCTGTAGGCAACTGGATGGGCACTGTACAAAGAGAATAAAGTAAAAGAGAAGGAACACTCTTGGAAGTTCCAGGGTTGGACATTCTAGATCAGGGTTCCTCAAACTTGGCACTCCAGGTTTTCTTGGATTTCAATTACCTGCTGATCAGGGATTCTGGGAATTGAAGTCCAAGAACATCTGGAGAGCCAAGTTTGAAGAGCAATGTTCCAGAGCAATGATGGCACCTGTAACCTGTCCCTTCATCCAGTGGGGACAACAGATATGGTTAGGGGCATCCTACACTGTCTTTGATGAGTGATGAGTGAGGCAATAGAGAGATTTCCCCCCATACCTTCCGAAATAGGGTGGTTGAATGGACAGTATTGCTTGAAGGAGGGTTTTCTTCCCACCGGCTAAGGAGGAGGGGAGCAGCAACTGTGTGGCCCGGCCAGCCATGTCAACACCAACACCGCCACCAATACGGACACTCCTTCAGCCAGCTTGGTTGAAGGGGAAAGGAGTAGCAGGGAAATGGACTTAGTGAGTGGGAGTTGAGTTGCAAGATTTTTGTGTACTGTTTTGAAGTGCTGAAGTATTTTTTTGAAATGTTTTTTATGATGTCTTGATACAATATTTTGTAATTGTGACAGGGGATTTCTTGAAATATTTTCTTATAATGTTTTTGATGTCTGATATTTTGTGATATGATATGTGTAGTTGTGAGATATTGTTTTGTTGTGAGCCGCTCAGAGTCGCTATAAGCGAGTGGGGTGGCATATAAGTCGAACAATACAATACCTTCTCAGGCTGTTGGTATGTCAGATTTCTTCTCCACTGAGGAGCCCTTTTTGTTTGTTCCTCCATTGCTTCTGTCCTTGGATGTTGCTATTGCCTAAGAGAGACAAGAGATACACAAGTAGTTACAAATCACAATTCATTCTGCCAGAGCAGCAGCTACATCTACAATTTCTTCCTGTTAATGCACTCTTTAGAGTAATGTATGAATCCCCCAAACCACCATATGTTTTACTATATGCTTCTTACAGAGGAAACAACTTTAGTTCTGTGATGACAGACTTTGGTTAAAGATGAATAATATAACATATTCTTCCTTGATCATAGTCCCAGCCATTTCCTTGTCATCCTAGATCAGTGATGGCAGACCTTGACACCCCAACAGTTCTTGGACTTTAATTATCAGAAGCCCAAGTCAGTACTCCTGCTGATCAGGACATACCGTAACAGAGAATAGTATTTGCTTGTCATAAGAGTTATTTCTGGTTTGGTGTGATGTATGAGGGGAGATTAAATAGAAGTGTTAAATTTCCATAGGGATTTTTCTGTCAATGCTGTCTTGATCCTGACCATGAGGTACAACTCTTGTTGCAATAAAGTCCTGTATTCAAATTTTTATTATTTAACCAGGCTTTCTGATTGACTGGGAAAAGAATCATTATTTAAATAAGTTGTTTCATAGTACATTGGTACTTTCATATCATGGAGAACATTCTTAATTTGAAAATGAGCAATTTCCCCCCTTTATAGATTACAAAAAAGGTAAAGCCATTAAAAAGGTAATATAATTTGGTAACGACAATCCTGATTTTCTGTTAGGATCATTTCACCAACAGGTCTCTATTTCTTTTCTTGTTGCAGTCTTCCAGTAAACGGCAACATCCTCTGAATAAACATCTTTTCAAGCCCTCTACTTTCATGACATCCCATGAACCTCCTGTGTATATGGATGAAGAGGATGACAGATCCAGTTTTCACAGTCACATGGCTAATGCAGCAGATGAGGAGCCATCGGTGTGTTTTTAAATTGTAAATAAATATTGAAAATAAAGTGTAGGTCCGTGATGGCAAACCTTTGCACTCCAGGTGTTCTTGGACTTCAGTTCCCAGAAGCCCAAATCTCTGTGAATCCACACAGATGGTTTTACTGCGTGTTTACTGGAAATTGAAGTTCAAGAACAGCTGGAGTGCCAAGGTTCTCCATCACTGGTGTAGGTGGTCATAGAGTGTCTGTATAGTAATAGAAATGTCATCTTCAGCATAAAATGATGTGGTTTTGTGTTTTGCAATTTTGGGAGACCCCTCCCCCCGCCCGGATCATTTACCTAAGAGCAAATTCAGTCCCCTGAAAGTACAGTGAAAAAGGCTGAAGAGCAGGTGGAAGGAGAGACTTGATCACCAGTGCAGACAGCATTCAGCTAAATACAGTAAAACCTCGCATAAAGAGCGCTTCGCTTAGAGACTAACTCGTTTAAAGAGCAGATTTTCCTCTGAATGGTTGCCTCACTTAATAACTAAAACCAACCAAAAACTCACTTAACAACTAAATTGGGGTTTGCCAGAAGTCACAGTTGGTCATTTACAATAGTGTTTCACTTAAAGAGCAAACTCGCTTAAAGAGCAATCCTGTGGAACACATAATGCTCTTTAAGTGAGGTACTACTGTAGATCAATGATCGTATTCTGTGCAAGTAGGCTTTATACCAGGGGTGGCCAGCCTTTTTATGCCGTGGGCCTGACCATGCCCCTGGATAGCTGAGCGGGCTATTTGCAGCTGTCGTAAATGCGCCCACTTCCGCCTTTATGACAGCCATGGGCAAATTTGCACGGGCTTATTTTACAACTGACGAAAATGCATCCATTTTCAAGTGTGTTGAAGGCGGCGACATGCTGGATGGAATGTCATTGCAGGCCACGTCCGACCTGCAGGCCGTAGATTGGGAACCCCTGCTTTATGCAATAGAGCTTAAAAGTTATTGTGTATTAGCAGTTTGTTGCTTTATATTGGTTGTATCCCAGCTATAATTTCTAGCAGGGTGATGGCAGAAGTGGGATTTTCTTCAAACGCCAACTAAGAGCATTAATTCGTGTGTGTGTGTGTGTGTGTGCTCCAGAACTGCTAGTAAAGCGACATAGTGTTTTGTCCCAATAAAAAAGTTCAAAGCAAAAAATAAAAATGAACCTCTATAGCAGTCCTACCTTTACTGAAAATGTCAAATATCTTTCCTTTCTGAAGTCTGTAAGGGCACACATAGGATGACAGGTCTTTCTTATCTCACGCCACCGGTTTCCTGTAGTATAGTGTTAAAAGTCTGCAAACAGGTGATTGAATGGGAGGTTAGGAGAGAAAAGCAAAAGTCTGAGTATTCGTGTCCAATTGTCATTTGATCCAAGCAATCCCTGTTTTCAAAAATACTTTGTTTGGATTCTGATTTAATTCTATTACTATTTCTTGGTACATTTTTTGTAAGGAGCTGAATGATTTGATGTTTGGGAAAAACTGAATTGGGCAGTATGTTAAAAGGGAAACCAAATACCAGACTAAAATAATTTATAATTTCAACTTTCTTATGAACTGTCAAGGACTTAATATTCAGTCTTTAATAAAACAATCTTGACAACCTTGCACATTTTATAAATGCATTTGTTAAAAAATTTCCTGTGGAAGGAATATAATTGCAAATTGAATCTGAGCATTTAGGATTTGTTGGAGTATATTATTATTATTAATCACATTTGTCTATAAAATTAATTTATAAGGAAAGAAATTGCTAATACTTCAGAGTGCATCTGTGTTAAAAATCTGAATCCCCATTTCTTAGATGCAAATACAGCTCTCTACAGTATACTATACTGACCGCTACATTTTACTGTGTTCCTTTGTGGAAGGATTAACAGTACTGCAGTATTCAAGTGGAAGCAGTATCCACATTTTAAAACTAGTCTCAGTCTCCTACAAATTCTGACTGTATAAAAAAAATTGAACATGGAAGTGGTTGAATGTAGTCTTTCTAGATTTATCAGGCATGTTCTTTCCAAGGCACCTGCTAAACTCTTATCTGAATATTGACTAATTGAAGAGAGGCGTATAAAAAAAAAAAACTAGACTGAAACAGCAGCATGCTTTCTAATTCTTCACAGATGGCCTCTTATTCAGATTATAAAAATGTGTTGATGGATTTTGCTTCATAATTTGCTTCTGAAAATGTGTTTTTAACCACATTTTGGTAGTCATTTCCTCTTAATTACCTTAGAAGTCTCACACGCAAATGCAGTTTTTCATCTTCTGCTGGTTGCTTCTTTGCCTTCTGGATATATTCTGTTGTTTTCCTCCTCTCTTGAGAGTTCTGAACTTTCAAACCATAAATATACTTTAGATTTGTGAGTAAATCTGATAACCAAAGTTTCAGCTCACATAAGACTTTAAAAGAAGGTGTAAGTGCATTCTCGAAATTTAAGGGTATATTTTTCTTAGAGAGGTACTGCATGTGGTAATCTCTGTGTGAGGAATATGGAAGCCAACTGCAAATTCTAATATGGATTATTTTGTTAACCTTGGTCAAGTTAATATCTCTGTTAGCTCTGAAATTTTTAGACAAGAGGCAGATCACAGACAGTGACTAATCAGATTAGACAAATTTCTTTACTCAGTGATGATATCATTTGTGTTTTATTCTCAATAAAATGATAAACTTTTCTTTTTGGAAAATTGTATAATTATGTCAGCTAAATTTTCCTCTAGCCCATTTTTTTAGTTTGTCAGTTTGCTTTATAGTGTACCTTTTCCCAGGTAAAGATGAATTTCAAAAGTGGGAAGAAAATATTTTATTATTGTTCTTACTACTTATTTGTTGTTTGGGTGGAGCAGAGCAGATAACATGAAACGCCACCACTGTCACCAAGAAATGGAGTGTACAAATATAAGGAAAAATAAGGGACTGCAGTGGCTTAGTGGTTAAGATGCTGAACTTGACAACTGGAAGGTTGGCTATTGTAATGTTTGGTGATGATTTTATTGGGAGTTTTATTGTGTGTAATTTTTAAAAAAATAATTCTTGATCGTTGCATGACTGTTTTATGATTTTAGCCACCCTGAGTAGAGATGATTTTCCCCCGTAGAGGGGCGGGATTTATTTATTTATTTATTTATTTAGATTTATATTGCCACCCACTCGCCGAGGCGACTCAGGGCGGCTTACAGTCAAAACAACAACAGTACAATAAAAATTATAAAATGCAACCACATAAAACAACCAAACCAGAACACAAACTAACTCCCGTCAGGCCGTTGTTGTGGGCCCAGAGGAGTGGGCAAGGTCCCCAGCCACTGCTAGGCCTTCGCCACTTCTTCCTCAGGCCGTTGTTGTGGGCATAAACATAAATAAATAAATATTTTTTAAAAAACAAGGTGGAAGTGCTATCTATGAAGCACTTTCAATGAAGCATTGTGCAATACTGGCAATGGAAATTGCATGACTGAATGCACAATTTGCAATTGCTTTTAGCCAAGTGTAACACCTAGGACAATTATATGGGCTTCAAGAACTAAAAATCTATCCTGTTTGTATTATCTTTTATATTAGGATCAGACTTAACCCTGTAGTTGTAGAATTGATTGAATGATTGACTCATTTGGTGCCATTCTTTAGTTGTTTCCTATTTTTATTTTTAACAGAAGTGTTAGCATTTTTAATATTCAGTGCCTCAAACCTTGGAGCATATTCTAGGTACAGTCATACCTCGCGTAACAAAAATGATTCATTCTGTGAGGCTGCTTGCTAAGCGAGTTTTTTGCTATGCGAGTTTTTTCACATAGCAAAAATTCCCATGGAAAAACTTGCATAGCGAAAAATTTTCGTTATGTGAATTTTCCCCATAGAAACGCTCGTTATGCGAGGTTTTCCATAGGGAAAGTCTGACTCGCATAGCGAAAATTTTCGTTATGCGAGTCGGAACGCTTTTTGAAAAACCCACTTGTTATGCGAGTTTTTCGCTAAGCAAAATGCTCGTTATGCGAGGTTTGACTGTATTTGTTTCTACACTAATGATAACTAGGTAAAATGGGTACCCAGCATGTTGGAGGCAAAATGCTAATTATGTTGTGAGCCACCCAGAGAGTTCACTATGTGCTGTGAGGCGGCATATAAATGTAATTGCTAATTACTCAGCCCTCTTTGGCTGCACTGCTGTACGTGGAGCCAACTGTGATATGACATTTCAGTGTACAGTACTTTTATGGACAATATGCAAGTCACATGAAGTCACATATAGAACAGAGAGAGTGATGAAATGTTTCCATTCTGTGCTGGATTTCAAATTGGAAAGACTTCCTTTGAAGTTGGTATTTGCTTTGGGTAGAAATAACCTACTAGTTCTATGGCATTTTCTTTTATTGCAAATAGCAACTTTAGAAGGGGGATTTTCTTGGGACCTAAGATACATGAGGCAAAAATTAAAGCATCCTAGCTTCTTACAACCTTGTTGTTGTTTAGTCACACAGTCAATTCCGACCCTTTGCGACCCCATGGACCACTGTCCGCCAGGCACTTCTGTCCTCCACCATCCTCCTCAACTCGGTCAGCTTTGTGCCCATTGTGTCTACAATACCACCTAGCCATCTCATTTTTGGCCGCCCCCTTCTTCTTTTGCCCTCCACCCTTCCCAGCATCAAGACCTTCTCAAGCGAATCCTCTCTTCTCATTTGATGTCCAAAGTACTTTAGCTTGACATGGATTCATAATTATATACGGTGGAACCTCATACAACAATTGCCCTATAGAGCAACAAAATCGCATAACAATTAGGTTTTGGGGGGAAATGGTGTCCCGCATAACAATTTTCCCTATGGAAAAAAAAATCGTATAACAATTTTTCAATGGGAAAAACCACTTAGCCAAAAAAAATCGTTGTACGATGCATCCCATAAGGAAAATCCCTATATGCTGCAAGAATCATATAGCAATTGTTTCATACAACAATGAGCCCCATGGAATGGATTAAAATTGTTGTATAAGGTACCACTGTATATTTAAAATACACATATTAAATGCCAACAAACATTTTCTGGCTACTGACACTTGTCCATATGTTCATCCAAGAATCCTTGGAAACTTCCCTTGGATTGTCTGAAAACTGAAGTAGTGTCTATTCTCTGTGTTTATATATTATATATATGATAAAAGTATGGTATTTTCAGCATGGTTTGTTTTTCCTCCTTAGTGTTATTTTCTGTAACTTTCAAATAATAGTTTTCTCACACTCTTTCTAACAGGATGAAGAAAGTATTCCTTTGATCTATCGAGATTTACCACAATACAAAGAGTTGCTTGAACTGAAAAAGTTGAGGAAGCAGAAATTGCTACAAATGCATGCAGAAAGGGGCTTTGTACAGCACATAGGCTTTAAGGTTAGTATAGATTCATAAAACTGCAGCTTTTGAAATGTAAAATCCTTCACTAATCGATGATATGTTTGTGATCTAATCTCATTCATGGAGTCTTTCAGTTAGGGCTCTGGGAAAAACTAGAAGGCATATGTCATTGTATTTGCCTTTAATTTCCAAACAAATGAAAACTATTTTTCTCCTTTAAAAATATTGTAGTTACATACATTCAGATTTCAGTGCTATTGATCTTTGAAATAATCCCCTTTGAAGTCAGTAGGGGTTACTTCTGAGTAGACTGGTGTAAGTTTGGAATTGCATGGGCAGTGTGTTTTTCAACAAGGCAACTTGAAAGAGACTTAACAGGTTTACCCTTTTGAATATTATTAGAAATAAAATCATATTGGATCGATTATCAGAAGTATTCTGAGCCAGAACTGGTGGCAGCCTTCTAAAGTCTTATTCTGTTGATGTGTAGTTTCCATCATCCCTAATTGTTGGTCATGCTGGATGGTGGGAGTTGTAACCAAAAACATTGTATATCAGAAAACTAAACAAAATAAAAAACACTGTAGCACTTTAAAGACTAATTGTTATATTTTTATTGTTAGCTTTCGTGGATCAAGTCCACTTCTTCAGATAAGGAATGAAACTTACAGGCATGGTTTTTATACACCAAATTCAGGGGTCAAAGGGAGCAGGGTGTGTCAAACAAAATGACAGACAAGAAGCAAGCATAACAATACAGCTCACAGACATCGGCAACAGCTGTATTGAGAATCTGTACGAGAAGCTGTATTTTTGTGCTTGGTTGTCTGTCATTTTGCTTAAACACACCCTTCGCCCTTTGACCCCTGAATTTGGTGTATAAAAACCATGCTTGTAAGTTTCACTCCTTGTCTGAAGAAGTGGACTTGATCCACGAAAGCTAACAATAAAAATATAGCAGTTAGTCTTTAAAGTGCTACAGTGTTTTTTTTATTTTGTTTTGTTTGTTTTGTTTTGTTTTCTGATATGCCTGAACCACAGACTAACACGGCTACTATTTCAAAAACATTGTGAAGGCACTGGCTGAGGGTGTTTGAAGCATTTTAATACTCTACTAATAATTGGAGGTTTGTTAAATGTAAGAAACAACTTACAGGTCTGCCCAGATATTTACTTGGAACCACCCATAGCTTCCAGAAAGCTCAAGAAAGACTTCCCAAAAGATCATGTGGCAAATGAGAAGATGTGGAATCAGAAAGAGTAGAGAAGGAAATTTTGGTGGGACAGAAGGTATTCTCTGCATAGAATTTCATTATAAGAGAGCAGTCTAGTAACCCCTGGAGGGGCAGAGTTATCATAAGGAATGTATACCAGTAAAAGTTGAGAGAGAAAGAGCTGTTTTGCTCTGCTGAATAGTGAAGATAAAATGAGGTCTTTGAGGGCAAAGTTAAAAACAAGTAAAGAACTAGTTAAAGCACAATTAAAGAGCTAAAGAGAAGAGACATAGCTAGAAAACTGTCTGAGTAAAAGGATTATGAAAATTCATGATGCATTGAGGGAATTAGAAATATTAGTTTATCTGTTTCCCTTCTCCTGATATCGCCCTCTGTGTCTTCAGTGTCAAGAGTGAGTGAAAAAGTCTTTCAAGAGAAATTATTTAATTCTCTACTGCCAGTGTTCTGTCTGTATGCTGACCCCATAGACTTGGTATTTTGGAGATTACTTTTGGAAGCCCTTTTGAGCCATTTGCGGAATTTGTTTTCCAGTGTGATAACTGTGGAGCTGATCCCATTCAAGGCATTCGGTGGCACTGTCACGATTGCCCTCCAGAAATATCTTTGGATTTATGTGATTCTTGTTCAGACTGGTAAGCAAAGTGCCTTGGTGGCAATTATTCACAATTATCTTGTATTTTTGAAAGCATTTAGCACATGTATTGTCAAGAGCAAGTGTGGTATTGTGGATAGAATGATAGACAATGGCTTGGGAGACCTGGATTAAATTTGTAAAAATTCACTGAGGGGTGACAATAATAAAACTGATCCTTAGACAGCTCACTTCCCTTAAAAAGGAGTACAGAGAAAGAGCCTCCTTGAAGATTGCGAATACAATCGGACATACCCTGGGCAGCAACCTTGCCAGCTCATCTTTCTAACACCAGATCAAACCAAAGGAACTGAAGAACACCAACCATAACAATGATCTCAATAAATATTGAAGGACTTTTGAGTAATAAGAATGTCCTCCTTGCTGACATGTGCAAGAAATGTGACATACTTCTGCTCCAGGAAACACATTAGGGGGCAGCAAGGTACAGACCCAAAGTGGCTGGAATGGAACAAGTGCTTGAGAGTATGGGAGTGCAAGTTTTATTAGACCTGGCCTCAGCATAATATCAGCTGCACTGATGGAAACAAACAACACTGTAATTCTCACCTTCCGAATTCCACAATTCTCTGTTACCTCTTGTCTCACTGGACAAGGAGCAACATTAGAGGAGAGTATGGCTGAGGAATTCAACCTTCCCTACGTCACATTGGGGGACCCCAAATAGGCTGAGGGTTGGAATCCCTAAATGCAAGACCAACGTGCTCAAGTGGGGGCTGCTGGTGGACAGCAACACAGTGTGAATGTGGAGAGATACAGAGCCCATCTCATTTACTGGTCTGCCGATTACTACCAGAGACTTGCAATGGTGAGGACTTTGGTTTGGACAACAACAAGGCAAAGAAGATGGCTTCATTTTGGCAGTCTAGGGTTTGATTGGGACACGAAAGTAGAAGAAAATCCCTTGAAAACACTATTGGGGTCTCCAGAAATGAAATTCAACTTGCTGGTACATGACATAGCATAAATCCTTTGTTCATGGTCACTGTGATTCACACACATGTATTCTTCGTGCCTGTTCACTTGAACTTTGGGACATTCTGCAGCTGCTGCTTCTGTGTCTAGGCCTGACCTAGTGTGAGAAAGATTGGCTGGCACACCAAGGTTGCTGTTGCCTAGAGTATGCCCAATTTTTGCTCAAACTACCACAGTCTTCTATGAGGCTCTTTCTGTGTACCCTATTCCACAGCTCAAAAACGTTTACTCCACCCCTGTCCAGTGCACATGACACCCAATGAGATCTTTTTCACCCCCTTAGCACTGGGTTTGAAAAACATGTTGAAATCCCACATAAGTGCTAGGTTCTAAGAAGTATGGTAATCTTTTTGGTAAAGCAGTTGCTCTTATAGGTGTAGCAAGAAAGGACTTTTCTGGAAAACAAACAAATATTAGACTTTTCTGGCATGTAGAATTACCATATTTTTTTGGATCTTAAGATGCACCTGACCATACGATTTTAGAGCAGGAAAACAAGAAAAAAATATTCTGAACCAAATAATACTGGTATACTAAAATAACCGTTCGAAAACAAGAAATTGCAAGTAGATAAATAGGGACCATTTCTGTGGGAAGGTAACAGTGTTCCGTGCGCTCCGGTGTCTAGTCATGCCTGGTACATGAGCATGGAAACGTCTGCAGAAACAGACAGCGCTGGCTCTTCGGCTTTGAAACAGAGAGTCTAGAGTCAGATACGATGGCTTTCAAGCAAGGGAAACCTTTACCTTACTAAAATATTTATTAAAATAAAGCAAAATACATACCTAGGGGCCCTCCATCTATGCTTGCCCCCCCCCCATCTAGGCATTCAGATCCAAAAGGCCCCACCCGGTGCCTTTGAACCATAAGGCGCACCCTCCTTTACACTCCACTCTTTTTTTGGGGGAAGTGAGTCTTACGGTCCAAAAAATGTGGTAACTCTTTGTCCCTGAATTTTCAAATATATTCACTGAAAGGTAATGAAAAATGTCATACTTGGCAAGTAATTTTTTTTCTCTTTCCCCCCCAGCCTGCATGAAACAGATATTCACAAGGAGAATCACCAATTAGAGCCCGTGTACAGAGCAGAGACATTCTTAGACAGAGACTACTGCATGTCCCAGGGGCCCAGTTATAATTACCTTGACCCCAACTACTTTCCTGCAAATAGATGACATGGGAAGCAAGCCTGCAACCTGAAGCTTAGTATCCTGTTTGAAAATACAGTGGCGGCACTGTTGTTGATGCTCTGCCCATCTTGGAATAATGATTGCTTTCCCAGGAATGTCATTTGCAGCATGGGAGCTTCCCAGAAACTCAACAAAATACTGCTCGTTCATGTGTTATGATAATAAATTGCTGAGCAGACATTGATCATTCCTAGTGTTCAGGAAGCTTTACTGAGGTGATTTTCTTTCCACTGTGCTAGTCTCTTTTTTTAAAGATGGGGGAACCTAAAGAGAGGAGTTTAAAAAGTGTGGCAGAAATGAAAGCACACATTAAAGATAGTCAATTCCAAAGGCAAAGAGAATTTGACTGTTATGAAATGTGGAGCCGATGAAATGATTGCATTCGAAACAGTTTTGTAGTTTGCAGTTTTGTTGTGAAAATAGTTTCCAGTACAGAAAGTGACTTCTTTAGGCAAGGTTTTAACCTTTGACAGTGTTTGCTTCTAGAATATTCTTCGAAAGCAATCACTGTCCCTGTGGTGGTCGGTATTAGGCCTTTGAGCTGCTTAATCACATTGACTTTTTAAATCCCTTTCCCTCTTCCTTTTTTATCACAATAAACTTTTATTTAGCAGCAGTGAAGCACTACAGGAGGCAACTGTGGCATTGCTTTCTTAACCAGCTCGTGTGTGAATATTATAAAATTGTCACGCAGATATATTTTTAAATGTAATGTTATATAAGATGACCATGTGATGTGTACAAAAATATGGTGAAAAGTGCCAGTGGTAGTAACTGTGTAAAGTCTCTTAATACCCAACATTAACTCTTATAAAGTAAGATACACAGCCTTCTGCCTCTGTATTTTGAGTTGGTAATGCAACTCATTAAAGAAAACTGCCTAATATAAATCATATATGGTAATAATTTTCCTCTTTTGTAGTATGCACAAGATCCATGAAAGATTGTATTTTTATTACTATTTAAACAAGTAATTAAATTTAGCCTGAGCAGTGAGCAAGGTTCACATGCATTCTTTTATACTGCTGGATTTTGTTGTGCATCATTTAAAACATTTTGTATGTTTCTTCTTATCTGTGTATACAGTATGTTCTTTAATAATGTTAATTTGTCAGGAGAACCGTGAGAAATAAACTATGTGGATACAAGTCTGTTTATATATAGAATGCTTACTGTGACTTTTTTCTAAGGTTTGCCTTTTGAACCAACGTTACAAGTTTAGAGTACTGTAACGTTGAGATGAAAAAGGTACCTGAACCTCTTAAGGGGCTCGGTATCCCAGCTGCCCTCATCCCGCTGTCTTAGGTCCGTCTCTTCCAGGGGGTGCTCCAAACGCCCAGAAACTAACACACAACCTGGTTCAGACCCTATTGTGCCCTCTGAATAGTACAGGGACCTTTGGTGTGTTGTGCTGCTCTGTTCGCTCTGATTAAGGAAACAGATATGCACCATCCAGAAAGAGGGCTCATATAGAGCTCTTGCAACAGACAGTGTTAGTACATGTGGCATGTAGTGTGGGTTTCCATGTCCTTAAGATACATGAATCAGAGCAAGCAGATGGAAGATACTGAGAAAAACCTTCTGTGTAACCCATCAGCCATTGATGCATGTTTCCTTGTTGTTTCCAACAGTTTCTTTCCCAAACCTTGCCCTGCAGAAGGGGTACCCAAACTTTTCATGCTGTGGTCCAGTCATGTGGTTCAGGGAGCCGGTTACTATGGCCCGGGGACCAGATCCAGCCCCCAACAACAATTCATCCTACCCATGAAGCCCTTGTCGCTCCTGGAAGCAGAAGTAAAACGCACCCGTATGGATAATTGTCATTGGAGGCCAAATCTGGCCCCCGGGTCATAGTTTGGGCATCCCTGCCCTACAGAATAATTGAGAAAAGCAATTGGTACACTTTCCTAACCTAAGAGCAATGATTGAAAAAGCTTTGTAATATTTGCTATATATTTTATACCTAATATGATTTTGTCATGTATAACTTGTGATTCAAAAATGCTGATTATTTTAACTGTAGTAGATGTTCACTGCTTAAACAAAAAACTTGAATTTTCATAGTGACTTAGAGTAATGTGTTTAACTTAAAACGTTGGCAGTAAGTAACGAAGAATTGGCTGGTGCACTTCATAGCCACGTTAATTTCAGTTTAATCACAGTGTTAATTTTCAGTGTTTGTCTTGGGTGTAATCACTTTTTGTTAGAGAAGTTTAAACATTTTTTAATATATTTGGTAGATGATGCAGTATCATTTCCTAAATGATTGAACAGTATAATACATCGTCTGTACGCATATCTCATTTTCTGAGAAATTTAATAAACCAAAATATATAGAACATGAAAGAATACACCTGATGTATTTTACTTTTCTCTTTAATGAAAGCAAAGTCTTAATTATTCTGGAAAACAACAACTAATCATAATGTAAACAAGAACACATATTTTCATGTTACTCCATTATTTTCTCATCTGCCCAAATATTTCTTCAGACTAAAGTTTATAATCATTCGGCACATGTGATGTGGGTACAATGCATTCTTTATTTTCAACACTTGGAGAAATAATGGTCTCTATATACCTCCAGTTTTGAATATACCTCCCTAAGCAAGGCAAACAGCTAAAACCTTCCTGATGCCTTGGATCTCAGTGGTTCTTTTGTGGCAAACTCGAGGAATTATCTTGTGGCAAGAAAACTACTGTATTTGCTGGCTTATAGAATGCATCGGGGTATAAGATGTACTCTGGTTTTCCGGTGTATTTTAAGGAGGGGGAAGTGTCATATGCTGACAAATACAGTAACGTCTAGTTCCACCTCAAGTCTATTGGTTAAACTGTTTAGTTTCTTTGTTACATTTTTAATCTTTGGCTAAAGAGTTGAGTACTTGTGTCCATCCCCACTACAGATATGATAAATATAAAGCATATTTGTCATGATTGTTGGGCAGTCTTATTCCAAAAGTGTTATGTGGATCCCAACAAGTATTTAAAATCTGTCTTGTGCTGGTGATTACACCTTTCGCTGCTGTCCAGAGGTAACAAACTGTGTGAGAGATGAAACTCATCGGCATAGTTTATACAGTCAAACCTTGCATAAAGAGTGTTTCGCTTAAAGAGCAGAGTTTTCTCTGAATGTTTGCTTCACTTAACAAATAAAACCAACCAAAAACTCGCTTAACAAATAAATTAGGGTTCGCAATCCCCTCCACAACTGGTCATTTACAATGGTGTTTCGCTTAAAGAGCAATCCTGTGGAACGCATTATGCTCTTTAAGCGAGGTACCACTGTACTTGGATTCTAAAAGACCCTCGTCTTTTCCTGAAACTATTCATTAACCGAGAATTTATCAACTCTAGATCAAAGTAAATGTAAGATTTTATATAAAAATTACTGCTGTTGAAATATGGAGTCTATTTAGTGAGTCATTTTTGGACATGGGTTGACAAACCAATTACACATACCTGGCTTGTTTGTGAAACTACTGTGTTTGCCATAGTTTCATGTATAAAATGCAGTGAAATATCACTTGTAAAAAGGTTCAGACAAGCTCACAATACAATTGTAATTCAGAGATGTTGCTTATGATGTAAATTTTAACATAAGCTGGAAAAATGCCGACAAATCTGCAGGTAATGATAAAAAACCTATTTAAGTCAATATTTTATTTGGTTTAGCAAGATTAAAGTTGTGGAATAAAAAAAAGAAATTCCTATCCTGAGTGTTTGGCCATACATTTTATTAGTATTACATCTTCATTACAAGATAAGTAACTTGAAAATACAAATCTGCCTCAGGTACTCATTCATGATGCAACTGTTGACGGAAAGATCAATCATGCAAGCAGAACTAGTGGATGATCCAGGAACAGGCTGCAGTCTTTAAGAATACCAATATGCATTTGTTGATCAGGAAGAAGAAATCCTGGACATTTTGTTTCCTTGTGAAGTTATTTTGTCTGTATCATTCCTTCATACAAAGAGTATGAAAATGTAGATTTATGAGTACAAGCATTTAGAGCCATGGTTCTCAACATGGGGCACACTCCCCACAGTGGGGCAATTTGCTTTTTAAGGGGCAGTTAAAGAATGGGAACCACAAGTTTAGACCAAGTCTATGACCGTTTACGCTTCCGCATTAATAGTTCACTTTTTGAATAATAAGAATTATATGTCACAGGGGTATTAGGATTGTAGAGATGCCAAGGTAGGGCATGGCCCAAAAAAAGGTTGGGAACCACTGATTTAGAGTAATGCTCTTGAACATACTTGTGCAACAAACTGTAACCATTTTATTGGTTGATGATTGTCTCCTCTTCATCAGGAACATAAATTTCTTAATATTCAATATTTAGCACTGTTTCCTTTTTACTCTCAAAAATACTACTACTTAGCTCAAGGGTTTACACATCTTTTTAAACAGACAACAATCTTCCTATAGTCACTGTAGTTAAAAAAATCCATCAATACAACATTTGGTTTATAGTTCTTGGTATCAGCAAAGCAGTTGATTCATAATCTTATCTGTTGTATTCAACTTATGTTGTACAAAGTATTTACACTACACTGCTTTTTCAGAGGATTTCCTAAGTTCCACTACATTGTAAATGATTGTAATTTAACTGCGTATTCCACCAATAAGATAAAATGTTAGAAAACAGACTTTTCAAACACTATAGAGAAAGCAAGCTTAAATAGCCTTAAAATTGAACTGTCTGTTTACAGAAACAAGTACAACGTTATGTTTGTGTGTTGACTGGGAACTCAACGCTTGCCATTATATCAAATAATAGTTTAGTGCAACACGTGATTTATAAATCAGAGCTGCTGTTTATCATGCTGTTATTTTTAAACCTGCAAGGTGCAAATGTTTTGATAGACTACATTCAGTACAAGTCTGTCATACTGTACTGTACAGGTTATGGAGATTTTTGCAGTGTTTACAACATGCACTATCCTCAAAACAGCAGCTATTGCTCTGGACAGCATTTTGAGACCCACTAAGTGCACATGAGGCTGAGCAAGCACTGCAGTTATACTGTGTCTGCTAAAAGAGGAGACCCTGTTCCTTCCTTTTTCAGAAAAGCATCAATAACAGCACATGTTTCAAGGAAAACTTCTTCTGGTGTTCCTTCTGCATTTACCTATTTGACAAAAAAGAGAATTGTGCGTCAGACAGCTGAACAGCAAAAGGGAAACTATTCTGATCAAGCAGTCCCTCCCACTTAATTGCAAATTCAGATGGCCTAAATCAGGCTGTCGGCTAATCTTTCTCACACCAGGTCAGGTGAAAGAACTGCAGAATGAACTCACAAAACGGTATTTTCATTTGCCAGTTTCACATCAGACCTAGACACGGAAGAAGCTGCCAATGGCCATTCTGGAGAAACCTAAGCCTACTTTTAGATAGCAGCTGGCCTGCAGATGTGCATGTTTATGTGATGGGGAGTGGGTGTTGTGCTCGTGCCTCACCACTTCTCAGAGAGCTTCACTGGCTCCCAGTATGCCTCTTGTTAAACTTTAACAAAAATGTAGCTGCCCTGCAAAGAGAAGGCAAGAAGTAGCAGCAGCCAGCCAGCTTTGGGTCATGATGATAAGCCTGAAAAGAGAACTGCTTCAGATGGCAATTTGTTGAGAAAGCACAAGTGTTCTGTTGGCTGGGACTAGAAACTGGCAAATCGCTCCCATCGTTCAGAGACTTTGGAGAAACAAAATCTTGCTGAGAGGTATACAGATGCTTGATGTAAGCCTGTCACACAATTCTATTGTTCAGTCGCACAGTCAATTCTGACCCTTTATGACCCCATGGATCACCATATGCCAGGCACCCCTATCTTCCACCATCATCCTCAGCCAACCCAGCTTTGCACTCATTGCATCAACAATGCCATCTAGCCATCTCATTCTCTGTTGCCCCTTCTTGCCCTTTACCTTTCCCAGCATCAAGGATTTCTCAAATGAATCCTCTCTTCTCATTTGATGTCTAAAGTACTTTAACTTTGTCTTCAATATTTGACCTTCCAAGGAGCAGTCGGGGTTGATTTCTTTGTAATCGCAGTGTTTTTCAGCTGCTTTTTAGCCACTGCTGCTTCCCATAGTGGGGGGACATTTTGCCGCGTTTTTGTAACTTTTTGCCACATTTTTGCACTTCTGGTTTCTGCAGTGGCAGCGGGCGCAATCACAGCATTTTTCTGGCTGCTTTTGCAGTCTCTTGTCACTTTCCATGGTGGTGGTGGGGAGGGCAGAACATTTTTGCCACGTTTTTTAAATTTTTCATCTCATTTTTGACACTTGTGATGGTGGTGAGGAGCATCCGGTGATGCCTAGGTCCCCACTCTGGCCTGGATTAATTGGCGCTGCGGGCTGGATTAGGTCCGCAGGTCGTAGACTGGGAAACGCTGCTCTAAGGACATTTTAATTTTCATGTTCTTGTGCTGAGCACGCAACTTTTTGTAATGGCAATGGAGAAAATCAAACACGATTACCATTTGAAGTATGACTATATAAAGTGGCCTTATTGATTTTGAAGCACAATGGTTAAGAGTATGTCTTAAAATCTTGGTATCCCTCCAAATTAGTTTTAGCTTTATTACATTCACTCCGCAATAAAATTATTGTTAAAAGCTTTTTTTGAGCAGGGTTGCAGCAAGTTATTCAGTGTCTTTAGTTAAGCATATATTCACAAAGCACTTCTGCCAGAATGCCGCACAACTGAAGAGCCTAATGCCCAGCATATTTATGCTGGCACACCTTTACACCACAAAGAACAGGATTTTGCCCATTAAGCCAGATGAGCATAATAAATATTTGCAAGGTAACTAAAGGGAAAGAAAGAAAATTTTATAATTTACATAAGTAGGGCATGTGTTCTACAAAGTCTCATCATGGCACCTGGATCCTTAAAAAATTCAAAATAAAGTACAGTCAAACCCTGCATAAAGAGCACTTCTCTTAAAGAGTAACTCGCTTAAAAAGCAGAATTTTCTCTGAATGTTCACTTCGCTTAACAAATAAAACCAACAAAAAACTCGCTTAACAAATAAATCAAGGTTCACAATCCCCCCGACAATTGGTCATTTACAATGGTGTTTTGCTTAAAGAGCAAACTCACTTAAAGAGCAATCCTGTGGAACGCATTATGCTCTTTAAGTGAGGCACAACTATACTATTTGAGGGACCTTTGCTTCTCTTATGGTCAATTTATTTCTGTTCTGCAATTTGCACCTTTCTAAAACCAATAGTGTTTTGTGTGCTCCAGTGTCTAGTCATGCCTGCCACATGACCACAGAAACGTCTGCAGAAGCTGACAGCGCTGGCTCTTCGGCTTTGAAACAGATGAGCACTGAACCCTAGAGTCAGATACAACTGGCTTTCAAGCAAGGGAAACCTTTACTAAAACCAATAGCATTTCCTTACCACGTAGGGATGGTGGTTGTGTGAAAACCTTACGTGCAGGAGAGAGGGAGTTAAACAGTATTGGATGGTGTCACACAAACCAGTCATGATCTGAGAAACCATCTCATGGGCAGTCAGACCTTATTAGCCCCACTGCTCCATGCCAGTATAGCTAGTATTGCTGACTGAAAATCACTCCTGATGGCAGGGAACTCTAGAGCAGTGATGGCAAATCTTTTAGAGACAGAATACCAAAACAGAGGGGCAGGGCAACTCTGTGCTGGGAATACGGAGGAAGTGCTTCCATTGGGCTGCTGGGCAGAGGGGCGGGGTGAACTCTGCTAGGGAGGGAGGAAGTGCTCCTTGGGCTGCTGGCCAGAGGGGCGGGGTAAACATGCTGGGGGAGGAACAAAGTGCTCCCATTGGGCTGCTGGCCAGAGGGATGGGGCAAACTGTGCTGGGGAGAGGGAGAAAGTGATGACATGCGTGCCAACAGAAAGGGCTGGGAAGGCTACATCTGGCAAGTGCGCCATAAGTTCACCACCACTGCTCTAGAGTGTCTTTGGCTATAACATCAGAGGCTGTGAGCAGAACATAGTTCAACATATGTACTTAAGAAAACTGTAGTTGGCCAGTATGCTCTCTTAAAACTGTTTGATCCAGACTAAACTGCATTTGATTCCCACCTAATTTAGCCCAACCTATTCATTTAATTCAATGACATCATCCTCAACTAACTGACAGCACAATTCTGGGGGTGGGATTGGGTACAAAATGGCCGAATATAACCATTTTCAAGTGATAGCATGCTCCCACCTGGGGAAGACCACCTTTTCTTTTGCTGTGTCGTTCTGTGTTCATTCCCCATTAATTAAGCCAATGGAAAGTCAGTGTTCCAGTTCTCAGGCCTTGAAGAAAGGTGTTTTAGATCCAGCAGGCTCTAGGCCACTTTACCTTAAACAGTGGGATTCTGTTTTCGTAGTACATGACCACAGGCTCTGTTGCTTGGTAGTAAGTTTCAATGCGTTTCATGATGGCTTCAGCATGGTCCTCAAGGCACTGGCTGCTTTGATGAAGGCGATTGCTCATTGTAGCAGAGGAACAATCCATGCAGAGCACCAGGGATGGCTCCCCAATCTGGAAAAAAATGGAGAAAAAGAGTTGTGCCAGTAAGAGGATTTTTCTTTCAGGAACGGAAGGAGGCATTCAACCACATCTTTTCTATGGCTGAATGCCTCCTTCCTTTCCTGAATGTAAGACACAATGCTTTTTCATCATATGAAGTGTCAGACTGAAAATATACATAGCATTCGCAATCAAGATTCATTAAATAGGCTAGTAGTTTTTTTGCACATCTTTGTCCCTATAGCTTTTTCAGGTAGTCCACTGTAACATTATGTTGTTGTTGTTCTTGTGCAGTATCCGATTCCGAATATTGGCAATCATCATGGCAATCAGCCATGAAGATTGTCCTTCAAGCAATATAATACAGTGGCCTTCCATTTGCCTTCCACTTCCCATCATGACACTCATATCACTGATCCAGTTCTGCGAGTCACTTTCTAATCTTGAGCCCCTTTGATATGCAAAGTCCTCTGCAACCTCAGGCCAGTATTGATGAAGCTGCCACCCTCCATCAAAATGGATTCAAGAGGGAGTTAATCCACTTGGGCACCATCACCCTTCCCTGTAGACTTTGGCACCCAAAGCCTTTAGTCCTCCTGCTTGTCAGGTTAGTTAACCACTGTCTGACAATCAACGTTGAGTCGCCTGCAGTATGGTCTACTCTGTTACCTTAGCACAGTGATGCCCAAACTAAGGCCCGGGGGCCAGGTGCTGCCCCCGACGCCAATTAATCCGGCCCATGAAGCCCATACGGGCATGTTTTACTTCCGCTTCCAGGAGCGGCGAGGGCTTTGTGGGCCGGATGAAGTGGCCTTAGTGACTGGCTCCCTGAACCACATGATCAGCCCACGACCCAAAAAGTTTGGGCACCCCTGCCTTAGTAGGTATAACCTGGCCAGACTAGTAACATTCTATTGAAAAAGATAAAATCTTCCACTTCATGCACTAGGAGGCATCCATGTATCAAAATTTTGAAAGTTTACTTTATCCTAAAGAGGAACTCTGACAAGGCACAGATTTTCATTCTGTCGTCAACTTCTGAAATGCTGTTTGTGCAAACTAAGAAATCAACAAATCATACCAATATTTTAAAATTAGTTACAGCACTAAGAGAAAGATGACAATAATATCCTGGAGGGTGTCAAATATATAATTCTTGCTTTTCAATATATTAAACCAATTAAATACGTAAGAGGAGAGAAATACTTTCTACAAAGTGAAGGATTCATGTCTATGACTTTGTTCTCGGTTTAAACACAATATAACTTAAATAAGGGATACTCAACCTGCGGCCCATGGGCTGGATAAGGCTCATGGTGCCATATCATGTGGCCCCCACTGCCTCCACCACACCAGGAAGTGCCATGTAGTGGAGGAAGGGCAAAATGGCCATCTGGCCCCCAAAGCTGTCTGAGGGAGTGTGACTTGCCCCCAGCTTTAAAAGGTTGAGAACTCCGAGGATTTAGCGTACTGCAGCAATTCTACCTTGACATTTAAAATATTCAAATAATTCACCACAAGCACTTATGGGTCACCTGCTTTCATCTGAAGTCATCTCATTTGCTTAATTATCAGGGTATTATTTTGTCCATGTCACGTGTTTGGCTACTGTAGAAACGGAATGCTGGAACAGGAAGATCCAGTTCAGCACATCCTCTTTTATGTCCTTGTAAGAATGAATTTTATTTCTTAAAAGATATCCTGAAGGCATTCAGGAAAACATACACACCAGGGGTGGTCAAAATATACACCACAGGCCTGGCCTCAGCCCACGACACCATTTCATGTGGCCCACCGCTGCCACTGGAAGAGGATGCGCTTACAACAGCCATAAAATGCTGTCCAGGGGGCGTGGTCAGGCCTGCGGTGCGAAAAGTTTGAAAACTCCTGCTATAGACCTTTCACAGTACCGTATTCACAATAAGAACCTTTTCTGTTCAGGGACTTTAACTGCAGCATAAGAGGTCTCATACTTTATAATGCTTTGTTGCTCATTTGCCTGCTTGAAATTGATCCACTAATTTTAATGCCTGGCTTAGTCAGATTCCTGACTTTTCCGGTTGTTCTTTTGTCTTAGAATTGGTTTATATCAGAATGAAGGGCAGTCTATGAATGTTTCTTTAAAAAAGCAAACATGGTGGATCCAAACTTGTTGCACATCCCCATGTACATAACAGGGATGACATCAGCAATAGAGGAAAGCATCATCAATTAATCATGGCTCCAGTGGTGGGCATCAGTGGGTTTGCACCAGTTCACCAGAACCGGTAGCAGAAATTCTGGCTGGCCCTGCCTATCCAAGTTTTGAAATAAAGTACAGTACAGTAATACACCGGATAACGTTATGACTTGGTTCCACAAGTCATGACGTTATCCGATTTTTAGCGTCGTTCGATGCATGCATCGAACAACGCTTTAAAAAGCCCTAATTTCAGGGCCAAACCGCTTTAAAGGAGGCAGGGAAAGAAAGAGACCTCCCTGCCTTTAAAGCCACCCCCCCCCCCCCCAACAGCAATCTCTGTGACTTCAGTAGGGTCGCGATTGCGTCTTTTTTCCTCCCTGTATTTAAACTACAGGGAGAGAGAGAACTGCTTGTGTCTTTCTTTCCTTCCCTGTATGTAAACTACAGGGAGGGGGAAATAGAGAGATGTAATTGGTTCTCTAGAGAACCAATCACATCTCTCTATTTCCCCCTTCCCTGTAGTTTAAATACAGGGAGGGAAAGAAAGAAAAAAGCAGTCTCTGCGACTGCAGTAGAGTCGGGGGGGGGAAGGCGGGTGCTTTTCCCCGACCCTACTGCAGTCGCAGAGACTGCTGCAGGTGGGGGGTGGATTGGGTAGTTTTACCCAAACCACCCCACACCCGCAGACCATTGCATCGGATAACGCTAAGAATCATTATCCAGAATCGTTATTTGATGCAAATTTTTTCCAAAAAACTTGCATCGTTATCCTATTCTAGCGTTATCCGATGCAATCGTTATCCGGGGTATTACTGTAGTCCTAATTCGGGTGCAATGCAGGGCTTTCCCCCTGGCACGCCCACCATACCATGCCCACAGTAAAAAAAAAAAAAAAATTGGAGCCACCACTGCACAGCTCCATTTGTCTATTTCAGCAGGGACACAACTTTGCCGCTTTGTGTGTGCTCCCTAAATCGAACAGATATTGGCCACCCTACAATGAACAGCCAACAGCTACAATGGGAATTTCTAATCAGAAGACAGGAAGCTGCCTTTGATTGTGCCAGACTGCTAGTCAATCTCATTCTGTGTGATCTAGACCAGGGTAGGCAACTAACCATTTTGGACTACAACCTCCATTAAGACACAATAGTCGCAGTCGATAGTCAGGGCTTGTAGGGTTCGGAGTCCAAAACATATAGACAATGTTAGGTTGCCTACCAATGAACAATGGCTCTCCGGAGTTTCAGCCAGGAGTTCCTTCTAGATCTTCCAAGAGAAGCCACAGATTGAACCGGGGAGCTTTT
Organism: Furcifer pardalis; assembly: GCA_030440675.1. Classification (NCBI taxonomy): domain Eukaryota; kingdom Metazoa; phylum Chordata; class Lepidosauria; order Squamata; family Chamaeleonidae; genus Furcifer; species Furcifer pardalis. The sequence continues at coordinate 188,981,333 of CP126891.1, forward strand.
TCAGGCAAAAGGACCCCCCTTCTTTTTTTCATTGCTTCCCCCTCCCTTTTTCATGATGATGATGATGATGCTCACCTGGCTCTCAAACTCTTCTCCTTGCTTCAACTCCTGGGGGAAGCCATCAACCAGATACCCTCTGGTATCTCCTGCACTGGAAAACATGGCTTCTTTCAGGAGCTCCAGAACAACATCCTTAGTGATAGAAGACAATACACTTTCATTTAGGCCTCACTGTGAAAGGTGAAGTGTCTTAGCATGAGACGCAGATATCACATGCTCACACTTTTATTGCCAATGGTCCTAGACATTTCTTCAAGCACACACACATTCACACACATTGCTTTTATCTTTACATATTAGAATACTGAAAAATTCTTAAAACTATTACCTCTAAGCCAGTGTTTCCCAACATTTGGTTTTTGGACTTCAATTCCCAAAAGCCTAAGTCAATTCCCCAAAGCACTTATTAGTCAATGTACTGACTTATGCTTCTGGGAATTGAAGTCCCCCTGTGTGGCATGGGCCCAATCTTGGGAACCACTGATCTAAGCTCAAATACCTTTGCAGATAGGAAAATGCTAGAGTTAAGCTCAACACCAGCTAAAATATTGCTGATTTTTTAAAAAGCATGCATACACACATCCCATAGTCATATTCAACACACTACAAAGTATTAGGCCTTTTGTAATTAAAAACATTCAGAAGAAGCTACTAAAACACACCATGCAATGACAACAGTCCTATGATGCTTTAAGGCTGGGGTTCCCAACCTAAGGTCCACATTCAACAGTCCCCCACTGCTCGAAGGACATTCAAGAAACAAAATGGCTGTCCCTTTAAAACTGTTGGGACAAAATGACCACCATCACCCCATCGTGCAGGCAGGGCAAAATGGCCGTCCAGCCCAAGATACTGGCTGAGAGAGCATGACCCGGCCCCTGGTTTGAAAGGGTTAGGAACCCCTGCTTTAAGGACTAATCTGCTTTATTGTGACATACCTCAAAGGTGCCAAAGAAATCTCTGACCTGTCTTCTTTTCAGAAAAGTGTTGTGGAGAGGGTCTCAGGCAGCTTCCTCAGATTAACCTCTCTCAAATAGATAGCAATAATATCTCCATCTAGTACTATACTATTGTTTGTTTGTGAAGGGTTTTTGTGTGTGGAGAAAAGTTCTGCAGTCAGAACCCTCCCTCACTTGATATTTCAGCTTACCCCTGGTACAAGCTTGCCCGTCTCCATGGCATCTTGAACAATCTTACTCCTTTCTGTTAGTGATGACATCTCATGTCGGATGAGCTCTTCAGTCGACAGATGTCGGAATCCATATTTCTGTGATAATTTCTCACACAAGGTTCCTTTACCACAGCCTGGGCCACCTTTGTGGGCAAGGAAAAGTTTGAATCAGAACAAATAGCTCAGCAGCAAAGCAAATAAGATACTAATCACAGAAACTGGGGTGAGATGGCAGAAAAAAAGCCCTTTTTCCTTGTGGTCTCTGTGACTGGCACGTATGGGTGTTTTTCTGCACAGGCTTGAAGACATAAAAATGTCCAGAGTTGAAAAATAGAAACCATTAGGACCGGGGGGGGGGGGGCCTCCCATTGTGCAGATGTACAGTTCCAATGGTCCCCGTCAGCTTTTTTTCACCCTCAAAGTTTGCTTTTGTTTGTTACAGTATTATTGTGAAAGTGACTGCAGAGCTAAGGCTTTCAACTGGTTTATGAAAATCTATCTGTGCCCTGCATAATGACCAAACTCCAGAAGTTTGACACTGCCCAGAAACTAGTTCAGGAGGGCATCTCATAACTTTGGAACATGCCCAGGGGAAGTGAAGACCATCTACCCTCCTGTTTTCATTGGATTTGGCTGTCCTGGCAGAGGAAGCCCCTCGTTGGATCCTGCCCAGAATCTAAGCAGACAGTTTTCCTATCTCACAAAGGTGGCCATAATCCTTTAGAGCCGACTCATGGAACCAAAGGTTCTGACACAAATGCTGATTTAAGAGTCAGCAAATGATCTAATGACTATCATTCTGTTTCCCCACTCTACTCATTGAATGCTCCGTTGAGTGTGTAGTGGAACATCTCCAGAGGATGGACAAATATCTAGTTACACAGACACAACCTCCATTGAAACAAGGACAATCTTTGGACTGTACAACAGCAAATTGAAAACTGCAGGAGTTGCACAGATGAAGGCGTAAATAGAATGTTGTTTGATGGTTGGGACTAACAATTGGATTTAGGCCATAGTCTAAACCAGGATTTCTCAACCTTTATAAGCCGGGGACTGGGTCACGCTCCCTCAGACAGCTTTGGGGGCAGGACAGCCATTTTACCTTTCCTCCACCACATGGCACTTTGTGGTGTGGTGGAGGCAGTGGGGGACCACATGAAATGGCATCAAGGGCTGCAGGTTGAGAATCCTTGGTCTAAACTTTCAAACCACCACTAGCCTTGCAAGGAACAAGGATAATCCCCAAGTGAACAGTTTTATAAACTGGATGACAGTAAGGTCTTATTCTTCTTTCTTCTTACTTCCTTGAATTCAGCCCCAGACTGTCCATGTATTCCAAGTGATCAACAATAGTATATAAGGAGGGCTAGTAATTATTTGCAGCATATTTGCAAGACATTCCCAGAACTCTATTTTGAATCCATTCTACCATCGCCACAGATATTCTCAACTATCCTTACTGCAAATGT